>JAVIWC010000391.1:0-1200000 GCA_031894815.1 Creontiades dilutus
CGTAACGGTTACATATCACCCGCAGTTACATGTTGTTCCCTACTTTGGAACAGGGAGTAACTTGTACCGCATGTTAGAATCAATTTTTGAACCATATTCTATCAAAAGTACAGCAAACTTTCGGGAACACGACCATTTCTGAGTTCTTTCTACGGGCCATAATAATTAGTATATCTTAACGAAATATCACTATTACTATTATTGACGGGCTCGAAGTTGGAGCCTCGATGCCACTCAACCAGAGAGATGGGCCTCAACCCAATTTCCAACCCATCACTCACTTCTCAACCCTCAAGAGGACAACAACCCATTTAGGGCAGCTCTACAAAAACTCTGTAAATTCTTTCACCGGGGTTTATTATTCAATTAACCAAGCAAAGTACCTTGGGATGACGCTTGATGCCAAATTGAAATGGAAAGAGCATGTCAAGAAAAAGCGGAAGGAGCTTGATATTAGGTATCGAAAAATGTACTGGCTTATGGGCAGACACTCACAGCTGTCAACGTCTAATAAGCTTATGTTGTACAAGCAGGTCCTAAAACCTGTATGGACCTATGGTGTGCAGTTGTGGGGCTGCACTGCTAATAGCAACATCAAGATTGTACAAACATTCCAGAACCAAGTATTAAGGAACATCGTCGATGCACCTTGGTACATTCGGAACGACAACCTTCATAATGATTTGAAGATCGAGAGTGTCGCTGCCACAATACGGAAATTCGCCGTTAAACACTCTGAACGGCTAAAGGGTCACGTCAACGCAGAGGCCGTCCATCTCCTAAACATTGACAACCTATTTCGAAGACTAAAAAGAAGAAAGCCGTTCGAACTGACACTTGACGTATAAAGACTTATCGCGAGTGAAGTGCGAACACTATTATTATTATTAGAACAAAAGGAACTCCTGTTATGTACAAGAGGACTGAATATTAAATTATGATACCAGAAATAAGTTACTAATAAGTTGTTGAAACTGACTTGATTGTACTTAACTAAAATAAATTTAAAAAAAAAAAAAAATTCAATGATCCATGATTTAAATTTCTACTAAGCTTTGGAGTGTGCGTTTCACAGGCACACAGATATGATCAACTGATCAATCCAAATAAGTATTTTGGTTGAGAACAGATTTACGTGCTCTGTGCATATCTCCTGAAATTTAATAATCGCTCTATCACCTGTGAAACACGCACACCCCAAAGCTTAGTAGAGATTCAAACCATGAATGCAAGCCAAATGAATAAAATTGAATAATAAACCCCAGTGAAAGAATTTGCAGCGTTTCATGCATATCAGAATGCTTCAACCCGTCTATCGGCTATAAACCTTTTTAGGAGTTCACTCCAGTATCCACATTCACTACATCACTAGGTTACTACGATTCAAAACAAAAAAAACTCTTGTGTTTGTTTTGATTGCAGCAACCTAGTGATGTAGTGAATTTGGATGCAAATATTGCCACCATAAATCGGGCCATACATCAGGAGTGGTTTGAGCTGCAGACCTGGGGAAGGGGCTCACTCGATTCCTCATAGAAAGTTCTTCAAAAAGAGTACAAATTTAGGCCGCCTTGACTAGTTAAAGCAGTTAAAATAAGTAAGAGAGTTGGCTAAAGAATTGAAGCGTTGTCGGACCAACATGGCTTTTTCCTGAAAATTTCAAATTTTTTGCTCCAGCCGTTTGAGAGAAATTGTTCGTACTTCTTACGGCGGACGGACGGAAAATTTTTTATTGCAGATTCGGATTCTACACCCTTTGAAACGTAAACCATGAAATTTTCAGGGGGGGTTAGAATTTTTTTTCCAGAGCGATTACAATGGTTTATTATTGAATAATAAACCAGAAAGAGATGATCCCCCACATGCGCACAAACTTTACCTCTTTATAAAATTAGTAAAGAGTTATGTTACATTGTATCATACGAGAACTGTGTACGTAAAGATATTGTTTTGAGTAATATGTCTAAAGTATACATTTTTACCCGTTCTTTCCGTTTTCAGTGATTTTAGTATCTACACTTTTTTGGTTTATAATTCAATAATAAACCATTGTAATCGCTCTTGAAAAAAAAAATTGTAACCCCCCTGAAAATTTAATGGCTTACGTTTCAAAGGGTGTAGAATCCGAATCTGCAATAAAAAAATTTCCGTCCTTCCGCCGTACGCACGATTTCTCCCGAACGGCTTGAGCAAAAGATCTGAAATTTTCAGGAAAAATCCATGTTGGTCCGACGACGCCCCAATTCTTGAGCCACCTCTCTCACTTAATTTAAAGTTTAAGGGTTGTAAAAGTTTTGATAAATCCGTAAAAACCTCAAAAAAGTCAAGGCGGCCTAAATTTCTACTCTTTTTGAAGAACACTGCACGAGGAATCGACCAATTGACCAATTTCGATGAAATTTTCAGGGATTGTTCGGTTTGATGTGCAGATAGTCCCCTATAAGTTTCATGACCCCCGGAGCAATAGTAGCCTCCGCGCATCCGCAAACGTGAAATCCTTGTTACACGCATAACTCCGGTAGTTCATGACTGATTTCGATGAAATTTTCAGGGATTTTTCTCAAGTTATGCTCCTGCATAACAATAAATTTACCGTAATTCAATATTTACTTCGCCTAATTGAACGATGTTCTTTAGTCAATAATAATTTTCAATGATCTATACAGTCATGTTATGGATACGAGGAAGCTATGTGCCACACCCACTTGGCAGACGTTTTAAATAGTAAAATTTATGGTGGGAAAAAACAGATGAATAATCGATCCTGTTTAATCGATTATCAATTAATCGAGGTAGAACAATATCGGTGAAAATGAGCGGTGTTAGTTACAAAACAGCGATTATTCCCAATGATCGATTCCACCCCCTATCGAGTTCTCCAATAGAAAGTTCAACAGAATGGATACCGAACTCAGTTGACCAAAGGGACGATTTTGCCATATGGATCTATACCCATCACAAATCTACAAATCCTTCAGATTTGACTTGACTTATCTCCTTTAACTCTCTAGAGGAGCATAGGGCATCCACAAGAGTTCAGATTTGAAGAACAAGCAAATTTTACACCTGACGGCAACATTGGTTACAAGGACGTCACCACAAGGTCACATCCCCTTGTCTGCATAACATCAGTGAAGTGTATGCAACCCAAAACCTCACACCTGCTTGGTTCGTACGTGTGAAGTTTATCACACTTCGGATGGCAGGTTTTGCTAAAATCATGATATTCAAACGCCGTTGTAAGGTATCTACGTCAATGTGAAAGCGTAAAGAGGAATCATGGCTTTTCCAGTCGCAAAGCTTGGTTCACTTTTGCTGCGACAGCTTAGCAAACCCATAGCTAACTATGCAAAAGAAAAAGCTAAAACAGTCCCATTCTTCAGAAGATATATTTGTATGCCACCTGCTCAAGGTAAGTGATTCACCTTGTGAGTTGGAAAATGACATAAATCATACGGAGAAGTTTAAGTATCCATCCTTAACATAGTGATAACTGATAAACTGTAACCTCATAAGTACCTTCACATTAAGGTTATCTATATCTATCACATCAGTTTAGGAACTGTATTTTCAAGTTTATTTTTGACTCTTCACATAATATTCTATTTGTCTTTGTTAGATTAGTGATTACATTGCACAAAATTGGAATGTACCTGTAGTTGAAGTTGTTTGTCTTTGGTATAAGTTATGGTAGCCGGCGTGTTTCCCGTAGCCAAACTAGGGGTGCTCTTGGTAAAGCAAGTGAGCAAACCAATCGCCACATACTTGAAGGAAAATGCTAAGAAACATCCATTTTTCCGCAAACATGTTTGCATGCCACCTGCTCAGTGTAAGTTTCCCCCAATACACACCTATTTACTTCCTTTGAATGAAAAATATTGTTTCTTATAGATTAACCTTACCGGTACATTGGGTCGAAATCTAGGTAGTTCATACTCAGTAATAGTTTTGTTAAAAGTTATTTTCTGATCTCGTACATATCACTAGATCACTCTAAAGGGTTGTTCAAAATATCATTATAATCTGGTTTATGATTGTAGAAGGACGGTAGGTTTAGGAAACCCTCTGTTTTCGTGTTCTACCGTAAGTGAACCGTTATAATCAATGATCCTCCAAATTCTTAATTCCTAGTTCCTTTATTAATTTCAAAACGTTCTGAACAATTTTGTATAGTTCCATGATTGTACAGTTCGTCACTCCAAACCAAAGTGAACCGCTATACTCAATAATCCTCCAAATTCTTAATTCCTAGTTCCTTTATTAATTTCAAAACGTTCTGAACAATTTTGTATAGTTCCATGATTGTACAGTTCGTCACTCCAAACCAAAGTGAACCGTTATAATCAATAATCCTCCAAATTCTCAATTCCTAGTTCCTTTAATAATTTCAAAACGTTCTGAACAATTTTGTATAGTTCCATGATTGTACAGTTCGTCACACCAAACCAGTTCGGTTATTTTGGTATTTTCTACTTGGATCGACTATTTTTGAAGTGTCATTCCTAATAGAACTGAGTTTCGTGAAAACGTAATTCTTGACTCTCAAAAAGGGCTCTAAAATTATGAAATCTTGACCATGCGTCCGTTCTTTTCCTCGTGGATTCCACTAGGGGCCTGGTCTAGACGTCAAGTCAGCCAAAATAAAAAAGGCAAAACCATCATTAGGATTTATGACAATATTTTACAAGGTTGTACGTTTTTTAGAGCTAATGAATACCAAGTACTTTAAGCATAATATGCATACTATGCATAACATGACATATAATTACAAATTTCTATATTTATGTTCTGGTTTACAATATATGTTTTTAGTAATAGTTTCTTCAGAAAGTATTTCCAACTCATACATTCTTTTGAATCCATTTTCCCCGAATTCATTCAAAATTTCGATGAAATGAGACGAAATAACATGGTATTATTTTAGCGGAGTATCGTTTGGGAAATCTGCTCCAACGTTTGGAAAAACTATCAGATAAAATTTAACCATTAGATCACGCCCTTGGTTTAGTTCAACTATTAGAAAGTGTATAAATATTTTGCTTACTGTGTTCTAGTCTGGATTCTACTTCTTTATTTTATGTTAAAATACTAAATCATTCAGGGTGATACGTACAATTCGTACGTGCAATGCATACCTTAACATGTATTTTTTTATTTTCAGTTTACAACTGGTGTGAAGTTCAGATGAAGATGTGGGTTTTGAACTTAGGGAAACCCGTTGAAATACCCAAACTCAACGAAACGATGGCTATAGAACTAGGAGCGAACCTTCTCGGGGAGACGATCATATTCAGCATTGCCGCTTTTCTCCTTTTCCTTGAATATTCAAGACAAGTGAGAAAAGAAACGGCGAAAGAAGCAGCCCGGGTCGAAGAGCTTACAAACATAACAACAGCTATTAGAGTAAGCATTGACATTCGTAAGATCTCCTACAAACTTTACTTTGCGATATGTATATGCAAACTGTGTTGTATATTAGGTTTGCCTTATGTTTATGGTTGTATCGTGCCCATAAAAATACAATGTTGTGTCGTAGGAAACATTACGTTTTAGGGAAATTATGGAAAATTGATTATGTGCACAGATCTGGAACATGGAAAGTTCAAACTTGAGAGAAGGTCAGGGAGTTATACAAGTACAAGTAGCAGCAGCAGCTGAAGTTTAGAAAAATGAATCTGAATGTGTTGTAAACAGATGTCAAAGGTGAAGACCAATGGAGATGCGTCTATATCTCACAAGATATTGAGCGCAGATAGCGCAATTTGTCTTGTGGTGTAAACAGTTGGGGCTCCTCCTCTAAAATACCGGGGATGCACAGGAATCTACAAAGGAAAATTCCCGCTGGTCAAGTCAGTAGAATACTGTTAGAACTGTGCTAGAGGTAGAGTAGGCCCTGGAGGAGAAGTCTTTATACGGAGGCCAGTGTTTTGTTTAGTTCGGTGATCTTCTATGCTCGCACATTGAAAATAAAAAATATCCTAAATCAATCCATCTAAATCTGTCCATAACATATTATGTTGGACAAATGTATCAATATCTGTGATAAGGAAGTCAGTGTTCTGTATAGCTTGGAGGTTTGGATCCTTGTTCCGTTTCAATAGCGGAAAACTATCCTAAATCAATCCTTGTAGTAATGTACAGATTAGTTGAGCAAATAGATTAGAATCTATGATAAATAGCCTGTAACTGGGGAGCTTTTTTCATTACGATTGTTATAATTTTGGTTTATTATTCAATAATAATCCATTGTAATCGCTCTTGAAAAAAAAAAGCACCTCTGCACTCGCAGCAGTACGGGGACCAAGCAATGCTGCAATATTCGAGAGTGGGAAGCACGATCGTCCGGTAAAGCAGCACCAATGCAGATGGGTCGCTGAAGTCACGAGAAGCACGCTTCAAAAAACCAAGTGCTTTCACATGCACAAATGCACTGATAAGGACAATTGCTTATGCCCGCCTCAGTTCATTCATTTCCTGGTTTATTGTGTGACCTTGGAGTAGGCACCCAAACGCTTATGATTGGTCAGATGCCCCCCCCCCCCCTCCTCACTAACGCCTAGCCCATTTTGCGCCTTGGTTCAAATAGGGCAAGGCCTATCTAGCCTTCACTAGCTTCATTGGAGGGATTTTTATTCATTTATTTGGTTAGTTAGTGTGGGTGCACATGCGTCCATGCTCCTATCCACAGTTGCCAATGCGTATCAATCAGGTGCTGAACTATTGCTTTGGTTTTACTTTGCTTGCTTATTGATCGCAAAAGTGCCCCTAAAGTTTGTTGGTTTTATAAATTTATTTTCAAGTAGCATAGCTAGGACCATCAAGAAGGGATAACATTGTTGGTTTATCAAAAATCATCACTATGCAACATGCATTAAAATAGTACACTCCCCACTAAGTTGGCTGAATAAGAAGGTACTACACGTACCAAGCATTCAGAATGAATGACAGGAAGTATTTAATCAATGTTGACATTTTATAAAAAACTACAATAACGAGGGGGGACCAGTAATTCCCATATCGAGTGAAATTGGAGTAAAACATAAGGTGGAAGCGTGCTGGGCCCATAACCTCTTGCAGAGTCCAGTGAACGTTCGCCTCCTTTTATCAATTACATATCTTATTTTTACTAGTGAGTAAAAATATTCCGGTGATTGCTGGTAAAAGAAAGTATGTAATGTATTTCTGAACTCATATGGTAGTCAACAACAAAATAAATTATTCAGGGACAATAAACTTAGTTACTAATATTGGGACTGGAGTCCATTTGTATATCATCACAGGTTAAGGAGGAGTAGTGTTCAAATTAGAGCAGTATGCAGTTTTAATAATTTCGTGGGGACCTTGTGATATGAGTGGAGCCTTTTCACTAGTCTTCACAACTTGGCATCAGTTTACAACCCACTCTGACTGTGGTTCAGAATGAGAAGGCAGACCTTCAAGATAGGCTCCCGTCATTGGACACTAGATAAGCAGATTGTATTAATGCCCAGTTTCTAACAAACTTCCTGTACTTTTTTTGCTGCTTCTTTATGGGTTATTAATGAATTTTAGCCCTTTACAGTAACTATCTTGAGGTCCCTGATGACTTGGATGAAGCCCTCTACATTGTAGTTCAAGTTTAAAGGAAAGAAATATCCAAGTTTGATATTGGTCTCTAAAGTTTCGACGATCTAGTTCTGATAGTTTTTAAATACGAAATGTTTGACAACTGGTACAATTTGGCTCACACACAACTGGAGCTCGTAAATCACCTAATGCAATAATCCGCAGGATCTAGTTGACCAAGCAGAGAAGCACGATGCACAACTAAGAGAAGTAATACGTCATATTGAGAAAATCGACTCTAAGCTAACTCAGAACGGGATCAAGTCAGAATAAATCTTCTGTCTTGGAGTCCATTGTGATTATCTCAGAAAAATTCAAGAATACTTGTATGTTGGTCGGAAATTCCACGTACTTATTTAGTATAAGTGCAATTTATATTGTCTCAATTTCATTCTTATTATTGTTGAAACTTGATGATAGGCTAACTTTGTATATGCTTCGGGTTCAAATGAAGTAGGTATTTGTAAGCCGGTGATGAGCTATCCCTGTTTAGTTCTAATTGTACATTTTAGGGTTCTGATTAAGATATAGCTTTTCCAAGTTGAATTGAGAATTTTCCAAACGAAATTGATATTTTTCCAAACCAATTTGAGAATTTTCCAAATCAATTTGAGAATTTTCCCATCTAAGAAACTTTCACTACTAAAAAGAAAGAGGAAGTTTTCCAAACTGAATTGACAATTTTTTAAGGCAATCCGAGACTTTTGCTGAAAACAAAATTAGTGAAGAAAATGAAAGAATAGCACTTTATGAACAAATTAAAATTGTAATCAAAAAGACAAAATGAACGAAGAATACTTCATAAAAATTACGCTCTTGTTAAGAACAGAAAAAAATCGAGGCCACTCTGCGTTTGCCAACGAAATTTTTTTTTTAATTTCATCTACGATTCATTTGTAGGTTAGCCTAGGGTTTTAAGAAAAACGTAGACAAATCGCCATTGTGGCTTGGAGCCTTAAGCTGCAGGCGCCAATTCGAATCTCTGAACTTGCAAATTTTGAAACACTACAGATTATGATTCTTTCGTGATCTTTTTTGGATTGGGGTACGAAAAGGGGATTTGAAAGGTCTTCTGTGCCTTGATTTTCTCTTTGGAGTATTGGATGAGCGATTGTTATTATTATTTGTTACTTCAATTCATCATGTTCAACGATTTTAGTCCCTAATTTCAAAGTATTAGATATTCCTTAAACTGTAGTTGGTTGAACGAATCAAAATCATTTCAAAAACATTGACCTACTACTTCAAAAATTATTACCTACGTATAAATTATAAAATAAATTGAATCCCTTATTCATTGATCTATTCTTCAGGCTGGTTACGTTGTTGACAAAAGGATATCGATAAAGCTGTTTAGAAAGAGGTGAAGTTATTTCATATCGCATCTGAATTATTGCTCTTGGTAATCGCGTCTTCTTTGTTCACAACCAAAAAACTGAAGGCTGTAAAAGAAAAAAAAGCGCATAGTTATCCTGAAGCTCACAAAAAAGAAAACAATATTATTTTCTGGTAATTCACAAATTATGGTTGTAAGGGTGACTTTCATCACAAAAATTGCCGAAAATGTGGAAATGGGAAACAATTTAGCGTCCCACTGCGAATCTCATGGAGTTTATTGTGTTTCCATGCCCGGATGTAATTCCACGCAGTTTCCCGAATAATCGATTTGTAGAGTGACTCAATTATTTATCGATTTTTTCAAACTGAGTCGTGTTCTAGGTAATTATAGGAATGTTCCTAACAACTTGTTTCGTTAGATAAATTCATACTAAGTATTAAGTTTTATTCCAACCACAAGGTTTTAGTCCAGGAACTGAAGCCGAACATTGGCAGTTGCTGATTTCTCAAGAAGGCTTTGATTTTGCAAATTTGGTCCATTTTGAGTGAAAAACTTCTTAAAATTGGTGAACCTACAAAATGGCGGATGCTCAAAAGAAAGGTTAAACTGCACGTTAAACGTTTTTCACAAATAATCTCCAAAGCGTGTATGCTACAGAAATCTGCATTCATTTCAAAATTGTGCACAAACTTAGCTATTGGAATTGAAAATTATTTCTTAAAACAAGGAATTTACAAACATTTGTAAATCACGCCAATTTCGGGAGCGTTCTTTCTTTTTCCCTGTATAAAATTATTGCCTTTCGAAATCACTTACCGAGCTGAATAGTGGGCTGAAGTTGGTAGGCTCATTTGAATTAGGGATGGGTATCGTTGAACAAGTATCGATATTTTGTACCGATACTGTATCGGAAGGTTGGTATCGATACTCCAAATATCGGTCAAGCAAAGTATCGAGTATCGTTTCCAACATCAATTTTTCAAAATTGAACTGCAAAAAACCTAATCGTATCTACTTAAACAGAACAGAAGATAATCTTTGTTTTGATTTTTTGAACCTGCGAGAGGTAAGGTAACAGTAACAGTGGGTACCTACTATACCCGTAATATAGCCTCCTACTGCTGCCTTCTTACTTCTTCTTTTCCTGTTTTCCTTCTAGTATTAAAGCCGCTATTCTCTTACATTCAAGATTTCATTACAATTGTCCAAAGATTGGTTGGTGAGTTTATTGACTAGTAAGAAAATCAACCCAAGAAAAATATAGAAACCAATTTTTTTAAGCTAGTGAGAAAAAATTTGCCGATATTTCGAAATATCGGAATTGAAGTATCGATTCTCATTATTATTGGAGGGTTCAGTATCGATATAAAAATATCGATACTAAACGGTAAAATATCGATATGAAATATCGGGTATCGATACCCATCCCTAATTTGAATCAACGGCAAGGTCTACGAGTATATCGAGCAAGTTTTAGCTCTTACCCTGTTCCATCGAATTAAAACACTTAACGCTGAAACGTCCTCGATATTAATATTGGGAACAGGGTTTAGAACTGCTTGAGCAGCGCCTATTTGAATCAACGGCAATTATCAGTACTGCTTGAGCAGCGCCTATTTGGATCAACGGCAAAGTCTACGAGTATATCGGGCAAGTTTCCCATACTTGAATCAGGAAAACGAGAATGCACACCCGAAATCAGCCTGATTCTCAAATGTTTATAACTTCCTTGTTTTGAGATAATTTACAGTTTCAGGGAGTTGCACCTAAGATATACAACTTCGGTACGCACACAAATTTCTGTAACGTACACGGTTTTGGAATTATTCGAGAGATACTTGGAAGTGTGCAATTTCAACCATCTTTGTGATTCCGCCATTATGTACTCACCAGTGTGAGATACCAGACATCGATTTTTTTCTTTCAGGATGGGCTAAAGTTTCCAAATTCAACTCTAACCTTCTCCAGAAGTTGTCTCCTGGACTATTTTCAGTTTTACTGTGAATACCAAAATATAAGGTTTACAATAGTTAACTCCCCTGTACCACTAGGGCAGAATTTATACTGACAATAAAAGACAATTTAGCACGATGAGGTTGAAGCAAGTGAGATCGTGCAAGATGAGAGTAAGGAATGGGATATTAGATACTTTTCACTTAGTCTCCATCACCCCAATAGCTTCCAATTTAGAAATAGTAGTCAGACTTGAGTATTTTTATCGAAGTCGTTCATTATTCCTTAGGATATCGCTCTTCAAGCAGATCGCCAAGAAGCCCAGATGAGGGAGCTGAGGAGGCAGCTGGCAGATCTCGAGTCCAAAGTAATTCATCGACCGTTCGCGTCCCGATCCTCCCCTAAAACTCCTCCGCCGGAACCCGAGCCACCGTTGGTGTCTACGCCGACTCCAAAGAACCCCCAGGAGCTTGGAACAAGGACGGTTGAGCCTCTGGTGCCCATCAAATCGACAATGATGGTCTCCCACGATGGCATTTCTGATAGATACAAGGGAGGAACCATCCTCGACGCCTTGGACTACATTACGTTTAGAATCCCCAACGGATACACACGTTAGACACAAATGATATTGTCCCGTACCTACTTAATATAGGCTTTTAAGAAATTGTTGAAGTACGAACCAACGCTTGTGATTATTTTGTTTTTGTATAGTGTACAGTTTATTTTATTTCATTTGGAAAATAAAATTAAAGATACTTACTACATGATTGATATCCATCATTCTGATTAGAAAAACTTCCTTGATTTCTCCCAAATTTGGTATTTCTGCGAATCACTTTCAAACCTAGGCATAATACCATTAAATTTATTGAAAATGAAGCCTATTTTGGAATCAAGATTTTTCCAGTATTTCTACGTATTAGAAAAAACTCAATGTTTTTGTTACCAATCAGTACCAACATTACCCGCAAGTCCGGTCTGATGGTTCCTTTGAATTAAAATCGGTAAGGAATTTTGCTAATTTTTATGGAACAAACTATTCCAATGGCTTCAACAAGGTTCTAAAATTTGCTTCATACAAATCCATTGACTTAACCACACTAAAACGACCTTAATCCCCTTAAATTTGAGGATAATGTTGGAAATTGAGTGAAATTTACTACCTCTGGTGCCTACAAAAAATTGGGTAAAAAATCATCATGTAACGTAATTCTTGTCACACTGGAAAATCTCATAATTTTCATTTGGTTGCTAGGGAATATTTTCTCATGGTTTTCATGTAATTCAACACCGAAAACTACGCCAAGGCCTCAGCTTTCTAACGGTAAAATCAAGTTTAGTTTTATTTCATCAAATTGGTGAGAAAAACACGTTTGAAAGAAAAAAAAACGTGGTTCCCGATTATGACAATCGAGGTTTTTGGATTCTTTGGGTCCTGCAGTTCCAAGGAATTAAAGATGGAATTCTCCGTAATTTTTGACCCTGATTCGAACGGTCGTATCACCGTTAATCGGGTTTTGGATTTTGATTTTTTTTAAATTTCTCATTTAAGTATTTGATTCTTTTTATGCGCAAAATGAATCAGAATGTACTTCAAATAAATGTGATTACACAAAGTGAATTATCAACCCAAACATCTCTTCTTGTATATGCACTACAAGATTACATTTTGAATCTTCCTTCTTAAAAAGCTTAGGAATATTTTCGGATTCGAAAATTTATCTTGCATTGTTTATCATTGATGTTCTCATTGCAATGAATGACAATGGCCTGATAAAAATGTTGAAGAAAGCACAAAAATACATGCAGTTCGTGTCTTTAGGTTCTGATGAAATCGCCTTAATTACCAGTAATTACCTAATTAGAGAACTAACTCTCAATGTACACAAAATTTATTGTTAATTGTTGTTGAAAACGCTGCAAATTCTATTCGACTGGGGTTTATTATTCATTGGCTTGCGTATCATGATTTGAATTTCTACTAAGCTTTGGAGTGTGCGTGTTTCACAGGTGAAATAGTGATTATTGAATTTCAGGAGGCACACAAATATGATCAACTGAACAATCCAAATAAGTATTTTGGTTGAGAACAGATTTACGTGCCCTATGCATATGTCCTGAAATTCAATAATCGCTCTATCACCTGTGAAACACGCACACTGAAATTCAATAATCGTTCTATCACCCAAAGCTTAGTAGAAATTCAAATCATGAACGCAAGCCAATTGAATAATGGACCCCAGTGAAAGAATTTGCAGCGTTTTCCTTAAAATTTCAGATTTTCAAATTTTTCCTGAAAATTATCAGAATGCTTCAACCCGTTTATCGGCTACAAAGCCTTTTAGGAGTTCACTCCAGTATCCACATTACTACGTCACTAGGTTACTGATATCAACACAAAAACAATAATAAAAAAAAATAACGCGAATGTTGGCTCCATAAATCGGGCCATAGATTTGGAATGGTTTGACCTACGGACCTGGGGAGGGGCTCATTCGATTCCTCGTGGAGTGTTCTCAAAAAGAGTACAAATTTAGGCCGACTTTTTTTGAGGTTTTTAGGGATTTTACAAAACTTTGACAGCCCTTAAATGGCACTTTAAATTAAGTGAGAGTGCTGGCTCAAGAATTGGGGCGTCGCCGGACCATCATGGATTTTTCCTGAAAATTTCAGCTTTTTTGCTTTAGCCGTTTGGGAGAAATCGTGCGTACGGCGGACGGACGGAAAAATTTTGTATTGCAGATTCGGATTCTACACCGTTTGAAACGTAAACCATGCAATTTTCAGGGGGGGTTAGATTTTTTTTTTCAAGAGCGATTACAATGGTTTTTTATTGAATAATAAACAAAAATTAAGCTTTCGTAGTTGGAGAAATTTAAATTATGTTCTTCTCCTCTTTGTCCACATAACGCAAGCTGCATAAGTTACAGTTCAAGCTGCGTCTGGGGGCGACTTGTCAAATCTAGCTGATTTATAGCACGTGTAGTCACCACTGGACCATTATGTTTTTTTCCGTTTCGAAAAATAAGTTGTTAAAAATCATTGGAGGAATCGGGTTTCTAGTCGAGGGTGGTTGGTACGAGAAAAAACGGAAAAAAAAAAAAAATTTGCGTCGAGAAGATTGTCTGAGCAGTCTTTCCTGCACCGTATGAGTTATATTGTGGCATTGTACGATCTCCGGTAGGTGCACAATAGTCTTTTTCAAGATGCCTTTGAGATTCAGAGGGAGAGTGAACCGGGGACCCAATGGGTAACGTAACGGGTACCAAAGGCTCACAAAAAGGACAGTCCGACAGTCTACCCTGCTCCCCGTCCTACGAAAGGATTCACTATCCTTTTTTATATTCCTTTTAATTTTATTCTTTTCACCTGCGAGAAGGTGGCTCTCCCCTTTCCTCGGCTTTTTTTAAAGTTACCCTTGCGCGTATCAACTTCGTAGGAAGCGGCCCCACCGCCTAGAGGCAGCAACCTCAGGCTAACCCACCCTCCCTTTCCATCAAGGAACCTGTTCTCCAGTCCTCGTTTCCTTCTGCTCTTCTGACCTCCTAATTCATAATATAGCTACTTTTTTTTTTTTTTTAGCCAGACTTTAAATATTAAATGGCGTCAGACTGGGTACTTTTTCCGGGTCATTGACTGAGACTTGGACGAAAGAGATTTTTGTACACTACAAAACTTGGAACTACAACAGCCGTTCATCTGGGCTGCTGATTTTGTGTCATGATTCATTTATCGAGAATAGTTCTTTGCTGTGTGGAAGACGTTTCTTTCTTACAGGCTTGAACGAATCAAGCCCAACATAATCTACCCAAATAAAAACGGAGTAAGATGGAACGTTGTCTATATTTCCACGAAAGTAAAGAGTTACTCTGTTAAATCGATTTGGACGGTTAGGTCATCATCAGTAACAAACATGAACTGAAAGTACATCACAGAAAGCATATCTTATATAGGATCAAGTGAGAGGAGATTGAATCCTATTGGCTCAAGGAAGTGAAAGGGGCGGGGAGGACCAACCAATGCCACTCAAGGCTTACAAAGTGAAAGGGACACAAATAGTATCATTATGGAGAAGCGGGGCCAAAGTTATTGCAAGAAAGAACCCAATAATGGTGAAATATTTTGAGGAATGACATCATTTAAACATTAAACATAGGTCAGGAAAACAGACAGGCTGCTGTCAATAGTTCTTCTTATGTCTTGACTCCAGCAATGATTTCTATATTTCTCTATTATGTCCAGCCGCGCTTTCTTGAGTTCTTGATGTGTTAGTTGCTGCCAGTTCCATTATACCATTATATTGACAATTATCAAATTTTCTCTTGTTGATAGCATTTAGAGGCGGGAAGTTTTCCTGGGCTAGGTACATCCTCCCATTCCCTATCTTCCACAAGCGTCTTCCTCGTTCACAACAGACGAATTGAAGACCGCAACTCTTCCGACTCGGAGCACCTGTAAGCAAGGGCTGTCCTAGGCTTACATTTGGGGGGGGGGGGGGGGGTCATTGTTAGAAAATTTAATACATTTTTTTATCAAACGAAAGCCAAGTCCTTACCTAAAGACTCAGTTTAATTCATATTTAATCACTTCACTTGACGGTTTTTAATCCAGGTTAAAATTAATCCCGACCCGATTAATTCCCGTACAATAATTATCAGAGGAAGAAAAAGTGTGTTAGCAAAATAAGCTTATTATAAACCATAAAATCAAAAATTTTGGGGGGGTCATGACCCCCTTGACCCCCCCCCCCCCCCTGGGACCGCCCTTGCCTGCAGGCGAATATTCGCCCCCTTCGATATGGGTGAAGAAGCGGAGCACCCAAATGCTCGCAATCCGGCGAGCACCTAGAGCTCGAGACTCCCTGCCATCGTTAAGACTCGGTTAAGCATTTGTTAACCGGCTTAACGATTTTGTGATCGCCTTCCGTTAAAATGACTTGGATCGCGGAAGAAATGCCCAGTATTTTCCAATCCCGCAAAAAAATCCCAGAAGAAATCATGCACGAAAGAAAGGATTTTTTACATCAAGGGCCGTACAGCGAACGGTCGTTGCTGATTTTGATTCCAGGCTCCTTGAAACTAAAGAATTTGATTATTGGTCGCAGTGGAATTATCTATATTTTAGTATAGCTTTTACTCAAAAATATTTCAAATTGAAGTTTTAGAACCAATTTGTTTTGACTGTTTCCTGGGAGAAGCTCATTGTCCACCTTGGGTTTCTTCACTCCCCCTTACGAGGATTTTCAAGGTCCCAGGTGGGAACGTTGAATTTCGGACCATTGATATGTCAATATGTTTAGTAAATACAGGGTGTCCTAGTAACTACGCTTCCCCCCCCCCCCCCCCTTATTTTCTCTAATTGTGAACGAAAAAGAATCGGACCAACACTATTAAAATTTATCAACACATTGATTATGCACCGTGAACGAGATCACGCTCCAACTAGATACGGTAGTTCCGCATCATGTAAACAGCAATGTCTAGCTGCACAAATGAGAAATAATTCGTGAAGGGAACGATACTCGGAAAAGATTCCACGGAAAATAAATTATTTCCTCCTAATAAAGTGACTTTTTTGGCTGTAAATGCAGTAAAATGAAATCAAATCAAGAAAAGGATATCAACACGCGATTCAGCGTTGAAAAACAGTGCTTAGTCATGTGTCACACTGGAGGACTACCTTCATCTCAATTTTTGGCGCATCGCATCTTTGAGCGCTCGCTGAGCGGGTTGCGCGCGGTCAAAAAAATAGATTGAGGATCCATATGTTCATGAAATTTTCCGTAGAATTCGAATCTGCAATAAAAAATGGGGTTTCCATTTGAAAAAACAAAGTTGATCTTGGTTGCGCATGGTTGCGTGGTTGCGTGCTGCGCAATTTTGTCATTTTTGAACTCTACGCAAAAAATTATGAAGAATAGCGTTGGTCCGATTTTTTTCGTCCACCATTAGAGAAAATAAGGGGGGGAGCATAGTTACTGGGACACCCTGTATAGCTGTTGCCATCTCGTCAGCACAGCACTAATCTAATGCGATTACTCCTTCTTCTACACATTGTCGAATATAATGATTTTCTACAGCGGTACCTGGAATTAGTTATGGGATTTCCGTCCAACTTGGTTGTGCGTGAGGCTTTTTATTCTCGTGTTCGGTCACCCAACGTCTCCTGCAACGGTCTTCAAATGTTTGGTTTCTTTTGGAGCTTCAGGCAACGTCAAGCACTCAAATTAATGGCGATTGGGACGCGGTTCTTTGTTTTCTCGATTCCCAAATTATGGCGACACTTGCATACATGAAAGAGTAGCCTGTGTAGCACCTACCATCTAGGTAGTTCCCCCATGTGGCATCTGACATTCCAGAAATTGGGTTTCCAGTTTTCCTTTGATGTAGCGTACAACCCTTATGAGAGCTACCCAATGTTTGTTCATGTAACAGGAGTTATACTGTGACAGATAGCTTACAGCAAGCAAATATGTCGGGACGTGCAGTTGTTGTCAGCTACAAGAGTGTGTCAATTAAAAATTTCTGTATGTAACATCAGGCAATTCTTCAGAAATAGGTTTCTCCAACTTCAAATTCTATTCCATCGGTGTTCTTGCTAGTTTACAATTTTGCATGTTAAAGTTCTCCAAAATGTTTTCAACACATTTCGCTTGGCTCATCACAACATTGTTGGCTTGTGTTAGTGAATTCGATCCCGAGTCAATACCTTAGTTCACCCGTCACGCATTTGAAACATTCGGTCAAATTTAGCTTAATTTGTGGAAATGAAGCAAACATAAGCCAAGAAAAGAACTTTGTCCATTTCCGCAAAACAAAACAAAAACGTCTGCCAAGTGGGTGTGGCACATAGCTTCCTCGTATCCATAACATGACTGTATAGATCATTGAAAATTATTATTGACTAAAGAACTTCGTTCAATTAGGCGAAGTAAATATTGAATTAGGGTAAATTTATTGTTATGCAGGAGCATAACTAGAGAAAATAAAGGTAGGCATGTTTAACTATTGAACAAACTATAAAATATACCAAATCCGAACAATCCCTGAAAATTTCATCGAAATCAGTCATGAACTCCCGGAGTTATGCTTGTAACAAGGATTTCACGTTTGCGGATGCGCAGAGGCTACTATTGATCCGGGGGTCATGAAACCTATAGGGGACCATCTACACCCCAACCCGCACAATCCCTGAAAATTTCATCAAAATCGCCCGTAACAAGGATTTGCTGACAACTGTAACTTCGTGTAGGATTTCACGTTTGCGCATGCATCTACACATCAAACGTAACAATCCCTGAAAATTTCATCAAAATCGGACAATAACTGAGACAGACAGACAGACAGACACGGAACCAAAATTGTTCAGAAAGGTCTAAAACGCAAAATGCGAGTGGAATTTTTGATTTTGGAGACAAAAAAATTTTCACATTCCGAAAGTGAAAACAATGCTTCCGCTACCTTGGTAGACTCGGAAGCAATTACAATGTATCATCGATTTTGAGGGTGAAGTAAGAATCAGTAACAAACAATGACAGTTGAATTCGATTCAAATAGGTCTCTGGGATCGGAAGGACGCGATTTACCACCTAAACAGTTGTAGATGACTAACAGTCATACATGATTTTGCATAAATATGAGGCAATGGGATTCTATCCGTCGTGGATTTATATTCGTTTTAAAAAGACCGGACCTCCCCCTCTGTTTGTGCAAACTTCCCGCTTCCACTAGTAGCCTCTGACCCACCCGTCCGTAAACATAAGGTGGACGATGGAGGAGCCTGATCCGCCGGCAGGTGTTGTGTGAGGGAGAACAGCTGAGACGCCGCCCTTTAATTTCCCTCCTCTGCTGAACCTACCTGTATCTTCATGAATGGAAAAAATTGTACTATTTGCTTAATGCATGGTAAGTTATTTAACACTAGTTCTTCTAAAACACTAAAAAAACGTCTGCCAAGTGGGTGTGGCACATAGCTTCCTCGTATCCATAACATGACTGTATAGATCATTGAAAATTTCATCGTAATCGGTCAAGAACTCCCGGATTATGCTTGTGGCAAGGATTTCACGTTTGCTCATGCGCAGAGGCTACTATTGATCCGGTGGTCATGAAAGGAGTTATGCATGAACATGCGCAGAGACTACTATTGATCCGGGGGTCATGAAACTTATAGGGGACCATCTACACATCAAACCGAACAATCCCTGAAAATTTCATCGAAATTGGTCAAGAACTCCCGGAGTTATGCGCGTAACAAGGATTTCACGTTTGCGCATGCCCAGAGACTACTATTGATCCGGGGGTCATGAAACCTATAGGGGACCATCTACACCCCAACCCGCACAATCCCTGAAAATTTCATCAAAATCGGACTATAACTTCGTGTAGTTTTGCCCGTAACAAGGATTTGCTGACAGACAGACACACAGACAGACACGAAACCAAAATTGTTCAGAAAGGTCTAAAACGCAAAATGCGAGTGGAATTTTTGATTTTGGAGACAAAACATTTTTCACATTCCGAAAGTGAAAACAATGCTTCCGCTACCTTAGTAGACTCGGAAGCAAAATGTTTTTGTTTATTCCCATTGGGAAAACTTTTTTTTTTTTTTTTTTTTTTTTTTTTTTTTTTCGGTGGCAGGTGAGGAAATCTTTGAGATCCTTATGTGGAAATCGGATCTCCTAAGATACCCAAAAGGGACCGCAATTTGGGTTATGTGGGATTCAAACCCACTAAAACCTCACCTTCCATTTCCCACGACGGAACTCAGCCTGGAACTGTTTGACACATTACTTCAGGCTGGTTCTAGGGAGGGATTTGTTACTCCTCTCGGTCCATGTTCTCTCTGCTGTGCCCCTCCCGTTCCTTCCCAGCCTTTATTTTCAGGATCTTTTCAGAAAAGGATGCTACGGCGGTCCAGTTCTGTTCACGCTCAAGCATTTTGATTCATGTCCTGCTGGTGTCACGTCCTGAGGTGATAGCTCCAGTGTCTGCTGAAGCCAACTTCTGTTGGCAGCCCAGTATTCACATTTAAAGAAAGTATGGAACACATCGTCATCATCCTCTTCCTATGCAAGTTGGCGTAGAAGAGTCCATGGCCTGAGAGGAACTGCGTCAGGAAAAAGTTCACCTCCCCATGTGGTCTGTTCATCCATGTGTCGATACAGGGTATTAAGCGTGCAGCCCATCTTCCTCGGTGTTCTCCTATCCACATCTCCTGCCAGTTAGCCATCGTGCGCTGCCTCTCTTCCTTGGCGACTGTATTTTTATTTGTTTCCCCTTTTCTATCGAACTTACGTTTCCGTTCCGCTGCAATGAGTTGTATTGGGATGACTCCCGCAACAACAAGTATGGCTGGTTCCGACACAGCCCTGTATGCACAGGCGATCCGTAGTGCTCCTCTTCGTTGACTGCTACCATTCTCTTGCGGTACACGTTCAAGACGTCTGCCCAAAACCATAAAACTTGGGGAGATTGAATCAGCTGGTATAATCTAAAGGAAATAAAGGAAATCCCTTTAAGGAAATGAAGTTTATTAAAACTTATGTAAATAATTTATTTACGGACTAGAGAAGCGTAGGTAGATTTTTTATTTAATTTAATTTTCAGTTGTTCTGCTTCTGCGTCGCAGTTGATTCATTTGTATTTTCATGCACCAACGTAGGAACTTAGATAGATATCAGCTTTTATCAAGAAGGGCTAGCAAAGTTTAAGCGTTTCATTCTTAGGTTCAATTTCAGTTATTTCCTTGCCATAAGTATCCACGACCATGCAGTAAAATACATGGTGTTACATTTCGTGACGGTCACAGGCCTGGAGAAGATTTTACGGAAAATTTTCGATCGAAAATGCTCTCTTGACAATTTTTTTTACACCCTTGAAATGCGTTTTTCTTTCAATTTTAAGATTTTTTTTCGTTTTTTTCGACCTTACCGCATTATAACGGCCATATCTCCCACATTTTTCGTGCGATTTTAAATCTGAACCCACTATTGGAAAGAGCGTTGAATTTCCTATCGCCCTAATGGGTAACAAACTTTTTTGAGCTGGCGAAACGGGTGAAAAAATCAGCTTGAAAAGGACACGATGTCAAATCGTGGAGATCCCGACCTTCTTCAAACGCTTAGTCCCTGTAATAAGGCCTCTGAATTTTAGCCTGTAGTACTGAAAGATGCGCCAAAATCTAGGCTTTCCAGCGATATAACCAGATTTGAAATTCCATGTAGTTTTTTGGGAGAAAATTGCTTTTCAAGTAACAAAACATGGTTTTTCACTGTATACTCTGGTTTTCATCATGCGTTGATTGGTCTGGTAAAGAAACAAAAATTCTAACTCCTGTACTTAAGTACCTTTGCTTTTTTTTCTAAATGCAGATGCACCGAAACCCGCATAGTGAGTAACAGACAGATACACGACACAGCATTCACGTAAACATCATACTTAGGTACCTACTTGAGGAATTACGCTTTTATTGGGAACCCGCCTGTGAGGGAATCGCCGTTGATATTCCCTCACAGCTTCACGGGCATTTAGACCCATACACAAGCATCATGAGGTTTTTTTGGAACAGTCCGGCGGACTCTGACTCCTTCTGACAAATCGGCGTCGCTCATTGATAGAAGGGGGTCATAGGTTGAATGGTGGACATTTTGAACTGTATTTACAATAAAAGTGTACAATTTATTACAAATCTTCATTAATAATTTTTTTTAAATCCGAGTTCGAATTTTTTTTCTTTACCAGACGAATCAACGCATGATGAAAACCGGAGTATCCAGTGAAAAACCACGTTTTTTTTTATTGAAAAGCAATTTTCTCTCAGAAAACTACATGGAATTTCAAATCTGGTTATATCGCTGGAAAGCCTAGATTTCGGCGCATCTTTTAGCACTACAGGCTAAAATTCAGAGGCCTTATTACAGGGACTCATAAGCGTTTGAAGAAAGTAGAGATCTCCACGATTTGACAACGTGTCCTTTTCAAGCTGATTTTTTTCCCGTTTGGCCAGTTCAAAAAGTTTGGTTTTCCATTAGGGCGATAGGAAATTTAACGCTCTTTCCAATAGTGGGTTCAGATTGAAAATCGCACGCAAAATGTGGGAGATATGGCCGTTTGAATGCGGTAAGGTAAAAAAAAAAAAAAAAAAAAAAAACGAGAAAAATCTTAAAATTGAAAAAACCGCATTTCTAAGGGTGTACAAAAACTTGCTAAGAGGCATTTTCGATCAGAAATTTTCCGTAGAATCTTCTGGCCTGTAAACGTCACGAAATGTAACACCCTGTATATGGCGAGACCATTCTTGCGGCTGACCACGATAGCATTCGTTTTATAAGTAGGTTACGGAAGGTTGTCAAGAAAATGAGACAGGGTAACGAAAATGTTTACTAATCACCCTACTGCGTGAAATTGATTCATTTATTTGAAGCTTTTTGAAGCTCCTTTGGGACATCTAGACAATAATTACAACGTAGGAGGGGCTGAGGGATTTCTCAGGAAGATTTCTTCTCTAATCGACCTACAGGGCAGTTATTTCATATTAAGCTTTTTTGAGACGACTACAATAGAATCAAAAGGAGCCATGACCCGGAGAGTTGAACAATATACTATAGCCTGCCTATAATAAACATGAGTACACTATTGGTTAGACAATAGACAAGAATTATATGCAGCAGGGCAGTGGAGAGAGAATCCGGGCCCCTGGGTTGAATGATTGAGTTCTACAGCTTTGTATGTGTATATTTGTTAATTTTGTATCAATACTTCCCAACCAAATTATAATTAAACAAGGGAGAACTTCAAATGGCATTGGTACCAGTGCCTACGAAGGAAGGGGGCCCAGTGCCCCCCTCTCTACGGGGCTGCGTACTAGTGATCTGCATTAAAATACTACATATCTAATAAAGAAATAATAAGCCATTTGTAATCATTCGCAGTTTTTCAGATCTCGATGTAGCAGGTAAATACCGATATTATCTTTGTGATGTACAACTTTACGGTTGATCAGGTTGTTGAGATTTCTTCTCTTCCCTTGTGCATGAATCTGTTTGATGTTTCTACGCCGAATGAAACAGCGTAGTGCATTTCTATTCGACGAATGAATACGTCCAACTTGTCGGCATACGTTACAGCGATGGACAGAGTGCTCGTAAATGGCGTCTTTACATCGTCCATGTATTGATATATGCTCTTAATCGCAGTCTTGATCGAACAAAAAAGCGTGAACTTCGGCTGAGAATTCCAGTAGGTATAAGGAGCGCTTGAACGACTCCATAAAAAAATATTATATAATATCCCCTTTGTTCACCCTTCCTTGATTTAATTAGAAAGATCTGAAACATATACAAGTTCTTGTTGAACAAAAAAGAATCGGCGGTTCAAGATGTATGGGCAGCACAAAAATGGATTGAGCATTACCCCCTCTATTGCCGCTCCCAACATAAAATTCATGAATTTCACGAAATAAACATTAATGAATGTATTTCAACAGGAAATTCATTAATTTCCAACATAGTTGCACTACGTACTAGACTAGAATTAAGGTCGAACAAATCAATACTTTCAGAGGAGAGTAGGGAAGATTAATTGACCATTATCACCGACCAGTCTTCCCCTTTCGTAATGAAAAATGAATGTGCCGTAATATTGTAATATACTAAACCAAAATCCTGAGTAGTCCAACCCCTGTTGGTACGGGGGGGGGGGGGAGGATGTGGAACTACGTTAAGCGTTATTTTTACGCAATTACCTATGTGGGTGTTGTATAAACGTTTGGCATTGAACTGGGGAACATTGTCTCGTTTCTCGATCTAATTAAGATTGATAATACGCTCATGTTGTATTGAGGTACGCT
This sequence comes from Creontiades dilutus, assembly GCA_031894815.1. Taxonomy (NCBI): domain Eukaryota; kingdom Metazoa; phylum Arthropoda; class Insecta; order Hemiptera; family Miridae; genus Creontiades; species Creontiades dilutus. The sequence continues at coordinate 23,750 of JAVIWC010000391.1, forward strand.
CGATCTTTACATAACGTGTGGACTGACCACCAAGATCTTAACAAATAAGACTATTGTCAACTATTATATTGTCATTTTTTGGGAGTTACATTTTTCGAATCGAATTGCGCTAGCGTTTGAGTATAGCACCTCGTTTCTTTTGTGCTGCCAGCATTTTTTTTTTTTTTTAATTTATTGGCTTCAACATGTTTACAGCCGTCACAAGTATTAATTAAATTAATAAATTAGTAATAATAATTATATTGTTTCACAGGTTCAAATCAATAGCTTTTAAAAACTCATATAATGTAAGGTAAATGTCTATGTTTCCTAATGCCACAAGGGTATCTAAGTTGAACGGTCGCTTGATTTCCCGTATGTTCACGATTTCATTCAGCAAGGAGTCTCTAGGCGATATTGGGTCCAGAATAATATGCTGCGTAGTTTCTGGATCGACCTCACAACCTCTGCATCGGGATTTCAGCAAGTCGCATCCGGTGTAAGTAATGGTTGGTACAAGCATGTCCGCTCCTCAATCAAACCGTGGTTCTGTAAAACCTTTTAGGCAAGGCCGCACTTATCTCAACAAACCATGGCCTTAAATCAGTGGGAGGGAACACTTTGTATTTTTCACCGCCGTTGTATTTCTGGATTTATTCTATCTGCTTTGACGAGAGCTTAAGGGATAACATTTTCTTCAGATCTGTAGGCGGATACTCCGGACTGGGAAGCGGGTACTGGAGAGACAAAGCCCCCACAGCCTCACGGTCCGCCTCCTCATTCCCAGCGACACCATGGTGTCCACGAACCCAACAAAATGTGGTTCTGACTCCTACTTCTCTAAGACGTCCCACAATTTGCAGTATGCCGGCGCCTTACGTTAAGGCCCTTCGTAACTCCTTACGTTTCAGCATACTGTGCTCTGGTTCGGGGAACTAACCATTTTGTGGATTTGGAGAAATGGAGAAATTCCTGATTTATTATCGAAAGAACTTCATCTGATTACCATCTGCGACCACAAATTACACCGTTTACCGCTCAACAGGTGTTTACCCCCTCTTAATACTTCGCCTGGAGCCTCACTTCGGATATATTAATCAAGTTTTTAAGATTTTCACGTTTCCGAGGTGGAGGAAAAGGTACTAGCACTGAGGGTCTCATGGAGCTGAGCTTGGAGGGAGTAGCAGGAGTAGTATGATTGCCCACCTTGATTAGGAACATGGGTCCATTTTTCTGGATCTGATTGAAAGTCTCATCCAGAAAATGAAATACAATAGTCGCGCAGACCTGTTTCAGGCGTCGGCCTCTCCTTCCTGCAGCTGGGGGTCGCTATTAAACACACAGATGGGCGTTAATCGATTAACGAATACTTTTGCGATTACAAATGTAAAACGGTGTGTGTTACGATGTGTATCGTTGCCAAAACGATTAACGATTACAAAAGTATTCTTGATTAACGAATACTTTTAAAGTAATCGTGATTAACGATTACTTTTTTGCGATTACACATACAAATAACGACTACTTTATTTTTCGAAGTCTCAGAAGTGAGAATCTTCGAAGAATCCAAGAATTTTCGTTGTAAAGTGAAATTAAGTGGACAGTTAAGTTTTTCGTTGTCATAATTGTCTACCAAGGTAGCGGAAGCATTGTTTTCACTCGCATTTTGCGTTTTAGACCTTTCTGAACAATTTTGGTTCCGTGTCTGTCTGTGTGTCTGTCTGCCTGTCAGCAAATCCTTGTTACTGGCAAAACTATACGAAGTTATAGTCCGATTTTGATGAAATTTTCAGGGATTGTGCGGGTTGGGGTGTAGATGGTCCCCTATAGGTTTCATGACCCCCACATCAATAGTAGCCTCTGAGCAAGCGCAAACGAAATCCTTGTTACGCGCATAACTCTGGGAGTTCTTGACCAATTTCGATGAAATTTTCAGGGATTGTTCGGTTTGATGTGCAGATGGTCCCCTATGAGTTTCATGACCCCCGGATCAATAGTAGCCTCTGCGCATCCGCAAACGTGAAATCCTTGTTACACGCATAACTCCGGGAGATCATGACTGATTTCGATGAAATTTTCAGGGATTGTTCGGACTGATGTAAAGATGGTCCTCGTGAGTAATAAAGAGAAAATAAAGTTTTAGCCTCGAGCTTGGATCGAACCATATTGAACCATCATTGAACATGCCTACCTTTATTTTCTCAAGTTATGCTCCTGCATAACAATAAATTCACCCTAATTCAATATTTACTTCGCCTAATTGAACGAAGTTCTTTAGTCAATAATAATTTTCAATGATCTATACGGTCATGTTATGGATACGAGGAAGCTATGTGCCACACCCGCTTGGCAGACTTTTTGTTGTTGTCATAACTCCCCTGAATTATATTTTTAAGTGCAGATATTAATATCAGTAGGTATGTACGACCTTTTCAGTTCTTTTTTGCATGCCGTCTACTCCAGCGTCAGGGAGTAAACCGACTATGAATCAGCAGCAATGAAATCAATATTGACATTTTAGAGTGAGCGTCGGTTCCTAAGAAGTTTTGTGTGACTACCTCCAACTCTTTGCAACTGTTCCGGCCAGCTTCCGCCTCCCCCTGCCCCTGCGCTCGGTCTCCTCCAAAGGGAAATCCCTTTTGTTCCAGTCAATAGGAAATCGCATAATTCAGAAGTGTGTGGGTTCTGAGGGCGAGAAGATGGATACGAGACGATGGCACTGCATGAGAGAATTTAAATAATCGTGAATGAAATGTTTTGAAAAGACGGAAGGTGGGGTTTTCCTCGGGAACGTTGGCGAGTGGATGGCGCCCGACCACACTTTAGTGAACATGTCATTTTCTGGGACACATTCAAAATTTTATAGTGACACATATTGGATTACTTTCCTTAAAAGTGAGACTTGCTATCAATAATTACCTACATTTGTAAGCCGGCCTGGATTTATATTACACTTGGAAGTCTCGAAAGGGTTAAATTGAGTTACGGTTACCTTCTTTGTAAAAAATTTACAATAACCAGGCTGAGTCAAATTGATGATCCTTATTCGGTCATCTTCACGAACCCTTTCATTCTCTAATACCTACGACTTGTATTCCTTCATTTTATCCTAATTAGACAGTACTAAACAGGGCGTCCCAAGAGCTGCCCCCCCCCCCCCCCCCCATCCTAAAATCGTCCAAATGGGAATAAACAAAAAACAATTTTGTTTGAATCTTCATATTTTTTTGCAAGGATCTCAAATATTATATTTCTCAACCCGCGCAACTGCGCAACCATGCACAAGTGACACTAACTTTCTTGTTTAAAATGGGAACCCCAATTTTTGGTTTATTATTCAATAATAAACCATTGTAATCGCTCTTGAAAAAAAATTCTAACCCCCCCCCCCCCCCCCCCCTGAAAATACGCACGACTTCTCCCAAACGGCTGAAGCAAAAAAGCTGAAATTTTCAGGAGAAATCCATGTTGGTCCGACGACGCCCCAATTCTTGAGCCAGCTCTCTCACTTAATTTAAAGTGTCCTTTAAGGGTTGTCGAAGTTTTGTAAAATCCCTAAAAACCTCAAAAAAGTCGAAGCGGCCTAAATTTGTACTCTTTTTGAAGAACTTTCCACGAGGAATCGAATGAGCCCCTCCCCAGGTCCGTAGGTCAAACCATTCTCGATGTATGGCCCGATTTATGGTGCCAACATTCGCGTTATTTTGGTTTATTATTGTTTTTGTGTTGATATCAGTAACCTAGTGATGTAGTAATGTGGATACTGGAGTGAACTCCTAAAAGGCTTTGTAGACGATACACGAATCGAAGCTTTCTGATACCCCCCCCCCCCAAATTGCTGCAAATTCATTCACTAGGAGTTAATTATTCAATTGGCTTGCATTCATGATTTGAATTTCTACTAAGCATTGAAGTGTGCGTGTTTCAAAGGTGATAGAGCAATTATTGAATTTCAGGAGATATCCATAGAGCTCGTAAATCTGTTCTCAACCAAAATACCTATTTGGATCGATCAGTTGATCATATGTGTGTGCCTCCCGATTTTCAATAGTTGCTCTATCACCTGTGAAACACGCACACTCCAAAGCTTAGAATAATTCAAATTATGAACGCAAGCCAATTGAATAATAAACCCCAGTGAAAGAATTTGCACCGTTTCATGCATATCAGAATGCTTCAACCCGTGTATCGCCTACAAAGCCTTTTAGGAGTTTACTCTAGTATCCACATTCACTACATCACTAGGTTACTGATATCAAAACAAAAACAATAATAAACCAAAATAACGTGAGGGATGGGCTCATTCGATTCCTCGAGGAGTGTTCTTCAAAAAGAGTCCAAATTTAGAACGCCTTGACTTTTTTTGAGGTTTTTAGGGATTTTACAAAACGTTGACAACCCTTAAAGGGCACTTCAAATAAAGTGAGAGAGCTGGCTCAAGAATTGGGGGGTCGTCGGACCAACATGGATTTCTCCTGAAAATTTCAGCTTTTTTGCTCCAGCCGTTTGGGAGAAATCGTGCGTACGGGGTAATTTCGAATTTCGGGCTCATTCGATTCCTCGTGGAAAGTTCTTCAAAAAGAGTCTAAACTTAGGCCGTTTTGACTTTTTTTGAGGTTTTTAGGGATTTTCCAAAACTTTGACAACCCTTAAAGGGAACTTCAAATTAAGTGAGAGACCTGGCTCAAGAATTGGGGCGTCGTCGGACCAATATTGATTTTTCCTGAAAATTTCAGGTTTTCAGATTTTTAAATCAAATCAATCAATCAAATTTTTGTTGTAGATTCGGATTCTACACCCTTTGAAACGTAAACCATGACATTTTCAGGGGGGGGTTAGAATTTTTTTTTCAATAGCGATTACAATGGTTTATTATTGAATAATAAACCAAAATAGAAAGCCTAAAATTGAACGAAAGAGATTGTTGAAAAATGGAACGATGATACTTGGTCGAGATGCATCTTTGCGAGACCCTTGCGGCACGTTTGGAAGGTAGAAGGGTCAAGAAAGAAGGGCGGAGGCAGCGGTAGCATCCAAAGTTGCGTTCCGCAGACGAGTCTCCACCGCTCAAGCGGATTCCCCGAGGAGCGTAGAGGTTAGTACAGTTTGATGATTAATCGAGTGAACGTAGCTGTCAGAGGTCCAGCTCCGAAGAGAACCGGTCTCCATTCAGCGGGTAGGGTCCGGACGAACCCTTCGTTCCATTTACTACCTTTCGAGGCTTTTGTGCGGAATTACGTTGAAAGTTAAAGTGCGTGGGAGCTCGGAAACCTAGTGGATATCTCAAATGTTCGCTATCGCCGTCTACTTCCTTCCGAATGAAGTGGGCCAGGTCGACGCTCGATGGCACTAAGCCACTTTCAAGGTAGCCATAGTGTTCTCATTTTTTTTACCTTTCGCCGTCTTTATTAATGATAATATGAGAGAATTTAACGTGTACTACCTCTTTAAATGAAAGTGTTCATTCTCACAACTCAGTGTTTCGTTTTGTTGCTCGATATCAGTGTAGTTTTTTCCATCTTGCTCGGGTTGATTCTTTCCGTGAAGGTTTCTCTTATCGCCCCTGCTGGCGGCTAGTCATCCCGAAATCTCGCCTCGTTCCTCGCTCCCTGAAATGCTTTTTAAAAAATCGCATTTTCACGGCATTTTCAACTCTTCTCAGGATTACCTTCTACCTACAGCTGATCCATGATGGCTGCCGACCCCCACCTCAATACCTGGATTTGTGTGAAACCCCATGTTTCATTTTCCACTCCATTTCTGTTTGACGGACCTCAAGTCGGCAGTTTGTGCGTGAGATATTCGTTCTATCCACTGACGAAATTGTAGTTTCTAGTTATTCTGTCAGAATTGATTCCGGTCCGTAAGTACCTAGCGTAGGAGTTCGTATCATATACCTACCCAATCAATTTATTGATGAGGGTGACGATTGATTCTCTCCCGACTCCCATCTTGGCGGTTGTTCAGACTTCAATCGGTTTCATTACCTGTTTATTTACGATTCCTAGTTGGTTTATCAATTTGAGATGCGATGTTGGTGATTGAGAACAAGCCACTTGTAAAACGTCCTCCCCTTTCTCCTTTGGCATACTTTCTTCTCGGCAGGTTTTTGTCAGTGCCGGATTTTCCCTACACATGGTTACACAAACATTACTCGATGTATCTATACAGAAATTTAATTGCTTATTTCCGTTTACACCGTTAAAAATGTGTTAACTGTGTTGTAATTTGATTCGAAGAAGCATGGCATTTCACACTTGTGTTTCTAACTGAATTTTCTCCAGATAAGTACTCTACTAGTTACCACGCTATTGCATCATGTTGTAGCTCTGTATTCATAGTTAGTCTCGAACGTTTCTTAATCAACCCAAAATTGGTGAAAATTGAAGTTTCTCGGTAGCTACTTACAGGTTTTTCATGCCGGTTTAATGTAACTCCCTCGTGTTGATCATGTCTTAGCTCCGAAAACGTTGGTCATCGGCGTTGTTATTGAAATACGCATTCGCATAGACGAATTAGCTTATTGCGCTAGATAATTGCCAACAATTTTACTTCGTGTTCATGAAGTCCAACAGTTAGTGAACTTGGTGCTTTGGCTCAGGAGCTAGATTGCAGTGCTCCGTTTAAATTTCAATCCTGCACAATCTTGAACTGAACGAACTTGGACTCTTGTGTTGAACTTCGGATCAGACTGTTTGATGCACCTACATATCGACAAACCAAAATGGGTGTCGCAACTTGCACTGTTTTTGTTAGAAGTTGGAGTTACAATCGACATTTTTCTCTCTGCCTTCAACGATTTCAAATAAACGCATAAAACGTTCCCGAATTGTCGATTTTGTACTCCATCTTGAAGTTTTACCAACCAGGATTGGTTAAAATAGAAAATAATGTGAATTTAATTCTACCAAACAGTTGGGAGCAATCAAAGAAAGTACCCATGTTCAGATATTGTGACGTGAGTGTTCAAAATTAAGCATATTTCCTCATTTACAATTTATATTTCATTTGTCCTTGTTTTGATTATCAACTTTGAAATTTAATATAGGACATATTGACCATATGTCCGCGAATTTTCGTCGTATCTGCCTCCTTCAGGGATTTGTTGATAAATTAAATCAAAATTGCTATTGTTATACCATCGTTTAGCTCTACTACGGGATGAGTTAGGCAAACATGCCCCATGTATGATGATTAGGCAATTGATTGTGATTCTGATTAGAAGTCAATGCGATTCCGACACAGTAACTACCAAAAATCTTGTTAATAAGAACACCGGATCAAATTTTGCATTACTCGAACATACTCCGATCAATTCTAAAAAAGAGACCGAGTCAGAAGCAGATTTTCAACCTGAAAACTCGGGTTTGGCACTTTCTCATATCTGTGATTTTATATTACATGTGCATCAAACGATTTAAAACTTGAGGTCAATGTGACACAGGTGAAACAATTGGTTAAATCTGTGGTTAGTTGAAACGAGTTGCAAAGAAATTAAAGTGTGCTATTTAACTTTCCTCAATAATTCTAAAGCCACAATTTTTCGACCGTAATTCCTTTTTCATAGTTTTTCAAAGACAATATTCAGATTTGCTTCAAACGTCATGGAGACGTATGTTGTCAATTGAAATTTTGTGTGCGCAGATCGTGGAAATCAATTTTGTCGTCGAGCAAGGAATGTTATTTGTGGTGAATCGCGTGAATCGATTTCATGACGTTGGTCAACCAATTTATCAAATCTCTACCTTTTTCATTATCAACTGAAAGCGGTTCACTTAATTCTACAACTGAACCTGAGAATTTGGTGCCATTCATTGTAACGAGGGTTTTATTTTCACTATTTGCGCTTATATACTTTTATATCGGGCTTATATTTTAGATCGTGAAATGGACAACTTCGTGGGTATGCTGTTTCATACCAGAGTTTGTTTGCCAGAGAACGGTGACGCTCTGTTGAAACTGGTCTCCCTTGTCACACACATAAATGCCTGGTTTTTCGCTAGATACTAAAAGACACAACCCAAATGTATAGTGTGTGAAATGCATAGAAGGAGGTCATACAAATATAATTATTCTTGTTTACATCCCATTCAACTCTTAACATTCATCTTTGAATTCTTTTGCCTCAGTATTTCTAATTAATTATTGAGTCTCTCGTGTTCGTTTACTCGGAAAAATGACATCAACGTGAATTTGAGCTATCAATGATTTGTGCTACTATAGGTACAGGGGAAATTTTAGCGACGAGGAGAGCGAACAACGAAATTCCCATTTTTACAAATTTACTACTTTTCATTGGCAAAAGTGTTGAAAAACGAAAAGATCGGAGTATCTAAACGGTTAATTGACCATAATAAGAGTCTGAGGTGGTGGTCAAACCAAGTGATATTATAATTAATGTTGAATTAGTAGAAATACTGTACGCAATAATACCTGTTGTTAGCTTACTTCGCTGTTGTTCTTTTGGTGTCTCTGATTTGGTAGGAGCTCCTTTTTCTTCCATCTCTGCCTCAGAATGATCATCCTACAACCAACCATAATGAATATTGTCGGGGAGTACAATTATGGTTCGTAGGTCTATCTGGACAGCTTTGAAGTATTCATTATAAATCGGATGTTGAAACTCCAAGAGGTTGGGATTCTCATCGTGTTGCTTTGCCCCTAGGGTTACGTCAGTAAATGATATCCTAGAAAATTCTTTGTGAAACGCAAATATTACACTGAAAAGCGAGACATCTTCTGATTGGTGTTGTTTATGTGCTGTAGGCTTGGTTATTCGTGCTGTCGATTATGACTTTTAGTTGTCGTCACCTTCATAATATAAATGGAAATCGTATTATCCTCTTGAATTGTTCAATAGTCGTTGTCATTGATCATATTTTCTGGACATTTTCAGTTTTAGAGAGCCTGAATTCCTGAAGGATCCACAATCTATAAAAGGATTTATATTAAACTTGATCTCTTTATTATTCGTATCAGAACATAACACTGAGTTGTGGGAAGCACTTGAGTCAGCCGCTGGGATTAAATAAAAGGTATAATTTGTAGGTGCTGCGTTAAGGATTCATGATAAGTAATCATCATCAGACCCACCCTGTGGGTTCACGGAGCGCAGGAGGTGAGTTTAAATAAAGTTACGTTGATTAATTACACATTATAATTGAGAATTACATGTATATTGCAATTACACCTGGATATTATTTTCGGAAGCAAGATTTTGTATGCCGAAGGATATCAGTATGCCTCCTCCCCGAGCCAAAGCTCAAGTCAGAAAGAAGTCCTGAAGCGGGGTTTACATTGGTCAAGTTACTTGAATCAAGTTTACTGGAGTCAAGTAACTTGAACCGTGCTTGAACAGTGTAAACGCTTCTTCAAGTGATTTTTACCTCGTTCAAGTAGTGCTTGACCCCTAGATTCAAGTGTCAAGTAAAAGTTGAACATGTTTGATTTTTGGAGTCAAGTTGGCTGCACTTGAAACAAGTAGGAAGGTCTCTTGACCAGTGTAAACACACATTCAAGCTCACTTGCTTCAAGGATTAACCTAAAAATCTAGTGTCACGTTGAGTGGTGTTGTTTTGTTATTGTTTATGTTAAAAGCATCTTTCTAAAAATGAGTTCAAAAAGTGTTAAGTGGACAAGTGATCAAATTATTGAATTCCTGGAGGTGTACGAAAACTATCCTGTACTGTGGAACTCGGGTTTGAGTGAATATAAAAATAGGAATTTAAGATATGCCGGATTTAAAGCTTTGGTAGACCAATTAAAATTATTGGGAATGTCACAACAATCCCTCCACTTGAATTCAAGTTTGCAAAAATCGTTCATATAGTGTAAACACCAAAATTGATTCAAGTTGACTTGAATCAAGTTAACTTGATTCAAGTAACTTGACCAATGTAAACGAGGCTTGATGGACAATTAATGATCAGTTACCCCGAGTAGGGATGTCAATATCGGCAAAGAATATCGATATATCGACGGAAGAATAAAGATATTTCGATATATCGATGTTTTCTTGACATCCCTAATGGATAGGGGGAGATTGGGAGACTTTATCTCCCTAGACAGCAAACTGCATGAGAAGATTCTTCCTATGCTTGAGCAGAAACATCACTGACAGTAATAATTTATTAGTGGGTGTGGGTAGTGGAGTGACCACATTCATTCCGAATCTCTTAATTTGGAGCGTTATATCTGTTTATTCATGTAGAGACGTTTCGTCACCAATGACCAACTTGAATACATGGACAGGCAGGAGTGGAAAGCTTAACGACAAATACAGAGCTAAAAGTAACCAACAACAAGATATATGTGTTGCCACCAACATGTCAATGCCTCAAGTATGCTAGTTGTTACACATAGTTAGACTGAGGAAGTCCCCGCTGCGGGACGAAACGTCTCTACATGAATAAACAGATATAACGCTCCAAATTAATAATTTATTATATGCCAGTATGGTTACGGTTGCTGTAGCAGGATTAGTGAAAAAAAAATAATAATAAGTTTTTTTTTTCAAACTGCTTCCTGTTTTAATGAAAGTTTTAATAAATCAATACTGTCATCATTCAGTTTACAACCCTGTACTATGCCAGTAATTCTGTCTGATTAGTAGGATTTCTCAATAATTTGTTCTTTGAAATTCATAAAGGCAACCTGTAGCTTCTTCTTCTTTTTTTGCAATCTTCAGCCATTTCAAACGACGGTTTGTTTTACACTTTCAAAGATTCAAAATTGTAGTGCAATTAGAGCTGTGTTTTTTGTGTCCTGCAGCCTAAGATGTAGGATATGGTTGATATGATCGATATTTTCTTGACATAACCTCGAGCCGCAGGATATTTTATGGCTAGTTGCCGGAATCGAATCTTGGACAAGCTGGTAGTAGTAATAAGTGTGTTTCATTAAAAAAAAATTACAAGGTCGTCCTTCGTAATATGATTCTTGGCATGGCGATTGTGCATTTTGAACATCATTTTTGGTTTTAATAACACAATAAGGGTCTTTAGTGTATTATTCTGTTCCAAGATAGTTAAAGAAAAGATATGGATAAAATGGGTTATAATTTATTAAAATTTATTAACCTCTGTACACCATTTTTCATAAATACGTTTAGTTAATGGTTGATCTCCTTAAGTCTATGCTTTCATGTGTTGCTAGTCTGTTTTATGCGAAGAGACAAATAAGAAAATGTTTAGTATCTAGCGTGGGCATTGCGTTTAACTTGCTTGATACGAATGTAAACACTCATTGCCGGTCGTGATAAGTTATATACTCCCCTTCCTGAACTTGTTTTGGGTGAAATTGCTTTACCTCTGCCGTAAGTGATCAACATTTTCGTAAATAATAATCTCTACTTCAAATAACGGAAAGAATCGACTACATACCCGTTGGCTAAAACCCGATAAACAACATCCCGGCTTCCCTGAATGAGAAACCCCTTCCAGAACGCCACATGTCAAAAACTGCTGAATACGGACACTGCTGCAATTTTTCGAATACCTAGCTGGCAATAAATAGCTCAGATGAGAAATGGTTACGTTCTCAGATTTCGAATCCAAAATAACAATTAAATACTTACCGGCTCCTGTAGCGATCAAATTGAAAAGAAGAAAAGTAAAATAAAATGTCAAAAACAGCTTTCGTACAAGTACGCAACCACGAGGGATATTTTATGTCTTTGCGCCTCCTCCCACACACACACCACGTACTTCAAATTCAGGGGTTCCTTCCAGTAACCAAATAAGTCCCGAAATTGAAAAAAAAAAAAAACAAGAATAGAGGTTCCATTTTATTCCTCAACGTACAATGTAGGGGAAAGATTGTTTGTGTAAAAACCGCGTATGTCCACTTGCTGCAAGGCTTCAAACATAGGTCTGTTGACAAGAAGAAAATAACTGTTAGGCGTTTCAGACAATAACCAAACAAGTCCATTCGATCAGCTGCTAGAGAATCTATGTTTAGTCTAGTCTAATATCTAGTCTTAGTTGGCAGATTTATTGTCACGTTACTTTGCTGTGTATCATGTTGATTTATATAATAGATCCAAATAATAGATTAGGTTCTCCCTTCAAGACTACTGCGTTGTGACCAGCAATATAACACACATAAATTCAAAATAATTTGTTAAAAAAACCTTAACTGAACAGCTAAAATTCTGCAAGAACCCAAAAAATTCAAATTTTAGCAGAAAGGCTGCTTATTTACCCAGTTTGCGATTTTTGGACTTATTCGGTTCTTGTGAGAAACCCCTCAATTGGAGGCCTGTTTTGATGTAAAACGCTTATCAAATTCAACGTCGGCGAGAGAATGAGGCGTCTCGATAAATGTATCATGAACCTCGCCAATTTCAATTTCATTTGTGGATAATGTAGTATTCATATTCATAAGCAGCTTTTTGCGTAAACGATATTCGCGCACTAAGGTAACGGCACCGGTAGTGGCCACTGCTCCAGTAGTGGCCATTTTAAAGTTTATATTTGAGAAATAAGGATTCCCGGTCTCCTAGTGGCTTCAAACTTGCAGGAGGTACAGCTCATGTCATCTTGTAGTCAGAGGTTGAACTAGGAGTGCGCAGAGCATCATTGGAAATTGTGGTAAACTTCTCAATATGACCGTCCCTAGTTTCCTCGTTTGTTGGGCTGTATCCTAGAGCTTCTACTGGATAGAATCAATTTTGTTCATCGGGTATTGAATTTAATGATATTAAACACGTAAGGAGGGCAAAATGTCAAGTGGCCACTACTGAGACATGCACGTGGCCACTACTGGAAATTTCGTAATTTGATGTGGCCACTACTAGATCAAAATAAAGGTGTGAGAAAAAATTAATACAAAATAGAAAAAATTGTTCTTTTGATAGTTTTAGGCAATGGATATGTTAGGGAAGAGTCGGGCTATATTCTAAATGAGTGCTGAAGAAAGTCAGTACTACTGTTGGCCCACAATTGTCAAAACTAAAGAAAAAAATTGTCAACTGTGGCCACTACCGGTACCGTTACCTTAGTTCCAACAAGTGCCGTTTTGTAGGACCAATGATCACTACGTCAGATTGTGCTCGTTGATGGTTGCGATGTTATGGTTCTATCGTTTGGTCACTGAGGTTCCGAAGCAACGAATGGTTAACTGTGAAGACATAATCAGCACCACTCACAGGACTGTCACAGTTAGTGAACAATATGGTTCCATCGGGTGGTCACTGAGGTTACGAATGTCCAGGGGTTAACGTAACAAGATTAGGTAAATCAACAGCTTTCAAATGAGTGGTGAACGAGTTTTGTACTATCACAAATGTTGAATATCCAACAACAACGAATCGGTTGTAAGCGAAAACCCATCAGAAATATTTTCGTGACGCTGTCCGCGTTACATTTTCGAGTTTATGTAGCAAAGTAAAGACATAAAATGTCAAAACCTTCGTAATCGCAATTGTCCCTGTCCCTATTTGTACTGTGGCATTATGTATTACTACAAAATACTGATGCTCTTTGTTATGTAAAAGTGTGCAGCGGGTTTCAGGAAAAGGTTACAAAAATAGGACTCTTTGTAAACAATATTCAAATCATTGAGTTTTTAGAATTGGAAAGGGGGAGGAATCCCGTTGCACTCCTGTGGTTGTTTACTCATCTTAGAATGCCAGGTTGGTTTATGAAATTAATATTAAATAATGCTGAAAAAGCAAATTGTTCTTGGGTGACCCCACTCATTTTTTAAATGTTTTGTTTTTCCTAAAGAAGCCGAAGGTTTCATTCTTCTGTTTGAATTTTGTGGTCAATTTTGTTTTTGACTAGGTGTACTCTGCCTTCTGATTTTTGCAAATGTAGCTTTAATAGCTGATGGCAGTTACTATAACGTACCAGTGGATTTAAACGAGTTCATGGCCATGTTTGACGGAAAAGGTTGCATAACAGGTATGCTGCGTAGTCACCCTAATGCTTGTTTTTTTGTTTTCAATTAACAGTTTACAGCATTCACTCAATCAGATTATACATGGCTGAAATGTCTGTAATTCCCACCGTTTAAAGCCATGTAATAATTCAGTGTTTTAAAGTACGTGATATTTATCGAGGCGAATGATTGAATAAGCTTTTTTAATTCTATAGGGCACCTCGCTATGGCGCCTACTGCGCCAGTTTCCCCTGGACAAATGCAAGACAACCACGTTTCATCATCCAGCGAGACGGAATCTGGAGTGCAGAGTCGGCAGAATTCTGACGACTCTCAACAACTGTCAAATAATGATGGGACCGTCAATTTAGAAAAGGAAAAGACTCCCATGTGTTTGGTCAACGAATTGGCTCGATTCAACAAGGTGGGACTGGTGGAATTATATAGTTCGGAATATTAAATTGTAGTAATATCAATGGGCGAATAACTTTGTGGGATTGATATGAAAGTGTCAACAAACTAACGATATTTTCTCTATGCCTTCCTCTTCAGATCGAGCATCAATACCGATTGACGAATGAAGAGGGCCCAGCACATAAGAAGAAGTTCACCGTCACTTTGAAGTTCGGTAACGAGGAATACACTGCTGATGGCGCGAGTATCAAGAAAGCTCAACATGCAGCTGCAAGCATCGCCCTTGTAAATACGATGTATAAACATCCGCCCCCTAAATCATCTAGAAGCCAACGTGGAGCTAAAAGTTAGTAATCTACAGCTCCGTAGTATTTAAAAATTAAATTTCATCATATTTAGGATAAAGCTCTCACACTTTTCCACCATTATGTCGAATTTAACGATGCTAGCCCATCCTTTTTGTCCCAAATTCTTCATAACTGTAAAATCCCTAGGAGGTTGGTATTACGAGATAACTGATACTACGAGTAGGTAATCGAAAATAACTCATGAGACATTGCCTGAGAACGTACTACTAGCCCATCCTTTTGTCCCAAATTCTTCATAACTGTAAAATCCCTGGGAGGTTGATATTACGAGATAACTGATATTGAGACTTTTGATATGATTAGAGACTTTTTGGTGGACGACGACTAGGAAACCGTGGTCGCCGAGTTGAGGCGAGCAGTTGGATGCTAACATTTCCATGACGAATAGCATCAAGGCTACCGGCTGTTGAAGTCACGTTTAACGTGACGTCAACATTCATTGGAAGTTGTATACTGTCGTTATTGTGGATTGAAGTTTGTGTTATCGAGTTGAAGTTGTATTTTGTGGATTGTTGACAAACAACACGGACGTTCGTTATTGCTACCGCATGCAAAAAAAACTTATACAATGCCAAAAACGGAATATGAGAAATAGGTAAAATGGGTTATAACCCATTTTATATTTTATAAATATGGAAGGTTATGTTACTGCCAACTCCTTAAGGAAAGACGTATAGGAGAACCGATTTCAGACGGTTCGTCGTGACGGATGGGACGTCACACGTGCGCAGTCTGCATTTTTCTCCGGACAGTACCATCAACGTCTTCGTGTGAACCACACCAAAAAGTCTCTACTAAGAGTAGGTAATCGAAAATAACTCATGAGACATTGCCAAAAAACGTACTGCTAGCCCATCCTTTTTGTCCCAAAGTCATCATAACTGTAAAATCCCTAGGAGTTTGGTATTACTGGTAACCGATACTACGGGTAGGTAATCGAAGACAACTCGAGAGATACTAGAGAGTTCCTAGGAGATTCGGACACCATGGTATCGTATCTAGTCGGTGGTGGTATCTAGGGCGAGCACAGCTCTTGTTAGCATAAATGGCGGCGTTACCACCAACTCAGCAGAACTAGTGGTATCTCTGATCCGTATCTAAGAGTCACGTACATTTTGCTTTCACGTCACTATAGAAAACGTGCAGTCTTCTTGATGCTTTACAAGATCACTCGGATCACTCGTTCTTTCGTTTTTTTTAACCAAAAATGTAGGGGGTGGAAGACTTTTTTGAAAATTATGTTAACGGATTGATTTCAACCGAGGAGTTGCTGTTGATTTTTCGAACGTATTTGGAGTGGGAGTGTAAGGGAAGCACCTCGACGATTAAGCCTGCTCTATGGGAGATTTTCCCTGGATGACATGAGCGAGGATGATGTACTATTTTCGTTCCGATTTAATAGAGAACATGTACATTTACTCCAGAGGCTCCTTCAAATTCCCGCAGAAGTTACGACAGATAAGTACGCTTGGAATCAAAATAGATTTGTTTGTAACTTCTTACTTAGCGACTTGGGAAGTACATACTCCAGAAAAGGAATGTACAGCAGGGATTCTGGGGTTGCAGTTAGACAGTTTTTATAATAGCGAATTCCTAAATGAAGCTGTTAGGCTCTTAAAAACTCGCACAGTTGGCGAGAGGCTCACTCAAAACAAGTTGTTAGTTCGTAGGTACTAAATATCGAAATCCTAGTGTTTTCTTAAACTGTAAAGTACCTAATAAAATGATGTTGAATCAAAATGAAAATGCTCTCTTGGCATGGAATTTCAATTTAGCAATGTCAGAAATCAAATTTTTAGGTAGAAATGTTGAAAATGTTGATGCGAAGCGGTTTACAACTAGGTTACCCCGATGGCGGGTTACTTTGCGATAAGGACGAAAGATACGTTCGTTCGGATCGCATCGGTTGTATCGTAACTTCCGTAAAGATACCACCGTCGTATTGCAATACGACCGATCGTATTGGCGGCGCATGCGCAGTCGCGCGTTCGTATCGCGATACGGATTCGTATCGGTGTTGGCGGATTTCCTAGGAACTCTCTACTGCCTAAGAACGTCATCGTTTGAAAAAAATGTACTGAGGACACATAGATAAGCAGAAGCTAGGTATCTATTAGCTATTTAATTGGTGTGGCGGTATGTAACAATATTCCAGCTTCATATATTCAAAATGGACAAATTCGTGGCAGCAACAGCATGTGTTGCGTGGTCAACCATAACATTACCTCCTTTCTCTGTGTGTTGTTTGGGTTAAATCAGATTATTGGAGATTTGTCTTGAAGTTAGTGGATATTTCCAAAAATAGTTTTAAACGGCTCAATTAAATCTTTAAGCGCTGTATTTTGATTGAATAAAATTTGAAATTTAATTTACACTTTGTCAAGTTGTTGATTAATTTATGATCTCCAAATCGGTCAGAATACTACATTTGTTTCAAATTGTTTCATTAATTTTTTTCATAGGCAATATCACCCCAACCGTCGAGTTGAATGCGCTGGCTATGAAGAGGGGCGAGCCAACAACGTACACCCTCGTGGAGTCGCCCATGTACAATAGACCTCCTTACGTTGGTCATTGCTACAGGAAAATGTATAATCAAGTAAGTATTAAAACTAGCTTAAATTTTAATTTCATTAAAAAAATAAAAATGAATGAGAAAAGTGAAGTTGTTCTGGAAAATTCAAGCAACTTGCATTTCCCCAGAAACGTCTTTATTCTACGTGAAAATCATCAGAGAAATTTCGTGACTCATCCGCGTCACCTTTTTAACTAGTTAGCTAGTTAACTCTTATTAGTTTGGTATAAGCAATTACTTGCCATACATGACAGTACGCTTCAACCTTTAATTGGTAACAAGAAAAATTATACTATGGATAGTAACAAAGCGCTTTTAAGGCGCTCAATACCAAAAACCTCACCATTCCAACACTTTTTAACGTTTCAAACCACCATTCGAATAATTACAGTAATGACTCTAAAGGGGTGACAGTCTGGACTATTCTTGTCAAACAAATTCTGTATTTTATCAAATAAAACAGCATTTTTTCAAAGTTTGACGCCAGTAAATCACAAAAATACAAGAACTTGATGGTAAAGCTAAAGGAGCGAGAAAACTTGACAAATTATACTATAATCTCAATACCTATTTAGAGGTCGGAATCAAATTAGCCTAATCACACACTAACGTTAGCATCACGAAATAGCAGGCATATGAAACCTATCCTTCCTATTACCTACTTAATGAAGATTTTGTTCGAAAAACTACTAGTTTGGCACGAATAAATCACAAATATTTGGGAACGTTGGAAAACTAAGATAACATCTCGACTTACTTCTCAATTCGTGTGGAATGGTGGTTGGATTGTCGAATCCTGTTCATTGTGTACCTACCTGACAATAATGAACGTGACTGTCTGGAATAGGTAGATTGACAACCGAAACCGTGCTGAATATTGTAAACTTCAAATGGAAAAAAACGATCAACTAATTCTATCTACCTAGTAGGACTAATTGTCATTATTAAATATTTGTTATTATAATGAGGAATGAAAAACGTCTTAGGAGCGTTATTAGAATGATGGACAAAAATACTATGAAAGAGGTAAAAATACGCTCTTGTAAAAAGGAAAAAACTACCCCATGAATGGTAACAATACGTTCATGGGAGGTCAAATACTACCCTATTATAGTAAAAAGAATTTATGGAGCGCAAAAAGTTTATTTGCATTGGTAACAAGGCGCTCCTGAGACGTGTGGACATTTTGAAAAAATAATAGCACTTACTAGATTTGAATGGCAGGAGCTAGAGCAGGATACTGAAGGGTAGAGCAGGTGTTTGGGAAGGAATACCATGGCAGGGGGTGGGGCTAGGGTAAAGTCGAGTGAACTTACAGTGAACTAAAAACAGCTGTAGGGGAAGGTGTTGTACCTTGGGACAATTTGTAAACAAATGTATTTTATTTTACTTGGGTAAAACTTATAGTAAAAATGAAAGTAATAGGTTATTGCTTACCTTTTAAGGGATCTACTAACACTTTAAAACTTAAAAAATATTACTTATCAAGAGAGTAATAAATTATTTTGTTGACTCTTGCAGGGTGTCCCAAGGTACAACATACTGTTGTACCTTGGGACATAGGGTGTTGTACCTTGGGACCAGATGAAAAACAAACAAATTTTAACACATAAATCTTATAATTACATATAAAAATACAAAACCATTACAGCAAACTTTATATGTCAGATTAATACAAATAAATCTATTAGATTAGTCCAATGGCATGTCGTAACCATTAAAGTTCACAGGGAATTTAAGTGAGTTCTGTTGACGCGCTGAAGATCCTGCAGCTATGGGCGGAGGCAGTTTACAAATGATCTCTTCTTCTCCTATTTCATATATGGTCTCATTTCTTGAGATGAACGTGTTTGTTCCTGTCTTAACCAAATACTGGATCTCATATACAAAGTCCCAAGGTACAACCTCAAATTAGTCCCAAGGTACAACACACTGCAACAAATGAAAACATGACCTTTAAAAGTGTTTGAGGTTAACATTACAGGTTAACTAACTGCACCATTAAATAGAGTACAATTTAAGCTTTAGTATACTGTCTTACTTTTTGACAATAATTAATTAGGACAAAATATAAAAAAACAATGAAACAACAAAAAATTTACTTACCTATGAGTGTTTCACTTTTTATTGTGTAGCTCCCATAAATCATAGTCCAAAGTGTCCAGTCATTCTACACTAGCACTTGGTGGCTAGAGGAACAACTACATCAGGTTAGTTTAGTGTTTCACCAACAGATGGCAGAGCTATGCTCTTTGTCCCAAGGTACAACACCTTCCCCTACGCTTCAGAAGCGCCTTGTTACCAATTAAAGGTTAAAGAAAATACATTTTCTGAGCGATGTTTGGTTTTCTGTGAATAAAGACTACTCGAATATTTTCAACCCCGAGATTAAATCTTTGTAGCATGTGTTGCAGCCATTCCCGGAGTATGGATTTGATCGCTTCACCCCCGCTCCACGGGGGAAATTCGACATGAGAGGCACCCGAGGAAACTACTATCGTATGATGGAGCCTGTGAGTATGATATGTAATTATCAGTTATACATGAAACTGTTGCATACTGGACATCTCTCTACTATATAGATTGGTTCTGGAGGTACGATAGCTGATTAGTGGGCTTTGAAAATAGATTTCTGGGTTTTCAAAAATACATCACTTGGGCAGAACATTAGTTTTGATGCCAGAGCATTACTAAATGTTGACCAAATTTTTATTGAAGTTGCAAAGATATGGAACTGATGGATAGGGTAGTGATATATGCAATTAGTTTAATCAAAATATCTATCTGTTCAGAAGGCATGTTCAATCCGGAGTTAGAGGTTATTTTCCGGTTTCTTTTTCTACATAGGTCCACAAATATATCTATTGTTAGTGTTTTCTCGATAATCTGAGACAAGTTGAACTACACATGAATCTCAGCTGTTTTTAACCTAATATATAAAGGAACTCTACTGTATTATTACAGAGGTTTATTATTTCTGTAGTAGAATTACTCCCTATAAGCCAAAAATTGATCAAAAACGTGATTTTTGAGTTTTTACTGAGTAGAGCATCATTTCCTTTCAATTTTCGACGCAAAATTGACAAAAAATAATCGAAATTTCTTTAACCAAAACTGGAACAATGAACCTCACAATGACATGAGCAATCACGCACTATTCAAATAATAATGAATCCATGTATTGCAATTGGCAACTTTTTTCAAATTGGGTACGAACGGATTATTGTGGTCTCATTCGATTTAAGAAACTAATTTCTATACTAATCAAACAGAAAACGCTGCAAATTATTACAGAGAGGTTATCTAAACTTGACGCCTCTAGCCTCCATATCTTGTCTTGTGTATTGTAAATGTAAAAAAAAAGAGTCAACATTTATATTTCGATTAGTTTCGAAAGTTGCCGCATAGGCTTTCAGCTGATCAATGATCTCCTAACTTGTAGTTGACTTATAGATGTCCGAAGGCAGTTGAATGACATCGTTTTACATTTAACTCCCTGTATACCAACCTTGGCTAGTTTCTTTTCACGTAACAGAAGCTGATATCAAAATGTATAGCTCAAGAAACTCTGCAAGCCAGACTGTGGGTCATTCCGTATAACAAGGGAACAAGGGGAAAATATCAAGAATTCGTTGTAGGCAAGACGTATCACCCTAATTATGTACCGGGATTCTAAAAAGACAGTGGTATGGGACAGTTAGGTTCAACAATAAAAATCCGTTCTGAAGCACTAGTATTAAAGCACATTCATGCCTACCTTTTGTAATGCCATAGACGAAGAAGTTATGTTGAAAAATTGAATTTGTTTGGTTTCACTGTCACTAGTTGGGAGGGAATAGTGTTGGATAGAGATGTGCGATCCAGTGACTTACAAATATCGGTGCTTCGGTTCCAGTGACAAGGAAATATCGGTGACAGAGAGTGGAAATGAATGAAATGTGGCGCTGTCACAGTTTTTTGAAGGAAGGAAGCATAAAAAGAGATGTTGAACATAAATTTTTATGATTAAAGTTAAAATAATAATCTGTTTTTATTCTTGTGTATGTAAACAAATGTTTTACTAAATTTTAAACTTCTGAATAAGAGTGACAGAGACCGTAAGTAGATATCCGATATGAGATTCAGTGACTGAGGCCAGAGCCGCCTAGCCGCCGTTCCAATGCTGCGCCTGTGTATAGTAGTACTTTGTGTTGGAATCCAGTGTAGTCACCGAAATATCTGTCATCGCTTTTTTCAGTTCCTTGTCACCGGTATATAGGTGACAAACCCATATCGGTGACTTTGTCACCGGTACAGAAATATCGAACATCTCTGGTGTTGAAGAGTACTGTTGAAGGGTCGGATTGGGTACGTATCTGTAAAAATAGGCTGGGAATGATCTAGTAAATATAATTTTGCTTATTCTACAGGGTTACTACGGTTCTACGCCTCCTTTGTACAAAGTTTTGGCCAAAGTCGGCAACAGAGAGTTTGACGGCGAAGGCACAACTGCTCAGGCTGCTCGTCACGAAGCTGCGTCGAAAGCTCTCCAAGTGCTCAAAAGCTTGCCAGTTGAGGATAGCAACTCGTGCACTGCTCGCAACACAACTTGTGAGTTTTTCTAATATATTAACAAAACAACTCTTCTTGCAGAGGTCCCTTGCGTCAAATTTTTGAGAAAATTTCCTAAAAATTGAGGTTACGGTGCTGGGGGGAAAACTGATCGGTACGTGAGACCCATGAGGTCCAATTATGAGGTAAACTCTATTCCGACGTATACAACTCAAGTCCCATAAAGCTTGTTTCTTTTGTTTTGAAGTGAATCATGTAATATACGAAGGAAATCACTCATAATTTCCAAAATCTTGAGTCGTTGAAATTATCATTGCACTATTTCTATGCTCTTTCCATACTTCTTCTGGTTTGAACCCGCGGAGGAAGGGTGTGGAGCGAGTTATTAGAAAGTTCCTAGGAGATCCGCCAATACCGATACGAATCCGTAACGATTGGTCGTATTGCAATACGACGGTGGTATCTTTACGGAAGTTACAATGCCACCGAGGCGATCCGAACGAACTTATCTTTCGTCCTTATCGCAAAGTAACCCGCCATCGGGGTAACCTAGTTGTAAACCTCTTCACATCAACATTTTCAACATTTCTACCTAAAAATTTGATTTCTGAAATTGCTAAATTGAAATTTCATGCCAAGAGAGAGCAGAATTCAACATCATTTTATTAGGTACTTTACAGTTTAAAAAAACAATAAGATTTCGATATTTAGTATCTACAAACCAACAACTTGTTTGAGTGAGCCTCTCGCCAACTGTGCGAGTTTTAAAGAGCCTAACAGCTTCATTTAGGAATTCGTTATTATAAAAACTGTCTAACTGCAACCCCAGAATCCCTGCTGTACATTCCTTTTCTGGAATATGTACTTCCCAAGTCGCTAAGTAAGAAGTTACAAACAAATCAATTTTGATTCCAAGCGTACTTATCTGTCGTAACTTCTGCGGGAATTTGAAAGAGCCTCTGGAGTAAATGTACATGTTCTCTATTAAATCGGAACGAAAATAGTACATCATCCTCGCTCATGTGATCCAGGGAAAATCTCCCATAGAGCAGGCTTAATCGTCGAGGTGCTTCCCTTACACTCTCCCGCTCCAAATACGTTCGAAAAATCAACAGCAACTCCTCAGTTGAAATCAATCCGTTAACATAATTTAAATAAAGTCTGCCACCCCCTGCATTTTTGGTTAAATAAACGAAAGAACGAGTGATCTTGTAAAGCATCAAACAGACTGCTCGTTTTCTTATAGTGACGTGAAAGCAAAATGTACGTGGCTCTTAGATACGGATCAGAGATACCACTAGTTCAGCTGAGTTGGTGGTAACGCCGCCATTTATGCTAACTAGAGCTGTGCTCGCCCTAGATACCACCACCGACTAGATACGATACCACGGTATCCGAATCTCCTAGGAACTCTCTATTTGTTATAAAAGCGAAAAGCCCATAGGTTGTGAGAGATATTATGGCGCTGATGCCCTTTAATAACTTTGATTCTTTATAAACGATTGTATGTATACACAATGAGTTGTTGTTAATAGTAGAAAATGCGTTTTGTGACAATTAGGTGACGGTGTTGTGGACTCGGATTCTTCGACGGAATTGAAATCACCCATCTCTCTAGTTCACGAAATCGCACTCAAACGAAATCTACCTGTGCTCTTTGAAGTGATCAGCGAAAAAGGCCAGCCGCACATGCGAACCTTCGTAACTCGGTGCACCGTTGGAGAAAAGTTTGAGAGCTTTGGTGAAGGCAACGGAAAAAAGGTAACTATCTGGGCTCGAGAAGACCACCTACTTTTTTAAAAAATATTTGTAAATAACTTTATGTGTTACCAATTTTTTCTAGGTTTCAAAAAAACGTGCAGCTGAAAATATGCTTGAGCTTTTGAGAACCCTTCCTCCAACTACCACCGTTACTGCATCTGGTTATGTTGGCTCGTTGTCTCGAATGAAGAGAAAACCGAATGCTAATAAGAAGAAATCTAGAAACCTCATAAAAGATACAACTGCGTCCACTGGCTCTACTCAGGTTCGTATTGACAAATTCAACATATAAATTAAAGCTCTTCAGTTAAATATTCAACTGCATGCTTTTGTACTTTATGTTCATAAAACACTTGAGTTCTTTCAGTCTCTTCGTTCAATTGATGGTGTATGGTCAAAACACTGAGTCTCAGTTCATATCTTGACTTTATGTAAAACATTCGATAGTTAACCTTCAACAATAGGCCTTAGGAGTCCCGCAAAAGAATAGCATCAAATCATAGACTTCATTTCTCCTCGCATTCTTGAAAGATGTTGAGAAAATCGTTTTGGGGCCTTCAGAAGTTGATTGAAATGCAAAACGTACATACGCTTTGTATATATGCTCGTGTTTTGATCTTCTTTACCACCTAAAATAATCATATTGTGAGTTTTGTTGTTTAGGCCGTGTCTTACGTGGAGAACAAACGCGAGCGACGCGATTTTGACGAATCGCATACGATTCCAAAACGTGTGTCTTACGTGAGGTTACACATCGCGTTAGTCGCCGAAGCGGGATACGCCATATTTACAGATTCCTCCAGTGTAATTTTATACCAGTTTTATTTTATATTCGGAAAAATGCCTTCTTTTTCCTAATTTTTACTACTAACGAAATCAGTCGAATCATTTGGCATGACAAGTGAGACACAACAGGCAAGAAGTCACAATCGTGGATCTGACTCGGTAATTTCTCTCCGGAACAACTTTTGTTTGAATTTATCAGGTAATTGAACGGTGTGTTCATTTACAAGAAATAATTTATTAAATGGTGTTTTAACTTACTTGAAAAACTTGTCTCTTTTGCCTCATCCCAAGCTAGGTCTGCTAGCCTCCTGTTTTTATAATATATCTTGCTTTTTTGTTCCACAAAACTTCTCTTTTTTACACTTCCGATATTATCGCTTCCAAGATAAACATTTAAAGCAAGCCACGAAGGCAATAATTGACTAAAAAAGCAATATCAAAGACGAATGAAGAATGTCAACAACAGCAGGTTAACCTACAAAAACGTAAACAAATAATAACGCGATTGCGCGACAAAATTCAAACCGATTTGAAAATCAAACCACGCGACGAAAGCGACTACCGCAACGCCGCGTTGCCACGTAAGACACTTCCATAGGATTGTATTGTTTGATCGCGCTAACAGATCGCGTTGGTCGCTCGCGTCGCTCCCATTCATTTTCCACATAAGACACGGCGTTACTGTGCAAATTAAAATGGCTCGTGTTAAAATAAAAATCTGGAAAAATTACTCAATCCTTCAAGTACATAACTCGTAAATTTGTCAAATATTATTAATTAAATATTATTTAATATTATTATTGTTTAGGATAACCAGAAGACTGAATCTGAGGGTATTGAAGATATGAATCCGATATCCCGTCTGATTCACATCCAACAGGCAAAACGGGAAAAGGAACCTGTATACACACTAAGGGAAGAAAGAGGAATGTCTCGGCAACGGATTTTCGTTATGGAAGTAAGTTATTCAGTGGTTATTCACGGGAACGGAATGATAAGTTCTTGGTGAACATCTGTAAAGACTTTTAAACGGAATGATGGCTCGATTGCATTGTTTTTGTTCAAGCGAATTTTTTCCCTACGACAATTTAGGTAGATAGATAGATAGATAGATAGATAAAGCATGCTTTATTGATAAGTACAATGCACCAGCAGATAAATACAATCAAGGAGTCATGCAAATCATCGTGGTCATAGAATGACCGTCCGAGGGATTCGCCGTCAAAAACAGTTTTAGCTAGAAAAATAATAATAATTGCTTCCTTAACGAATTTTACAAAACATAATATAACGTCTAACTAATCCTAATGGATATACCTAACACATGATATAACATATAAATAATACTTAATAATATACACAACACATTCATAATGCCATAGCTGGAACCCTTCTTTCAAGAATGGTTAAAAACCATATTCAAGCTTCGCCTTATATCTTAGATTCCAGGCCACCATACAATATTTTATTAATTTAGGACTTCCAGATTTTATCAACTTTACGTATTCGCCCCAATTTAATTCAAAAATACCCAAATATTTTGCTCTCACAGCACGCAGTGCACTACACCTGGCTATAAAATGGAAACAATTCTCAATATCTCCACTGCTGCACAAGAAACAGGTTTGGTTGGTGGATTCACATGGCCTGTAATTTAGCGCCAAAAGGTCCCCTGTAATTTTGAACAGCCACTTAAAATGAATTTTTTTTTAATAGAGCGTTTATTTGTTAATATATCAACTAGTTACAACTGAGGTAGTATACAGGCAACTATCTAGATATTTACTTCACATAAATTCCGCAATATTATACGAGTGTTAGTCCATTGACAATACACCACATTTCAGCTTCACATCAGCATCCAAGGTCCAATGGCTTGGTCCTTTTCAGGCGTCGGTTCACTTGGGAGTTGTCGAGAAGCCTAATGGCTTCTGGGTTGGTATGAGCAAGAAGCCTCTTTTCGTAGTTCCTTGCGTATCTTTTAATGACATCGGTGACTCTTTCGATTTGGAGGTCCTTGTGGAGGTCATCATTACGAATGTACCATGAAGCATTCACAATACCCCTCAGTACCTTATTTTGGAATGTTTGAATTATTTTCAAGTTACTTTTAGCTGTACATCCCCATAGCTGGATACCGTAGGTCCAGATGGGCATAAGTACTGTTTTGTATAACAGCAATTTATTGTGCAAACTGAGTTGTGAATTTCGGCCCAACAGCCAATAAAGTTTTCTATACCTGATTGATAGCTCTTCCTTTTTTTTTCTTGACATGCTCTTTCCACTTCAGCTTTGCATCTAAGGTCATTCCTAGGTACTTAGCTGAGTTGGAATGTGGGACTGTGCACTGATTCAGATACAAAGGAGGGTTTGTAATTTTTTTATTCGTGAAGTTCACATGAGTAGACTTAGTTTCGTTTAGTTTGAGGCGCCATTTTCGAGTCCACTCTCCAATGGCATCTGTAGCTTCTTGTAATTTTTCTGTTGATTCTTCAACCGTGTCTGCTACTGCCAGAATTGCTGTATCGTCCGCGAATGTGGCTATAGTTGTTCCTAGGGTGCAAGGTATATCGTTTGTATATAATAAGTAGAGTAGGGGTCCTAGCACGCTTCCCTGCGGTACCCCTGCTTTAATTTTGTTGAGATTTGAGTATTCATCTTCATTTTTAATTCTGAAGTATCTGTTGCTAAGATAAGATTCTAGTATTTGGCAATATTGGTGGGGTAACATCCCTTGCAATTTGTTAATTAACCCAACATGCCACACTTTATCAAAGGCTTGTGACACATCAAGAAATACAGCGCTACACACTTGTTTATTTTCCAGTGCATTTTCGATTACATCCGTTATCCTGTGGACTTGATCAATTGTTGAATGTTTTGTTCTAAATCCAAACTGGTGTGTTGGAATTAGATTCCTTTCTTCTATTATTTGTATGAGTCTTTTTTTTAATAGTTTCTCAAACAGTTTAGAGAGAACCGGGAGCAGTGAGATTGGTCTATAGGACTTTACGTCCGTAGGTTCCTTGCCTGGTTTCAAGATCATGATCACTTCAGCTATTTTCCAGGATTGCGGGACATGTTTCAGTCGAAACGCACTTACAATGAATGACGACAATTTTGGTCTTGCTTTGTTTGTGTACGAGTGTATAATTGTAGACATTTACTGGTAATCACATGCATGTTAGATTTAATTCCGATTTCGGTCATTTTAAACATTTACTTTATTTTTTTATAGGTTAAAATGGGAGAACATTCGTGTACTGGAGCCGGATCCAATAAAAAGATTGCCAAGAGAAAGGCCGCTGAAGGACTACTTCAACAGCTTGGCTACATTAGTTCTACCGTAAATAGAACGGGGCATCCGCTCCCTCAACAACAAAACTCACCTCAGCAACAAACTAACAAGGTAAAGTAAAGAACATAATGCACTGAATAAGATCACCTTGCTTGGCATTACGTTAAAAATGTGGCTCACGTTTCATTTAATGGTTAAAATAGTCATGATGATACTTATATATTGATATAAACGAGTGTAATTGCGAATGGTAATAATTATTCCACAGCAAGTAAGATTCAGCGATGAAAAACCAGCATCATCAGCCGGTGGAAGCGTGGGTCGTCAGCTTGTCCCAGGCCTACTCCTCATGAAGGATAACAAAGCTTCCAATGGAAACCCCAATGCACCTCACAAAGGTATTACTTATTAATTTCATTAGTTTTAACTATTTTTATAGTTTTTATTTATATTTTAAAATCGAATTTTGATGACACGGTGAAGATCTCCCTCTTTTCCAATTTTGGTGTCAGGCTCCCCACTCCTCTTTACAGTTCAGCTCCAGCCTCTGCTACACTCTTAGATTTCCTTATATTCTGTTCAAGTTTCTAATAAGCTAGTTAATTATTCAACAATATTTGTTGTTATTTTTGTTTTTCTGTCGCGTTTATATACATATTAATTAATTTTTTTTTAAAAAAATAATCTCCCCTCAAAGACGGAGGGGGCACGACATTAAACAAAAACGAAAAAACTAAATGAAATAAAAGTGGGGAGGACGCCCTGGTTTATCCCGGCCCTTGGGATATGGGGAGTTGAGGAGGAAGGGAGGGATGAAAGGAAGTGCCCCTATGACCACCAATTCAAGTAAGAGCCCCGGATGACGCGGGTGGTGATACCACGAAGTACTGCTGACGAGATGCCCAGCTCAAGTAACTCCGTGGCACTTTTCCCACACCACACTCCGCGCCATGACACGGTCGCAGCCATAACCTTGATGTTGTTAGGCGCCACTCCTTTTAGCTCAGATACCGCTTGCCGCAAGGTCATTTCTATCATGTTTACTTATCTTAGCCCTCCAGGTCTGCTCCATGTCCAGCAGTAGTTAGTAGGAATCTTCCCTATCCCCCAGATCTCTGAGTTGACACTCTAACCAATTGTTTAATCTAAATTCAGATCTTGTGTGCAATTTTACCAAAGATACTCCCCTGGGATGCAGCCACTATAATGGGGAATGTAAGGGAGGTCACTCACTAGCTATGGCTGTCGGATGGGGATAGGATTTGCCAGGGTTGCGGAATAAGGTCCTAGAACATATGCTAATCGCGTCATATTATTGTCATGTGAGGTAATTAAATATAATTGGAAACGTGAACATAACTAATTAAACAATACTACTATCTTTTTCACATTAGAGTCTCTTCGTTCCATAAAACTTGTCTGAAGGCCCAACAACTAATTTCTGTCAAACTTAACTCTCAGTTAATGAATTCTAGATGCCATTATTCCAAAACGTCTACGTCTTCGATGATTCCACTCAAGGGTGGTTTCGTTTCCCACAATTCATGTAAAATTGATGCATTGGCATTGGATTCGTGTTTTAAATACTCGTTCATATTTAATATTTATTTCTACAAAGTTGTTCACCCATGGGGATTGGTTAGAAGATGTCAGATGTTAATAGGGAGGGTACAGCGAATTTCAAAACAACCCATTCTCATCCTCATTACCCACTTTTAAACCACAAAATCTGGTAGATGGGCGATTCCGTGACAATGAAGGTTCTGAACAAAAAATTGTATAAGTATTCTGATTTAGTATTGACCGTTTCATTTAAGGGGACCCACAAGTCGATTCCGGAGTCAGACCAGATATTCGCTTTGCGCGCGCCCCATTTCCGATCCACTGAACCATTTTATTTGAAATTTTGGGAACGTAATATTCAACCACGATAGAAAAAGTTATGAAAATTTCAACTTTGTATCATCACTGAGTCAAAAGTTGTAGGTGTCTGAAGTTGGTGTTAAAAACCACATTTTTTTGCACAATCGGTACATTTTTCTTCAAAACCACTCGTCCAATTTCAAATTTTTAGACATTACTCATCACATCTGAACAAACGAAATTGATAGAGAATTTCCGGAAAAATAGTTTGACTAAATATTTTACAGCAATTTTCACAAAAAACAATTTCGCGAGAATTGTTTTTTTTTTTTAATTCCTCAATTTTTTTTTTTTTTTTTTTTGAAAATTGTCTATCAATCCGATATATTAGGATGTGATAAGTGTGTAAAAAAATTGGGAGAGATCGATCAAGCGGTTTAGGAAAAACGCTACAAATTCTTTCATTGGGGTTTATTATTCAATTGGCTTGCGTTCATGATTGGAATTTCTACCAAACTTTGGAGTGTGCGTGTTTCACAGGTGAAAGAATACTTATTTACCCCAGTAATAATATTGAATAATAAACCCCAGTAATAATATTGAATAATATTTACCTATATATTATCAGCGTTTAATGCATATCAGAATGCTTCAACCCGTGTATTGGCTATAAACTACAAGTATCCACGTCGGCTATCACTCCAGTATCCACATTCACTACAACTCGACGCTATCGGCATCACTAGGTTACAAACAAACAATAATAACCCAAAAAACGCAAACCATAAATCGGGCCATACATCGGGAATGGTCTGACCTACGGACGTGGGGAGGGTCTCATTCGATTCCTCGTGGTATGTTCTTCAAATAGGTAAATATTTAGGCCGATTCGACTTGTTTTGAGGTTTTTAGGGATTTTACATAACTTTTACAGCCCTGAAAGGGCACTTTAAATTGAGTGAGATAGCTGGCTCAAGAATTGGGGCGTCGTCGGACCAAGATGGATTTTTCTGAAAATTTCAGATCTTTTGCTCCAGCCGTTTCGGAGATATCGTGCGTACGGCGGACGGACGGAAAAATTTGTATTGCAGATTCGGATTCTACACCCTTTGAAACGTAAACCATGAAATTTTCAGCGGGGGTTAGAATTTTTTTTTCCAGAGCGATTACAATGGTTTATTATTGAATAATAAACCAATACCCTCTGACTCCGGAATCGACTTGTGGGTCCCCTTAAACAATTTCATCAATAACATATGTAATTTGTTTTTTCGTTCAAGGAATGGCACTTAAAACGGCCACCATTGCCAAAGAGTACCTCAGTAATGGCAATTCTCCTACTGCGGATGCACTTGCTGGTAACAAGAGACCAAAAGCGGGTCACGTGGTCCGGCCTACAGATCAGCTGCTGTATCTGGCTCAAGTTTTAAACTTCCAAATCCAATTTTCAGATTTTCCAAAGGTAAGTGAAATAGCTTTAATGAGTATAAAAATAGTGAGTTTTTGTAACCGCTTCGAACCTTAATAATCGAAAAGTGTGAAGAAATCGAGAAGAACCATGCGCATGAAATACAAGTCACGGAAAACAATGTGACTCCATGACTGTGAATATTCTAAGTAGATGCCGCTGATCGATCCCTACACAACGTAACACAACTGTACTGTTGGATTTTAACCCTTATTTACTTTCCGGTGCGAAACAGCTTTGCTCTATTCATTTCAACAAACCTTGGCAATCAACCATTAAAAAACGCTGCAAATTCTTTCAGTGGGGTTTATTATTCAATTGGCTTGCGCTCATGATTTGAATTTATACTAAGCTTTGGAGTGCGTGTTTCACAGGTGATAGAGCGATTATTGAATTTCAGGAGGCACACAAATATGATCTACTGATCAATCCAAATAGGTATTTTGGTCGAGAACAGATTTACATGCTCTATGCATACTTATCTCCTGAAATACAATAATCGCTCTATCACCTGTGAAACACGCACACTCCAAAGCTTAGTAGAAATTCAAATCATGAACCTAAGCCAATTGAATAATGATCCCCAGTGAAAGAATTTGCATCGTTTTTTTTATGGTTATCAGAATACTTCAACCCGTGTATCGGCTATAAACCCTTTTAGGAGTTCACTCCAGTATCCACGTTCACTACATCACTAGGTTACTGCAATCAAAACAAAAACAATAATAAACCAAAATAACGCAAATGTTGGCACCATAAATCGGGCCATACATCGGAATGGTTTGAGCTACGGACCTGGGGAGGGGCTCATTCGATTCCTCTAGGGAAGTTCTTAAAAAAAAGTCCAAATTTAGGCCGCCTTGACTTTTTTTGAGGTTTTTAGGGATTTTACAAAACTTTGACAATTCTTGAAGGGCACTTTAATTGAGTGAGAGTGCTGGCTAAAGAATTGGAGCGTTGTCGGACCAAAATTGATTTTTCCTGATTTGAGTCGGACCAATATTGATTTTTCCTCTTTTTGATTGTGAAATTCGTGGTCAGATTAGCTTCTTAGTTAGCTCGTCCTATCGTACCGAGTATGACGTTCTTCCCCTGAGTTCACGCATTGCCTGCATGAATACTCTTATTAACTGCCTAGGTCATTGAACAGGTTTTGTTGTAATTTTGATAATACTGTTTTCAGGGAAATCATAGCGAATTTTTGAGCCTTGTGTCCGTCGCCACTGATCCACCTCAAGTCTGCCATGGTTCTGGAGCCACCATAGATTTGTCCCACGACCAGGTACCAAAGTTTTATATTATATGTCTTTGCTTCTGGGTCTACCCAAAACATAGTAATCGTGTAATGAATAATGTAAAACATTGTATTCTTTTTCGGTAGATGTCATTTTCTTGTTTCAAATCGAAATTTCCGCTCATATTTTACGTTGGACCTTTCTGAACAACTTTGATTTCATGTTTCTCTGTGTATTTTTGTATCTGCAAGTCTCTACAACATCTTAATTGCTACATTTCCTTATACGAGGGGCTTGCAATAAAAAAAGGTTTATTGCATTTTGGAGCCATGTGAACGGGGAAAGCCGAAACTTTGAGGGATCTCCTGTTGGGGTGTTGTGGCAACACTGAATTTTTTCGTAGATCATGTTGTAACCTGGGCCCGCGTAACAACAATAACAACAAAACAATGTCGAAGATTGCCGTGTCCAAAATTGAAGAGCGGGCTACAATCCGTTTTTTAACGTTGAAAGGCAAAACCGTTAATGTAATTCACCAAGAACTAACCAGTGTTTACGGAGAAAACGTTCTCAGTGTGCAGAAAGTTCGGTAGTAACGCACCTCTTATCAGTGATAAGTTATCACACCCGCCATATCGATATAGGTCCACGGTATCGATATATCGAAGAAACGTGTTATTAAACATCTGATTAATACCTCAGCTGGGCAACAATATCGGGGTTTTGTCCGAAACCAAAAAACATCTCAGCTGGGCTAGAATATCGGTGTTTGGTCCGGGATTAAAAGAAACATAAATACGAATGAAAGCAACAGTTTCTGGTTTGAAAGCAAAAATCTCCTACCGTCTAGTTTGGTGGTCTGGATGCTCGCTACGCTCGCATCTCAAAAACAAAAAATACCCTGCATCGATCCTTCTAGTGAAGTATAGATCAGAAGAAACAGAAATAGGAATGAAAGCAACAATTTCGGGTTTGAAAGCAACAATCTCCTATCGTTTAGTTTGGTGGTCTGGATGCTCGCTACGCTCGCATCTCAAAAGAAAAAAATATCCTACATCAATCCTTCAAGTAAAGTATAGATCAGTCGGAAAAATAAATGAAAAGTGGAGGTAAGTAATAATATTACTTATATTATAACACGTGAAATGAAATTACTTACATTTATTGTAAGAACTTACTTTTATTGTGAAGAAAGTGATGGGGAAAATGGCGCGTACTCGTGTCGGGTGAAGGTACAATGGTCGTGATAATCGTTTCAAGATGGCATTATATCACTGTAATAATCGATAATTATATCGATGTAAGTACACATCGATCTTATCTGATAAGATCGTGATAAGAGGTGTGCGTTACCTATTCTGTGGTTTAGCCGAAAGTTCGCAAGTGGCGTACAAGTTTCTTGAGAAGGCGCGAAACAGTGCACGATTCCGGGAGAAGTTCAACAACTGCGTGCTGAAAAAATTCAATTGGGAAGTTTTTCCACACCCACCCTACTCCCCTGACCTCGCCCCATCGGACCCGAAAATGAAAGGATTTCAGGGGCCTGCCGTCAACGCCTACTTGCACGCTACATTTCGAGGAAGGTTTGAAAAAATTGAACCACGCTTCGAAAAATTTTTAGATCGAAATGATGACTACGTAGAAAAATAGAAAATTAATTGCTGAATTTGAATAAAATATAATTTTTTCAACAAAATGAAGTTTTCGATTTTTAATAGCCCAGGGAACCTTTTTTATTGCAAGCCCCTCGTATGTTTTTGGGTTTAGATGGTTCTGTAGTTCAGAAATCAATACTTCATTCTTAAAATCGTATAATCTTACAATAATTTAGAGTCCACCAAGCATCACAGTCTAGTAGACCGATCTCGCTTAGAATTAGAGAGTTATGGAAAAGGCGATTTATTCGTCCCGTGCCGATTTCACATCATTCATTGTTTCTCACTTCATTCATGATTCTCACTGATGATTCAATTTTGTTTGTTCGGGTGACACTTCAACTGATTATTTTGTTTACAGGCTGCTCTGAACGCTCTTAGGTGCCTCTCCGAAATGGGGCTCGACTCAATTTCTCCAGCAAAAAAAGAGCAAACGAATGTCCTGTCGCCAAGTGCACAAACCGACAACAAGTGAGTATTGATATTCCGCATTATTGAAATGTTCTCTTAAAAGTATTTCTGGTTCAATTCCCAGTGAAACGTGAGATAATCCCACTCCTTAATAAGGCGTTTCAAATTATTTAGCGAAGCCTGGCCCCACTGTGTGGTCTCAAGGATAGCAAAGGGTTGCAAATTATTTTCTGTAAATAATAGAATAATAATAGAATAATGTTCTTGTCCCAAGATTTACAACCACATTTCAATGAGGGTCTTCATTTATTCCTACGCCTATTTTTCTGTTTCAGCTTGTATTTAAATCTAGGTCACTCCATTTCCAAGGAAGACAACTACGTCAATGGCAAGTGAGATCCTCTTAATGCATACAAGTATTATTTCTGAAATACCGTTGAAATTTTTAATATCAAACAAAAGTCATTCAATACATACCTACTAATTTCTCGTTTCATGTACCCATAAAGTCGAAGATGTCTAGACAATTATTATTTGTATTCCTATTATAACAAATATTAAAATATATATATTATATAGATTTTACATGTATCAATGGTTTTTTAAATCATAATATTGGGGACTGACTAGTGAAAAGGATTAAAAGAATGAGGTCCACTTATAGCGAATGTTGGTTGAGGAGCGCGATTATTTTTAAGTAATTATATTTTGAAATTCGATCGTTCTAATTGTTTGTTTTCGTTCGAAAAGATATTTTTA
This sequence comes from Creontiades dilutus, assembly GCA_031894815.1. Classification (NCBI taxonomy): domain Eukaryota; kingdom Metazoa; phylum Arthropoda; class Insecta; order Hemiptera; family Miridae; genus Creontiades; species Creontiades dilutus. The sequence goes on from JAVIWC010000391.1 coordinate 58,754, forward strand.
ATTTAACCACGATTTTGTTAAAAGTGGGCCTCTTAAAGTTTATAAAATAAAAACAAAACGGGGCTTTTTGAATTAATGAATAATTTTTTATTTTTTGATTTCTTCAATAAACCCCCTTGTCGGAATTGAAGTTAAGATTTTTTTTTTGTTGAATGAAAAGAAATTATATTATTTTTTAAACAAATTTTTGCGTATAAAGTCTTTAAATGCACTGTGAACATAGTCATTACCTGAATATCCCTTCTGTCCCCTGTCTGAAGAACGGAAGAAAATCTCGTCGATCAAATTTCACTACATATTTGAATGATGATACAAATTAAAGAAGGAAGGAAAAATGGTTCCGATGATTGCTATCATCGCACATTAAAACAAGCAATTATTGCCAGCTAGAAAAATATATTATCAGAAATAAGCATATATACATATTATATATTTAGGAGTATTTGTTAACACTAGTATTACTCTTTCGATGTTTAATGTTGCTATTACTGATGATGTGTATGTAATTTTGGTTTGCGGTGTAATATGGTACGGGAAGTCTTTTTAAATTGGATTTATAGTTCCGAATTACATAAACATCTTCGGTGAAATTTGTGTCCTCCTTGAATATTATTATCACATTAATAGTGTCGTTAGAGGGTTCATTGATTTTCCTAGAACATTCTCTGTTTCATTTTCCTTTATTTATTTTGTATTTTTCGTCAAAACTTGGTATGATAATAATATCGGAGGTTGGTGGTCTTATTTCTTTGTTTATAATTATAGTTCAACGCTTTCGTTCAACGTTTTTCTTCCGTGTTCAATCGCTTAGGTCGAGAATATCCGTCGTTTATGACAGCTAAATTGCGTTCGCCTTGCCCTTTATTTCATTGAATTTTGTCTCCTAAAACAGGTTCAAAATGTATGTGATCATCCTTGCTAGTCTGTCCGTCCTTAAGTTTTAACGTTGCCCCTCTTTTCGGAATTTTATTTCGTGTCAAATTATCGATGATGCCTATTTCCCGAGTTGTTTTGTTATGAATTTTAGAAAATATATTTTCGGCTTTTAAATTGGAATTCCAAAGCATATTGCTGTGTTTCCTATTTGGCCATAAAAATGTTATTAGAATTATAAGTGTTGAAATAGCATTTCTCCTGCCCGTTGCAATAACAAAAAATATATATTGGATGCATCTCTCATAATGAAATATTTCTGATTCATTCCGATATTGGGTGCCTACTTTGTGACTTCAATAGTTTCTTTTACTTCTCGTTTAGAATTGATTTTGATGGCGTTATTATGTAGTGCATTTAGTTTGCGAATATCATAAATTCCTTGCAAAAACTGTTCCCATTCAATAAAATATCCATTTCCTGTAATCTTATACGAAACTAGTAGCTACATCATGTGATTTGTGTGATACCCTTTATGTGCTATTATGTTTTATAAAAGCATAATTACGCATAGATTTGAACTTGAATAGTTGCGAAAATCCAGACAACCTCATTTCAGATTATGTTCTTAATAACATTTAAAAAACAGATCAAGAAGCGTTCTAGATCCCGTTATAGATAATAACAACGTTTTGAGATACGATATCTCAACTTGTATCATTTAATCGTTTGATTGCAAATTGCATTACAAGTTTGTGCACTTGATTCGAGAATTCGCTCCCAGCTATGTTTTCGATCCTACTTCAATAAGCATATTGTGTATTAGCTATTTGCTCTCAGCAGAGCAATTAATTCCTTCAACACTTTTTCTTCCTTAAACCTTTTGTGATGGGTTCTCTCTTCGTACGGCTGATCAAATAAACAACTTCATAGCCACAGAGAAATTTCCAAATCTACAGGTGATCTCATCAAAGTCTCAACGGCCCTCATCTAGTGCAATTCATGGTCTGAGTCGTTGTACGTCTTATTAAGCAAACCCAACCAAGCAAATTTTATTATTTTTTTTATTTTTACTACCACTTCCAAAAGATGATGAGTACTTTGATGTTTTACTGATATTGATTACTCGAAATATTAGTAGGTATTCCATGATGCCTTACCTACATCATCTCGAGAAATTTGGCATTATTTCATTTGAACTGTTTACGAGCTAGGATCACTCATGCAGATATACAGGGTGTATAGCGTATGTTCCGAAAATCTTCGCACACGTGTTGTACAACTAGTTTCCAACAAAAAGTGCCTCATAGAGATTTTTTTTAGAGGCTTCGTTTTTGAGTTATTTCTCTTTTAAGATTTTTTTCGTGTTTTCGAACTTACGTCACTAAAACAGCCGTAACTCCGCCGTTTTCAAAGTATTTGCAAATCTAAGTATGCCGTTGGAAAGAGCATAAAATTATCTATCGTCTCAGTCTTTAATAATAATTTTTTAAAAGTAATCTAAGGGTTAAAAATGAGCCTGAAAAGTAAATTTTGTCAAATTTTGAAAAAAAAATTTTTTTTAATGGCTCATTAGTCCCCTTAATTTTAATGATACGTTTGAGCCTGTAAGCTTAAAAAATGCGCAAAAGTCTCAGCTTTAAAGTGGTATATTTAATTTTTGGTTTTAGGGGGAATTTTTTTGAGGAAATTGAGATTTTATGCAAAAAAACGTGTATTTTCAAGCACATTTTAGGTTTTTTTAAAAAAAAAGAAGAATAAAACCTACATAACTAAAACTTTTTTTCTTTTTCTGGGTGTAGAATGTATCATGTCAACGGCATTACCCAAAAAAATTAAGTTTGAGTGAGAGCATCCGCGGAATGAATTGATGTAAATCAACTGTTAAATGTCTCCCGTTCTTGCTGACATCGCGAGGTTCGATGTTTGTTATGATTTCCTCTTCTTATCGTTGATAGAAACATCGTCACGAGCAAAATGTTGGGTATGATAATGTGATTAACGGGCAAAGGTAGATCCACACACCGGTTCGATCACATCAAATGTGCTTGAAAATACACGTTTTTTTGCATAAAATCTCAATTTCCTCAAAAAGGTTCCCTCTAAAACCTAAAAAATTAAATATACCATTGGAAAGCTGAAATTTTGCGCATTTTTTAAGCTTACCTCAAACGTTTCATTAAAATTAAAGAGGACTAATGAGCCATTAAAAAAAGAATTTTTTTCAAAATTCGACAAAATTTACTTTTCAGGCTCATTTTTACCCTTTAGTTCCTTTTAAAAAATTATTATTAAAGACTGAGACGATAGATAATTTTATGCTCTTTCCAACGGCACACTTAGATTTGCAAATACTTTAAAAAACGGCGGAGTTACGGCCGTTTTAGTGACGTAAGTTCGAAAACACGAAAAAAATCTTAAAAGTGAAATAACTAAAAAACGAAGCCTCTAAAAAAAAAATCTCTAAGAGGCACTTTTTGTTGGTAACTAGTTGTGGAACACGTGTGCGAAGATTTTCGGATCATACGCTGTACACCTTTTATATCCAACTATGAAACAATCTTTTGTTGTTTTCAGTAGCAAAATACAATTCTAAAATGCATTCCAAAGGTGAGGACCCAGCGTCCCTAGGTATCAATGTCTTCCAGAGCATTGTAATAAGTCAGTGTTGGGATTTTTTGTCTCCTATTACATTCAATAAATCAAACGCCCTCCTACGTGATATAGTTACGCCAACACCTCGAAATTAATATGATTAAATGACCAACAAGGTTAACTAAGCAAAAAATCAAAAACCCAATTAAATTATGTGTCCTTGTGCCAACAACAAATTCATGTTTTCTCAAAATTTCGTGGGATAATCCTCTTTATGCTGAAAATGTTCTGTTAGCTTGACAATTTAAGAAACATGTGTGCGAAAGATCAGTTTTTTCAGTTGGTAAAAATTGGCCCATAAATGAACTAAAATTGAAATCTTCAATCGTGTTGTTCCTCAATGTCAACAACCGCGAATCTTATCGAATTCTAGATTGTGATTGTCGTCCGATGTACAAATGTGAATCGGTTGTGATTTGGTCCAAACTTAACTAGTTCTCAGTTTGCGAATTATGCTCTCTGCACTTATGCAAACTTGTTCTTTAAATCAAGAATGTTTTAATTGAATTTCGCTCTATTATTGTGGACTGTTGGAGGTTGGTTCTGAGTCTTATGAAAATCTTGCTAAGGTCAAATATCAGGGAACTTTTTTAATCTCCCAAGTGTAAGAAAATTTGACTAATTGAAAGAATACTAGTAGGCAATCTCATTTTCTAAAAAAGCAAATTCTAATGTTTTAAACTCTTGACTGATATGCGAATAAGTTTAGTTTCTCCATATCAATCAATTTATTTCTGCAACTATTGTTCCAATCGACCCATTCATGTAACGATTGTCAAATTTCGAGCTTACAGACTTTTTATTAGAAACCCTTCAGTGCTTTATCACCAAATCAATGCGGGTATATAAAATGACCTGTTACCCATGAAATCAAACAAATTTTTCGATCAATTGATGGTTTTTGAAACTTGTGTCTTAAAATTGATTGTTTAATCTCAATTGGTCTCACTTGATATGGAACTGGCGCCTGTGCGAGGAAACGATCAATTAATGTAGGCTAATCACAACCAACGAGACCTCAGATTCAAGTTGGGTAGTGGGAGTATGGATTTAATTAGAAATGGGAGACGAATCATCAATCATTAGGTTGCTTTTTCGTTAGTCAGAGTGGAAGGAGGGAGGTTCAATTCGTAATCAATCAATGTTCGAATGTTGTGACTTAACATTTCAAGATCTAGCTAATGTAATTACTTCATATGTATTCCGAGAAAAATACCACAAAAACCTGTTTTGAATTTGGAGTTTTCTCGTTTTCATTGGATACTAGTTTAATGGCCCTGCTAGGCAGGTTAAAAAGAAATAGGTGAATAACACAATGAGGGAGTATAATAACAATATGCAAAGTCAAAAAATCGTATATCCCAAATCCCCGAGGAGGGGAGCACGTCGCTTGCCCTGGGAGACGCTTCCCCCGCTGGGGCCCTCCTTCCTTCACTGGCGGGGTCGGGGGAGGGGGAGCAGGTCGGTTGCCCTGGGAGACGGGGGCGAGAATTCCACCCGCCCAGCGTTACCACCCCCTGAAACGTCGATATACTCTGATAAGCTCGTCTTTATATAGTGTGATAACAAACCTGAAATTGTCATTCAAATTTGTTATGATTGTGGAAGTTATTGCATCGAAAATTGTCGAAGTCTTTGAACTAAAAGAACAAGAATAAGTTAACACAGTGAGGAAGGTCTATTTTGATGACTCGGCAACATATTGTGTTTCAAGATTTTCAAAGAATAGATGTACTGCTAGAGAACGAATTCATAAACTAACGATAAGTGAACCTTCCTCCTTTCATAGCAACACACATAAATGGAACACATAAATTTGTGACCTATCTTCTTGGAATCTTCATATTCACTGGAAATTTGCAAGTTGTACAAAATCTTTGCATTATTCTTCGTAGCCAGCATTTATTAAAAATTATGCATTTTTACTGTGCCTTACTGTTTCTCAATTAAATCTTCGAGTGTTTATAAAACCTGAAATGCCGCGATCTAGGAATTTGGTAGGTCAATATTTGAATCTTAGAAATTAACGTCGGAGTCTTATGTTAATGTTACGTCTGTGTGTGAATGCCATTTCGCATATTCTTCACGAATTTGGATATTAGGGCTTTTTCTAAGCGGAAGTGAAAATTAAATAATTACAGTAGGTGGATAGCACCCTTTTTATGAGAAAATGTACACTAACGACTGGGAAAGACGAGGTGAACAGATACCGGTTCCCATATTTCCAAGATTTCTCACATCTATCTTCAAGTTACCGATAAACCCTACTCGACTATATACCTTTCTACATTAGGGACCTCTTGTAAATTGTACTCATTTTTCTAAAAGATATGATTTGCTCTGCTGTGCTTTTTAAATAATAGTTCTATTCTCTTGTAGTTGTATATGATTTCCTGTTTTGTATATAACGCCATAGTAGATGGTGAGGCTAACGACGATTTGGGATGATCTCGACCTGGCGATGTAGGTATAAATCATGCACCGTTTCATCCGTCGGTAGCTCCTGACGCGGTCAAGTTCTAACCGTCTTGGGAACTGACGGAATTGTGTCGGTTTTTATACCAATAATGAAACTGTTCGTGTTTTTCTTCAATATTATCGAGCGTGTTGGTTAATGTACGTTAACGTTTCAGGCATTAACCATCACTGACAACCTTTTTCTTCTTTTACGCTGTATCGAATTGATTTGAGTTCCTCTAGTGGGCTTTGTTTCTTCCTATTTGTACACTTAAGATGAAAGATGTTTTTCAGTGTTAATCAATACATTAATAGGTAGAATGTTATTTGTTCTAGGTGCATTGAGACATAATAAAATTATATCGGTGAGATGCGATCTAGTTAAGGCTTATTGCTCTGTAATCTGGTAGAAATATATTTAAAAATACCTTCAAGAAGTAATGTGGTAGATTTATAGTAATGAATTCTTGCTGTAAGAACGTAAATGTGTAAAAGAGCTACATTTCATGTTGTACCCTCTTTTTCAGTTTTTCTTTTAAAGAATTTTAATAAAAATCACCTACCAAACTTCCATTTCTGTTTAATTTCACACTGAAACCTCAACGAATCATTTATCACCCAAGTTTCATTCGGTTTCCCGTGTAAGGTAACGGCACCGGTAGTGGCCACTGCGCCAGTAGTGGCCATTTTAAAGTTTATATTTGAGAAATAAGGATTCCCGGTCTCCTAGTGGCTTCAAACTTGCAGGAGGTACAGCTCATGTCATCTTGTAGTCAGAGGTTGAACTAGGAGTGCGCAGAGCATCATTGGAAATTGTGGTAAACTTCTCAATATGACCGTCCCTAGTTTCCTCGTTTGTTGGGCTGTATCCTAGAGCTTCTACTGGATAGAATCAATTTTGTTCATCTGGTATTGAATTTAATGATATTAAACACGTAAGGAGGGCAACATGTCAAGTGGCCACTACTGAGACATGCACGTGGCCACTACTGGAAATTTCGTAATTTGATGTGGCCACTACTAGATCAAAATAAAGGTGTGAGAAAAAATTATTAAAAAATTGAAAAAATTGTTCTTTTGATAGTTTTAGGCAATGGATATGTTAGGGAAGAGTCGGGCTATATTCTAAATGAGTCCTGAAGAAAGTCAGTACTACTGTTGGCCCACAATTGTCAAAACTAAAGAAAAAAAAAATTCTTAACTGTGGCCACTACCGGTACCGTTACCTTAGTGTTTGTTAGTGTATGATGCATAGTACAGGAAAGGTCATTCAAGGTTTTAACACCAAATTCTCTCAATATCCGTCAAAACGCTTTATTTTATTTTGGTTTACATGGCAGTATACATGGAGTCTTTGCAAATTTCGCGATGAATTTGATCGATGGAGATCACACATATCACTTTTTATACGTTACTATCTATGATTTAAAATTCATAATTTGAGCCTAAAAATAATGTTCGCTCATTCAAAATTTCAACATCGAACGTAACAACTAGCCTTTGTTTTTTGGCGTCACATTTTTTCTGCTCAAAAAAACTCTTTAAAAAAAACCTCCAAATTCTTAAAGACTTCGCTAGTTTATCGTGAAAGACGAACCACGTACAGTTTTCAACTTTCACACTAATTATTATTTTCACATAATTATTTCTCAAGTTATAAGAACATTCAAATGGTTAAGACAATGATTAGATTAGCCTAGGTACAAAAATTCGAAATGTACGGAAGGATGTAAAAAAATTGAATTTCCAGTATTACTTGAACTTCAAGTAATGGAGGTTCAAAGCCAATAGGTTTCACATCTTTATGAACTCTTACTGCGGTAAATGGTTATGGTCGTTTGAGAACGAACAGGAAATATGACTTCCCAGCATGGTTTTCAGTACCAATACACATCTAATACGAGTTTGATAAGAGCTGGGTAGGTCACAAGTTATAGTACAACAATATTCTAAATTTACGTACATAGTTTCGGTGGGAATAATAATACGGTAGGTACCTGAGACATGTAAACAAGAGTTTAGCAATCTTTGGAAAATTGCTAATCATAAAAGCATTAACTCCACTCATGACTTGAATTTATTTGTCGTTTCCCAATTTAGTTATTATTGTTTTACGGGCCATTGTTGAAAAAACATGAAATCACATGTCTATTAAGTTCGCTCGTAGATGGATTCGTGTGTGAACATTTAAACAATTTTCATTTTAGATCTTTTTTCGCACCAACTTGGGCATGATAGTTCACAGGGACGTTAGAGGGGCGCCAAATGGGCAAAAAAGTGACAGCTTACCAAGTTTTTTAAATATTATGACCGTTTGGAGTAAATTTGAAAATATTTTCTTAAAGGAAAAATAATCAAAGGATATAGAAAACGTATACTTCGCGAGGCGAGAACTAGCCTTGAGCGGCCGTATACGGGGCAGTTGACGAGGCGAGTCTACTCCATTCGAACTTTTGGTTCATATTTGCCAAAACGGCCTCCATGACGCCTATTCCAATATAACCACAGCTTTGAGAATTTTTCTTACAATACCCGTGTGTGTAGCATCGCATGAAAGAAGTTTTAGAAAACTGAGGATAATAAAAAACTACATCAGGAACTTGACAGGACGACAACGACCAAGCAACTTGGCCATCATATCAATAGAACACAAAATAGCTTCTATCATTAAAACATTTGCAGCAAAAAAAGCCCGACAATTTTCATTTTAAAGTTTGTTTGGGGCTTCCATTTCGTACAAAAATCTATTTATCATCTATTAGTGGGGGAGGGTGGCAAATTGATTTCTTGCCCCGGGTGAAATACGGGCTGGTTACGTCCCTGATAGTTCAACAGATGAAAGTTTTTAAATGCTACACCAAACTTCATTACTCTATGAAATTTGCTCTAAAATTTGAAACATTTCTCTATTAAGGCTGACGAGCGCAGGCGCTCCTGCACCCCCTTCCCAATATGAAAAAGATTCCTGATAATAATATTATATGTATAATATTATTATACTGTTTTCCAACTTTTGCCTATGAATCCTCATTAAAGAGCAGAAGAGTTTCAAATCCGTACGCCAAACAGAGCCTCAAGAAAAAAACAAAACTTCAATGTAAGTATGAAAGCTGCAGGAAGGAATTACCTCAAAACACACAGACCCCACGATTGTCAACAAATGAATATTCGACAAAAATAGCTGTTTTTTTTTCCTTCGAATCAGGCCATTTATTCACTTTTTTTAATGCATTTCATCTCAACGAATTCTGCAGTAATCAGATACTTGAAACAAACTTCTCAAAAAACACGCTTTGTATTGGAAATTCGTTGCAGATTCAAATTAGATACTTTATTTTCATAACTCTTCCCAGGGTCTTTTCTTTGGGGAACTCTCTGAATTCCGGTTTTAATTTGGTAGAATTAGCTAACCGCAATATTTTAGGCAACGCAGCTCGAGCAAGAGCACATCTTATAACCCCGTTAAGCTCACTCACTACCACCAAAGAAAGTGCGTTCGAATGATGAATAAGCCTATCAGCAGAAGACGATCACTATTTAAACTCTTCGAATACCTTTTTGCACTTCTCTTACCAAGCATACTTCACATATTTTTCGGTTAGATTATGTAACGGAGAGCAAACAAGAATTGCGAGTCTCTTATTAATCTGCCAAAATAATTAAATGTCACTCAACTAATCCTCCTGTTTCATTGAATTTCAACCCCAGCACCGCCCAACTAAGAAAGAACTTTCAGCACCAGTACCTAACTGGTACGAGACGGCGCACTGGGTATACAGTACCCGCACGACCGCCAGGTCTTGAAGGAGGGGTAGCTCTGGCCCCTTGTTGACCCTAACCACCCAACTTGGTACGCGGGTGGTATCCCCTTATCGCTAGGGGTAGTAATGTTTTCAGACTCACTTGACAAAACTTTCCTCCCAGAATTAAAATTTCCACTCGCAATCGGCATTTCAAGCCATTCGGAATACCTTTCGGTATGAGCAAGTGTGAACTTGTCCGCTGATGATTTTAATAAGCTTTATTTTTACAGATTATATATGATTTCGATGAAATTTTCAGGAAGTATGTGTGTCGGGATGTATATGGTCCCGTTTGCATTTCATTGCTCACAAATCTAAATATTCCCAGAATTCAAATATTTGTGATTACAGTAAAAACTCCCTTGTAAGCCGCGACCAGTTGATGCAATTACAACGGAATTCCAAGATTTCTACGTCGTGTCCCTATGAAGCATATTATACAATTGTTGGCATTTGATATCATCGATTGTTTTGCTACCAACATCCAGTTTCTGCCCTAATCAACCTAGAAAGAACCACCGAAGACACCATCGAAATTTCAGCTTTCCTTGTGGTTCAGGACAGAAAAGAAATACTCTTTCGGCTGAATGTGCACATCAGGAACCATTGAAATTCTGGCTTTCTAGGTTGATTAGGAAAGCAAATGGAACACAAAAAACTGCGTGCGTTTATATATAACTCACAGCTGATAGGTAAATGTAAGGGCATGAAATGTCAAAAGATAGAAACGTAGATGCTGGTCAAGGATGATGAACGGAGAATATACTAAGCAAATGTCTAACATTGATTTCCTTTAAGCAGTTCAGTGTACCATGTCAACGGTACAGCCCCTACCTTACCAATGGGCAAAGAAACAAATAGGAGTCGAATGTAAGTACAAAAGCTGCAGAAAGGAACTACTTCTATTGAACAGAAACCTCATGAATATCAACAAATGAATATTCGACAGAAATAGCTGTTGCTTCCGAGTCTACCAAGGTAGCGGAAGCATTGTTTTCACTTTCGGAATGTGAAAATTTTTTCGTCTTCAAAATCAAAAATTCCACTCGCATTTCGCGTTTTAGATCTTTCTGAACAATTTTGGTTCCGTGTCTGTCTGTCTGTCAGCAAATCCTTGTTACAGGCAAAACTACACGAAGTTAATGTCCGATTTTGATGAAATTTTCAGGGATTGTTCGGGTTGCGGTGTAGATGGTCCCCTATAGGTTTCATGACCCCCGGATCAATAGTAGCCTCTGCGCATGCGCAAACGTGAAATCCTTGTTACGCGCATAACTCCGGGAGTTCTTGACCAATTTCGATGAAATTTTCAGGGATTTTTTCCTTCGAATCATTCTATTTATACGCTATTTTTATACATTTCATCCCGACGAATTCTGCTGTACCTAACCAGATACTTGAAACAAACTTCTCAAAAAAAACACGCTTCGTAATGGAAATTCATTGCATATTCAAATTAGGTACTTTATTTTCATAACTCTCGGTTTCATAACTCTTCCCAGGGTCTATCCTTCGGCAGATGGCAAGTTAGCCCAAACTTCCTCTCCCTTCGCGATCTCTCCAAACTTCTGTTTTGAGTCATGATAAAGTTACTAAAACAGGATCGCGCGGGATAGATTCCGCTGAAGACTGGACGTTGAACAAAAAATTGATATAATTTGTCTGGCTAAACTCTTGATTCTTTTGAAGTCATCATGTTTTGGCGGTAGCCTAATTTCCGGGGTATCCGGCCGGCGGGCCGTAGTTTGGACACCCCTGCTCTAATTGAACAGAAATTTCTCCACTTATTCCTCTTCCCTGCTCCTAATCGTAGCCTGTCCTTGGAAGTTCGCTCGCACCTCTTTGCAAGGCCGTTCGTGCGAGGATGGTGGGGAATAGTTTCAATGTGCTGAATTCTGTACAGAACGTTAGAAGTTTTACTGATGTGAATATTGGCCCATTCTCAGACTCTATCGTTTCTGTTCCGTCAAATCCGTTAAATATTCCTATGAGTGGTGTGAGAGTTGCTGACGCTGTTGTGGGACTCTTTTAATCAGTTCAGGCCATTCAATTTAGTATAATCATGTACAACAATTGAAAACATTGATCCGGGAAAAGGTCAAGGAAAATCCAAATGTAGGAGAACCTATGGCTATGATGGGTTTTACCAATATCATATCTCGTCCTAATAACATAGCTCCTGTAGGTGCTGGCCTTGATAATGAAAAAAAAAAAAGAAAAACGCTGCGAATTCTTGCTGCGTTTTTCTCATCGTCATTACTTTACCAATATTTTGTCGGTCAAGTTCAAGTCATGGTAGTGTTTTTAATCATTCTTTAAATAATTTGAGTAAACCGGATATTACTTTTGTAAAATTTGTTGTTATGGAAGGAAATTAGTTTCATTAACCTACGGTTCGTCATTACTTCACTAAATACACATCAAAATAACCTAGAGAAAAAATTGAGCAGCTCCGGCCACTTTCATTCTGGAATTTGTTAATCATTCTTTAAATAATTTGAGTAAACCGGATATTACTTTTGTAAAATTTGTTGTTATGGAAGGAAATTAGTTTCATTAACCTACAGTTCGTCATTACTTCACTGAATATACATCAAAAATAACCAAGGAGGGGATGGATAGAAAATGGACCATACCTTCTCCATTGGGAAACGACAAATTAAATCAACTTAGCCTTCTCTGATTGCAGTTAACGGTATTTTTGGGAACCGTGAATGCAATTCGATACACGGAATCGTTCGAACAATTTATAAATGCTTCAATGTGGTAATAACATTCAACATATACTTACTTGAGTCATACACCAACTATTGGTTGGGATCCTTGTCTCAAGTTCAAAACATGAAATTAATTGACGTATACAAAAATTGATATAATAATCATCAAAAAGTTGTAATTTTTCACAAACCCTAGCGCTTTATACGCTGACTGCATTACTTGCAACATTAAAAATAAGCGGAATACGTTGTTTTAAATTTGAATAATCATCCACTACAATGATAACGTCCACAGTCCTTGAAGTAGTATACATACCATAGCCTTTAATGAAAGAGGCAGTTAAATTTAAGTGGTCATAGTTATGAGCTTGAACATTCCGATTTCTTTCCTATATTTTTAATGAACGATAATGTTCACATATGATTCAAGAAAAATACTACTTGGTCTAAACAATTCTTGGTAGATTGACACATTACTTGGTGTGCCATTCCATAAACTAAATCAGTTCACTTGGCTTCCTTAGTGGAACGAAGACATCATTAGCTAAGCCTAACGGTACAATAGAAAATTAAAAATTCGACGCTGCATTATAGTGTACTTTATATTGCGGTACTTCTGCACATCACTTTTATAAAGATCACTTTGTCTTTATAGTCGGAAAGGATGAATATTCTCAACTTACGTTATGGGAAAACATTTCCCTCATTTTATTTCCTACTTTTTAAATTTGTGGCAATTATAAATTTTGAGTAACTATTTAGTGGAGAAGTACCCAAATATAGGCGAAAATGAATGCATTTGAAGGATTTGCAACGATGGGTATGATGAAATGAAATGAGTTGGGAAGAATCTATAATCGTAAGATTTCCTGGCGAATTTTGCAACAGGAAAAAATGCAAAAATCACTTGGTGCATATAAAAAGAAACTGTTTTCCACGCTTTTGCGTAGGTTTAAAGTAATCAAACTGTCCAACACGAGATACACTCATCAGTCCAACTATTGAGGTTATGGAAATTAGATGCAATAGTTTTATTGTCTGCCAGTTCGATTGATCATGAGGTAAAACCTGCTATGCATTATATATATGGAGTATATATCTCATTCAATAATGGAAACACCAGTAAAACTAAGGCCATATTCCAACTACCTATCTCAATTATAAAACAGCCGACAATAACTTAAGATAATCGAATTGGAAAGGGCTTCAACAATATATATTCTTAGGCCAAATGAAACATTGTGCCTTTACACTTTTTACACTGTTTTCCGCAACGTCATTTCCAACGTACCTTCGGGTGAGGTATTGGAAATATTTCGAAACACGTGATCCTTGATAGTCTATCAATAAATTGTATTGACGAATTAAGGTAGAAATGTCATAAAGAGATTGTAGGATCTTCCGTCATTTTTTTTCAATATTTATGGAAAGTAGGATTATGAAAATAGGGAGAGCAAGCAGATGTCCTTCAATATCGTGTAGTTCGATACATACTTTGACACTCTGTACAGTGACACAATTGAGAGTAAATTTTTTCGGGAGCACATAAAAAGAATCTTGTTCAGGGGTAAACAGTAGGGTAAGTGTCCCAAATGCCGCCTAGGCTCCTAATTCCGCCTACTCGCTTTGTGAAGGCCCCAACAGCACTTTCTACAGGTTTGAGATGGTAACATCAAGTTCAAGGACTGCCTATTTAGGGGTGCTAGGATTCGAGGTGTAGTTGTTGCCCAAAAATGTGTGAATAACGTTGTTGTTTTCTTATGGTCTTCAATCGAACTGTTCTCCCAACTTCATCCAACTGAAGCACCTGGTAAGTTTCGTTTTTCAATTTTTTCACTTGAATCACGTTAAAGCTTGTGATATAACGTACCGGTTTTATCAAATGATGTGTATGGAGTTATCACTGTTCCTAATTTCGCCTACAAAACAGATTTCGCCTACTAGGCGGAAATAGGAACACGCTGGAAATTCTTCCTCGCCACTTTTATCTCAATTCGCAGATGTCTGAGAAGAAAGAGAAGATGCTTCGTCGAACTTCCTATGAAGCAGAAGATTTAAAGAAAGCGGTTTCATCACAAAATACTGTGGAGAGAGAGGGGGTGAAAGTGTTGTCATCAACAGCTCACCATACAAAACAAGTTGGCTGATTTCTTCAATGCTAAATCCCAAAAGGCTTCAACAAGTGGGCAGCAAAAACTTCCAAAAAAAGGGAGTTAAAAAAAAAATAATAATAATAATAATAAAAGCACAAAGAAGAACCCATGGAAACGACCGCCGTCCTCTTCCAACCGAAGATGTGCCGTATATCGATACTGACGATGACATGGACATCGATGACCCAGATTCTAAATACTATTTTCATGGAACCACATGTGAGGCGGGCTCCAGAGAGTAAAAAAAACTTGCTTAAATTAAGGTTTGCATAAGCTAACTTTATTTGGAGGTATTATATTCACCAGTATTGTAATTTAAGTTCATTTTAATTATATTCAGCTTTGTACCAAATGAGTTTTACTTCTTCACATCCTCAGTCTATTGCCTGTTCCTAATTCCGCCTAACAGGCAGTTTTTGGAACAGCTGATGGGCGAAATTGGGAACGCATTTTTGGGAATCACGATTTTGAGTTTTCGCACTCTATCTATAATAACTTCTAGCAGGATTTTTCAACAGCAGCTTGGGCTTCAGGGATCAATAACAGGACTCCATTGGTAATATTAAGCATTTTTTTGATCGGTTTCACCTAAAAACAAAGCTGCTATAAGGAAAAGCAGTTATGGTAGGCGGAATTTGGGACACTTACCCTAAATACGATTTTTTCTCCTGAATTGTGAGTGTGTTGAATTGTGTGTTTTCTCTTGATGTTGGAAGTTTGAAATATGGTACGATAGCAGGGAAGGTAGGAAATGTTTAGTTAATTCTGGTATTATCAAAACCATATAACTGATTGGTTTTCAGCCATTTTCATGGTGGAGTAGTATATTGGTACAGAGGGACCACTAAAGGTTGTTGTTTACGGATTTGTATTGATGTGTCGAGTTGTATTTAATCGATCTACCGTGTTGAAATATGAATGGCGCTTTTTTTAATAGAATAAAAATGACAAAGTATGGTTTAGAAAGCGTACTGTCAATATCTAATACTAAAATAATAACTTGTGAGTAATTTACAGCGTTTTAATTCCGAATGTGACTTAACGAAATGGTTTTATACTGAAAAGTAAAAGTATTGAAATATACGGTCTACACCAAATAACTAAACGCCTTTCATGACACTAGCGTACACACCTAATCATCCCCACCGAAACGACAAGCGATTGAATGCTTGGAACCCGCAGCTGTTTTTTTGACGATACCAATAATTTAATTATTAAATTCTCAAACTACATTATTTAACGTTATTCATGTTTTTTAACATTTGTCATTGATCGTCAATATGACCAATATATGATGAAAAACATTTGTATGTATCAGACTTGGGTTGATATACATCGGGTTATACTTATCATCAGAATAAATATAATATCGAATCCAATTTAACTGTTTTATTTTTTTTTCCTGCAGAAGAAATTTAAAAAAATTTACATAACTCCTTCTACGGAATTAACAGTTGTTTTTAAACGTAGGTACCTACTCAGCTAGTTGGCTGGTACTAACTATAGGTAGAAAACATTAATTTGAATTAGCTTCTCCCTTAGTATACTGAACACCTTAGCAGAATGCATTATAATGATTACAAGTTCATTATTTTGAGCAAATGTACCTTCTATCGGCTTATCATTCATGACAGTTTAGTAGAACAGTTAAATACACTGATTTTAAAATGTCGAGTTCTTATTTGCACAAATTGGATGGCATCTTTTATTATATAAATAAACACTATTTTCTGCCTGAAATATTTCTTAAAGACGTATTACCTAACTAGCTAGATACCTTTTGATTCTTAAAGACGTATTACCTAACTAGCTAGATACCTTTTGATTTCTATCTATTTTCATTTTCTACTTGAACAAAAATTTATCTTTATCAGCACTAACAGTATTTTTGAAAACTCAATAATGTACATAATCAATTCTCAACCAAAAATATACATTAACGAAATTCCTCAGATTCGCACCAGTTCGGGTTCCTAAGGATGGTCTCACATTATGACATGTGACGGTATATTTATCACGTTTGAGCAGATTCAGCAATTTTTGGAAAATTGCTAATCCATCAAAGATTTAACTCCTCTCATGATGAACTTCAATTTATTTTGCTTTTCCCCCCAATTTAATTTAAAATTCTATACGGGCATATGTTGTTGAGAAAACGTAAAATCCCATATCTATCAAGTAGGTACGCTTGTAAATGGATTCGTTTGTGAAAATTTTCATTGTAGATATTTTTTCACCTTAAATTGGATTGGATTGGATTGGGGACATGGTTTAACATGTCACATGACATTGCATGTTAATGAGAAGTAGCACCTTGGTTGGCACAGGCAGCGTCATTGGAATTCGTAGTGCTAGCTTCAAATCCCCCTATTTAGTTTGAATATCTCATTTGACTAAACGGACAATTAATGATGCGGCTAAGTTTGCTGTCATATATTTATATACTGAATCGTTCAATTCCAATCGTAGTTTTCTTCTAAAAATTGTCCAAAATACCTATCAACTTTCTGGTCGGTTGTCAATTAGCTAGCTATGTTCAGGACTGGTTTTGCTTAGCGAAGTATAAGAAATTATAGGTTTCCGTCCTCTATAATTATTAGATTACAGTATTTCATAATTCATAAATTAATGTAAATGTTTTTAAAAAAACGTAAATAGCTGTATTGTCATTTTGAATAAAAACTTCCGATGAATGAACGATTCGTTAAAACTTTCTTCGATTGCGGGTGTGTGAATTACTTACAGTTACCGACAGCTTATGCATATTACCTTGAACATCTCGTGCATACATGTGTATAGATCAACAGATTTTCGGAAGGAACGAGCGGGAACTTACAACTTGTTAGCAATGGTAAAGTGCGATGTAAACGACCGTTAATATGCGACTCATGGTTTACTTCCCCGTTTTCCATTTCAAACTGGCAGCAATGACATTGAATGTCAGCGTCTCTCTTAAGTACGCAGCAGAGCTCCCCAGCAGAGCTGCCATTATCCGACATCCATTTTGGAGCTAAGCACTAACAATTGACCCTCGGCTGTCCCATACAGGGTAATTAATGAAGGAACCACGAATTTGAAATTTAGTTATCAACAGTGATTGGCACAGCTGGTTAAATATCTGCATTGTGATGAAACCAAATCGTGTATGACTGGGCAAAAACCCACTATGATTTCTTAGAAAGCTCCGTATTGCACAATGACCATGTTTACTAAACTGCGGGTGGTTGGGTCAGCAGTTACAAAATAATAGGCCGAGACTATCGTTAATGTTGCTTAGGTACCTAAATGATAACGTCAAGATCTGGCATTCCGAAATCATAATAACTTCATAACATAGATTAAAAAAAACTTGGGTAGGTACCTATGCAGATTTAACTGTGCCACAAACTATATAACACATGTTGGTTGATATATAAAAAAGACATTTTCGGTGTTATGCTCATTCAAAGAGTTATTATCTCTTAGACGAGGATACAAGCAGGAGGATACGAGCTATAACCGTAGTTAGTTACTTAGATAATGTTATTTAACAATGTATATCCTTGTCAACAAAGAATCCTTAACGTAGGTACTTACTAATGATTGGAAATATTGAAAGTTGAGCCGTTCTATCATACGATTTTCCTAGAATGTTTTCATCTCTAGCTAGGTAGGTACCTACCTACTAATCAGCATAGGTACCTACGTCGGAATCTAGTTTCCAGTTTTCTCCTCAGCTTTTTATAAATATATAAATATTTAGTATTTAGTTTCTAATTATAAAAACTAGCACGGCTATTCTAAGCGACATAGCTTATCCTCTTCGCTAACCTAATAACAACCTTAACTCCGAAAATTGCAAACCTTCCATTGATTTGACTGGTATTGGAGATGAAAGATGATCGATACGATTTGAAAACGTCACTAGAATGAAACAAAGCAGACTGAAGGATACTAATAACAAACAACGGAGAGTCTTCCGTACTTCAATGACTAATTCATCATTTCTCTGACCCTCACCGAACGTCTCGGTTTAAGAGGAGGAAATTGGCAGGATTGAGAGTGCTGGAATGTTGTGTGATAAATTTAAGCTTTCCACCGAGTCGTGAATGATTTTTTTTGCTCTGATGTTAGTCAAAAGTGGTAGATTAATAATAACATTTTATTCCACAATAATTAACATTTTCGGGCAGTTGGGTCAATGTCAAAATATTCCCTAGCTGTAACTCATTTGTGGAGTGCATCAGATTAACATAATGTGAGCGCGTACATCGGGATTCTAAGCTTTCCAGAGCTTTCTCGACATATTACGTCCAATCCCAATAAAGTAACTACCGTCTGAAGAAATTCCATTCGAGTGCCTAGAAACAAAAGGGCCTTGGCACCTAGTACAACTTATTTAAAAGGTTAAGAGCTGAGATTTATGCCGCTGGTCAATCCCTCCTAGACCTCCAAGAATATTAGAACAGGGATACCACTGAGATGGATTGAAGTAATGTGAAAAAGGAAGTGGAGTTTATGAACAGCCCATCACGATCTTCTATGTTCGGAACAATAATTCCTGACGGGTAAAAATGTGTTCCAAAAATTGCCCAAGTTGCCCCTCGAAGAGAAACTCGCTATCTACGTACCCGTAGGTAACTACCATTAAAAAATCTTCTTAAATGACCAGTTTAAAACGTGTTTTTTAAAGTATTGTTCATGTCCCCAGAAGAGAAGTTTTAATAGGTATGAATCAACAGGTCGAAATGTTATGTGGGAAACACCAAACACGCTGCTCTTGAAAAGTCACAAGCGACGCTCACGAGAATCGAGGGGTTTTGCCTCTTAAGTCACGTTACCCTGAGACCTCAAAGAGTAACCCCTCCGATTTGAAACGGACTCAAAATCAATAACAGTTCAGACGCTAATTTTATAAATCCTTCATTTGCAAAATATGGCAAGTGCTGTTCAATGTTTTCATGTAACATTCGTTTTCTTGTTATCGCACTGACAGGGGTAGTAATGCGAACATACACTGGAGACCAAAAAAAACCGGCGCACTTCAAGATTTGTGTTGTTCTGTCTGGTAGAGAAATAAAGTTGGAAGAAATTTGAACATTAACATAAAATTTATATTCTGTGAAAAGAAAACAATCACGGTACCTCTGAACTGCCCGTCGAACCGTTGTTTCAGGCAGCACAAGTGCCCTGGACGCATAACGTTGCCTTCGGCCGTCCTCTATCACTGCAACAAGTCTTGCGACCACACACGCGTTTAAAACCATTTAAACGGCGGATATACTTTTTTTTAAACTTAATTCAAAAGGAAAAAGACCAGAAAAATGTTTTAAAAAGGCACAATGACAAAAACGGCTTGTGTTGACCCCTCTGAAAGCAGACTGTTGAAAAGTCCTTTCTATCGTGAATTCATTAGAGCATTACAGTAGGCCCTTGGGCTGTCTGAAACAACGGTTCGACGGGCAGTTCAGAGGTACAGTGATTGTGTTCTTTTCAAAGAATATAAATTTTATGTTAATGTTCAAATTTCTTCTAACTTTATTTCTGTACCAGACAGAACAACACAAATCTTGAAGTGCGCCGGTTTTTTTGGTCTCCAGTGTAGATTTTATAAGTTTAGCTCAGTCGCTGCTAATTCGTATTGAGTTTCGTAGTTGTCGATCTAACAGGTGGAAGCGAGTCCCCGCGGGCGGAAACCATCCGCTAAAGTCGGACAAATCAGGGATTTACAATGTTTGGTTCCAAAAAATGTTGAAAAGCGAATTTATGCTGCGAAATTAGCGTAGGAAAATTTTACTGTAACCGAATGTTTAGTCAACTTGAGGGGGAGGAGTCACTACAAGGAAAATAGAACCGCTGAAATTTTTCTAAACAGACCATTACATGGAAAGATAAAGGTGGGCTGGAAGCGATCATCATCATCATAACAAGTTACGTTTCCCTCAATCACCGGAAAAGGGCTATTCCCTTATTCAACCCACGGGGAACTAGGCTACAATTCACAAAGATTTTAAAGCTTTTTAGCAATCAACAGGTTATGAACAATTACTCTTCACGACTCTAAACCAATGTACTCGAACACAGACAACCATAAATAGTTAAAGCCATTCCTCAGGCCCTAATCATCCGCCAGCAACCTGTTAAACCTAGCGGGAGACTAAAAAGTAAGGATTTCAATATTCTCTCCATTCCATCTGAAATTTAATGACTCAAGCTTATGATTTTCATCAACTAATGACCGTACAATTCTCAAACCTTCATGCTGCCTGAAAACTGTAGTCCATTTATTAATAAATTCTTTAAAATTTCTTCTTGACTACCAACGGAAAAAATCTTCTTTCACTCAAATTATAATTTCGGATGATTTCATGATAAACTGCTAGCTTTCCAGCTGGCGGTGAACTAAGGTAACGGTACCGGTAGTGGCCACAGTTAAGAATTTTTTTCTTTAGTTTTGACAATTGTGGGCCAACAGTAGTACTGACTTTCTTCAGGACTCATTTAGAATATAGCCCGACTCTTCCCTAACATATCCATTGCCTAAAACTATCAAAAGAACAATTTTTTCTATTTTTTATTAATTTTTTCTCACACTTTATTTTGATCTAGTAGTGGCCAAATCAAATTACGAAATTTCCAGTAGTGGCCACGTGCATGTCTCAGTAGTGGCCACTTGACATTTTGCCCTCCTTACGTGTTTAATATCATTAAATTCAATACCAGATGAACAAAATTGATTCTATCCAGTAGAAGCTCTAGGATACAGCCCAACAAACGAGGAAACTAGGGACGGTCATATTGAGAAGTTTACCACAATTTCCAATGATGCTCTGCGCACTCCTAGTTCAACCTCTGACTACAAGATGACATGAGCTGTACCTCCTGCAAGTTTGAAGCCACTAGGAGACCGGGAATCCTTATTTCTCAAATATAAACTTTCAAATGGCCACTACTGGAGCAGTGGCCACTACCGGTGCCGTTACCTTATTTTAATGGAGAAGAATCTTAGGACATTACTTTTCCCTTACAGCGGGTTGTTTGTTGAGGGGTTGTTAGTGAATACCATTTGATTTCATACCTTAAATTAGGTCATACTTCTTTGTAACCGAAATTTCGAATTAGGGTCGGAGGAAGAATGACTTAGTCATTAAGATACCTGGAAATCGCATTCCTTATCGTAGCCGAGGTACGTATCGTGAAAGGCACCCACCAAACATACTGAATACGTACTATAATACGATTTTTGAGACTTAGGGCGGGATTTATAGCCCTTACTTAGTTAAAAGGGAATGTTTGTGTGAACTTCTGAGGGGCGGTGGCTACTCGTGCTTTTCATAGTCACTGACTAAGGAAATGCTTAAGGTAGCTCTGAAACTACCTATATTTAGTACCCACTCG
The DNA here is from genome assembly GCA_031894815.1 of Creontiades dilutus. Lineage (NCBI taxonomy): Eukaryota > Metazoa > Arthropoda > Insecta > Hemiptera > Miridae > Creontiades > Creontiades dilutus. The sequence continues at coordinate 80,789 of JAVIWC010000391.1, forward strand.
CTTCAGTATCTACATACTTGATCAAGTCAGGAAAAATCTTTACATAAGTCACGACTATGAATTCCGCCCTTAATATTTTATTTGATGTTATCGTATTGTTGTTACAAAAACCAAGATATGGTTCGTACGTGCCTAACAAACTGCCTATTCAAAGTTTTACTGAAAGAATTGATAAAGATAACCAAACTATTGAAACTATTCATCTATTTATGTTCCATTAATCAGCACTGCCTATCTATTTTGCGGGATCTTGGTGGTAAGTGAATGTAAAGCTGTTATCGCCTTCTTGCTAACGTGGAGTCTTCGGGTGTTTCAACCTGAGCAATTACAGAACACATTCAGGTATCCTGACGTTATGGGATGTATCCTTTGATATTAGGGATTTTTCATTTCAATTACGACGAGCGAGCATCCAGGTTGCTAAACTGTACGGAGCACACTAAATCACGAAAAGTAAGTAGGATGGAGTAAGTAATGCGAATATTATATACATGAATAATCGAGCTTATTAGTAATAACAAAATAATTGATACTCAGATAATGGATAAGTATCGAGGTTTTAAATATGCATTAGTACAAAGGGTTGGTGACCCTTTCGAATCAATTTTATAATAGCTTAAAAGATTTTTGTAGGGCTTCTCGTTTCTTCACTTTTTTAAATACAAGAACGGATATTGCCTAACGTATTTTTACATATTAGTATATAATAACGTTTCATTTCGTTATAATTTCAATATAAGCAAGCGTAATGCGCTTTTATTTCACATTACAACGGTTTAATATTACATACAAAGGTTTATTGTGTTTCTGAGAAGATAAATTTTTCACATAGTAACTGAAATCTGTTTATGGATCTTACAAGACATATCGTCGGGTTCCGGGTAAAAGTGACCAAGTAACATTTTTTTCAAAATGAGCTTTTTTTGTCATTCCGGTACTAAGGAACGTTGTCTACTGTGTGTTGTTGCTAAGAACGTTATCTTCAAACTGATGTGCAAGAAATACTTGAAAATAAATTTTACCTGCCTGACCCAAAGAGTTTTATGTGACCAAATGGCATTTGAACTCAACCACAAAACACGAGATGGATTATAAATGTACTCTCGCTGGTGCATTTGATCACTTTTACTGTGTAAGATTTGTAAGATTGCATAGTGGGCAGGTGAAAATGACCAATTACAGTGATAGGTAATGGATAACCTTTTCTAACAGAAATAGGTATATCATTGTTATTAGATGCTTAGCAACACGATAAATTAACGAAAAAACTATTCAATCCCTCAATTTCATGTAACTATGCGACAGATTTTCGAAGAATTGAATTGACCAAATGAGTAAAGCTTGAAACTCCAGGCAGGTAAAAATGATCAAATAGAGTTTTCCGGAAAACAGCTCTTATTTAACCTGAAGTGAATTTTGAAGCACGATATCATAGGCGGGCACTAGCTAACTACCTACAGGATAAAGAAAAATCGAAACATAGTCGGATGAGACATCACACAACCAGTGTTCGTAAGAAGAAAATAGGTGAAACTTCAGATCGCTCCCCTGTAAAATTTTGCAAATGTTACTTGGTCACTTTTACTCGGAACCCCACGATATTTTGTGTTCATTAGTAGTGGATTTCCTACTGAAAAATTGCTTGTAAACATTGTTCATCTTACAAGAAACATCATAAACCGTTACGTAATGTAATTTAGAGCGTGAAGTCAACTAATTTACGAAGGTGAAATGTTATTGGTTGGAAATGCTATTAAGTACCAAAACTCACTTGTCTCAGATCTGTCCAGGAATTGAAAGTGGTAAGCACTAAGCAAAAATATCGAGAAATGAGAAGCCTTTTCACAACCTCGCGTCATACTATTAATCCGTACAAAATCCGCGATTATTGGAATGTTCTATAATGATGTGAATGTATTGTAATGGATATAATGGATGGTTTGGTGTTTTCCTAGTATTATGTATAATCCTAGTGAACAGTTAAATTAGCTTATAAATACGTGCCTCATCTACTCTTGCAAATGAACGATTGGATTAGACTTTCTCATTTTCCACTTTTAGAGGGAATCGAGTGTCTAATCGTCTTTCTTTCCCTTTACGATTAGGAAGAACATTTATAACGGCACACCAAAACCATCTGGAATATTTGTTTGGATATTCTATTCAGTATCATACTGAGGCCGCCGCTAGAAGGAGTACTTACTGGCGGTCGGCTGGTCGTCTCAGGCGGAACTGTGGTCCGGCAGTGACGACGGAGGTTTGGGTTTTCTCATGGTTCTTGTTTCTTGAACCGCTGCCACCAAAGTCCTGACTGCTTCTTCGTGTCCTTCGAAGCTGTCGGCCTGTGTTAATTTTATTAAGCTAATATAGTATCGGCATAACTATTAATCGCAATCACTACCTGAAATAATTCAATTAGGGAATTGAATTTATTATTAAAAGGATTCATAAACATCTTTTATTAAACAAAAAGCGAACTTGAGCCTCTCAAGATAATTTCTTAATCTCTTCATCGACTCTCAAAGTTTCTCCCCTAAAGTGATTGTTAATTTTCAATCAAATGTACATTGTTTTACGTACAAGCAAATCCGAATTTTCTTGTTTCCCTCTTGTTTCACACTTTCATCTTTTAAAGGTGTGGTTAGGGGGGGTTTGGGCGAACTTTACCGCTGAGTAAAACAGAATTTAAAGAAAAAATTGTCTATTTCCACCAAATACTGAGTTACAAAGTTAAATCGATTTCGACTGTTAGGTCATCATCAGTAACAAAATATAACTAAATGTGCAGTTGAGAGAGCTCATCTTATATAGTCTCAGAAGTGAAGGGAGCTTGAATCCTATTGGACAAGAAAAGTGAAAGGGGGCGGGAGATACAACCAATGAACAAAGTGAAAGGGACTCAAACAGATGTAAGGGTAACATTTTGAAGTGGGGGACCAAGTTATTGGAGAAAAGAACCCACCAATGGTGAAACGCTCTGAGGGATGACGTCATTTAAACATTTACCTGCTTTATCGCTTCTAAGTATCTCAAATTTTTCAAGAACATCCAACATGCTTCCTTTAGGACAAAAATGAAGAAATTCTACAAACTGTCTATCTGCCAAGTCAAAATTGAAAATATGGCTAGATTCCCTAAGGTGACTGGCAAACGCAGAATCACCTTTGCTATCTTTATAATCTTTCTCATGTTCCTTGATTCTTTCCTTAAATTTCCTACCCGTCTGACCGCAATACTCAAACCCACATGAACATTTCAATTCATAGACCCCACTCCTATCTTGAGTTTTAATCTTATCTTTCACAGAACCTAATGATGATTTTAAATTATTTTTATTTTTAAAACCTACCTTAAAACCCCTTGACGTTGAAATTTTACCAATTTTATCAGAAATTGCCCCATAATAAGGAATACTTATCCATTTTCTATCTTCAGCCAAAACCTCTCTACTAAGATTAGATACCCCTTCCCTACTCTTTTTTCTAAGAACCCTACTCCATATCCTATCGATGAGATTTTCTTTGTAGCCATTACTTACTGCTATGCTTTTAATTGTTAATTTTTCTTTAGCTAAATTTACTTCATTCATTGGTACAGATAACGCTCTATTAATCATACTATGGAAAGCGGCTGAGTGATGTCATTTCCAGGGATTATTTAGTCTAGTTTCTTGGGATTTTCTTGGTTTCTTCGTCGTCAGAAAGTTTCAAGAAGGGATTTCATGGAACAATCATATCTAAAATATAATATAATGGTTTGGAATAGCACAAGTTTTGAGGGTATTTGGTGGTGTGTCGTAACTAAATCAGCAATAACTAAATTATAGTTATTGGTGCAATTAAATTCGAAAGGCTAACAATTATCTAGAAAACATAGGATTTGTTACCGTTAGCTTCAAGAAAATTCCCCATGATTCTTAGGATCACTGGACAAATATTACTTTCACGAGACAGTAATTTCCTCCATCCAATAGTTCAATCGTGTTCAGAACTTAAAGGCAAGTACTTTTTGGTTGATTTGCACAATTTTTTTTTTGGAAATGACCGGATCATCTCTTATAACTTTCTTTATTGTGCAATAGTAGTTTGGAAAATTGGACACCTATTGGGCGCAATCTGTATCCAAACAATTCTGTCTGAGCGAACCCTAGAACATGCAGTCATCCGCAATCACGAACTACATTTTTCATAACAAATAACTAATTTGTTATGAAATATTACTAATTAATTGAGAAAAAAACTGATTTCGTGTTCCAAAATATGTTTTTCTTTTTCTTAACTAGTGGTAGAAAGATTCTCCAAAGGGATTGTGATTGTCAGGACTTCTGGACTGCCGATTTTGGATTGCTCCAAGGTGCATTAGCGCAATGCAAAGGGGGTTTCAAAAAATCTTTAAGCCACGATTTAACAAAGTGGAGAAGATCGGAATATGCGCCTTTGGAAATACCATCGGGAGACAGTACATCGGTTCCAAGGATATTGTTTCTGATTCGTTGCAAGTGCATCACAGTGCCAAAAGATGTGATCGGCATCTTAATTTACGTACTTCTGTATAAATACAAGCCTGACTTCAGCAGTAACAATACTGCTTATTGCTCCACCCAATATTTAACACACTCGATTTCAGCGAAATTCATCTTGCGCACTGTAGCTGGAAATAATTAAATTATTAGCATTTGATTAATAGTAAACGCAACTAATTTACTGTTCAACTTCTCAGTTTTACAGAGAAATGGTTAGGCTTAGTAAATTAAGCCGATATCCAAGAGTCCTGAATCAGATTTGAAAGACGCAGCTAACTACAACACAATATCTACTCAGTCTCTGTAAAATTAGGTAGGTATACTGTCAACATTACAACAACTAGTTGGAATCGTGATAGTTTCATAACAGTTTTGGGGGGGGATTATACAAAGCTGAAAATGAATTAATGATAACACCACCGTAACTGATATAATTCACTCCCCATATTTAATATGGTTGCTTAGATAACTACATGTGGAGATTGGTGCAATTAATATGGGTGAAATGACGAATCTGGGCTTTCTTGAGTTTATCACGAGTGCTAATGACATAGTTATTGCTCGGTCCTTCCTGTTTTTCTCTCTGTTGTTTTGTTTCTGTGTATCCAGATGTTCGACGAACAGTTAGAAAGTAGTAAGTAAAGTAAAGTAAACAAGGAATTTCACCTTGGATTTTCGTCCGACTACGCGACTAGGTGTCGCGGACGTCGCCAGCCGTCCTCCAGAGAGGATCGGAACTAGGTCTGACGATTTCGCTCGTGGCTTCCCATTGCCTCAGGCCCCTGGGTTGGGAGTGTTTTGGATCCACGTGATATCGAGATCAGACGTGAACTGTCTAACGACAGGACAGGTATACAACACTTGATAGGATTTTGGCCCTAATCATTGGTGCCAGCCGGATTCGAACCGGGGCAATCAGTACTCCCACTGAAAGTAAACAGCTAGAGGACTGACGCTCCAGCTCGCTCGGACAACCTGTCCCCCTAGACGAACAGTTAGTTGAGTTTGAATTGAGTTTTCAACTAATTAGAATTGTTCAGGAACTTATCCCTAATAAGAATGAAGAATTGGAATTAGTGTAGTGAGAGGGTAGATGTACCTATGCATTATGGTCTAAATGAATTACGAGATCAACTACTTTGTACTGTAGGGATTACCATCTAGAGTAAAATAAAAATTAAAAAAGGCTCTAAATGTATAATGAGTTTTTATGTATAATAAAAAAAATTTACTCAAATTTACCTTCTTCAAGCCATTGAGATCGAAGGCGCCTCTGAAGGATTCCGGATCTTTGTAGAATTTGGAGCCGTGGTGGTGATTCCTCCGTTTGGGCGGGAAGGTTTCCCAGGACCTCTGTTTCTGCATCAGCCGCCCTTTCCCTCCCTTGCCCTTCCCGTGCCCTATCACCACGACCAGAGTCTTCCTCCTGTCCATAACATCTGTAGATGAGCGGCGGCTAAACAACATTCCCCCAAATGTAAGCTAGGCAAGTGAGCCAAACAATTCTACACAAGGTGCAAAAGCCTATGCCAAAGTGAGATAAGCTTAAATCGATTCATACGTTTTCAGCTATATCGATAATTTATTTGGAAAGCAATGCATTTTATGATAAAACTAAACTCAGCTGAAAGATCTCATAAATGTTCTGCATCAATCACTTGCGATTACTTCATGGTTTATAAACTAAGGTAGTCAGGGGTGAACCCTTTAAGATGAAGGACCGAGCTTCATTTACTAAGTTATTTTATCAAAACACGCGTGTTCTAGTAAACATCAATAAAAGAATAATTAAATTGAATTCCTCCCTGTTTGGTAAACACACTGCCAAGAGCAATATAGTTATCCGTGCACTACCTAATGCCTGGATTTCATATGCTGCACAGCTTTTTCACGTTTTCACATCGAAAAATTTTGAACTGAAACGGAACGGAAAATATCTACCGAATCTCTCCATAACAAGACATGTTCCATAAAAGGTTCGACGATATTTTCTACAGGGTGGGGCAAGTTAACTTCCTTTTTTCAAATCACAAAAAACCATAATTTTTCAAGAGACATTATTTTTTATTTTTTTATAAGTGTAGGTGTATAATTAAAGTTTTATTTCATGTAGTTTTAAAAACCAAAAAATCTATTCACTTAAAAAAAAAAAAAAAAAAAAAAAACGATTTCTGGCGTGCTAATCACTTGTTCCAGCATAAAAGTAGGAATGTTGGCAATTTCCGTAGTTATGTTGGCCTTCAACTCTGCTAGGGTCCTTGGACGGTTGACATACACGCTCGATTTAAAAAAGCCCCACAAAAAAAAAAAAAAAAAAATCACAGGGGCCAAATTGGGAGGGCCCCCTTCCAAATCGCCCCGTACGAGATTAGACGCTCTGGGAAATGTTCCCTCAGAACTGTCATCGACGCCCTGGAAGTGTGAGATGGGCTCCGTCTTGTTGGAACCTCACGTCTCCCGAATCAAGCTCCTTGAAAGAAATCCTCCAACATGCTCACACATCAGTTTGAGTTTACTTTTACCGTAACTTCATTTTCTTCTCAGCCGCTGAAATCGCACACCAAACTGACTTTCGGTGAATGCAAAGGCCTTTGATGCATTTCTTGCGTATTGTGTTCACTCCAGTGGCGCATGTTCTGTTTGTTGACACGACCACTGGGTTGCAATCACAGAACCACCGTTTGAAAAGTAAGTCTCAACAGTGAATCCGCGTTCCTCGTTGTTCCAACTCATAATGGCGAATGAAACTGTTTGGAATAAAACTTTAGGCCCCTACCTGTCGAATGAGACTCCTCCCACCGGTCAATGACATTGACAGCCTGTACAGCGCTCGTTTCAAATAAGGACATTAACTTGCCCTACCCTGTATTACGCTCGGGATAGATCCATTTGACTCGGAATTGAAATGTGAAGATAACAACGAGTTTACCCGTTTCCTTACAACTTGTTGAGTCCAAATCCTTTTAAATATCAACAGGTTTGACTATGCGTGTATTTGGTAACAAAATATACTGGACTATTCCTAGACTTTAAATTTCAACCAGCGTTAGAGCAGCACTTTCTTTACTAAATTATATGGTACTTATTACGAAGGAAGCTCTCAGTTTTGGCATTACTGAAAAGTTTGTGGAGCGTCCCTTTGAAGCTGGTTCATAATTATAGGCAAGTACGAAGAGGGAGTTCATATTAGACTGGATACCGGGGGGCGGGAGGGGACAAGGCATGAAAGAAAAAAATAACCTAATACAAATCCGTTTCAGGCTATTCTAAGACACTGTGTGTTAGACGATTTTTAACAGGAGCCAGTCCCAAGTAGAGAGCAGGCGCTGGCAGTGCAAAGATGGTATATACTCGATGGATAGTTTGCAGGAGATCAGCACCAAACATTCCCCCCATTAACAACGTTCCATTATCGAAGACCTCAGTAAAGTCTTAAAAGGCAGGAAGGAACATCAATTCCATAAACCCCGTCCTGGTAATGCCCTTGACAACCAGCTTTCAAATGTACTGTCATAATTGTCTACTGGTTAGCCTCAGCACAGCAATCAAACTAGAAAATTAATAGGGGGAAAACTGTTTTTTTTTTCCTCAGTCACTGAAGGGATAAAATTCTGTAAGAGTTTTGTGAGAACTAAGGATTTTGAGAAAAAGTTTTATGGAACTCATCGTGTGTTCTTGACCAATTCTTAAATACCTAATGGCAATATTCTGACTCCCGCCAGTTTTCAACTTCAGGAGGTCCAGAGGGGTCCTACAAGGAGGCTGTATACTCGCAAAGTTTGTATTTCTTCCTAAATATAGGGTTTCAATGAATTTTTAGCAGCATTACATATCTGAATTGGGCACTGCAGTAGTGAACATTTCTTGCACTCCTTAAAAGACCCCCAGTAGTGCATGTACGTCCTTTCTCTAAACAAACTCTCATTAACAACCTTCCCCGTCCTCTCATAAATTGAGGAATCCTTCCAATCAAAATATTACATTCCATGTTTCAACCAGGTTAATATTTGAACGATTGTTAGTTTAATAACTAACGGTAACATTCAGTGTTGAGGTGGTAGAAGATATGGTATTCAGGTAGGTACCAGAGTAGGTATACTTATAGCAGGTACACGGCACGAGTACATGGGAAGAAATGTATATGAAAAGCCTAATTAGTTATTAATTATAAAGACAAGCTGATATTCAAATCAAAAGGCGATCGAACCGCCGAATGGGAAGGGTGATGTTGGAGAGCTCCCGTATTTTTTTATTTTTTTCGGGGTCTTAAAGAGCGAGAATATCGGTTTTAGTAGATGTGCATACATTAATTAGTGTGAGCTTGCACACTTGGTATGCAAGTGTCGGAAAGTGTTATAGTGATAAATGGTTCATCAACCTTCGCTTTAGAAATTGTAAGAGGGAAAGAGACAGCAGAAAAGGAAAAAAAGAGTTGGGAGGTCAATAGATTCTTGCTGCATCAGCGTTTCTCAACATTCAGGCGATACCATAAACACTTTTCTTAGAGAAGAAGAAAGAATAGGAGGGGGTGGTATGACACCTTGCGAAGAAAGTACTGTTGTTGTCAGAGGTGAAGTGTAGTGTAGATTAGTACAACTATTATAGTAGAGGGTAGTGTTGAGCACATAGCTAAACGTACAGGCATTTGGACCGTGGAATGACCTGTTAATGCGATGTTAATGCAGTGGACCCTTCTGAAAGTGAAGTGAAAATCAGGCCCGCATTCTCGTAGGAAAGAGAAAAACACCACCAAGACCACGTGGGATAGCTCAGGAACTGGCTATCTTGAAGCAATAACGCTCAAGTCGTTCCGGACAGTTTCTTAGTCGGTAGCCAAGCCTATGGTTATGCCTATGCCTGACCCCGAGACAAAGAGTGGTGGATGTGAAACACATCCCCGCTGTCTGCTCTCAATCGGGGTTTCACATCAAAAAGAAAACTTTGTTGAAGTCCTCTTCAGATGGGTATGTTTAGAAATGAACTAGGTTCCTATGTTGAATTTAAAGTAGAAGAAACTACCTACTTACTTGTACATCTGTATTACTTATTTTTATTCTTCTTGTGTATAAGAGAGATTTAGAAACGTAGTTGTTACCTTCTGGGGATATCATCTCTCAAGTTTCAGAATGCTAACTTGAACACTCGTTGGTATATGAAGCATTGCAAATTTTCCCTAGGGAAGTTTTGTTACCAAATACAATTTCCTCTTTATAAATGGAGCCTTTTCTTCCATGATGTTGACAAATGCTTGCATACGAGTCTGCAACACATTGGGACATTTTCATATGTGTTTTCGTATTTCTGATCGTTTTGAGGTGGAAGAAGTACGGAAACCAAAACAAAATGTCTTATTATTTGTATCGCGTGAGCAAGTTCTTGCTCGATCTTTCAGTTTATGTGCCAAAGCAAAGACCTGAACATGTCAAAAATGGTCGTGGCGTGAACAATTCTTTCCCTCAGAGACAAATAACGTGTTATGGATGTACGTCTTTTCACCAAACAAACCCTCATTAACAACGTTCCCTGACTTGTCACGAATCAGGCAATCCCTCCAATTAAAATGGCAATTTTCACGTTACAACTAGGTGACCATTTGAACGATTGTCAAGCTGGCAGAAGATAAATCTAGGAGGTACCAGAGTACGTATATCCTAGGCTGTCAGTAGTTGAGCCGATCGGGTACAACATGAAAACAAATATTTATATGAAAAGCATAATCTGTTTTTAATTATAAAAACTGACTGATATTCATGTCAGAAGGAATAACGGCATACATAGCAAAGCGTCCATGAAATTGTTATTAAAAACAGTTTTGTAGTAGGTAACTTGTACTGTAAGAACCTACCACCTACCTACATCAACGCACTAATGGGAAATGATATAAGCCATGCTGCATGCAATTTTGTAGAGATTAAAACGGCAAATGTAACGTGACTCATACCCTGAACTAGGGGTGTCGGGGTAGAAAACGGAGTCTTCGGTGTCTGAATGGGGGTAGACGGCTGGAGGAGTTGCCGATTTATGGACGTGCGCTCTCGTGTGTACAGTTGTAGCTTCAGAAATATGTTGATAATCACTATCTTCATCTGTAAAATGTTATTTAATGATTCGTTTGGTCAGATATTCCTCATCATCTGTTATAATAGGCTTGCACAGACTGCAGTGTGATCCAGCTTCTATTAAATGTTACACAGACCATTACAGCGATAAAAAAACCAAGAAAAACCCATGTATTATATAAAGTCTGGGAAAGTTCTTGAAAGAAAATCAATGAGTTGTACAACACGTAGGAGTCGGATTGTGCATAACTCCTAGGACACCCTGTATAACTAAAAAAGACATAGTTTGGAAATTGGGAAAGCTAGGGAGGAGGCATTGTCTCGGTCAGGGGCAGGATATGCAATGACCCGCACGACCCCCAGGTCTTGAAGGAGGGGTTGCTCTGTGCGCCGTGTATTATCAACCCCAATCTGATTCGGGCCGTAGCATTGGGCGTTGCAATGTTGATAATTTGTTGTTTCTGACCTAATTCAGTTTTAGTAAAATGGTTGTTGACTCAAACATGTTATCCAATTGTAGGACAATGGTAAGATATTGGGGTTTAAATCGAGTTCATATAAAGAGTAGAGTTTAAACAAGATTGTTAAGATATAAACCAAAAAATTAAATATTTAAAAATTAAAAATGAAAATGAATTTAATGAATGAAAAGGTTCGTTTGTGAACAGCGTCTACGGCATTCCTAAGCTGTTAAGCCAAAGTCTAGATAATCGAAGAGCCGAGAGACTGCTATTGTTTGTGTTAATTTACGATTGATTGCGATGATTTGCTTTCAGTTGAGTAGCTATACCACAAGTGAGTGTGTTGGCATGATATTTGTACACGGTTTTGCCAATGGTAATGCTTCTGAAGCAGCAAGGGCGTCACGCTCCTCCTGTGTACAACTGACACCCTAGCGAACTCGTCGGATAGTATGAGGAAAAGGTATTGGTAGATGATATTGTTAATGTCACTGATCCTTTTTTTATCTAGTAAACTATCTTTTTCTTATTCACTAATCCCTTTTTGTCATTAAGGTTTTCGTTATTACTACCAGCTATTTTCAATAGCTGTAGCGCACCATGATGAATGGGATATGCAATAGGGAAACCACGCTGGATACAGCGAGAAAGAGACGAAAAGGAAGAGTTGGTAATGATACGGAAGCCTGGTGTGATAAAGGTCCATAGTGTCAGCAAAAAGATTAATGCAACTCATTGCAATCAATCGTAAATGAACACAAACAATAGCCATCTCTCGGCTCTTCGATCATCTTGACTTTGGCCAGACAGCTTAGAAATGCCGTAGACGCTGTTCACAAATGAACGGGATAATGCATCCGACAAAACTAACTTAAATCGTCACGTGAGAGGTCTGGCGTTGTCACCATTCGATTCAGCGAGAAAATTTACGTATATCCCGCCTCCAACCTATTTTACGTCGAGACTTTTGGAAAAACCTCAATTTAACAGAAACACACGTTTTTCTGCAGTTAAACAGAACCTTAACTAAAAATATTTTTAAAAACCCAAAACGACCACACCGTTGGAAAGCTGACATTTTGGCGCACGTTTTATCAGGGCTGCACAGTTCTGCGTCGAGCATTCACGGGGTTTCTAGGCGAGATGAAAAACAGGCGATTTCAAGATTTTTACAAAACTGACATTTTGCGGAGCAATCGCACATCTTCAATGCAATAAAAAAAATGTTTTCTGACATCAAATAGATAGAAAATTTAACGCTATTTCTAAAGGTGTCATCAAATTTGAGCTATCTTCAAAATTGAGGGAGTTATGACAGTTCTAATGATATAAGATCGAAAACACGAAAAAACTTTCAAATCTCGAATAACTCGGAACTGAGGCTACTGGCAAAAAATTGCTATGAGGCATTTACGTTCGGAAATGAGTTGTAGAACACGTAGAAGTCGGATTGTGCATAACTCCTGGGACACCCTGTATAATAATCTGTTTCATATTCAATTGCTAATAATCCTTGTTATTTTGATGGAATCTCGAAACTGAAAAGTTAGTTTGGGTTTTAAATTATGTTTCAGTAGATGATACTTCACGAATACATTAAATCCAATATATATTGGACAATATCTATGAGTATACAATTAAAAATGAGTTGCCATTACTCATGAATAAGTGATTTCCGACAATCATTTTTATATCTGATGAATAAACACTCCGAATCCGCTTTCAAAATCTTAACATCCATGGATGTTAGATTATTACTGATTCCGTATTTTTCAGTTCTTTGGTTCCAATATTTAGCCCAGTCTAAGTTCCTTCCTATACTACAGTATACTAAATGGAATACAACACAATTGGCAGAACATGTACAGAAGGAGGATCTAGGTTGAACCACACCGCGCTTTCCCGAAAAACGTTTAGTTCAATGCAAAAGAAACGGAGCGCCTGGTCTGGTCTTCACCAGTGTCGTCACGAGGCCCCCACTCGCTCCCTAATGACCCCTACCGCCTTCTTCTGCTAACCGTGGGTAGAACTACATAGATTCATTCTAATTGGTTAAAGAGGACGGTGTGGGGGGGAAGCTCTATCGAATGAGGTTCGAGATGGAGTAAGCGGCCCACACACTATCCAACCGGAGTGGCGAAAGACCCCCTCTCCGCACTCGCACCTGAGTTGGACGGTGTGGAAGGGATCTAACCGTCGGTTTGAGATCGGACCCGTTGGATGACTAGGACCACCCGACATCTAGCGGTCGGGTTCCGCCCTCCTTCAGTCCCGATTGACGGCCGACGGTTGGACAGCGTGTGGGCCGCTGTAGGGGAAAGTAAGAGTAGGGGCGATGGGATGGCGCTAGAGGGAGTGGGGGTTACCATTCGGGCTCCACCCTTGATCATGGCGATAACTTGTTCACCTGTACCCACGGAAACTTAACTACACGGTAGTGGTCAGCGGCCAGCCTCTCGGGGATTTCCCGAGTGAGTTGACGTCACTGGCGCACACCTCTTTTACTCGCCCCTAAGCCTTAGGCCTGCCTTCAAGTAATTAGTTTGTCTCAAGCTTTCTGAATGTGCATCCGCGAGCTCAATAACTTATTTTCTAATTGATTTTTAATTCGAACAATCGGAAAGATCCTGGACTATCATTTCATCGACTTCCCCGAGAAGAGGAAATTAAAAAGAGATGGATTAATGCTTGCGAGCGTGCCGATAAAATCAATATCAATCAAGCTCGAATTTGTTCCCAACACTTCGACGCTTCAGATTATGAACGAGACTTGAAAAGTGAGTTGTTAAATATTGCAGCAGTCAAAAAACTAAATCCAGAAGTGGTCCCTCATTATTGTTTGCCTTGATACGTGCCGAAAAACGGAATAATTCCAAAGACCTGCATGATATTTTGATGCGTTCCGTGGAATCTTATGAGCCCTCAGTTACAGAATGAGACATACCGGAAGAATGCTTCTACATACTGCAGAAAACAATAAACTGAAGGAAGAAAATGAAAATCTGAGGCTCCAATTAAATGCGGCCAACCAAGAGATTTCAGAGCTCAAAAATATGTCTCGTAGTTTTGAAGAGAAATTGTCTTCTTCTCAGCAGCAATAATGATCCGAGGAAGCTGTACAAAGTGGTCAAGTGAGGATATAGCAAAGGCTATAACTCTGCGACGTATATCCAACAAGGCTCTTGATTTCGTAGGAGACGTTTTACACTTCCCTCTTCCAAGAGAGTCCTCGATTAAAAGAAGATTACGACAAATCAACCTGGATTTATTGATTTGAGTTTCCAACTCTTGAAACTTCAGGCCACGATTTTATCTGATTTTGAGCGGGGTGTTATCATGAGTTTAGATGAAAAGAAAGTGAACAGCGAGATCTGTTTTGATCCAGGGCAAAAAATTATCAGAGTCCCACACAACAATGTGCAAGTAATGCTTATTAGAAGCTTGATTTTTACTGCCCAACTGAAATGTCTTGAACTGCTGCTTTTTTATATACCTGCCATATAATCACAATTAAAACAACACAGTACATATATATTTGAAGGATTAAACCATTTTTGAATCATCCATCTACCAATAGATCAACTGACTAACCTATTCTTCTGGGGAAATACTTGGAAACGGGATATGAATGAGTACGGGTACATTATTTGGGTGAGCACCAGTGACGTCACCGCTCTGAGACGGTCGGCGGGTTACCCCTTTCGTGTAGTTTAGTTTCCGTGGAGTATTCTATTGTCTGTGCCTGTACCTCTTTATAATACAATAATAAACTCGATTTTATCAATAAAATTGCATTCAGGTCGTGCCAATATTTTTACCTGGGTATTCTTTATGCTTGGATGTAGATTTTGATCGAGGCAAGCTTGCTTGTGACAACTTTTGCTTGATATGTTCTTCCAAATGCTCTTGTATACATTTTTTCACCAGCATAGCAGCTTCTTCAGGTCTCTGTCATCAACAGAAATTATCTCCACCAATATTTCTTATTCCCACCATTAGCATAACAGTTCCAAAAACACATAAATTATCAATCAACGAATTTCCTATCAGCTACTATGATTGTGATTCCTCTTTCATTAGTTAACTTCGCATTTAAGTTTTCCGTAATTAACAACTTGTTTACTGGGGCAATGTCGTTTGAGAACTCCTAGCCGACGACAAAGGAAGTTTACCATAGCTTAAATGTTGAACCAGAAGTTCGTGATCATTTTGCAATAACCCGCATCATATCGGGCAGGCCTTCAAAAATGAATCGGCCTTTCGCAGATAAACGTACGGGTGATTCCCAAACTACGGGCAATTTTCAGGTCCTGACATTAAAAAAAAATTTCAAGTGTTTCTTTTGCTAGGTTTTTGGATGATTAACACTTAATTGGCCTCGCTGGATGTCTTTCTGATGCCCAGTCATTGAAGACATCCCGTTGACAGCGGAATTCAAATTTGATAGACGTCATAACAGTAGCGCGGCGGTTCCGGTCATGGAGAAAACAATTTTGATATGTTTTGTGATGGATATGGTTAGTTGGCCCCTTCCCTATTTTAGAATCTGTCGTCTTGGGAGATGAGTCGGACTGCAAGCGTCTGAATCATCCTCTGAGCGTGGCGGAGCATAATAATGCATCCACCTCCTCGGAAGGGGCAACTAAACCACTCAATCACACTGACAGTTTTTACCTATAAGACAATGGCAATTCGAACTTTCAACAGAGATTCGTCCAATACTACTGGACTTTTTGTGGGTTTTATAAATGCAGCGTGGTACTGCCTTCCAAGATAGTGAGTGTATAGCAGCTCTAAGGGTTTGCTTAATATAAATTTATTAAAGAGAAAAAAAAAATAATTCAAAGATGGGAGGGGATCAGAAAAGAAGAGTTGATTCCATGTTAAAAAAAGAAATGTAATTCATAAATTTTATTAATATCGGACCTAATTGTTCATAAAAAAAATATAATATCTCTCACAATTTACTATTAAATTATTGGAACGTAGCGACCCTACGAGTGGCCACCCTTACACCGATGAAAATACATTTTACTTGGTAAGTACAGTTCTGCGCCATAACGTCCTTTGGTAGAAAAGGGATAGCTTGCTGTTCCAGAAGTGTCCCCGTAGGCGTTGCCTCCGTAAGAAAGGTGAGCAACGGCGATTTCGGGAGGCTCGAAAGTCGCCGGGAAAAGTAAGCAGTTTTCTTATTTACGAGAGGCAGATAGAACCTCCAGAATCAGCAAAAGAAATTTTTCACTTCCTGAACAGGACGATGAATTGAGGCAATTTTTATCGTTGACTAATCGATCCGCATGAGGCGTAGGGACAATCACAACTGCCGAGTCCTTCTTCAGGACTTCGAGACGTGACGAGAAGGGTTGCGATTAGATTAGAGAGATTAAATCAACCCCTGTACTGCCACAAGTGGGTAGGAAGACAATTTTGGGATCAAACGTAATAGGTGAGCAACTAGAGCCAATAAAATGACATTGAATAAGCATAGTAACCTGTTTTCGGATGTTCTCGCTCGATCAGAAAACACACCACCTACCGTTTAGGGCGACTCAAAGATGTGTCTGCTTTCTTGTGAGTCAACCACCAAAACAAGAACTTATATCGTTCTGTTTAGAAACACATTCTTTTTGGGCCATGACAATGGCCCAATAAATGACCTGATTAAGATTTCAGGAGGCACAAACCAAAATTTAGACGATGTGCCAATATTTTTATCCTCAACTGGGTATTTTTTGAACAGCATTTACGTGTCCATTTTGATCAAAATTCAATCGCTTGCTTGTGACAACTTCACTCCTTGATATGTTCTTCCAAATTATGTATACATTTTTAATAATAAACTAGCAGTGCAGCGTTTTTTCATATAACGCTGTCACTTCAACAGAAATTATCTCCAAGATATAAATGTTCACAAAACTGGTCGAGTCATATTTCTTATTCCCACCATTAGCATTATCAACATGATTGATAATTCCAAAAACACATAAATTATCATTGTGGACAAATTTCCGATCAGCAGTATTATGGTCTTGTAAATTCAAGGCTTTTTTAATTACAGGGTTTATATTTTGAAAACTGTGCTGCTTTCAAATTTATTGTATTTTCCGTAATTCAAATTGTTTTATCTTCTTTTGGCAATTGAACTGGAATTTGATGCCTGTAAAGGCAGCGCTCCTTGCTAGGCAATCGACATGTTCATTATATTTCAGACCATTATGTGCCTTAACCCAAACAAACTTCACTTCTATGCCCCCAACTTTACAATGCTCCACTAATTTAATTATTTTTGCAATCCAATGGTTTTTGTATTTATCCAACTGTTGACCGGAGATAGATTTTAAGGCACTCTCCGAGTCCGTACAAATAGCCACAATAGACGGTGTTGCAACTTCTACCACATACTCTAGCGAAAGTGCAATTGCTACAGCCTCTGCCGTGAAACTCCTCGCACACCCGGGTAGTCTGAATTTCCGCTCTACATTCTGTTGGACATCAACATAAGCACACCCAACTGAATCATCTATTTTCGAGCCATCTGTGAAGATAATTCTACAATTACAGCTGCTCTTCACGAGCCATCTGTGAAGATAATTCTACAATTACAGGTGCTCTTCACATGTAACTAAAGACGAGAGAATTTTCATGTAATTTTAAATCTGAGGTAGAATATTCGAAAAACCAACTCGAAATTGGGAACCTCGATACAGTAGCAGACCATGACAACGACAAATCAGGGTTTATCAACCCTAAAAAACATAGAAATTATGGTATTTTCTGTTAGTCAATGCAGTACTCAATAAATATTTGCAGATAAGGGGAAAACGTTGAAAGTTAGACGATTTTGAACGGCACTGCGTGCCATTTTCACAAATTTCCCTGTAGTTTGAGAATCACCCACACACACTTCTCTCTTTTAGATAGGAAAACTATATTTCAAAATGTGACTTTGTGTTGCATTCAAGATGGTAACGCTCATCAACTAAATTCAAATAGGTGCAGGTACCTTACTAATATTGAATTCATAAACTAAGTTATAAAAATTGATTTACCTGTACTGGAGTAGAACTTTGGAGTGTTTTGCCAGTCATCGTGTGGTAAACGGAACAACTTTTGCTCGCTTCACCTTTTCCTAAAGCCAATCATCATTGTTAATATTTCGAAAGATTCACGATCTGGAGAGTGAATAGGCTGATATTTTACATTAAAACATTCTCCAGAACTATATTACTTAAACAATCAGCACCAGTCACTTTTCTGTATAGCGGATCAACCTATTCAGTTGAATGGATCAAAATCAGTTCCTTTTTTGAAAACGATGAATCAAGCTTTACCTGATGAGAAAATCGAAGATTTAAGAAAAAATTAATGTTTATGTAAAGAATAATTCATTTATGGTCTGTTCTTATTACCTTACCGACTTGATAAAATCTTGAAACCTATGTTAAAATGAGTAATACAAGTTATTTTTTAAGGAAATTATTGAAAGAAGGGTGAAAAATAAAGCCTCTCTTGTATATTCTATTAGTATTAGTATTAGTATAAGAAATGGCATGTTGGTGGAATTAGCGGAAGCTTACACGCTCTCATCAGTTCAGTGTAGTTGTGATTCATGGACTGTTTAGGTAGATAAACTGATTCTGACAGCCAAAGTTGTGAGAAACTAGTATCAAAGAAATCTATCTTCACGCAAGATCGACGTCGCCACTGATTTGTCCATTAATCTCGAAACTGTTGTCAAAATAAGCAAGGGTGTTCATGCAGAGGGGCTGTTACCGAATCAATCAGGCTGTTATTGAATTTCAGGAGATATGCACAGAGCACGTAAATCTGTTCTCAACCAAAATACCAAGTTATTTGGATTGATCAGTTGATCATATTCGTGTGCCTCCTGAAATTCAATAATCGCTCTATCACCTGTGAAACACGCACACTCCAAAGCTTAGTAGAAATTCAAATCATGAATCATTGAAAAATAAACCCCTGTGAAAGAATTGCAGCGTTTTTTTCAAGAGCGATTACAATGGAAAAATATTCTATTTGAAAATTTTAAATTTCGTTAGACGGAGCATGCATTTCAGAATGCTTCAACCCGTGTATCGGCGACAAAACCCTTTTAGGAGTCCACTCCAGTATCCACATTCACTACATCACTAGGTTACTGCGGTAAAAAAAAAAAAAAAAAAAAACTCTTGTGTTTGTTTTGATCGCAGTAGCCTAGTGATGTAGTGAATGTGGATGCAAATGTTGGCACCATAAATCGGGCCATACTTCGGGAATGGTTTGAGCTACGGACCTGGGGAGGGGCTCATTCGATTCCTCATGGAAAGTTCTTCAGAAAAAGTCCAAATTTACTTGGAATTATTTGACTTTTTTGAGGTTTTTAGGGGTTTTACAAAACTTTGACAACCCTTAAAGGGCATTCAAGTGAGAGAGGGCTCAAGAATTAGGGCGTCGGACCAATATTGATTTTTCCTGAAAATTTCAGCTTTTTTGCTCCAGCCGTTTGGGAGAAATCGTGCGTACGGCGGACGGACGGAAAATTTTTTGTTGCAGATTCGGATTCTACACCCTTTGAAACGTAAACCATGAAATTTTCAGTGGGGGTTAGCATTTTTTTTCAAGAGCGATTACAATGGTTTATTATTGAATAATAAACCAATATGATTGTGGTGGTTTTTTTTATTTTTTACAGTTATTTGACTCTCTTTAGCACGAATGTAATATTTTTCAGTGCCTTCGGTATTGTGGAAATAAATTAAGGATCTTTTAATACCCTACCGGCATGAACGCTCTTCGCTGAAGTTGTTGAATCCTTCCTCTCCTTGGATACGTCACGCTCTCGTCCGCTTACTAACCCTCTGTCTTCTTGAACTGGAGACTTTTTGCGATCTTCCTTAGTACGGGTCTGAGAAAAGTTAAAGATTTCACATTCAGGCCTAACATTTCTAAAAGTACGTAGACAAGAAGTTAATAATAGTTCGAAAACGATAATAATCATTAGGTATGATCAAATTAATTGTTAATACCAACCCCTCCAACTTTATCAATAATATGACCCAAAACTCCTCTCAGCCGATGATCCTGGGTTCGACCATATTGATCAGGTTTAGCATCAACTGCAAAATCTGAAAATGAAATATTTGCATCATTCCAATCACCCATTGTTGCACTGTTGATTTTTTTAAAATATCAACAATACTTCTTTCTAAGCACCTTTCAAATCTTTTTCTGGAGGTTGAGGGGTTGTAGCTTGGGAATGTACCGCACTACCTTTTGGCGCTCCATGTTCTAGCAAATATCTGAAAAAAACGTTTGTTCAATCAAGTCAATTTTATATATTCAAATTTTGTGAGCACGGCCAGTTTGATTAACTTTGAAATCAAAGTTTAACATGTATTTTACTAGAAGTTATACGCACTTGATGTCGGGAGAATGCATGCTGGCGATATGATCGATGAGCGTGTTGATGTTAACCATTTCATCTATGGTTTGTTGGGAAAGTCTCTTAACACAAGGCTCCAACTCCAAAGCGATCGAGGCAAGTTGTTTAACTTCACACCTCACTCTCACAACTTCACTTATCTACAAAATGAAAGAGAGTAATTTGAAACACAAGTGCATTTGACGTGAAACTTTTCCAACAAATATTCAACTCGTACGTGCGCTCTTGGTAGCTATTTCCCCCAGATAAACATCGAAATATTGTAAACAACATTTTCATGGCTTTCGGAACTTCGTAGAGTGGTTTAGATCCCAAGCTTCTAATATGTATACAATTTTTCTTTCTATGCAGGAAGGGTCAGTATTGTTTTCCAAGAAAACTCGCTAACTTAAAAATGGTAGCAACGTAAGTGGTTTCAGAGCAAAGTTAGCTTATTAGTTCATATTTTCAAGTAGACGTGTGCTTTACTTGTTGTATTTTAAACGTTTTTATTCTCGGTAACTATTCCCGGGAATTATTTTATTCTCGGAAACAATTAGTTCAGAATGCTGTGGAATGATATTCTTAGATTCTGCAAATTGGATCGAACTGTATGCTCCGCTGGAATGCATACATTTATACATTAAACGTTTATACATTTTTCACTTTGTGATGGATATGATTAGTTGGCCCTTCCCGATTTTAGAATCCGTCGCCTTGGGAGATGAATCAGACGTTTTCAAGCGTCCGGGTCTCCTCTGAGCGTGGCGGAGCATTAATATCCGCATCCACCTCAATGGTAGGGGCAACTATACCTTGCAATCCCTCACAACTTAGCTTGTTATTAACAGATTGTGTGGTATAGTGTAGAGATACACCCCATCAGTTCATCTTACAAGGAGGAATAAATGAAATAACGAAACGATGGGGTCCAACCAAACATTGACTGATGTTTCAACATTATAATTACTGAATCAAATCGCCAATGACATTAAGGTTACTTAAACAATTCATCGTAATAATTACTACAAACTACCACCCATAACAGTAAGATAGTTTAGATGATGTTGAATACGAAGGAAGGTATCAAGACAAGTAACACTGATAAGAAGTTACAAAAAGGTGCGGAAGGCCAATTTTTCGCTAAAAGTGAGCATTCTTTGTAGTTGTATATCGGATTATCTTTTAGTAAGTGTTGGTAAACCAACATATAGTTTTATTTTCGTTCTATTTTTGGTGCATTTTCTTCCAAATTTTATTCTTTTTGGATGGTTTGATTGTGATAATTGAACATTGTGGTTTCAACAGAGTAGAGTTTTAAAAGCAAATTAGCAACTTTTGTGCGATTTGTTTCCAAACACACTAAGTCAAATGTTGATTAATTCCTTGGCCAGTGGTAGCAAAAAAGTAACAACACAATTCGTACAGATAAATTAGGATCCTAAGTGAGCAAATAACGTACTGTATCAGAAAATTATGTGACATGCCAAAAGACGAGTGTAGTGGTGAAAATATCGATCTACGCTACCACTTTTTGAGCCTTAAAGAACAACTACTTACAATATCTTCAAGTGTTTACGTACGTATAAAAAGTGTTGGTAAATGTTAGCTTCAAAAAGTGATCACAAAACATGACATCAAAATTCTGAGGTGGAAAGCACAAGGTTTATGTGTAACAGTGTGGGTATCGTAACATGGCGTAGGGAAAGTTACGTAAAATTTTAGATAGTTAAGAAGAAAAATGTGTTGGGGATGTGTGAATCACTAGATTTGCCCCTCTGTTAAAGAAAATTTGGTTTTTTCATATTCGTATTTTTATTTTGTTTAGAACTATAACAAATTAGGGACGAAGTCATTTTTCAACCATCACCGCCGAAGATTAAATAGGAATATGATTGCAATCGGAGTGGAATAAAAACTAAATAACGCAAAATGAAATTTTATGAGGAATGACAAAGGTGACGTTTTCGCTGTGGAGCTTTGCGCAGTGAGCTCTTTCGAGTGCTGTGCAATTTTTTTGGGGAGAAAATGGAGCGTTAATATGTATGTAAGTGAATATTTTCTGAAATGAAATCTCGCCAGTACTCTTCTTGATTTAATTAGGAAACAGGATTTATCAGGGTTCTGGAATTCTAAACATAATTAGTTTTAATTTCAAGTTAAAAATGAAGGCAGTATTATTTTACTCGCTCGCTTTTAACCGTCAAGAGAAACCGACAAAGTTGCATTGAGCGACTATTGTTGCGGGTATAGCATTTTTCAAGACAACCCGAAAACCTGCAGATCCAAAATAGTAAGCAGTTTGAAAAATTCCGAGATATTAAAAGTTAGTGTTTGTATGTGTTGAGGTTTTTCATATTTAAGAACTATAAATAAATTTTCTGTCACCTTAGTAAATTTAGAATCAAAATGTTGAATTGAAACAAACAATAATTATGATAAGGTATAAACTTCTAGGTGACAACAGAGTATTGAGATTTTAAATGGATATAAATACAAATTTGAGCTTTTGGCATATCAATTTATACTTTTCACAAACTCAACTAATCCAACATTCCACCCCTGGTCTTGTAAGTCTTACAGCGCGGACGAAGAAGATCTCGAAAGAGAAACTGATTGGATCTTGAAAAGGTCACGTAAAAAGCGCAGAGCTGAAACTCATCACCATAAAAGAGGAAAGGCCTCCAACAAACCTAAATTGGCAAAAATGCCACCGAAATATTAGAAAACAAGACCAAAAAGGATCCTCCTTCCTCCACCCATAAATGTTATAGGTTTAAAGAGTCCGTCAAAGACATCATTAGGGACATCCCTGAAGAGAAATTTAAAGTTACCGCACTTAACAATGACGTATGGAAAATTAACGTAGAGTCTCGTGAAAACTGGAAATTGATCACGGAAAAACTACGAACAGAGAAAAAACAATGGTACACGTACCAAGATAAAGCTGACAGACTAATTGAGGTTATGGCTAGAGGTTTACATGCTTCATGTGAAAAAAACGAAATTATCGAAGACCTAAAAAAATCAAGGTTTTAATATTTTAGATGTAACCAACATATTCAAAAAAGAAAAAAAGAAAAATGAGAGAGGTGTAATTGAAACCTATCAAAAACCCCTTCCTCTATTTATGTTAACATTTGAAGAGAACGAAGATATAATCAAAATACATAATATTAAGGCTATTCTCAACATAATTGTGAAGATTGAGCCATTAAAGAATGCCTCCAAAGTTATCCCTCAATGCAAAAAATGCCAAAGCTACCTCCACACTCAATCCTACTGTAGAAAGGAACCAGCATGTGTTACAGCTGAACACATTACAGCTGAATGCACCCTAGACAGGGCCGATACTCCCAAATGCTTAAATTGTCGAGGAAATCATCCTGCAAATTATCGCGGCTGCGAAGTAGCTAAAGAGCTACAAAGAATGAGAAACAATGCCACTAAACCCCAAGTGAAAGAATCCAGTAGACGGAATCTCTCTACTGAAAGAAGTGGTAGCAGGGGGAAATCGCTCACTACAATAACGTCAGGCACCTCTACTTCTAAGGCTTCATATGCCACCCCATATAATGATCAATAAATGTTTTTTTTTCTCTCTCTCAAAAAAACAAAAAATAAAAAAATATATATATAAATTAAGTTTCATGGACAGAAATTAACCAATCGGGATACTAATAAGCCTGAAAAGAAAGGAAGGTTCAATGGTGCTGAAGAATATAAATAAAAAAACGGATGTTGGAATAACAACGGCTAAAGGTGTTCTGTGAATGTCACCCTTTACCACCAACGGCCCTCAAATGTGTTCAAAGCATATTGATATGACCTGACCCTGAAAGCATACAAAAGTCAAAGGGAAAAAAATCACTAACGTATATTGTCAGAAGAGTAATTATTAGTAATGGTAAATAAGTGATTGTATCGATCATCGAACTGCGGGAAATACGAAATTGTTATGGGTCGATATGTTGCTTTCATGAGATAAATTGATTTACTTGACGTGAGAAATTACTGCCGCGGCATTTCCCGAATAACGAATGGAAGTTCCCGTTATCCGCCCGAAAAAATAAAAAACGACGCGAACCGTTACAGAAAGGTTTACTAACTCTGCGTTAGCAGATCAATAATATATCGTTATTAAACGCACCTACGACTAAAACACCTACGACTCACTAAGGCATCTATGGGTAACGAAAATCATAATAAACTGAATTTCTTGGAGGAATTAAATATCTAATACTTTTTCGACTTCAATTAATTCGTTCTTCTTACAAGGATCGGTAATATTTAATAAGAGTAAGCAAAGTTTCGGAACGGTTCCTCGTATTACGTTACCAGTTGAGTAAATTTCAGAGGTACTTAGCTATCAGACAATACACACTTATGTTGTAAAGAGGAAAGATTTTATTTTTTGATTTTGTTTGGGTGTTACGATTCAACTCCAAACTACTCGACCGATTTTAAAACCCCCTTCACCATTGGAAAGCAACACCTTTTCCGTGTGACACTAGCTATGTACATATCGTGGGGTTCCGAGTAAAAGTGACCAAGTAACATTTGCAAAATTTTACAGGGGAGCGATCTGAAGTTTCACCTATTTTCTTCTTACGAACACTGGTTGTGTGATGTCTCATCCGACTATGTTTCGATTTTTCTTTATCCTGTAGGTAGTTAGCTAGTGCCCGCCTATGATATCGTGCTTCAAAATTCACTTCAGATTAAATAAGAGCTGTTTTCCGGAAAACTCTATTTGATCATTTTTACCTGCCTGGAGTTTCAAGCTTTACTCATTTGGTCAATTCAATTCTTCGAAAATCTGTCGCATAGTTACATGAAATTGAGGGATTGAATAGTTTTTTCGTTAATTTATCGTGTTGCTAAGCATCTAATAACAATGATATACCTATTTCTGTTAGAAAAGGTTATCCATTACCTATCACTGTAATTGGTCATTTTCACCTGCCCAGTATGCAATCTTACAAATCTTACACAGTAAAAGTGATCAAATGCACCAGCGAGAGTACATTTATAATCCATCTCGTGTTTTGTGGTTGAGTTCAAATGCCATTTGGTCACATAAAACTCTTTGGGTCAGGCAGGTAAAATTTATTTTCAAGTATTTCTTGCACATCAGTTTGAAGATAACGTTCTTAGCAACAACACACAGTAGACAACGTTCCTTAGTACCGGAATGGCAAAAAAAGCTCATTTTGAAAAAAATGTTACTTGGTCACTTTTACCCGGAACCCCAAGATATATTTATTTTAATAGGCCATTTTGGTTTATTATTCAATAAATTGATATCTAACGAGAGAAGTAGTGCTGTAGACTGATGCTACTCACTTGTGACTGGAATATATCTTGTTCCAGCCGGATTCGTCTCAGCTGATCCTGCCAGAGGCTTTCAAACGATACTCGCATCCTGTCTAGCTCAATGTGGAATCTGTGGAGATTAGCTTCCAGTCGCTCGCAATCTTTAGCGATTCCAGTGTGCCTCTTCGTGAGTGGTTGAACGGTGGCCCGCTTCAGAACAGCTACATCCCGCTGCAACTGGGTCAGCCTTTCTTTTACGCCAACTACTTCAGCTCCAAGTTCCTAAATAAATGTAGACACGATATTTTAAATTTTTGCTCGAATTTCAAGTGCAATACTGTACAATCTATCTTAACATCCGGAAAAGTAAATAATACAAAGTTTAGGTTAAGAGACACCAAGACCAGTCCATATTAAAGTTTACACACTGCACAAACTTAAGAGCATAGTAATGTACACCACGAATAACAAGTCACAGCTCTTACCTTCATCTGGTTCTCAAATGTTCGACAATGGCTTGTAAACTGCCCATCGTCAAGGGATTTCAATTTCGTTATTGATTTCTTTGCCTGAACAGCAGCATCTTGGGGATTGTCGCCTGTACAATAATTGAAATAACTGATTAAAATCCTAAAACTTGTTCTATGCGTACGTCATAATTGCAGAGTAGCTAATGGATGGTATACTCTATTTTTTCAATCACGATTTTTAACATTACAAAGTGTATAAAAACGCTGCAAATTCTTTCACCGGGGTTTATTATTCAATTGGCTTGATTCATGATTTGAATTTCGACTAAGCTTTGGAGTGTGCGTGTTTCAGAGGTGATAGAGCGATTATTGAATTTCAGGAGGCACACAATTATGATCGACTGATCAATCCAAATAGGTATTTTGGTTGAGAACCGATTCAAGTGCTCTATGCATATCTCCTGAAATTCAATAATCGCTCGATCACCTGTGAAACACGCACACTCCAAAGCTTAGTAGAAATTTAAATCATGAATCATTGAATAATAAACCTCAGTGAAAGAATTTGCAGCGTTTTTTTCAAGAGCGATTACAATGGAAAAATATTCTATTTGAAATTTTTAAATTTCGTGAGACGGAGCATGCATATCAGAATGCTTCAACCCGTGTATCGGCTGAAATATAAACCCTTTTAAGAGTTCAATCAGTATCCATATTCACTATATCACTAAGTTACTGCGATAAAAAAAAAAAAAAAAAAACTGTTGTTTTTGTTTTGATCGCAGTAACCTAGTGATGTAGTGAATGTGGATGCAAATGTTGGCACCATAAATACATCGGGAATGGTTTGAGCTACGGACCTGAGGAGGGGCTCATTCGATTCCTCATGGAAAGTTCTTCAAAAAAAGTCCAAATTTAGGCCGCCTTTTTGAGGTTTTTAGGGATTTTACAAAACTAAGCTTAAAGGGCACTTTAAATTAAGTGAGAGAGCTGGCTAAAAAATTGGGGCGTTGTCGGACCAACATGGATTTTTCCTGAAAATTTCAAATTTTTTGCTCCAGCCGTTTGGGAGAAATCGTGCGATTTTAGAATTTTTTTTTGTTCAAGAGCGATTACAATGGTTTATTATTGAATAATAAACCAAAACCATCAGCAGAGGTAAAACATTTTAAAAATACCACTTTTCAGTATTCTGTTCAGTATTTTTATAAGCATTTTCAGATATCTAAACTACAATTTCCTCCGAATAGAAACACTTATTTTCAAGTGTTAGGCTTACGTAGTGAGTTCACGAAGTATAGACAACATGGCGTTCATTATGATGATGATCAGGCAACAATCAGAAATCTTTGTTACTTGATTGTGTGATGGATAAAGTAAGGGTAAATATTTTACATGTTGTTTTCACCTTGAGGTGGTTGATTTGTGTTCGGAGGTGGTGGTAGAGGTTTGCCTATCCAAGGCTCCAGGCTTTGAGCAAATTCAGATTTGTAGTTAGTTTTGATTTGACTTGACTGCAAAGGCCTATTGGGAAAATAAAGTCGTCATTAAACAAGGTAAAAGTTTTCCTATGAATTTTCATTACAAAAATTACAAATGAGTTAAAATGAGAGAATTAGACGTAACTCGGGCGGCCAAATTGGGCGATGGCCAAATATTGTTTGGGAACCACTGGTGTTGAGGTACGGCTAAAGACATCCGCCTTGCGGAACTCCGGCATTTATCGGCCTGACTGTTGAGAACTCTCCTTGAACAGAAACTTGAAATGTTCTGCCGGTTAGACAGTGGGTTATCAAGCTGAATAAGTTGTTGGGAAGAATTGGTGATAACTTGGATAGCAGACCGTCGTGCCACAGGCGGTCAAATGCCTGTTCAGCGTCAATAGATCTCGCTCTCACGAGAGCCCCAGAGTTCTCAGCTCTATATGCTGACGACGCTGCTCCGACTCGGAATCAGCCGCTAATCGCCTACAGCAAATACTACATGATCTGGGCCAGTGGTGCACCAAATGGAGGCTCAAGATAAACCCAAAGAAATCGCGGACAGTCACCTACACCTACAAACGCTCATTTACCAACCACCCTCTGACCTATAACAATGAAGCGATCCCATCCTCCACCTCCCACCGCTATCTCGGCCTCATATAGGACCAGAGATTAACGTTCCACGACCACATCACCGAGTTACTAAAAAAAATAAAAATAAGGACTAATCAGCTGAAATCTCTTCTTAACAACCCTAACTTGCTGACCCATAAGAAAGTCACGATTTACCTCTCCCTCATCCGCCCCATGTGGACCTATGCCCTCCCAATCTGGGGTACCTGCTCGAAGTCTGAGTTCCACCGAATCGAACAGCAGCAAAACGCGATCCTACAGTGTCGTCCACTCCTCCCTACGTCAGAAACAAAACCATTTACGACGATTTCCACATACTTAATCCCACCGAACTGCTCTTCAAACACACCAGTACCTTCATCATCAACAACCGAGATCACTTCAACCCTCTCGCTGCTGACGGTCTATCACCTCCTCCCTACTATGGGTGCCGGGTCATGAGGGAATAGAGGGCAACGAGGAAGCTGATCGCCTTGCTAAAAAGGGATCAGAGTCCAATCCAATTTTACCTGAACCCCAACTACGGGTAACCAAGAGTTATATAACTCAACAGGTTCAGAAATGGGAGGACAAAACACGCACAGAATACTGGCACAACACTCCTAAGCAGAGGCAAGCCAAGCGGTTCCTCTCTATTTCAAGGAAACGCGCAAAAGCCCTTGTATCATTGAGACGAAAAGACCTTCGCAAACTAGTGGGTCTTCTGACTGGCCACTGCCCCCTAAGGTACCACCTAAACAAAATGGGTAAGGCCAGGACAGTAGAATGCCGGCTCTGCTGCGAAGAGGCGGAAACAGCAGAACACATCCTCTGCAATTGTCCTGCTGTTGCATCAACTAGATTCCGGCATTTCGGGAAGGGTGCCCTAACACCCTCTGATATTGCCTTGGAAACGCCTGAAAACCTCCTACACTTTGTGAACGAAGAGGTTATTAATAAGGTTTTGAATTAAAAATGGGGACAGCGTCACAATAGATCCTAGCGGTCTCAGTGACCAGGGGCTCCTCCCATCCCTTATCAGAGAAAAAAAAATCACCTCCTCCACCAACGCCTCGTCTAAATCGCCCTCGCTATGTATTCAATAACTTCATCTCCATAGACTAGCTACAAAAGAAGCACCGTGTACTTAATTAATTTTCCTAGTTAATTAAGGTCAAATGTTTTGAATACGTAAGCCACTTCGTCAATACGGTATGTTATTTAATTTAACAGTCGTAAATAAAAGGATGTCAAAAAAAAAAAATATTATAGCAGGGGTAAACTCAAGGTAAACGTCGTTAAACCTGGAAAGGAGTCATGTAGGAAGTCTGATGATTAATCAAATCTGTTTTAATAACACTTCACTACATGTCATAAATTAGAAATAGATCGAAATCAGCGATCTGAATGTCCGTTGTCGGAAGGTTCCCTCCTAATAATTATATTTTATGTATATGTTGAGTTACATATTTATCCTACCTTATCTGAAAACTAAGACTCAGACATTCCACTCTACTTGAAATAGGCATTCATTGTAAGAGTAGTGCTGTGTTTATATGAAAGGTGCTCACCTGATCGGCTGAGATAGCTGAGATATACATGTCAGACGATCTATCATCGGATAAACAAGATCAAGAAATTGAAATTTCGTTGCTATACTGGAGAACGTGTGACAAAGAACTAAGTGAGCTTGGAGCACTGGAATCACTCCGCTCAGATTCACCAACTGAGAATGCAGGACCCTTTCCTTGCTTTCGTATTGCCTGTTTTATCGACAGAAAAGTTTTAATCAAGATAAAACATAAATGTAAAGTACGGAAATGAATAGTTAACTATATAGAAGACTCTAACAATCTAGATTACCTAATGATATAGATTACGTATATTCCTGTCAAACTATGAAAATAGTGGTGACCAACCTTTGCACTTCTAGGAGCATGGCGGCTTGAGTTTTTGCAATGGCGTCCTGCATTCCTTGACAGAAAGAATGGATGGTGGATTTTTCTGAGTTAGTGTTGTGGTGAAGTTCATCCAGCAGAGTACGACAAGCTACGACGCCAGATCGAACCAACCCTTGAGTCTCTCGTACACTCTTGAAAATATAGTAATAAGGTAAGGCATGGAACTATTCTCGCTACAAGGCGTGTTTGCAATTTGTTTAATTGGATCGTACGATCTACACATACTCATTTATAACAATATGTCTTCCGTAACAAACTTTCAAACAAAAACATTAAACAGTGAAGTTGAAGTGGAAAACATGTTTGAATCAACAATAAGTATAGCCACCAGCTGTTCCAATAAATGCTACAAAACTGCAGATTCACTAACTTTCTACAACTTTATTCTTGTCTATCGTTTAGAATTTGCTAGATATGAATTCTAGCAAAAACTATGATAGTTCGGATATGAAAATTAAGCGAAACAACTCGAGCGAAGGATGCAGTTTGAAAGAATACCCCGTGAAGTTCGGTCAGGCTGAGAATTATGAACATTAAGTCTTGTTTAGTATTTTCAAATAGCAGTATTCGTTACTAAAGTTAGTACTTAGGAAAATTTTATACAACTAAGGACACAAAAGACCATACACTTTTATTTGAAACGTAAAATAATAATGAATCGTATACGTATAACACTTAATCATGTACCTTTCCAACCAATATTTTCGATATTAAATAATTGAAGCAAAACATATGCTCATATGCAAATAAGCTGTAATTCATGTTTCCGCGCCTGCACACCTTATCAATAAGCCGAAAGCCGTCAAAATCTACTGAATTTTGGGGAAATGATCGAGAGCAAGATGGAATTGTCCCTGTTCATTTCATCAAAATGGCTCTCCGAGTTTCGCCTTCAACAACCAATCTAAGTTTTGTGCATGCGCAATAAAATCCAAGTACCCAAAACATCGCATTAAAATACAAAAGGAACTATTCTAAAACTTATATAAAATTAGCCCCCTTACCCGAATTAAGAAAATAAATTAGACCATAAACCATAGTTTTGATGCAAAGCGTAAATGGATCTGGTAGGTGTTAATTAAGAGATTTGTAGGGAGACATCTAGTATCTAACCGTCGTAATCCCAGAACTAGGACTATAACACAGACTTGATGAAGTTCAGAAATATCGTAATAGCGAAACAGTTCACTAATCCCACTGCTAAGGGATTAAGCTTTTGAGATGATTATTGTGTTCGTTAATCATATTTGTACCAGTAATTCACTTCACAATGGCACCAAAAAGGAAGTTCTTAGAAAAGTTTCGAAGTTCGCTAGAACTTCGTTTTTTTTTTTGGTTTATTATTCATAACAAACCATTGTAATCGCTCTTGAAAAAAAAAATTCTAACCCCCCGAAAATTTCATGGTTTACGTTTCAAAGGGTGTAGAATCCAAATCTGCAATAACAATTTTTCCGTCCGTCCGCCGTACGCTCGATTTCTCCCAAACGGCTGGAGCAAAAAATCTGAAATTTTCAGGAAAAATCAATATTGGTCCGACAACGCCCCAACTCTTTAGCCAGCACTCTCACTTAATTTAAAGTGCCCTTTAAGGGTGTCAAAGTTTGTAAAATCCCTAAAAACCTCCTTTTTGAAGAACGTTCCATGAGGAATCGAATGAGCCCCTTCCCAGGTCCGTAGCTCAAACCATTCCCGATGTATGGCCCGATTTATGGTGCCAACATTTGCGTTATTTTGGTTTATTATTGTTTTTGTTTTGATATCAGTAACCTAGTGATGTAGTGAATGTGGATACTGGAGTGAACTCCTAAAATGGTTTATAGCCGATACACGGGTGAAGCATTCTTATAAGCATGAAACGCTTAAATTCTTTCACTGAAGTTTATTATTCAATTTTATTCATTTGGCTTGCATTCATGATTTGAATTTCTACTAAGCTTTGGAACAGGTGATAGAGCG
Source organism: Creontiades dilutus (assembly GCA_031894815.1). NCBI lineage: Eukaryota > Metazoa > Arthropoda > Insecta > Hemiptera > Miridae > Creontiades > Creontiades dilutus. The sequence goes on from JAVIWC010000391.1 coordinate 113,054, forward strand.
ATTATTGAATTTCAGGAGGCACACAAATATGATCAACTGATCAATCCAAATAGGTATTTTGGTTGAGAACCGATTCAAGTGCTCTATGCATATCTCCTGAAATTCAATAATCGCTCTATCACCTGTGAGACACGCACACACCAAAAGTAGAAATTCAAATCATGAATCAAATGAATAAAATTGAATAATAAACCCCAGTGAAAGCATTGCAGCGTTTTCTTATTTGCCATCTGCGACTATGATCGGTCTGATTATGTTCACAATGCAATCATTTGGGGTTGCAAGAAATCGAATCGCAAATTCTCTTGTTGCTGTATTTGATAGGGAATTTCTTGAATATTAAATTGTCCTTATCACGTTCTCTGAATGTTTTAATGCAATACTACAAACATAACCGACCGACAGAGCGAACCGACCTAAATTTAGTGGTCTTTAGAAGTACCTAATAAATTAAAATTCATAAAACGTTTGAAGTGTAATTTCAATTAAACCGCACGTATAGTATGGTTAAAAATAGGAGTCATCTGTGGAATTTTTCTCCAAAACCAGAAAATTTTCCATGGGTCCCAGATCCCCCACTGTGGTGTGTTTCATTCTCCCCTGACCGTGCGGTAGTTTTATTGACTCCTCTGGTTTGATGTGGCTCCGATGTGCCAATAAGTAGGTGCTTAGTATGTATCTAATTGGGGTAAGTATCTCATAAATTAACAAATTTATTTTATATCACGAGCAACGTACTGGTGGTGTTTAATGTATAAATTACCCTGTTTTGAGAGAGAGAGTTGAGGACAAAATGAGGAGGTGTGCACCGGATAATTATCCTATGTATAATAATTATAATTATTATACAACTTTAATTGAACTTACTAAAAGAGACCGCTCCAGGTTCTTACAACCTTGGGTGTAGGCAGTATCGATGTCAATGCAATGCAACCGTGCTTCGGCAGGAGTATCACGAAAACAGTTGACACATAACATGTTTCGCTGAGAATTGGAAAACATAATGTACTGCTCTCCGTGCGAAAGGCACTGCAATTAAAAACAGAATAGAACATTTAATTGCTAATCTGTAATATCTATCTTTTCTTTGACAAATGTAAAGACAGTTAACCGTTCATTAGCAAATTATGCTGCTAGTTTTTCTGGCATAATTTCTTGCTACTGATCTTGACCCGTCGAAATGTTTGATGTACCTAGTGCCTTCATTCATGTTCCATCAATGTAGGAAGCAGTGTTTACGATTTGGTCAAAGATGTGGTTCTTCTGAAAACGAAGTTTTGAGCGAGAACTTTTATTTATAAATAAAGAAATTAAATTTGAACAGCATGAGCAATTTTTTACGTTATTAAAATGGCAAATATCATAGTGACGTGCAAAAAACAAAAAAAATCGAAAATAGTGATTGTATGTTTTAGCATAAAAACTGTTGAAATTATTTTAAAACAAACCCGTCCTAAATTATATTCCGTCATTTAAACCAACTTGAAAATTTTAAACAATTTTTGAAGTTTTTGTGAAACACATTTTTAAAAATTTAATCGTATTTTCCTGCAAACATTTCTGCAAAAATTACTGAACAATGTTCCAGTATATCGCATTTTAAAAGTAGTATTAAGAATAAGAACTAATATAAACGATTTTTGGCCCAAATTATCAAGAATATTTGTTGAAATGTCAGGACTTTATACTTTTTGCACTTTTTTTTTTTTTGCTGAAAAAGTAACATTTACATTCTCTCTTGGAATGCAAACATACAAACATTTCTGCAAAAATTACTGAACACTGTTCCAGTGTATCGCATTTTAGATTTAGCATAAAGAATAAGAAGTAATATAAACGATTTTTGGCCGACATTTTGAGCAAATTTGTTGAAAATGTCAGGACTTTATACTTTTTGCACTTTTTTGCTGAAAAATTAACATCTACATTCTCTTTTGGAATGCAATAGAACGGATTTCATTTATGAAAAGTTGAAAAAATTCGTCAAAATCGGCAGTATAATATTTAGCGATTTCTTTGAATTACATACTAAGGAACTCACCCTCCGATGACCATCCTTCGCCATTTTCGACATATGCAACACCTCGTGAGTCGAAAACATTTTAGCTCTGTGAGTATTGTCTCTACATTGATTGCAAAGAGCTTGACCTAAAAAAACAGAAAAAAATGAAACATACTGAATAGTAACGCAAGTATTACAGGGACGATCCTATGTTTGTCTTGTAATAAGTACCTAATAAATATCCTCGATTCATTGGCTATAACAAAGCCATAGCAAACAACTTGTTGATGTAATTGATCTAATAACAAATCAAAGAATTTGAAATAAAAATGAAAATACTTATAGATTTATTACTTAACCCCTCTACCCCACGATCAAAATCCATAATTAATGTTGAAAGTTCCGAAATATATTTCAAAGCACACACCTAGTAATTGTGTTTTAAAATTATATTCATAATTTTGTTTTGAGTATTTTGCGTTTCGGGCTGCTATTTGCTCTGTTACCTACTCGAAGAATTTAATGTAAAAATCTATTACCACTTTCAAAGCCACCTTCCGCCTGACGGTTACTCCAAGGCGTAATGTGTATTTAATACTTAATTTGTTTGTTATGTTTCAAGGTCAAATATACACTTTATCTATCTATCTATCTATCTATATTTCAAAGCTGGATCAAAATGCTTAATCAAACAGAAAAAGAAACAACAAAATCCTCAGCGTGAGCTGAATGGATTGTCTATTGCTACCTCCACCCACCCTCCCGACAAATAGTTGAAAATTTCCGAGGTTTGTTGCACAACTAGACTAAAATTGAGATCAAACAAAATAGGAATCACGAAAATCGGTAGACAATTATAACCTGAATAGCGTAAACAAAATTTGTGCTAAAAACATTAGATTCAAAATTGCTTATAATCATAAATACTAAGAATGATTAATTGTGAAACATAATAATTTGATATTGGAGGACAATTATTTTGTAAGTTTATATTCGATTGCCGCATGACTGACACTATCTTTTTGTAATTGATATAACTCTACGATGGATTCTACTGAATGCTGTGCTTAAACAAGTTTAGTAGGGAACACCTATTTGCTCGAATAAAATACAATTTTTTGATAGTATCCACTCTACCTTCTCAATTCATCATTACATGATAAATTTTTTTTGAGAGAAAAAAACATTTATTGATCATTATATGTGCTGGAATGTTGGGTTAGTTGAGATTTGTGAAAAAATATAAATTGATATGGCAAAAGCTCGAAGTGGTATGCTAGAAGTTGAAATTGAGTCGCCGAAAGTTTAAATTGAGATGCCAAAAATATTAAATTTGATTTGTACATGATAAATTGATAATTTAAACAATTCATTTTATCAATCGGCTTTTGTTCATTAAAACCATCAAATCTTCTGTCTTAACATAACTGTTATTGACCATGATGCCTCATAAACATCTGTCGTGGCGCATTCAACATGTGACGTGAGTAATTATTGTGACGAACAAGTCACAATCCTCGTTTATCAAATCTCTATTTCACTGGCTCGAGCTACTGAAGTAAATGCAAGCTCGGAGTGGATCGGGTTCTTTCGGCCCTGTCCGTTTGCCGCCTTTGGCCTGTAGCCTGTGTCACGGATGTGAGCGCAGATGTTTAAGGGGCAGTGGTTATACCTAGCCTTCAAGACTCAGAGGTCTTGAAGGTGAGGTAGCTCTGCGCGCCGTCTACAAACGACCGTGCGCCACTAGCTTCGCAAGTAGTACTGCATTCGTGACATTGGTGCGAGTACCTAACTGCTTCTATAAATAGTGGAAGTCTGTTTTCACAATCTGGACTGACATTTTTTCTCACAAATCAAAATTTATCCTCGCATTTTGCGTTCAGACCTTTATGGACAACTTTAGTTACTTGTCTGCAGAGTTGTTAGGAAAGTAATTCGATTACCCATTACAAATTCCAATTACTTTTGAAGACAGGTAATCGCGATTACCATTCCAATTACTGTACGATTCCTTTTTCCGATTACCATTACAGTAATCGGAATGGAGTACTGGTAATTCGATTACTTTTTTTAATCCGATTACTGCATTGGTGGAATGCGAATTTGATGCCACAATGATAGATGAAACATTGTTATCTATTTAATATCGTATAATACAGATGTCATCTATTTAACACTTGCTATTCGCTATACTTGCTATGCATTATACATCGATTGTAAAAGTGTAAAAGTCCGTAAGTTGAAATTTTTCGAAAATAAGGTTATGACATATCCTGGTAAATTCTCCTGCAAAATTTTTATTTTTCGTTATTTCTGTAAAAAGTGTTTTCCGTTTTAAATCGACTTTTTTTTTTTTGTAAGGAATTAACTAAATTCGGAATTAATTTAAAGTAATCGGAATGACGATTACCATTACTTGTACTCGGAAAAAGTAATCGTTTTAACGACTACCATTACAGTAATTGGAATGGTAATTGCGATTGCTTCTGGAGTAATTTCAACCCCAAAACTTCGGATTTTCAATCTCCTTTTTACTGAAATTGTTACTAGCCAAATATACGTCATTACAATGAAAGTAATCGGAAAATCATTCATTCCTCAAAGTAATGGTTACATTTCAACTCTGCTTGTCTGACTGCGAGTGTTTTGTCTGTCCATGAGGCCCCAGAACTTTTTAACACCCCTTAATTCTAGAGTTTTTATTAGATTTTGAAGAAATGATTCGGGAATGTGTACGTTGGACTATAAATAGTTGCCCACGAGTTTTATTGCTTACAAGTTTAGATAATAGCTGGCTTAATCATCTCGATATCAATTTCAACTCTACCATATCATTGTTGAATTCTCTAGAGAATTAGAATTAGTGAAATATAGTTCAGCTCACTCATTTGAAGGCATTAATGTCTGTAGAAACGTGTCCCGTGAATCCTCTTAACAAGGTTATTTTGTAAACATTTTAAGATTAACAATCATTGAAGATCGTTTTATCTATTTCAATGATCTTGGCATCCATTTAACCTATGCAAGGAAGCTACGTAGCACATCTAACGTTTTTCGTGTATTTCTAAGCCTATGGAATATCACTTCAGTGCGAGTAGTAATGATATACTATTCTTCTAAACATTTTAAACAAGTGGGTGTGGCACATAGCTTCCTCGTATCCATAACATGACTGTATAGATCATTGAAAATTATTATTGACTAAAGAACTTCGTTCAATTAGGCGAAGTAAATATTGAATTAGGGTAAATTTATTGTTATGCAGGAGCATAACTCGAGAAAATAAAGGTAGGCATGTTCAACTATTGAGCAAACTATAAAATATACCTAATAATACAAATTGACATTGACGCTGAATGGATAGATGACTGAATTGATAAATAATTAATTTGACATTTCTAAAAATAAAATAAGCATCGTTCAATGACGGATCTAATAATGTTGGGTTGACTGCAGCGTCGTTGCAAAGTACCCAACTGCCGTCATCCCTCCGCACAGTGGCTGTATAATGTCCAGAAACTTTATTACTCACGAGGACCATCTTTACATCAGTCCGAACAATCCCTGAAAATTTCATCAAAATCATCATGAACTCCCGGAGTTATGCGAGTAACAAGGATTTCACGTTTGCGGACGCTCAGAGGCTACTACTGATCCCGGGGTCATGAAACTTAAAGGGGATCATCTACACATCAAACCAAACAATCACTGAAAATTTCATAGAAATTGGACAAGAACTCCCGGAGTTATGCGCGTAACAAGGATTTCACGTTTTCGCATGCGAAGAGGCTACTATTGATCCGGGGATCATGAAACCTATAGGGGACCATTTACACCCCAACCCGCACAATCCCTGGAAATTTCATCAAAATCGGACTATAACTTCGTGTAGTTTTGCCCGTAACAAGGATTTGCTTACAGACAGACAGACACGGAACCAAAATGGTTCAGAAAGGTCTAAAACGCAAAATGCGAGTGGAATTTTTGATTTTGGAGACAAAACATTTTCACATTCCGAAAGTGAAAACAATGCTTCCGCTACCTTGGTAGACTCGGAAGCAAAAATCACTCGTATCTAGGTATTAGTAAACGGAATGGTGAATGGATTAGCAGAGTACTACTTCCCCAAAGTTTTGATTGCGGTTTTTACGTATAATTACAAGAGTGACTAATGTAATGAGTGACTTGGAGAACTAAGCGAATTTCAACCACCACCCCTTAGCGTTTTTCCCTTAACTCTGCGCTGTTTATCAACTGACTGCCTCACGGGGAAGTAAGGATACTATATCGCTGATCCTATAATGAAAGTAATCAATACGTGAAGATTGTAAATCAAATGAAAAATATGAGAGCGAATATTTCAAACCTACCGCAAGTGCTGCAGAAGAACATGGATGGTCGGTCTCTTTTGTCACAATTGGAACAAGGAGGGTTGTCCGTGTTGGCGAGATCTATCAAATGCCTCATCAACGTGTCCGGAGGAGGCAACTGGCAGTTGTCTTTTAACATAGTTTGTACTCTAAAATCCGGTAATCGTGTTGTTAGTGGGTTCTTGGAGTTTTATATAAAATATAAACCGATTAGATATGTAGACATTTTAATACGTAAATATTTCAACAAACATTGGTGAAATTTCAATAAGATTACTGATCTTTGTGCTGAATATATCTGAATGATAACCTCATTCTTTAACGAAACTTATCTTAAATTTTATTTGACTAGTTGCTTTTCGCAAATATATTTACTATTATACAAAAATTAAGGATATATTACAATCTCCTACTTCATAAAATCAATCGCTCTTACGATCACTGTTTTCTACATAATAATTGACACACTATTACGAATCAATACTTCTCACCATCCGCTTACAAGATACTGTACATTTCCCTCAGTTGAAATTGAGATAATACGTTCTGGTTAGTCTATAATCCACGCTACTCTGTTAAAGAGACATTTTCATTTTTCGTTAGTTTGCAACTTTGTACGGCCTTGTTTGGTAAATGGCTCTAACCATTTTGATTCATATTGAACATATTGATTCCCTCTAATGGTTGAACTTGTAGTTCTTGATCGCTCAGTGAACCTACATGTAGTGACCAGAAAATCAACGAAAGTAATATGTAGTTAAAAGTGTGCATAGGATCTTTTATACGTCTTCATGTTACTAAGGAAGTCCATGGTCCGGAGCTTCAGTCAATTCTGTTTTGGTAATTTATGTACAAAACGCTGCAAATTCTTTCACTGGGGTTTTATTATTCAATTGGCTTGCGTTCATCATTTGAATTTCTACTAAGCTTTGGAGTGTGCGTGTTTCACAGGTGATAGAGCGATTATTGAATTTCAGGAGATATGCATAGAGCACGTAAATCTGTTCTCAACCAAAATACCTATTTGGATTGTTCAGTTGATCATATTTGTGTGCCCCTGAAATTCAATAATCGCTCTATCACCTGTGAAACACGCACACTCCAAAGCTTAGTAGAAATTCAAATCATGAACGCAAGCCAATTGAATAATAAACCCCAGTGAAAGAATTTGCTGCGTTTCATGCGTATCAGAATGCTTCAACCCGTGTATCGGCTACAAAGCCTTCTAGGAGTTCACTCCTGTATCCACATCACTACATCACTAGGTTACTCCGATGAAAACATAAACAATAATAAAACGCAAATGTTGGCACCATAAATCGGGAATGGTTTGAGCTACGAACCTCGGGAAGGGCTCATTCGATTCCTCATGAAAAGGTCTTCAAAAAGAGTCCACATTTAGGCCGCTTCGACTTTTTTGAGATTTTCAGGGATATTACAAAACTACGACAACCCTTAGAGGGCACTTTAAATTAAGTGAGAGTGCTGGCTTAAGAATTGGGGCGTTATCGGACTAATATTGATTTTTCCTGAAAGTTTCATATTTTGCTCCAGCCGTTTGGGAGAAATCGTGCGTACGGCGGGCGGACGGAAAATTGTTTTATTGCAGATTCGGATTCTACACCCTTTGAAACGTAATCATGAAATTTTCAGGGTTTTTTTTTTCAAGAGCGATTACAATGGTTTATTACTGAATAATAAGCCAAAATAACATTTAAGTACGTATTACACGGGCTTATCAAGAATAATACTTCCTATAGAGATTGTCCAAAGCAAAAATGGCAAGAATTACGCAGGCTTTTCAATTGTACTATCAGTTTTGGATCATGTCTTATACTTCTTGGACATAAATTGAGACGAACTAAATCACACGCAACGAAGTTGTAGAAACCCATTTTAATTAAGAAAATGGAAGTTGAGTAAAGAACGTGGCCTATTTCTCGAAAATCAAAAAAATTACAATGTTCTATCGATTTCGACGGTTAGGTCATCATCAGTAACAAACAACAACTAGTTATTGTTAGCTTTGCGGTTTGTTAATGATCATGACTTGATCGTTGATATCGATGTAGCATTCAACTCTTTTATTTCTGGAAATAGACAGTGTTCTTAGAGTTGGCTTCTCTTTCTGTCATCATATGACTTGTAAACAGTTTAATTGTGTTCACACCACGCGTTAATAAGTTGTGGTATCGGGCCTTCGGCGCAGAGTGCAGCGGACGTCAAACGGGCGGATTGTTGACACATATAAATCTTCAGATTCTACGTTACTTAAAATGCGAACGCTAAGTTTTGGAAGCGGGTATAAAATAGACAAAAGTTTCCTTGAAAGAACAACAAGATTTACCATCATAAATAATAAACCATGCTCGGTGATTTCTTTTCACCATCTGTCACAGCCAATCACCTACAACTATGTTCTCGGTGGCGGACCTCTTCGGAGGGTGGCTCAAATCGTTGACCTGGGAATCCTATGTGATGAACGCCTGAATTTTTCTGCTCATATTGAGGGACTGGCTGCTAGGGCAATACGGACCCTCGGTTTCATAAAGAGGAACACGAGGGAGTTTTTCAATGTGGCCATAGTGACTCTCTACAAAGCTTTAGTTTTGCCCCTGGTTGAGTATGCAGCCACTGTTTGGTCACCTCTATACGCAGTTCAAAAATATCGTCTGGAACGAATTCAAAGAAATTTCCTGCGATATGTTGCGTTCAAGATAGGGATCAAATCGGAAAATATCGATTATGAGCTGCTTTTGGAGAGATGCAATCTGGTAACCCTCGAGCGAAGACGGAGCTCCGCGGACCTCGTGCTCCTATACAAGATTCTGAATAATACCCTGGACTGCCCCCCACTGCTCTTATCAACTTTGAAGTCCTTCATTTTGTCTCCCCCCATATCTTTCATTTAATTGTATTTCACCCCCACCCCGACTTATCAATTTATAAATATACCTAGTATTGGACATTATTCATACTGTAATTACGTAACTGAATGTTTGAATAAACCATATTTAAAATACGTGCTATCCATTTTCAAAATGTTTGAATGGAAATTACATATGTTTTTCTTTCCAAACAGTAAGAATTTATGTATTCATATAGGGTTATAACATTATGAACTTTGTCCCTCAACGACATTGTAAACACTTACCCACACGTAGGGCAGTTGATTTTGTTTTCGGTGACTTTGTTCTGTAGACATCTGGCGCAGAATGTGTGGTAACAGGCCAGGAGACAGGGTTCGGCGAAATAATCTTTGCACAAGTAACACAGCAATGGGTTACGAGTCTGGTTCGAAGCTTCCATAGATCCTGAGGTTGCCTCCCCAGAGGGCACTACCTCACTGCACGTGTACATATTACCGGGAATCATCTTTCTACAAGTATAACCAAAAAAAGCAAAAGTTATTACCAATTAGGAACTCTTTAATCATCTCAATTATAACATTATTACATACTGTTCTTAAAAACTGTGACCAGGTCTATTTTATGTGGAGTGGTTCTCTATTACCTACCGATTCAGAACCCCCGTAAACTAGGAATATGTATGAAAGTCCGGCTAAACTCAACTCAGGAGCGTGGTGTGTGATAGTTGAGAGGAACAAGTCGAGTGGATACGCATATTCATATTCGAGATTCTCCTAAAGTTGGAGCAGCAGAATTCCATTCGTCTGGGGAGGAACTTGCCTTCAGATTTATTCCGATTGAGAATTTTCTGGAATTCTTCCACCATATTAAGTAATTACATTCAGTCTTTGTGAAGCTTCAATTGGGTTAAATCAGACTGAAAGTGAAGCAAGATTCCTCCATCCGCTTCTTCCTATCTCAACCCGTTCCCAAAATAAGATTTGTCTGTTGACGGCTTTTTGTGAGTTTTGATGTTGTATGTTTAGGCAATTAGGGCCCTTACAAGTTAGTTTTTGATTGTGAAGTTGCCCTAGGAATTTGGAAAATTTAGCGCTAGATCCGAAAATGTGGTCAAAAGTTGGAAAATTATTTTATCAAGTGGAGAATGGGTTTGTATGACCTACACAAAACGTGGTTTTCTTGGAAAAAAAAACCTTCAAAAAATCGTATCTCGGGAACGGGCTCAGGTAAGAAAGTTAGCGGAGTTTTGCTAGCTTCAGTCAAATTTTACAAAAAAATAGTGCGGATAGTGACACTGCACACCCGCACTAAAAATAATGAGTACAGTATCTTCAAACTCTTGGAATATGGACTAACTCACAAAATTTAATAGCTTTGGGTAAAAAGCAGGTTAAATGAATTCGGAATGTTGACCCGGTGTGTTTCAGATACGATGTGTTCCACTTAATTTTGCCAAGAATTTGGGAGCCTGGAAATTTAATTTGCTCAAATGCTCCGTGATTTTGTTGTACATTAATGCTAATAAATACGGCTAGCAGTACTTGTCCAAAATAAGAGCCTCAATTTTTGTTGTAAATTAGTTGTGGGAGCCGTATACGGTTGTAGTGCGGCCCTACAATCTGATAAACTTTGCAGAATGGAATGAGTATTAAGAAACTCTATATCCGTCTCTACATCTACTTCTAGAGGGATAGAATCATCATAACATTAATTAATGATATTATTTTATGTGCGTTGTCATGTTCCAATTGAGGAGCTTACTTTCAAACAGGCACACATCCATTCCGACCAAATGTTCAGGAAGTGAAAAAAACGATTTGCAGATTAGTGGAGATGTTTTTCTGCAGTTTCTCATCGGAGTAATGCGTGAGAAGGCACAGATAAAGATGCCTCAGAGTATGAATCAATTTTCTCCAAAACACGAGGCTGTATATCCATTTTCACTTTGGAAATGTTCCCTTTTGATCAAAACTCGTGGATTTGTGCCTTTTTTGAAAAAGAAAGAATTCATTCTCCATTCTGTAGGTTTTAATGAAAACTTTACCCGACTCCATATGTCCATTTGTCATGTCTGCCATCTATCGAGTCTCGTGTAAATATTCAACGTCAAGACGAAGGCGCAATGCTTCTTTTTGGAAATGTGCCTTTTTGAAAACCCACGACTTATCGCCTGACGAAATTCGGAGGATATGTGCCATTTCGATTGCAAGGCACTGAAAAAAAATGTAGGGGACGGATTTGTTACCGATAGGGGTTTGTTTGTTACGGATAGGGGAACTGATTAAACTCATATTCAGAGATAGAAAATTGAGAAAAAAAAACGTTTTCTCTCAGATTTGGATATGTGCCTTTTTGAAAGTAAGCTCCTCAATCTTTAAACAATTACAACAAAACCCTCCTGTTGTTGACTATAATTTCATTATTGATTCCTCAATGAAATTAAAAGTATCCGTTCCACAAAGATGATGAAGTATCCCTCGTAAAACTCACGATCAATAGTTAATTATTAATAATTAATTGATAAAGCCGCCATTATGACGCTTCGTGTTGAGAGAGAGCTTAAATTTTCAAGTACGTACATAATTAAATGTACATCAATTTACGATTAAAATTGAAATTAATTAGTTTAAATCTTTTGAAATTTTGATTAAAAAAAAAGTGTTTACCAATATTCAGAAGATATGAGGTTTATGTAGATTTCAGGTTCTCAATTATACCCTAGCAGTAATATTGTTATCAATGAATGAACGTAACAGCCGTTATGACTCTTCGATTAATTTTTTTTTTTTTTTTTTTTTATGCGAGAGAAAAAACATTTATTGATCATTATATGGGATGGAATGTTGGAATAGTTGGGGTTGTGAAAAGTATAAATTGATATGCCAAAAGCTCGAATTGGTATGCCAAAAGTTGAAATTGAGTAGCCAAAAGTTTAAATTGAGATGCCAAAAATATTTAAATTTATTTGTGCCAAAGGTTCAAATTACTTTGCCAAAATTTCTCTTCGATTATATTTACACATTAGTATGATTATAATTGAAATTGGTTAATTATAATTCTTCAATTTTTTAAAATAATAAATAAAATGCTCATCAGTATGCATGATATAGAAGGTAGGTGTTATTTGCGGATTAAATCATTTATGATGTCAGAATGAATTATTTAAATTCCGTAGACAGTGGACACAAAAATTGAGAAATTGAGTATTCCTACGGAAATATAAAATATACCTTAAAATCAATCATTTTATACTAGACGGTTCACAGAAATAACAGATTAATAACTATCAGCATTCCCTAATTGGATAAACCCATTAAAAAAAATTATTCAGTTAATCCAAGATTTAGGTAGATAGAACACCAGAATTGAGGGCAGAAGTCATTATCTAGGTAAGGGGAGTATAGACGTGAGAAGGGGCGGACTTCGAATAAATCCTTGAAATATATGGAACTGAGGTTCCTGAAATTATCCAGTACTGCAATTAGATTATTCGACGTAACGCGAGACAAGAACTCATTAGTCACACTAACGGAAAAGAAGGAAATAGTGTAGTACTTAAGACCACTCACCTGTCTGTAAAAATCCAGGAAAGGGAGCCTCAAAAAACCCTATTGTTTATTTTCCCCCATGACCTAATTCCAGATATTGACTGGATCAGACGGGCTGGGGTTGCTACTCCTTTCCACCACCCGCAGAGCTGATGTGGAGGGCAACAGCTCAGCACAATCCCAGAAGAGTGCAATATACTAAGTAAGCGATATTGGGCAAACTGTTTCGTGGATGAAAATTGAAAATTTACAGAAGGGAGCTCGAAGATTGCGTCAAGTCCTTTACGGAGGGAAAAATCATTATTTCGCATTCTGTTCTCACGAGGGTAACGTCCATCGATCTAGGTGGAGCACGGAGAAGCTAATATCGACAGAAGCGGGAGCGTTTGAAATGAGAAAGAGGCTTGCCATAACTTGGCTGGACTCTTCAAACGGCTAAATTGATTGTTTTTAATCATAAGTTTCCTTAAAATATCATTGACATTGTTAAAGTAATGTTACGTCAAACTTTCAACCTTAAATGTAGAGCACAGTACTGTTGGAGAGGCATGGATTACAATCGTAGGTATATACAAAGATGCAAGTATCAGAGTGGGTAGGTATCTAAGTATATCCGTTTTTCAGGGGGTGGTGACTCTGGGCGGGTGGAATTCACAGCCCCCCCACCCCATTAAAGGGGAGAGGGCCCCAGCGGGGCGGAGCGTCTCCCGGGGCAACCGGAATGCTCCCCTCCTCGGGGACTTGGAACATACGATTTTTTGACTTAGCGTATTGTTTTTATATGCCCTCATTGTGTTATTCACCTATTTCTTTTTAACCTTTGTAGCAGGGCCTTTAAACTAGTCATTCTATAAAAGCAAGAATTACATCAGTCTAGTAATGGTGATTTTGTATCACTGACCACAAACTCTCGAGGGAACTCATAATCAACTGAAGAATCTGTAGAAGCTCGAACGATTAACTACTAGAAGTATCAAATAGCATTAATATATCCTCAATCTTAATTTTTTTAGCAAATTAAGCTTACTTAATTATTGCTTAGTGCTTAAGGCATTATGAGGCAAACGGAAAATGTTCCCGCAGACATCAGATCTGTCTGGTGATAATTCTTTAGTGTTTACAGCAATGATTATCGCGTAGAAAGTCACAAGAGGCTATTAAACCGTTAGTCTCAAACTTGAGGGAAATGGAGTCACTGAGAATTGAGGAAATTAAGCCTGACCTATGCGTACAAGCAGAGTGATTGGTATTCAAGTTATATGAATAGAGCTCTGCATACATGTATAGATAGGCAGATAGATCGTCATCATATTATGAAGAAATGTAACGTGCAAAATTATGTAAGTAAACTATCTATCTATCTATATAGATCATCATATCATATAGATTCCTATATGAAGTTGCAAGGTAAAATTTGTTATACAGTTTTTATGTCCAATGTTTTTTTACGATCGACGGCAGAGGCGCAAATCGGTCCAGGAATGAGGGGTTTGAAATCAAGAAACTGCCAAAACCAAGAATTTCACTCAACCCTCGCAACCTTGGAGCTTTAGTGTGAAAAAAAAACTCGTTGTTGTATCTTTAAACACCTTGTTTCTTACCAGAAAACTAATATCTTATCGATATTGCTTTTTTGGAGTTTAGTTCCAAAAATCAGAAACGGGGAGTCACTTGATCTATTCAGTCAACTAATCTGTTACTGGAGAGTTATACTGCTTATCATATATATTGAAAGTTTTTGCCATTCAAAATTTTCCATTTACTACTTGCAAGTTGTGATCTGATTTCTGGTTACAACTTCCATCAACTTCCGATAAAATCTCTGTGTAATGCGGGTCAGAACTATAAGGTCTCCTTTCGGTTCCATTGATCATAGATCGAAAGGCTTAAGGAAATGAAATCTTCATCAAATAGTCAAAAATCCCTTGTGAGTTACGACCATAATTTGACTCAACTAATAGTCTTCAACCGTTTTTCGACTACTGTGTTTCCTCGAACCTACTACATCGTTGTGATTCGATTCGTTAAACTATTGTAATTACAGGTTCATGTATTTGTTGATGATGTTCTTAGACGAATTACTGGAACGTAGGTGGTTTATCATTCCTCATTAACTTGATTTGAGATCTAATTATGAATTAGTAAGCCTGTTTTGGATCCAACATACACAGAAATACTGACTAAAACGAACCTTAAAACTGTCAAAGATGGTCTGAAACCCAAGATCCAAATGGAAATTTCGATTTGCGCGAAAAGTAGTTTCCTTTCCCACGATTGGAACCAATTTTTTCGCGTGATGCAGGTGGACTTGGAAACAGTACCTAGTGCTTAGGACGGCGCAACGGTTATACCATACCCGCACGACCGTCAGGTCTTGAAGGTGGGGTCGGCCTAGCCCCTTGTTGACCCAGATCTCCAAACTGAGAAAGTGGTACCTAGCGGAGGTAATGTTTTCACTTTCGGGATTTCAATATTATTCTCCGAAACCTAACTCTCCATTCTCATTTTGTATTTTGTATCAAATTTTCTCTCAAATAATAAGTGGCACGTTATTTAAAAAACAAAAACAAAAAAAAAAAAAACGTGTAAAGTAATACTATATTTTCAATTCCCAATAAATTCAAAAGTTCACCACTTTGCAATACTGAATTGAAGCAAATAAACCATTGTAATCGCTTTTGAAAAAAAAAAAAAAAAAAAAAAAAAAAAAAAAATTCTAACCCCCCCTGAAAATTTCATGGTTTACGTTTCAAAGGGTATAGAATACGTATCTGCAATAAAAATTGTTCCGTCCGTCCGCTGAACGCCGTAGAGCAAGCAAAACATCTGAAATATTCAGGAAAAATCCAAATTGGCCCGGCCCGCCCCAATTCTTGAGCGAGCACTCTCACTTAATTTAAAGTGTCCTCTAAGGGTTGTCAAAGTTTTGTAAAATCCCTAAAAACCTCAAAAAAAGTCAAGGCGCCTAAATGTGTACTCTTTTTGAAGAACACTCCACGAGGAATCGAATGAGCCCGTCCCCGCCCGATACACGGGGTGAAGCATTCTGATAACCATAAAAAACGCTGCTCATTCTTTCAATGCGGTTTATTATTCAATTGGCTTGTGTTCATGATTTGAATTTCCACTAAGCTTTGGAGAGTGCGTGTTTCACAGGTGATAGAGCGATTATTGAATTTCAGGAGGTATGCATAGAGCACGTAAATCTGTTCTCAACCAAAATACCTATTCGGATTGATCAGTTGATCATATTCTGTTTGCCTCCTGAAATTCAATAATCGCTCTAACACCTGTGAAACACGCACACTCCAAAGCTTTGTATAAATTCAAATCATGAACGCAAGCCAATTGAATAATAAACCCCAGTGAAAGAATTTGCATATAAATACTTTATTCTAAATAATTAAATACTAAATAAATTCCTATGATACCAAAAAGTCAAAATGCGCAGGTCAGTTAGGTGATGTTGCCATTTCCCCCTCGATAAAATAGAAGTAGAGATTAATGTAGATCAGCATTTCGTCGTACTCCTCGGAGGATCTGCAGAAAACGGCATAACTTATTTGAGTACGTCAATCATATATAATCAATTGCCTCAAATATGTAATGATCGGACGAAAGGATGACTTCGACATCTTATTTGTGTGATCGTGCATCACGATGAATCCAAGAATTGAAATAAAAAACGCTGCAAATTCTTTCATTGGGGTTCATTATTCAATTGGCTTGCGTTCGTGATTTGAATTTCTACTAAGCTTTGGAGTGTGCGTGTTTCACTGGTGATAGAGCGATTATTGACTTTCAGGAGATATGCATAGAGCACGTAAATCGGTTCTCAACCAAAATACCTATTTGGATTGTTCAGCTGATCATATTTGTGTGCCTCCCGAAATTCAATAATCGCTCTATCACCTGTGAAACACGCACACTCCAAAGCTTAGTAGAAATTCAAATCATGAGCGCAAGCCAATTGAATAATAAACGACAGTGGAAGAATTTGCAGCGTTTTTTCTAACTTCGACTGCACAGCCCAAACGACTTCTAACCTCATAATTTCCTTTTAGGGGGACGTAACTTGTATGAAATGAAACATTTCTACCAAAAAAAAAAACAATTTTTTGGAAAGGGTCCAAACTGCGAACGTTTTGAAGAACAACATTGAATTATCGAAATGGTTAATTATTACTGCCATCAGAGGGGTCTGAAATTCAGGAGTGGGGCAGAAGACGCGTAAGGGTGCACCAACTTGTAAAAAATATGTGATTTTTGAGGTGTTAATTTTTGAGTTTGTCTTTTCACAGCTAGTGCTCTCTACTTCTGTTCTACCAGTTTGAGCTTTTTAATGTAACAGGCTTGGAAATTGTTGGGAAAGAATTTTAAAAAAACTTTGAGGGCAGTAGAGGTGCTGTAGATTGATAATATTTTATTTCATTGGCAAAAGTTTTTGGTTCATTAGACAAACAAGAAAGAATTGAACCTATACTTTTTAAGCCAAATTACTTTTTTTTTATTATTTTCAAAAGTAAGCATTTGTAAATGTATAGCTAACATTTCATATGACGCAACACCCCCCCCCCCCCCTAACTCAAATAGAGTGGGGGGGGGAGGATGCAAAAGGAATGCATGTTGGTCTCACAAAACTCAGCATCATGGTCTTCCACTGTGTGGGCCTTAAAGGCCTAGTCTAAAAGGCGTCTAGTTGGGACTGATTCTTTGCCTCATTATCAGAAATACTAAAAATCATCGTAAATTCAAAACTTTCAAATTTCAACATCGTACAATTTAAAAAAACTTGGCGAAAGGTGCCTCGCCAGGGGCCAACCTCCTTGGACCCCTGGAGGCTTACTGCTTAGAGCTTGCACCTGAAATTTAAAAAAATGGAACATGCCTTAGCTATGCTACTTTTGCGGTTTTCCTTCCGCCAATTTATCATTCTGCTGGTTCCAATTGGCTATTTTCGTGTCTGCTATTTTGGTTTTACACATGTGACGGATGTGCCCTAATATTACTGACCTCCGTAGTCTACTGACTAAAATACATCTATCTTAATAATGCTGTTAGACTGATTATGTAAATGACGACCCACAGCTCAGGTTCTTGTAGAACTGTAAAGGATTATAGCGCTTATGATGACTCACCACCACCTTCCATTAAAGGAAGTAGGTACGTTATTCTAATATTTTACACGGCGTCCCAGGAGTTGTGTAGAATCCGACTCCTAAGTGTTATACAACTCATTTCCGAACAGAAATTGCTCAAAGCAATTTTCTGCCAGAGGCCTCGTTTCCGAGTTATTCGCGATTCAAGATTTTTTTCGTGTTTTCGATCTTATGTCATTAAAACTGTCATAACTACCTCAATTTTGAAGATAGCTCAAATTTGATGACACCTTTAGAAATAGCGTTAAATTGTCTATCTATTTGATGTCAGAAAACATTTTTTTTTTTTATTGCATTGAAGATGTGCGATCGCTGCGCGAAATGGCAGTTTTGTCAAAATCTTGAAATCGCCTGTTTTTCATCTCGCCTCGAAACCCCATTAATACTTGACGCAGAACTGTGCAGCACTGATAAAACGTGCGCCAAAATGTCAGCTTTCCAACGGTGTAGTCGTTTTGGTTTTTTTTTTTTTTTAATATATTTTTGGTTAAGAAAATGGTGTTTAACTGCATAAAAACGTGTTTTTTCTGTTAAAATTGAGGTTTTTCCAAAAGAAAAAAGGTTGGATATACGTAACTTTTCTCGCTGAATCGAATGGTGACAACGCCAGACCCCTAAAGTGACGATTTAAGTTAGTTTTGTCGGATCCATAATCCCGTTCGTTTGTGAACAGCGTCTACGGCATTTCTATGCTGTCCGGCCAAAGTCAAGATAATCGAAGAGCCGAGAGACGGCTATTTGTGTTCATTTACGATTGGTTGCGATGAGTTGCGATTTCAAGATTTTGACAAAACAGCCATTTCGCGCAGCAATCGCACATCTTCAATGCAACAGAAAAAAATGTCTTCTGACGTCAAATAAATAGAAAATGTAACGTTCTTTCCAACGGTGTCATCAAATTTGAGCTACCTCCACAATTGAGGGAGTTATGACAGTTTTGATGACATAAGATCGAAAGCACGAAAAAAATCTTGAATCGTTAATAACTCGGAAACGAGGCTTCTGGCAAAAAATTGTTAAGAGGCATTTTTGATCGGATATGGGTTGTAGAACACGTAGGAGTCGGATTGTTCATAACTCCAGGGACACCCTGTATAACTAAAAAGACATAGTTTGGAAATTGGGAAAGCTACGGAGGAGGCATTCTGTTGGTCAGGGGCGCGGATATGCAATGACCCGCACGACCCCCAGGTCTTGAAGGAGGGGTTGCTCTGTGCGCCGTGTATTATCAACCCCAATCTGATTTGGCCGTAGCATTGGGCGTTGCAATGTTGATAATTTGTTGTTTCTGACCTAATTCAGTTTTAGTTAAGTGTTTGTTGACTCGAACATTATCCAGTTGTAGGACAATGTTGAGATAGTGGGGTTTAGATCGAGTTCATATAAATAGTAGAGTTTAAACAAGATTGTTAAGATACAAACCAAAAAATAAGTATTTAAAAATGAAAATGAATTTAATGAATGAATAGGTTCGTTTGTGAACAGCGTCTACGACATTCCCCAGCTGTCCAGCCAATGTCTAGATAATTGAAGAGCCAAGAGACGGCTATTGTTTGTGTTCATGTACAATTGATTGCGATGAGTTGCTTTCAGTTGAGTAGCTATACCACAAGTGAGTATGTTGACATGATTTTTGTATACGGTTTGCCAATGGTAATGCTTATGAAGCAAGGAAGTCACACTCCTCCTGTGTACAACTCACACCTTTGCGAACACGTCGGATAGTATGAGGAAAAAATATTGGTAGATAATATTGTTTATGTCACTGATCCTTATTTTATCTAGTAAACTATCTTTTTTTTTTGCTACTAATCCTTTTTTGCCACTAAGGTTTGGTTATTACTACCAGCTATGTTCAATAGCGTTAGCGCACCATGATGAATGGGAATATGCAAGATTTTGACAAAACTGCCATTTTGCGCACCAATCACACATCTTCAATGCAATAAAAAAATGTTTTCTGACATCAAATAGATAGAAAATTTAACGCTCTTTCCAACGGTGTCATCAAATTTGAGCTATCTCCGAAATTGAGGGAGTTATGACAGTTTTAATGACATAAGATCGAAAACACAAAAAAAAATCTTAAATCGCAAATAACATGGAAATGAGACGAAAAATTGCTAAGAGGCATTTTTGATTGGATATGAGTTGTAGAACACGTAGTAGGATTATATTATAATATAATATTATATTATATCATGTCTTGCATCACCCACATCCCACATCTGTGTGACATTTTTTGGCTACTTAGTCCAGGGCTAATGCATGTTCCATGCTAAAACCGAACTGATACATTGTATATACAATATTATTGTTGGATTGGATGTTGATCATATCGATGAGCCCATTTGGTTCACTTATTGTTCGTTCTTTCGCTCTCGATTCCGAAATCATCGAAGGGAGACAGTGTACGATCGTTTCTGTTTGCTGCCGCTAGACTCCTCATCTGTCTCTTATCATGGAGACCCATTCGCTTCAGCTTCTTCTTTGTCCCAGAATGTGGATGACTCTTCTCTAGAGACGCCAAAGCGAATAAGAAGTTCCTTTATCAAAAAATATAAACTAAACACTAAACCCCGAATCGTTTCAGTTCTTGTCCTCGCGAATTTTGATACGTTGCTAGTCCCAGAAACTTCTCTTAATTGTAACATATTTAACAATTGGTTTATGTTTCTCTTATTTTAAATTTAATCTTTGGGATATGGACGACCGAGAGGAACGAGCCAAAGAAATTTTGAGTGGTTTCCAAGTGTATCCTTTCTTTACTGTTGCATGAAAAATTATCTTCAAGTACTCACTTTTGACGTACACACTTGTTCTTTGCATTTGATATACCTATGAGCTAAATTTAAGGGTTTATGTGCGTAAATATACAGATAAGTTGGTGTAGAGTTCCCATTTTATAAATTTTGTTAAGAGTTTTATATATTTGAAATCATGTACTCAGGAAATTCAGTGTAAGTAGGTTGGTTGTTTTCACAAACTGAATACTAAAATTGATATATTTCTGAAATTCCATGGAACAGTCGAATATCAATAAGTATTCCAAGTTTCTTCCCTAATCACTGCTTACCTTAGTCATTTGGATGTTATAAAAACCCGGGAAGTTGGTGCCCACATTTTCCCAACCATGTTAAGGTTTACCCCTCATCTGTCAATTGCTTGATAAACGGGTAATTATAACGATAGATACATAGTGTTATTTAAACTAATACAAAACAATCCAATGCAGCATACCTATGATCGAATTTTCTTAACTTTCTGTGTTGCTTTAGGCTTTTTTTTTTAACAAATGAGTGTCAAGTGTACAGCAAAAATATTTTTATAAGTTAGTAAGTATTACTATGCCTATAACTGAGGAGCTTGTTTTCAAAAGGTACTGGATCTGTTTTGCTCACTGAAAAGTGGTTTTTAAGATTGGGAACAAGTTCTCAATTATTTAAGCATGTAACGCTTATAAAGGAAAAATCTGAGCTTCTCGCTCTCCTTTATGAATGCTCGATTTTGTCGAAATTACGCATTTTGGTTTATTATTCAATAATAAACCATTGTAACCGCTCTTTAAAAAAAACAAAAACATTTCTAACCCCCCCCCCCCCTTGAAAATTTCATGGTTTACGTTTCAAAGGGTGTAGAATCCAAATCTGCAATAAAAATTTTCCGGCCGTACGTCGTACTCTTGATTTCTCCCAAACGGCTGGAGCAAAAAATCTGAAATTTTCAGGAAAAATCCATGTTGATCCGACAACGCCCCAATTCTTTAGCCAGCACTCTCACTTAATTTAAAGTGCCCTTTAAGGGTTGTCAAAGTTTTTAAAATCCCTAAAAACCTCAAAAAAGTCAAGGCGGCCTAAATTTGTACTTTTTTTGAAGAACTTTCCATGAGGAATCGAATGAGCCCCTCCTCAGGTCCGTAGCTCCAACCATTCCCGATCTATGGCCCGATTTATGGTGCCAAAATTCGCGTATTTTGGTTTATTTTGTTTTTGTGTTGATTTCAGTAACCTAGTGACGTAGTGATGTAGTAATGTGGATACTGGAGTGAACTCCTAAAAGGCTTTGTAGCCGATACACGGGTTGAAGTATTCTGATAACCATTAGAAAAACGTTGCAAATTCTTTCACTGGGGCTTATTATTCAATTGGCTTGCGTTCGTGATTTGAATTTATACTAAGCTTTGGAGTGTGCGTGTTTGACAGGTGATAGAGCGATTATTGAATTTTAGGAGGCACACAAATATGATCAACTGATCGATCCAAATAGGTATTTTGGTTGAGAACAGATTTACGTGCTCTATGCATATCTCCTGAAAGTCAATAATCGCTCTATCACTTGTGAAACACCCACACTCTTTTTGGTATCGTTGGATACACAATTTCCAACGCTACCTGTTTGTAATGTGAAGTTACTATATTTCGGAGTATCTGCCATAAGTATCAATTGAAATAAACAACCATAAATGATGCTGTAAAATTGGAAAAATAAACAGTTGTTTGCTTTTCCCGAAAAATTGTCAAAAAAAAGCACTTAGGTCATGTTCAGCACACCATCTCAGATAGCTCGTGTTGTCTAGCCCTAATTGGAGTAGGTCATGTTGCCACTTCACCCTCGATATGGTACATTAGAATTAATCTCTTTTTCTCTACCATAGATTCGAATATAAATAGGATTATTTTCCGTTTTTGAATAAGTTGATGTATACAAGTTATGAGACCAAGACCCCTATTTCTGCTGACCGCAGCACCTGACCTTATAAAAGGCTCGCGGCCGAGCTCTAGCCGAGTTTAGTCTTCGGAAGTTTGTGATACAGGTCAGGCGTTAATCCACAACTAGTGTTAAGGTTACCAGTGTTGAATACCGTACTTAACTCGTTATGTAGTAACTGGATGAATTTGCGAGATGCCGACACTGGGAAAATACTGTGGCAAGGAAATGAAGACCTGTAAGTTTACACCCATTAATACTCATGATTGTTTATAAAACGCTAGGACAACGTCCTAAAGCAATGTCAAGAAACATAACTCAGAGATTAACCATAAATTTCAGTTCGGTTCCTGACAAAGAGCATGAAGCCAGGGTTCCTAAACAGATTCTGAAGTGTCGCGCTGTTTCCAGAGAAATCAATTTTTCTTCAGTTGAGCAAATGGAAAAATTTAGATTACAACAAAAAGTGTTATTCAAGGTGGGTGGATCATTTAATAACAACATTTTTCGATTGTTACAATTCTCGTATTTATATTGAATTGGTTAAGATTCAACCTCCTGACTGCTTATTTTATGTGTGTATGCATCCATACATGTACCTACATGGGCCATTTCAAAATTTCGGTCACATTTGGGTATCAAATTTCCTAAAAAAAAAAAAATTGAAAATTGATCAAATTTTGAAAAAAAAAAACTTGTTTGAGGGAATTACACTCAAGTCTTTCAATTCAAGTGAGTGGGACAGCACTAATTAGCTTCATTTTAGCTACAGTAAATACTAAGCTACAGTAAATACACTTGCTACAAGCTGATCTCACTGCCTACAATTTAAGGGGCTATTGGCTGGATATTGTAGGGAGTGAGGTTATAGCCTTTCACCGCCTTTACAGGCCATAAATCAATTGAAACTGGTTGAACCAAAATGTCGAGTGGAATTTTTGATTTTGGAGGACAAAAAAATTTTTTCACATTCGAAAGTGCAACTTCCAACAACTACACTAATTGCCAACAAGTGCGATCAAGTTTCACTTGCCACTGTCAGAATGTTATTGGAGTAGGGAGTGAGAGTTGAAAAACCCACACTGCTGCCTCCAGGGATGGTTTTCCCGGTAGAACTGACTGGGAAGGTCTAGGCAAAATCCAACCACCAGCGTTGGGACCATCTTGAATAAGGGATGTCAACAAAACAGAAGCAACTTCATAAACACCCTTTCCTGCCTGTTGGGGGCTACTTTTCAAAACATTGTAGGGAGTGAGGTATATACTACTATTTTTTCCCCTATTGCGTCTCCAACCTCCACGGGAATCTCAAGTCCTTCAATTTAAGTGAGTGGGACAGCACAAATTAGCTTAATTTTAGCTACAGTAAATACTAAGGTTTCCTTGCCAACATCTCACTTGCTACAAGCTGGTCTCACTGCCTACAATTTAAGGGGCTATTGGCTGGATATTGTAGGGAGTGAGGTTGTAGCCTTTCACCCCTATACAGGCCATAAATCAATTGAAACTGGTTGAACCAAAATGAACTTCCAACAACTACACTAATTGCCAACAAGTGCGATCAAGTTTCACTTGCCACAGTCAGAATGTTATTGGAGTAGGGAGTGAGAGTTGAAAAACCCACACTGCTGCCTCCAGGGATGGTTTTCCCGTTAGAACTGACTGGGAAGGTCTAGGCAAAATCCAACCACCAGCGTTGGGACCATCTTGAATAAGGGATGTCAACAAAACAGAAGCAACTTCATAAACACCCTTTCCTGCCTGTTGGGGGCTACTTTTCAAAACATTGTAGGGAGTGAGGAAAAACCGTGTGACACTGAAATAATGGGCTGATAAGGCTACTTGATTTGATCCATTTTTTTCCTGAAGCGGATATCCATTGTAGATGGTATGTTCTTTCATAGTGTAAGTGGATGTAACAGCCCCAAGTGACGATGGAAGTTGTACACCTCTGGTTAGTGACAGCTGTAGGGAGTGAGAAATACGGACTTTGGTATTTTCTCCTGGGTCCTGTAGGCCCAACTTTTACACACTTTTCCATGGAACATGTATATCCACATAAGATGAAATTTTAAAACACTTACAAAACTGTATTTAGTTGAAATTTGACGGCAATACTGATCAGTGACATAAATAAGACCGAAATTTTGAAATGACCCACATATCTCAGGTAAAATTCCATGTGTCCACAATCCTAGTTCTCTTAACTAACTATTGGACTTGACATTAATTGACTGTGTTCCTCAACTGAAATGGAGTTTTGACTGTTTATGACCATAGATTCGTGCCTTCTGTCATTGTGATTAGTAGAGTGGCAATACTGATGCATCATTGCTTTGTTGCATAGGGTCGGTGTTTAGAGGAATGGTTTTTCGAATTTGGATTTGTAATACCAAATTCTACTAACACCTGGCAATCTTTGATAGAAGCAGCGCCTGAATCGCAAATGATGCCAGCCAACGTTTTGAAGTAAGCCACTGAATTATTGTTTTTCCTTAATTGTTTATGCTTTAGTGCATTTTGAAGAATTTGTCACTTACGATAGATATTTATTGACTTTGCAGTGGCAATATCCTCATAGAAACAAGCTTTTATGATGATGACCTTCTGGTATCCACTTCTAAGCTCAGACTCTTCTATGTATGAAGATGTCTCGCTGGTGGTCTTGGATGTATTCGAACTTTTATGATCCTAGAAAACTTTTGCCAGACTGCACTTTCGTCCTCGTAAGCCTTAAGAATTAACACGTCCAGCCTTCTGATGACAATAGGTACTTTATGTGACTGGTTCAGCACTTTAGTATGTCTGTTTATTGAGTTCAGTATATTTCTGGATGAAGAGGGCTTCGGTTCTCTGGATGAATTGTTTTTTAAGCGTTGAGAAAGTTTATTTATATTTATGTACTTATCTATAAAATGAAAATGTTTTTTTACTTGTCTTCTCGGTTGACGTTTGTTTTCAGTGGGTGGGAATCTGCGTAGTTTGTTAAGGTTGATCTCATTGTTCATGTCGCACATATTTGCACATAGGTCATTCAATGTCTTCGAGCATAATGCAAAATGGGAACATCAACTTGAATTGTACATAGATATCTAGTTTCAAATTTGTAAGCTATTAATAAAATAATAATAGCTTCTTATCGATTTTTTAAATATTGAAACGAGTTACAATATTTCTGACTTCATTACAACGACTCGATGTTTATATCTAGTAATTGACCAGCGGCTGTAAGTTGAATCTTCATCAAAAAGAGTAAAAAGAAGAAAAAATGAATCCTGACTTTTCATTCCTTGAAAATATGTTTGATAGATACTCGACTTTTTTAATTTACCCTTTCTGTACATGTAGATATCTATATATACAGAGAGAATCTTATAAATGTGTAAACGATGTACGAGCTTTAATTTGTAACATGTGGTGTACATTATGAATAGTACTTTGTTTGTGATGGGTAAGGAGTAGGGACAGGACGATACTTAAAAGTATCGATACGATATTTAAAATAACGTATCGATACACGATACTCTCCAATATTCATATTTCGAAAGTATCGATACTCCGAAATATATCGCTGAAAAATATCGATACCTGCGATACCACCGATATTTTTAAAAAACACATTTTCTTACTATTGCAGATGGAAAGGCTCAATTAATAAACCAGTTACTGAAAAACAATATTTTTTACTTGTATGAAAATTGAATTATTACAAAACGAACTTTTTAAACATTGGTTGCAAGTGGCTTCCTTTTGGTTGTTTTTGTGGAAATATTTCCAAACACTACTCTTTGGAGGCATTGTGTGAAGTCATGTAAAGAATAAGGGTGGAACGTGAAAAATAAATCGTCTTTAGGAAAGATTCCGATAAACAAAGTGACGATATAGGATGATCGATATAGGAGGTATCGATGAAGGCGAGGAGCGATGTGTATTTTGTTTCAATCGACCACATAACGTGGGTGATCACAAGAAGGGAGTGAGATGAATGTCATTGTTGTTAATTTTTGTTCTTGAAGTACGCAGTACCTAACTGGTACTTTACTTCTTTGAAAAAGTTCCGATACCGACAGAAAAGTATCGATACCTCCGATTTTTCGAGGAAAAGTATCGATTTCCAAATATTGGTATCGTACATCGCTAAAAAAATATCGGTATCGATACTCCGATATATCGGTGGTATCGTCCCGTCCCTAGTAAGGAGTATCTACTGCGATATGCTCTTCATCGTGGTTTCATTTGGGTTTAGATGAATTCTCGCTACCTCAGTTATGGAGATGATGGAAGGGATGATTTTTCTTTACAAGGTCGGATTCCAGTTGGGAAAGAGGATCCTGATAACAGGGAATGGTATTATACATGGTATGGGAAAAGTAATAGTAGCACAATAGTGCTTTGTGGGTGGCCGTCTGGACAGTTGAGTTATTGAGGGGAGAGAGTGATTGTAACGTACGTTCTGCCACCATGTAATGGTGAGATAGAATGGAATAGTTTTCCTCTCCAGGAAAGATTATATTTCTCATCCCAATGGTGATTCACGTTATTTGAATTGGTGTATTTTATGTAGTTGAAGTTTCAGAGATTTCATTTCATTAAAAAATCTGAAATAGTTACGGTAAAACTGGGTGAATAGAAACCATTTTGAAAGAAATGTTAGTTGTACATGGTGGGTAGAAAAAATGGGATTGTTTAAATTATCCTCTCAATGGATAACGAAATCAAGGAATTGTGTTTGATAATTTTCAAAAACGTACCTGCTCAGTGAAGTTCAAAACTGCTCCACAGCCTATTCACACTGTATTTCAGTATCTACCATTCGATATTTTTTGTACCTCAATCAACTTACGTGTAAATCTACTGGAATGGTACAGTAACACTGCTCCTGAATTCTGCTGATGAATTTGATTACTTCAGCACCTGTTGACATCTAATTGATAACAAAAAACTGAAGATTTTAAGTTTTCATTCCTTTTATGCTTTGCTTAATGAATGCTTGAACCTGGTCACTTCTTTGTACGGCTTGTAGTCGAATAATAGTTTTTAACACTGGGTCCAGAACTATGTTAAGTAGATCTATTTAACAATTGAGCCTACCTCGTGTCAATAGCACTAGATGAATAGCTTGATATGCGAAGTTTCCTCATAAATGATTACCTTATAAATCATGTTTATAGAACGAAATATCAATAAATAATATACAGAAATAGTTAAATATTTTTTATGAATTGGCTGAATCTTGTACGCTATTAGTTTCCAACAGGCGATTAGTTTGACGTAGGTAAATAATTTTATTGGAACTTGTGAACCTACGTTTGAATCAATAATGTGTGCCTTACGAGTTAGGCACCAACTAACATTGTTACTAATCAACTCTTTCAGACAGAATTGTTCTTTGTTTCACTGATCGTAATGTAATTGGCACTTATCTAAATGAGTTAGTTTGCAAGTAGATGTGTACTCGCAATATACAAAATTAAGTGATTTATATATTTTTTAGCAATCAACGCTACGTACACTTACACCAGCTCATAAATACTTCTTGCGTATTTATATTTTTATGTGTAATATCATTTGAAATTGTTATCGAGCAATAATGATTAGTATTATGTCAGTTGATTGATATTCAGCAATAGTAGAATCTTTTATTAGTTAGCTACACTAAATTAACTGTTCAAAGCCGTTATCATCAATAATTGTTCTTTGGAAAATGTGCCGGCAAGTTGGGGTACATGAGCGGCCCCACTCAGTGTGGGAGCACTTGTACCAGCGGCCCCGGTCGGTCTAGGCGTAGGTATATGTACGAGCGGCCCCACGTAAATATGGGAAATGAAACCAATAGCACCAACTCGAAACTTTTTTCATGCGTATAATTTATTGCTCTAAAATGAACACTGTCATTTTTAATAATCTCCCCTCAAAGACGGAGGGGGCACGCCATTAAAATATAAAAACGAAAAACTAAATAAAAAAAAAAGTGGGGAGGACGCCCAGGTTTACCCGACGCCGGCCCTTGGGATATGGGAAGTTGAGGATGATGGAGGAGGAAGGGAGGGATGAAAGGAAGTGCCCCTATAAAAAGACCACCAGTTCAGGTAAGAGCCCCGGATGACGCGGGTGGTGATACCACGAAGTACTCCTGATGAGATGCCCAGCTCAAGTAACTCCGTGGCACTTTTCCCGCGCCATGACACGGTTGCAGCCATAACCTTGATGTTGTTAGGCGCCACTCCTTTTAGCTCAGATATCGCTTGCCGCAGGTCATTTCTATCATACTTACTTATCTTAGCCCTCCAGGTCTGCTCCATGTCCACGCTGCCACTGACAACCTGGACATCCAGGATTATGGCAGACCCATTGGGCTTAATGGCAACGATATCTGGCTTCTTGCCCTGGTCACTCGGCATATGATACAGCCTCTCTCTCTCCACATCCCAGCCGCTGGATGACAATGCACCTGCTATCTGCTTGGCAACCGCATCATGACGGAGAATGCGGCCACCATGAGTTCGTGGACACTGCTGCACCACATGATAAAGATTTTCATTTTTACCCTGACAGGCACGGCAAAGGGTATCTACTGTCCCACGACTACCTCTCGAACACCTCACCGCGGTGGCTAATGTAGCCACCCAGACAGCATGAAAATGTCGGTAGCAAATAAACAATCACAGTCACATGACTCCCGACCCAAGTAGGTACTTCTCAGTTATTCGATCTGGGCTGGTACTTATAAGAAACTATTTGGACATACTTGGCTAGGGTAACCGTTTACCAACATCATATCTCGATTTCGAGAACTTTTCGTTAACAAGGCTACTTCGGGTTCCATCTTCGCTCGGATATCTTCCAGTCACTGGATTCAACTGGCCTGCGGGCCTTTGCTCGTACCATTTCTAATCTGTGCCCTTAGACCAGGCGGTGCCGCTCGTACATGCCTATGACTCCAAAACATCGCCTTCGCTCCCTACGGGGACGCTCGTACAAGTAACTGCTTGAACACTGAAGAAGGTTATCCGCTGCACATTCATTCTAACTACTTTTTGTTTGATAGACACAATGGCACAATTCCATTCTGAAAAGTGGATTTGACAGTAGAGGTAGGAATACATTGAAAAATTGTCTACGTTTTGTTGAAGGCCATTGCGTAAAACGGGCTGCACTCTCCCCTTTAAGATTTATACACATGAATTGTTCTTGGTTGAAAAAAAAAAAAACTTGACATTCTTTAAATTGAGCAGAATTCAACATCTTGCACCCTAATAGACAAAGAATCATGTCGAGCATTCGATGCAAACTTGGTTCTACTTGTAAAAAAAGTTGTTTTTCAGTTGATGTTCTTCTACTGGCCTTTTAATGACCTAAGTTAGGCATGTGACTGCCATAAGGAATCGCACATGAAAACTGTAGGTATGTAAAGATGAATTTTAGTTTTTAAAACAAATACAGTTAAGTATGCAGTATCTGCAACCCATGGACTACCAACAGCAACAAAGCTGTTTTTATCATTATTAAAACTTTCAAGTAAAGGATTCTTGTTTTTCCTCAACCCATGCATCCTTTGTGGAGCTAGATAGCTATCTATACGTTAAACCTAGGAAAATCAACCGTTCTTGGCACTGTAATGAAGTTCTCCATAATTTTCATAGCTGAAATCAGTAAATATTAGGAATTAAGGTACATATTCAACATTTTGGAAGAAATTATGTGTGTATGGGTTTTCCTATACTGGTATTGGGAAGTAGGTACGTGATGTATTAGTTGAATTTTCGCAAATCTTTATACATCCCATTTTCGCTCTTCTTGTCGAATGAAGATCAAATAGAAAACTCCCATCACCAGTTAACTAATCAAGTTTCCAAGTGATGGGGTTCGTGATTCAATCCCATATTTTTCAAAAACTTAATATGTCACAGAATTCGTTCAAAATGCCTTGATGTAGGCGGATACTAACATTTTTGGTTTATTATTTATAATAATAAGCCTTGTAAATCAATATTGAATCAGTTTTGTTAACCACCCCCTCTAAAGTTATTGGCTCACGTTTCAAGATACCTACGTAGATTTCAAAACTCGAACTAGAAAATAAAAAACAACGAAATCCCGTTCGAAGCTTATCCCCGTAACTACTGAACCAAAATTGTAAGGGATTCGGATCAAAACTCCTACATCGATCTGGGATGTACCAGGAATCTCGGTATCTTGATCAATCAACCCTGGCGGATATTATTTGAGGATTAAGCCATTTAAAAAAACGCTGCAAATTCTTTCACTGGGGTTTATTATTCAATTGGCTTGCGTTAATAATTTGAATTTCTACTAAGCTTTGGAGTGTGGGTGTTTCAGAGGTGTTAGAGCGATTATTGAATTTCAGGAGATATGCATAGGGCACGTAAATCTGTTCTCAACCAAAATACCTCCTTGGATTGTTTAGTTGATCATATTTGTGTGCCTCCTTGATCGCAACAAAACTTTTTTTCCGAGGTTGATGTTTCGGGCTTGGTGGCATAAATTCATTACGATTCAAAGATGGTTTTATTTGTAAGGAACAAGTTGAAAACTAGCTGCCTCGGGAAACTATAAAACAAAATCTGATCATTTTTAATTCAAAAATGGTTTAGTATGAGTCTTTCGGCTAAGAGTGGCAGCCGGTTTGTTTCTTGAAGGACCAACAACATTCTGCCATTAAATTGCAGTCCCAGAAACCTTGGTACGTTGTTTCTGTCGTCTCGATATCTTAGTGGAACCTTGCATCAACTTTCTCAATCAAGAAGATTCACAGTAAAGGGCTTGATTCCCTGAAAGACAGGTACCAGACTCCATTCATAACGGTGCTCCTGATAAATAATACCATTATAACTCACTCACGAAAAGAAGAATGAAGGATATCAATAAAAATGGCTTCTTAATCCAATTTAAAACCTAATTGGCATGATGAAGTGTCTGTCAACATTCATTTTTGTTTTTTTCCGATTTCTAAATGGGATGCTAGAGAACATGAACTGGGATACCTCTCTTCAGGGAGCTGTTACGTTTGAACGTGACAGAATCATTTGCCAAACTTTCGATGTTTCAGTAACGGTTACATCACACTTGACGGAGATGTAACTAGAGTTTTACCAATCTCTTTTAAAAAAATCAAGCAAATCACAGAATATTATGCAGAACTACAGGATACCATGAGTTTTGCGTGTGTCAAAAAAGTAATCCTACAAGACGCATATAAAATTGACTTTTTTCATTCATCCTTTTCAAATAAATCATGCATTTAAAGAATGTAGAAGACAAAAACTTAAAGAAAATGAGGGAAAAATTGGAATTCATCAAGATTTTTGGATTTTGGGAAGTGAAGGGTTAATGGTTTTCAGAGAAATATTCTTGGCTGACGCCCTATTTCTAGATTTGTAAAGAGAAAAAAAAATCAATTTACTCGTACTTATGCAACGAGGGGGATGAGGAGTTGTGAGGCTTCACGAGCTATCAACGTTTCATCCGAAGCTTCCCCTCCTAAGAGCTCACCGACAGTTCCAAGGGTTCACCGAAGTCCACCTACTGTCAGTGCTAGAAGCCAACAATTTAACATTATTTTAGGTAGATTCTTTAAAGATACTCCAAAATAAATAGAAATTTTAGGATTTTCATTGCGATCATGAGCGATCTGGAGCACGATTTCGATCGTTTCGACAGTGACCAACTCCTTTCTGGAATACTCTCATCGGATAAATCGAGTAAGTAAAGAAGTAATTTCTTAGTAGAGCAATTTAAGTTGTACACTTCTACAAAATTAATGCATAGAAATTAGGCAGGCACCTACCTACTTCATTTTTACAAAAAAGTATTTTTGCTGTACTATTTTTGTTACTATTTCAACAACTTTATATGTTGCTGAAATTCACTAAAATACGAATAATCACTTACTTTCATTTATTTTAATACTCACATCGGAATCAACAATGAGTTCTACAAAACTGATGGGCAAAAAAAGTTGGCAGGTAACATTGAAATAGTTGTTAAACGGATTGGGATGCATTTAAAATGTATTTAACCGCTATGGAAACGAATAATTATTTAGTTACATAGGTACTTCACGTTCTCTTCTAAATTTTCAACTAGGTATTAAAAAAAAAAAGTTTGCTTATCGTGGATAAGTTTCAACACACTTAGAAATTCGCAAAAGCTTCAAGTTGGGAGTCTGTAAAATTTAACACAGCATTTGAAGTAAGGAAGTAAATAAGTACGTTTCTCAAAGAAGTATGTAACTCTCACGAACCACTAACTATTGTGAGACATGGGAAGTAGACCACTATTGAATTAAGAGTAAATACGTTAGCTAGCACCAAATAAAATTCCAAGTATTAACTTAATAATAAATCTAACTTGATTTGACAGAGTAGAGTTAGGGTCAGTGTGGGATCCATAGCCCTTAACTCAATTTTGATCTCATCCCTCCTGAAGGAGCGGGTGAGACTTAAGGCAACGGAATCGTAGGTAACTAAACACCCCCAGCCTATCCAATATTCAATGCATTTACCAATATAGGACGCGGTTTGAGTTTTAATAATCTCGTTTTTAATCGGTTTAGCGTACCAATGCGACCCCATAGATGACAGCATTCCAAGCACTAGTACGTTGGATATATCGCAGTTTAGCACGTCATCAACTAGCAGTGGAAAAAGGAAGCAACGTAGATATAGGTAAGTCTTTTGAGAACGTAAGACACTTTCATTTTAAACTATATTGGTTTATTGTTCAAGAATAAACCATTGTAATCGCTCTTGAAAAAAAAAAATTCTAAACCCCCTGAAAATTTCATGGTTTACGTTTCAAAGGGTGTAGAATCCGAATCTGCAATAAAAAATTTTCCGTCCGTCCGTAAGCACGATTTCTCCCAAACGGCTGAAGCAAAAAAGCTGAAATTTTCAGGAAAAATCCATGTTGGTCCGACGACGCCCCAATTCTTGAGCCAGCTCTCTCACTTAATTTAAAGTGCCCTATAAGGGTTGTCAAAGTTTTGTAAAATCCCTAAAAACCTCAAAAAAAAGTCAAGGCGGCCTAAATTTGAACTCTTTTTGAAGAACTTTCCACGAGAAATCGAATGAGCCCCTCCCCAGGTCCGTAGGTCAAACCATTCCCGATGTATGGCCCGATTTATGGTGCCAACATTTGCGTTATTTTGGTTTATTATTGTTTTTGTTTTGATTACAGTAACCTAGTGATGTAGTGAACGTGGATACTGGAGTGAACTCCTAAAAGGGTTTATAGCCGATACACGGGTTGAAGTATTCTGATAACCATAAAAAACGCTGCAAATTCTTTCACTGGGGTTTATTATTCAATTGGCTTGCGTTCATGATTTGAATTTCTACTAAGCTCTGGAGTGTGCGTGTTTCACAGGTGATAGAGCGATTATTGAATTTCAGGAGGCACACGAATATGATCAACTGGTCAATCCAAATAGGTATTTTGGTTGAGAACCGATTTAAGTGCTCTATGCATATCTCCTGAAATTCAATAATCGCTCTATCACCTGTGAAACACGCACACTCCAAAGCTTAGTAGAAATTCAAATCATGAACGCAAGCCAATTGAATAATAAACCCCAGTGAAAGAATTTGCAGCGTTTTTACGTGGAACACGACAACACACTGGATTATGAGCTAAAATGACTATAGTCCCAAAGGGTTTTGCACTCTTTGCTACCTACCTATCTTGTAATGTTCATGATGAAAGGGGAAAACAAAAATTAACTGAGTAATGGAATAAATACGAATATGTAACTGATCCATAAAGGGTATCATAACTCAGGCTTGTTAGTTTCCCGTAAATCAAACTCAAACATCTACATTAATTATTGACCCCAGACTTGATTAATTTAATTATCAGGCCGGGATCTTTTGCTCAAGCAAACAGCTTTAGGTTAGTGCCTTGGACCAATCGGCAGCACAGGACGCCAACACTAATCGAACATGAAGTTGATAATTTTGATCTGAAAATCTAAAAATTAATAGAGATAATTAATAAGATAAGACAGCATACAAAAATAAGTAGCCAAGGGCAACATAAAATACCTACATGTATATTTATATGACATTTAAATATACATTGTAGTTAATCAAAGTCATAATTTACTATCACAGTTTTAATTTAGGTAAATGTTGAGTTCTGAGCTAGAAAAAAAATCAGTCATCTCTTCTCAAATAGTATGTTAGGTATTTCTTCTTCCTTCGTAAGTATGTTATTTACGTTGAATTATTTTGAAACATGAACAAAAATTTAATTTTTTACGATCAACTTTTTGGACAAAACCTTGTTCTAAGAAGTATCCTGCAATACAACATATTTGGCATTTTTGGTCGGTTTTGCAGCACATTTTAATTAAATTTAAGTTTTAATGCACACATTAGAACACACAGGATTCATGGTCTGATTTAGTTGTACCGAATAAAATGTGGCATGGGTTTGCAGGACGACTTTCAGTAACTATCAATTGGAGGAGTTGGAGAGAGCTTTCCATAAGACACATTACCCAGATGTTTTCTTCAGAGAGGAATTGGCGATGAGAATCGATTTGACTGAAGCTAGAGTACAGGTACTTGCTTCAATTCTGGACGTATTCAAACGAAACAATCACAAATCTTGTTAGTTCATAATGTCAAGTGAATCGGCAATGCATTTACTAACTTATTACTTCAACTTTGGAAAAACGATGCCTGTATTCTACATGATGTTTAGGTGTGGTTTCAAAATAGAAGAGCGAAATGGAGAAAGCAAGAAAAATTCATGGTGAAGCAGGATCAGCACCCTATACCTCAAAGCCAAGAACAGACGTTCACAATCAGTCAAACTCCGATCGGTCTAGTCAGTTTACCAAGTATGTTGGAAAAAATTATTAAATATTAGGTATTATACCAAACTACGTTAATAATATTGATACACTGCACGACTTGACACATACGAAACCTCTTCACCATACTCTCTAGTGTTGAAAGTGAAGTGATCCCGCAACCTTTGACTGTATAGGAAGCTTAAAGGGGTTAGAAGCTTGCTGATGTTGAGAATCTACGTTTCTTGAGATTTCAATATTTATCCGAGTAAAATTTAGGAATTACAAACTACGTAGAAAAATTGTCCATTTAATATCCCGGTATCACACTTTATATTGTGAACATAATATAATCCAACAGTCACTTGAAATGTTTTGAAATCCCTTGTTTTAGGAAGTTGGTAATATTGATTTCACTATGTTTCAATGAGTGAAACTTCGTTTATATAGACTGTTAAATTAATGAAACAATAGAAAAATACCGCTAAATTTGGAAAAAAGAAACCAATCGAGATTCTTCAGCAAGATAAAAGAGTGACAAAAGAAGGAGCATAAACTGACGGATGCACTATCAGCCACTCAAGTAATTTGATAAGCAATTAAGCCTCACTTGCGAATGCCTCCAGACAATATAGGTAATAATAATTTATGGCACGGGTTGCCGACCGTTTGATTTTTCTAGTTGCCAAATTGGTTGAGCCACTTATGGGCTACGAATGGGTTTTGATTGAACGGTATTCATCTAGGCCTGTTACTGAAGTTGCCATGCATAATAATGCTTTAGTTTCACGTTGGATAGGAATTGTTCAATAATTGATTAAACAATGCCACCGGAAGTCAGTAAATCATGACATTGTCGTTATTTTCATATAAAAACGAAGTTTCCAATTGGGCAGTACACCTTATTGTGGAGGATGTTCTCATTGAGTACTTTCTTCTTTTACAAAGCTTGGGAAAATGAGTAGGAAATATCTCCTTCGTACAAGATGTCCATTGGATCTGTAATACAGAAATTGCATCCTTACCCTGAACATCATCCACCACGGTCCACCTTGTAATGCAAAGCAGGGTTCACATCCATCTGGATTTTCCAGATACTTTCGGCTTTGCATCTGCTCAGTTCACTTCCCCCCATACGGATTGGCGTCAGGAACTGAAACAGCTGTAAGGAAGCGCCAGAGACAACTGTTCCAGACAGCCAGAATTCCGGATGGTTATGAACGCCTTCCAAACTTCTGCGATTCCCCTCCACTGCTTTTCACTACCTTCCCCTAACCGTAATTGATGATACAGGATCCTAAACGCCTAAGTAAATCAATTCATCTCATTTAATATCAACGCTATCAACCTTAGAAGAGCAACGAACTAAAGGCCAAATAATTGTGGGCCGCACGGGTTTGGGTAAAAGGCGGTAAAAACACCACGACTTTGGGTAAAATATTTACGAGCAATAATACGAGTTTGGGTAAAACAACAATACATACAGGCGAAAGTAACTCATCGTGTTAACACTTTCTGATCTATTTGTCCAACTAATCTGTACTTTACTAAAAGGATTGATGTAGGATATTTTTTTGTTTTTGAGATGCGAGCGAAGCGAGCATCCAGACCAGCAAACTAGACAGAACACATTCCTGCCTTTACCTGAACCCGTCGCCCTAATCTTACCGAAACTCGTTGTCTGAATAGAGACCTTTCATTCTCCATTTACTGAAACCCATGCCAGTCATAATTGTAATGGCTACATTAACATATTATATGGTGGCTGGCGAATTGGTAGAAGATTCTTGAATTGTTTTGCTAAGAGGTACTAAATGACCAAACTAGCTACCACTAATAGGTACAGCGGGCCACTAGCAGAAATCCGCTGGTTACAAGTTTATCCGACACCTTGCCCATTCAATCTATTCAGTATTAAGCAGGGTTCACATCCATCCGGCAAGCTATCTGGGAAGTGAATACGAGCAGCTGATTGTTTGGACATCAGCTGGGGAGAGGGAATATTTTTTCCGCACAGGCACTTCTGAAGCAAACTGTACGCATCAGATTTTTCAAATATTTTTCGTTCCGGATGGCACAGTTCACTACTGCGCATACGGAATGGCGTCAGGAACCAAAACAGCTGTGGGAGGAAGCGCGGGAAACGAGTTGTTGGGCGATTCCCCTCCACTGCTTTTTACTAGCTTCCCCTATCCGTTTTTACAAACGTTCCGGATGGATCTGAACCCTGCTTTAGTCCCAGTTACATTTTAGGAGAAACAAAAGAACATCACTAAAGATGATATGCCTAGTCATACCATACAGATTCAGTCAGAAAGAAACCACCCCATACAATTACTTCCATAAACTGAAAGGAAAATAATTCAACTTTCCACCTCCAGCTGGTTATCAAATGTTCAACTAGGGCCAGGCAAACGGCACACCTAGTTACGCCAATTAAAGGGACCGTAAGTGAACAATAATTGTTCTCTTACTGTATTTTAGCTCAACAAATTAATCATTAATTTGTTTAGCTAAAATACAGTTTGATGCCTAACTAATTGATGCATTACCTACTTTTGCTTGACGAATTACCTTCTAATTCCCATGACAGTTGATGTTTCAGTGTGCCACAGTCCAGTAGGAGTTGCAGTTGACGTATCACCTCCTAGTTTGCAAGGTAAACGAAAAACATTACGAAATAGGGAACCTGCTGGCTCTCAATAGTTGATTTTTGGATATGAAAATGAGTCTCGCAGTTGTTTTTATTGGTAAAAACAATTAGAGTCTAATTATTAGACAACTTAGTTTCTAGATACCGTGACGTTTTCTAGCAGTTACGTCTGGAGTAAAGGTTTCCAGCTAAAATCAAAATAACTGAAGTTACATTATGAGGTCTAGAAATGTATTTATAATTTCTGGCTGGAGAACACCATTACGATTTGTATTGAAAATTGTGCTGAGAAATTGATCTGAAACCTTGCTGTAGATTTCTATTGTTTGTATAATAAACATGTTTTCTCCATGGAATTTAAACGTGATGGTAAAAATGTTCACAGGTGGTTTCAGTCCAGACACCGTGGGGTCTCTCTTTCTAGGGATGGAGTGGGGAATGCCCCTGAACACGACTTCCTCGTCGAAGCCCCTTCCCGAAATCGATCCGGATCTTCTAAGAATCAAACCATCCAAAACTGAGCCGTCCAACGATGTACTGATTTCTCCCCAATGAAGACTAATTGAATTAAAATTATATACTGAAAAAATTCGTTGCAGCGGTTGCACAAAAACGAAAGCAGTGCAATATTATTAGTGTACCAACATTTTAGTTTTCTTTTGAATAAATGTCTTTTTCAGAGTTCGTAATTTCATTATTTCCATGAAAAGAGCGGTATAAATAACGAAAGGTTTGTTTTGACAAGAGGTTCAGAACCGAACACGCCCCTTTTTGGCTGTTTTGACACGTCAGAACTAGTTCTGAAAAATCTCGAACCTCTTGGTTCGCTGTGCGGACAAGGAGTCCAGTGTGACCAGCAATCACCATTAATTTTGAATGACCGCTGCAAGGTGATCTGCAATTAGTTCTGGAACCACCCAAAAGAGACCGCCACGAACCAGCCAAAAACCTACCCGCTCAGGCCCCCACTCTAGGGTTTTCAAGAAGGGGGAGGTCTGAAGACCGAGGTTTCCGAGATGATAAGTAGTCGTTGTGAAGATCTCGATCTGATTCAAACGCCATTACCCTCGAGGTGGGCTGAACTTTGTATTTGTACGGTGTGTACTTAGCTTTTGAGCGTGTTGTAGTGGTTCGTCCGCGTGAAATCTAACGGTACTCTGCGTAGTGGAAATCCTGATCAGCTGGTACGTAGCGAACTGTTATACCCACTTCTGTGTCGTCGTTTTCTTCATGTAGAGACTTTAAGGATTCAACTCAAAACCAATACAACTAAAGCCACATTTTGTATCTTTCTAGTCGTGGGTAGAATTTATTCATATAGTTTGTTTATAACTATCGTTTATCGTTTTGGTTATTCTTACTGTAACCACAGCCAAGTCAAAACTTGCCCATCGTTTTTCCCCTGAAAACTTGTCGCTCTTCATTCAGTTCCTGTTCGAAATTGGTGTTTTCTTTGAAAACTCCTTGACCAAGATTACACCAGAACTACTTAAAACTAGTTCGAGTGGTTCGAAGATTTTTGCCAGAACTTTTAGTCCGAGACATGCGCAGTAGATTTATCGCGTTATCAACGGTTATCATCTATTACCGCCCAAATACGGCCTACACACACTGTTGAGGTTGTCAAAACAAACTTTGTTTCAAGTATAAATTCCGAGGTTTACAACAATGTCTGGTTTGTCATCAAGTTCGAGTGATAAGGACCACACCGTCGTCAGTGAACCTGACTTCAGCTCGTCTGACGAAGAAGTAGTGGAGTACGTAGTTAATCAACGGCTGCGCCCAAAAACGGAGAATTACCTGCAAACGGTCGCTCAATACAACGAAGTGGAATTTATCGAGCATTTTAGAGTGAGTCGGCGTGTGTTGTTAGGAATCGTCGATCGGTACAAAAACTCCTCGTATAATTTCCCCGACTCAAATGGTCCTCATGGCAGGATAACTCCACGCGGCCGAGTACTGATATTTTTGTGGTACTGTGGCCACCAGACTTCATCTTTTCGGGATGTAGCCGACAGATTTAACGTTGCGATCACCACGTTAGAAATTATAATTGTGCGCATGACCTGTTATTGTTGCCTCTTTTTTTGGTCTCAATGCTTGACGGAACCGTGCGGGAAGGGGACGTTCAGGTTTTTGGTTCCAAATTAGTTCGGAAAGCGTTCGGACAAGTAGAACGAGTACTGAAAGTTCTCGGTGGTTCTATCCCTCCCCCTGTAGGTTCTGGTTCTATCCCAAACTGGTTCGAAACCTCTTGTCAAAACAAACCATAAGAGACGTGTGTATACGTTTTCCCAGAGAAAAGAATCGAAAGTTCTCATAAAACTCATTAAATATAGGTATGGTGAAATAAAAAAGGCCATTTTAAATGGTGTTTTTGTTGTACTCACTTAATTTTCATTTTACAAGGATTTTCCTTATCACAATAAAAAGTTATGCGTTTCTTGATGTCATTCAAGGCGGTACCTATTTTGGGTATGAAAAGAATAAACGATATTGTTAGGTAACTGGGTTAGTTGATTTCAATATTGTTCGGAACCTATAAGTATAAATCTAGATATGTACAGTAATAATAATGAACGGAAAAATGTACATGACGTAAAAACGCTGTGACTGAAAAACAAAAATTGATCAACTTCAAATAACGTTCAATCCAACGAAAAATTAAAAATATAATTTATGACGATTCTTAAAAAAGCGATATCTGTATTAATAACCGTAGAAGATCGGAAGTCAATAGGCGGTAATGCAGAAGCAGATTTTTACCTCAACTCTGGCTTCATCGTTCAAAACGTGTAAAACAGTTTATTGGATGTCTCAATAACAATTTCATAGTAAAACCCAGTAAAAACGAAAAGAATTCAGAAACCCGAGCCAGCGTAAATATGTACAAACCAAATAAATAATAACGAACGTTATTATTACGCTACGTAGCTGTACTCATCAGATGAATTCGGGGTGCGCTCAATATATTGTTTATCGATGAGAGCTTCGATGCATTTTTTAATCATACTAATAGCTGGAGCGAAAGCTTTGGACTGACTGAGCACCTGAAACAACAAAACGTAGAAAAGAATTCATAAATGAAGATCTTGGAAAAAATTCGTTTAATACAAAAAAACGTCTGCCAAGTGGGTGTGGCACATAGCTTCCTCGTATCCATAACATGACTGTATAGATCTGAAAATTATTATTGGCTATTATCAATTAAGAACTCCCGGAGTTATGCTTGTGCAAGGATTTCACGTTTGCGCATGCGCAGAGACTACTATTGATCCGGGGGTCATGAAACTTATAGGGGACCATCTACACATCAAACCAAACAATCCCTGAAAATGTCATCGAAATTGGTCAAGAACTCCCGGAGTTATGCGCGTAACAAGGATTTCACGTTTGCGCATGCGCAGAGGCTACTATTGATCCGGGGGTCATGAAACCTATAGGGGACCATCTACACCCCAACCCGCACAATCCCTGAAAATTTCATCAAAATCGGACTATAACTTCGTGTAGTTTTGCCCGTAACAAGGATTTGCTGACAGACAGACACACAGACAGACACGGAACCAAAATTGTTCAGAAAGGTCTAAAACGCAAAATGCGAGTGGAATTTTTGATTTTGGAGACAAAAAAATGTTCACATTCCGAAAGTGAAAACAATGCTTCCGCTACCTTGGTAGACTCGGAAGCAATACACAAAACAAGAAAAGAATTCATAGAAAGATCTTGGAAAAAATTCCTTTAATACAAGTGTCATAATATTTGTCAAAACTTGTTAAGGACATGTCATAATGTTTAACAACAATTTTTTAATGACATTTAATGTCCTTCAATCGTGTGATGTGATGACTACTGATGGAATTTACAGCAAGGAAGATAATTCGCTAAGTTCACATCAATCTTGGATAAATATTTAGTTTTGTTCCCGATTTATTGATTACTTTGACAAATTGCACGCATCAAGGTGTTTTGGCAATTCATGAATACATAACTGTACTACGATTTCAATTTCATTGAATGAGCAAATGTTTACGCTATTCAAATCATTGAAACAAATTCGGCTGATTAGGTGTTAATAAATTCCTCAGCACAGTAGCGTGTTGCAACTAAGAATTTCCCCTTGGTAGTAAGGGCACAAGTTCAAACTTAGTCAGGAATAAATATTTTTGGCCTCAACAGTATTATGCACTATTACGGGAAAAATTAGAGAGTTTTTCCTCCCTACAGTGGCAAATGGAGTTGAACGCAAACCTAGGGAAACGAAAGGCAGATGCTAACTTTTCAAGAGGTCACGTGGTTTCCTTGTGGTGTCTCCCCCTGTCTTCAAACGGTCCTTATCATAACCTTACATCCATGTTTTGATTTGGCCTCCATTTTCCGTTACCGAAGTTTACTTGAGTTATAAATTGCGCTCACTCGAACATCTCAATCAGAGTAGGTTGCCTCGACGTCAACTTAGCGTTGACAGGGCAATTGTCACTCGCATTTGTATTGTCCCCCAAAAAAACTCGTTTTTATTGGAAAATTAGTTGGCTTTCAATTTCTATTTTACCCTTAGTACTGATTCGGATAATGGGTGCTACTGTTGGCATCTATCGGCATTCTACTGTATTCAGTACAACCTGTACTCTACGATACTCGTACGTGTATTTCCTTATATACATTTGATTTCCTTATATTAATGTACTACAAATGTAGAGATAAATTCAAAAATGCAGAGAAAACATTTCCCTTTAGTTGCAACAATCCAATGGGTTGAGCTAAGGAGGCCAATTAAATCCAAACTCTTTGACTTTGCGTCCTTGAACATAAAACTGGTATGAATATTATCTGCGCAGTAATCAGAAGGTGTTGATAAAGGTTTTATTTCCCTGGGTTTTTAATCTATTCTGAGCAAATTAAAACAGAGTTCAATGACATGGGGACGTCGGGAAAGTCGGAAAAGACAAAATGGAACCTAAGGTTAACATTTACAAGTTTCGAAATTCACTTGAGAAACATTACTTCCACTTTTAGTTTAGTTGAAATTTAAGTAATTTTGTGCAGATAGATGTACCGGTAAATAAGTGTATTTACTCCATATTTACTACTATCGATTCAAACAAGAAACCAACAACTTCAACACCTTGGTATCAACCCATTCAGCATTGAATTTCTTCTAGCTTAGTAATACAATCAACGTACCTCTTGAATGAGAGCGTTGTGTCTCAAGATCTTTCTGGATTTCATAATACGAACTATGGCAGCCTGAAGATAAAGTTTCCGGTCTTCGTCAACAGCGGTCACAGTTTGCTCTAACTCCTGAGGACTCTCTTTTTGCATGGCTGTAGTAATTCGAAGCCTAGTCCTCTTATTGGTGTATTCCATGTTAAGAGAAAGTACGGTATCGTTGGTGATCGTCTAATGACAATAAGCGAAACGTTTAATAAGGAGCTGAGAATCAAATATTACATTAAAATGTGATACGTAGTTTTGTTTGTCTTACTTCAGTAGAAGAGAGCAGAAGTTTACAATCGACCAGGCTGGAGGTGTACTTGTTGAATTGGTCCGCGTTTAGCTGGAGAGTGTTTTGAATTTCCGAACAAACCAAAGACTCGGTGCTTTCAAAAAGCAGGAGGATGGCCATTTGAAAAACTTGCATCGTAACAATGTAAGGCTTCTTTAAGTACCCTAGTTTCAACTCGCCTAAAAGGTAAATGAACATGAGTGAAATTCCTAATTCTGTTGAAGATATACAAATATGTTTTATAAAGTGTAAGCAAAATGATCAGACATTTAAAACTTACCCTGACACAAATGGTGTAACCATGTTAATTTTCGACCACTGAAATGACTGTGGTAAAAGTTCTCAAACTGAAAAATAAAATAAGGATGAATTATAAATAGATAGGAACCTGCAAAAGCATTCAACATGTGTCACTTTTAATAAACTTGGCATTACAGCATAAGTTCCACCGACTTTTCAAAGGCATTCGACAAGCTTTCGCATTGTCACTTGTTGGCAGTACTGGATGCGATGGGATTTTTTGGGCCTCTCCTGGCGTGGTTTGGGAGTTACCTGGCTGGGCGGGCCATGGTTGTGAAGGTTGATGGGACCCTTTCCCGGCCATTTCCAGCAACCTCGGGCGTTCCTCAGGGCTCGCACTTGGGACCGTTCCTTTTCCTTCTTCTCATCAACTCCGTTGCTGCTGCCTTCTCAGGAGTCTCCTTCCTTCTTTTTGCCGACGACCTCAAGGTCTTCAGAATTATTCGCTCGTCCGAGGATTGCCTTCTACTTCAAGAGAATGTCAACAATTTGGCAGAGTAACCAGGCAAAATAACCTTTCTTTGAATGCGTCGAAATGCTACGCAATGACCTTCCACCGTTCTCATCAGCCCATCACTCACCATTACTATTTAAACAATCACC
This sequence comes from Creontiades dilutus, assembly GCA_031894815.1. NCBI lineage: Eukaryota > Metazoa > Arthropoda > Insecta > Hemiptera > Miridae > Creontiades > Creontiades dilutus. The sequence goes on from JAVIWC010000391.1 coordinate 157,589, forward strand.
AGCTGCACCGTTTGACACTCGCTAGGGACCTTGGCGTGCTTCTTAACTCTAGCCTCACATTCTCCACTCACATCGACTCTGTGGTCTGCCGTGCGATGCATGCCCTGGGATACCTTAAGAGAAATACCTCAGATTTTGACAGCATTCCGGCTCTGGTAAGCTTGTATTCCACACTGGTCAGACCCATAATGGAATATTGTTCAATTGTATGGTCGCCGCTCTACCAGATTTACAGGGAGCAACTGGAGAGAGTTCAGAGGAGATTCCTGAGATACATTGGGTGGAAGTTGCGGATTCCTTACGAGGAGTTTAGTTCGCGGGCTGTTGCTCATCGTTGTGGCTTGCTGACCCTTGAAGTGCGTCGCAGTGTCGCCGACATGGTATTCCTCTTCAGCTTGTTGAATGGTCGGATAGACTGCGCGGAACTCCTCTCTCAAATTCGCCTACACGTACCAGCCTTTTACTCCCTTAATCATCCAACTTTCCAAGTTCAGTTCCTTTGCAACAAACTACCTGCAAAACCAACCACTAAACCGGATTCCTCGGATGGCAAACCACCTAACCCAGTGCAATCCTGCCCTAGACTTTTTCCAGGAACGGACCCTGCAGTCCTTTCGTGCAGAGGTCTCTCACTCCCTCCAGTTAAATTAATTGTTTTATGTGAAATTTCTTTTGATTTTTTCTTGTAAATACGAACGTTTATTGCACCTCAACACTCCACAGGAACAACTTTCTTTTTTTCTGTAATTTGTAATTGGGCTCCGCCCGTTTTGTAAATAAATAAATAAATAAGTAAAAATGAGTGGGATTATTACACTAAGGTTATCAGACTCACCATTTGGACAGATTTTACAAGTTCTTGAGGTAATACAAATGATGTGAGATTCGCTTGTCCGAGGGGCCATGCACCAGCCTATAATAGGACAGGAGAGGTATTAACAGTTCCACCTGACATAAGTAACCTATTGCAGAAATTTTTCAAATGATAACGAAAACAAACATACCTGCAGAACATAAATGGAGAAGTTGATTCCTAAATCAATACTATCCTTTTTGAGATAAGCGCTAAACTTATTGTTCAAATCATTAGAGACCGATATGTCTGTAAACATCCTATGTAACTTATTAGTAAACTCGTAACCACAGGCTTGCTGAAAAAGATAAAACACAAATAATCAACATGCGCTGTTTTCCAACCTTCTCAGCACTAATATAATAAACCATTTTTTCCTTAGAAACAAAGTTATTTTCTATATGATGATATCAAACCTTTAGACGGTTAATCATAGCCTCTTCTGCATCCATGGACTGACTTTGTTGGTGGATCAGCCTTCTAGCAAGCATCCTAGAATAGAACTTCTGGAAAACATCTTTATCATCAATGTACTTGAAGATCGTAATGGAGTTTGCCAGCCGATCATCGATTTCGCTTTCTGATAAACCTTTGGAGGATTTCTTGAGCAGAGTATCGCAGTATTTGGCCAACTGGAAATACATATATGTAATGGGTTGAAAACTAAGCTATTTGGGGTTCAATGCCACTATTGACCTAAGGTTTCTAGGGATAACTGAGGAGCTTTTTTTCAAACGGGCTTATATATCCACTTTTCACAATTTTTGATGTTTTAACGAATTCTGAATCTTTGGGATAAGGCGGAACACCTTACGATTCGCTTTTATTTCGAAACGGTTTCAATCTCTGTTTAAAAGCTAGCCAAAAATTAGGTTTTATACCGAAATAGTTTATAAACATCCCGTTGTATTCAGTCTTCTCTTTCATATCAAAGTGGCTTCTATCCACAAACCGTGGTTCTTGTGTTGATTTGAGTTGCGGGACGTTTTGTTTTTTCCAAGTTATTTAGTGGAATTATTTGTGCATTGAAATTTGACCTATGCTAACTGTTGCCTGCCTTCTCAATTATGGAAGACACGATTTTTGAGCCAGGGGTACAGGAGGAGGAGATCGACTCGCACTAACGTTCAGAAGGAGTTAATTCACCAAAGAAATGGCGACATTGACCCGCATTGTTTATTGCTGATTTATATTTCAATTTTAGTGATTAAAAAAAAAATGTCCTAAACTCAAGTTTTTCCTTTTCAAACTAATTTAAGGTACAAAGACTTAGTAAAAAAAAAAAAAAAAAAAAAAAAAAAAAAATGTAATTTTTGGAGTAGGGACCTAACTTTACAACTGTGACGGATGTGCTTTGCTCGTTCATATTGTGATTTCGTTGAGATTATACACAAAAATGAAGATGAAACGTTTCCATTCAACAACCCGGAATCCTGTTTTTTTTTTTTCGAAATAGTTTGTGTCCATCGTTTGACATCAAACGGGTTATACCTATCCAAAATAAAAATGGCAGTGTCGTAAAGTGACAAATTTACAAAAGTTTAGTGGTCTAATCGACGTTGCTGCATACATAGAATTAGGAAAATTTGGAAACCCCGAAAAATTTGCTTTGTGTCTTAATTTCCTTTTCCAAAAAAAAAGCTCCAAGTGGATATAAGCCCGTTTGAATAAAAGCCCTTCAACTGTGCCATGTATTGAACTTTGATATCAATGATGACGACGTCACTTGTTTTCTCTTGAGGGGAAAGAATGTTACAATCCGCAGGTTCTTAAGGCTACAAATGGATTTATTCGAGATCCCTTGAAATGCTTAATAAGCCTTTCTACAGGGTTGTCGGTGAAAAGTGTTAGATCCTTTATTACCAGAGCAATACAGTAAGGAATAAGGGGTTAGCTGGAAACCCATATGACCGAATTTTGAGAAAAAAATCATCATGATCTAGTTTTACTCTGATTTTTATTTTATCAGATACTCTTTGACTGAGCAACTTGTAACTAGTAAGGATTCGTGACACAAAATTGAAGGGGGAAACAGGTTGGGAAAGACAAATGAGCCAATCTGCAGGATGACTTATCGACATTCTCCTTGTTACTAGAACTAATGAATCAAAGAAGACTCAACAAATTAAATAGCGAAGTTTTGCTTTAGAATCGGATTAGCACATATCTTTAACATTAAAATTCGTTACCTAGCGTTTTTTGAGCAAGCTCTATGTATGTCTATGGGATTTAGAACTAAATGCCTGCATCTAATTTCTTCTCATCGTGCTACATCGCAAGCCTCCATATTTTGTACGCATCAAAAACGGATTAAGGTAAAACCTTGACTATATTTCCACGAAAGTAAAGAGTTACGCAGTTAAACCGATTTTGACGATTACGTCATCATCACAAAAATGAACTCATGTTTGTTACTGATGATGACTTAACCGTTGACATCGATTCAACTGTGTAACTCATTCCTTTCTTGGAAATATAGACAACGTTCTATATGGGTTTCCACAACTTCGTCGCGAGTGACTTAGTCCGTATTATACGCATGGCTCACCATTCAGTCAATAACTTGCCAATACGGCCTTTTCTACAAGACACTTCCTTGATTTCAAATTATTCTACTGTCATGAACACTGACCAGTTCCGGTGAGCGGCAAGGCTGCTTCGGGTTGATTTTGTGGTTGATAACAGAGGAACATGCTTTATCAAGGGCACCCATGAACACTTGGTCACTCTGGAACACGTCTTGAATGAGTTGTTTGTATTTCTTATGGACGTCCAACATGCTTTCGACAAATTGTACATGCATCTGAAATAAAACATCCCTTCTTTAATGCTCAACACAATACACGTGAAGGAGAGGATTTGATTCACATGAATCATCATTATACACTTCAGCGATTAAGTCAACAGCTTTTGTAGTCAATAAAAAATTGTAATTCGATAAAGGAATAAGACTTACATTCTCTCCAAAAAGACCAGTGACTGCATTAAGACCTTGCTGCTTAATATGACCCATCACGTGGTTCACCAAAACCACCAGGCCGCTTTGAACAGCATGGAGAAGGGGGTACATATTCTTCAAATCGTTCCTACGCTCTTCTATGACCATAGCCTCGCATTCAGAATGGAGGAAACTTAGGTGTCCGGCAACCATTTCTTCCTCGCATTTCGCTCTAACGGCGTTGTACGAACTGAAATTAAGAGGAGAAGGCCATTGAATATTCTGTGGAACTGCCACACCAGAATACTACGCGAAATACCTAGCGAGCAACGAGTCCAATACATGAATTTGATAGTTCACACAGCCATGCCACAAAACTTGAGCTTGTGTTGATGGGATCGTGTTCAAAAGGTAAAGGACACATTGTCATAGAATTTGGTGCTTTCACTCAAGAATCAAATTATACTAATCGATTAAAGGAAATACAAACGGGAAACGTTCAGGTTTTGGCAGAAACCTCCAAACCCAGACCAAACCAGTTATTTCAATTACAAAACGACTACGACAATTACCTGCAGTGCAAAAAGTGATGAATTCTCATGGACTCCTCATTCAACCTCTGGGTAACTTTTTCCATGTATTGAGATACATTACATTCTTGAAGGTACTTGCTGGCTTCCCTCCGATAATACGCGCCTGTTGCCTCAAGAAAAGGTGCTTCGAAAACTGATCGGTAGAGCTAGAAATTATAATACAACGTACCATAATGTATGTTAAAAAATATAATTACTGTGGGGAAAAGTATAATAAATTTTGTTAAATTTATCACAGTAAAAACGAAAAATGTTGACAACTGTATCAAAAAAGTTAAAAAAGCAATGAAAACACTGCAAATTCTTCCACTGGGGTTTATTATTCAATGATTCATGATTTGAATTTCTACAGGTGATAAGATTATTGAATTTCAGGAGATATGCATAGAGCACTTAAATCGGTTCTCAACCAAAATACCTATTTGGATTGATCAGTTGATCATATTTGTGTGCCTCCTGAAATTCAATAATCGCTCTATCACCTGTGAAACATGCACACTCCAAAGCTTAGTAGGAACGCAAGCCAATTGAATAATAAACCTCAGTGAAAGAATTTGCAGCGTTTATTTTTTTTAATGGTTATCACAATACTTCAACCCGTGTATCGGCTATTAACCCTTTTAGGAGTTCTCTCCAGTATCCACATTACTACATCGCTAGGTTAGTGATATCAAAACAAAAACAACAATAACCCAAAATAACGCAAATGTTGGCACCACAAATCGGGCCATACATCGGGAATGGTTTGAGCTACGGACCTGGGGAGGGGCTCATTCGATTCCTCATGGAAAGTTCTTCAAAAAAAGTCCAAATTTAGGACGCCTTGACTTTTTTTTGAGGTTTTTAGTGATTTTACAAAACTTTGACAACCCTTAAAGGGCACTTTAAATTAAGTGAGAGTGCTGGCTAAAGAATTGGGGCGTCGTCGGACCAACATGGATTTTTCCTGAAAATTTCAGCTTTTTTGCTCCAGCCGTTTGGGAGAAATCGTGCGTACGGCGCGCCGTTAGCGGCGTACGGACGGAAAAATTTTTTATTGCAGATTCGGATTCTACACCCTTTGAAGCGTAAACCACGAAATTTTCAGGGGGGTTAGAATTTTTTTTTTTCAAGAGCGATTACAATGGTTTATTATTGAATAATAAACCAAAAAAGTATAGAGAAAGAAGTAGTGGGATAAAATGAGTATTTCAACAATTCTATGGACTACGTTTAAATCCAAATCTCGAGGAAGCTTAATTGAATCAGAAGCCTTATCAACAAGAGGTATTACTTTGATAATTACTATAATCACAGCAAAATAATTCCGAATATTGGCCAAGTACCTCGAGTTTATCCTTCTTCTTGTATTCTTGAACACCAACGAAGGAATGGATGACACCTTTGATAATTTCAGAAGAAGACGACTGGGCGTCTCCAACCCTATCCTGGTGAATCCCTTCTAGCAATAGTTTAACTAGGCAAGTTTGAAGAGGTTCGATCATATTCCTTTTCCATATCTCCAAGCCTTAAAAAACATTTTAAAACATACTAAGTTGACAAAGTAAATTTCAATTGTATCTTCCAAATCAGGCTTTGGTCAGACGCTAAAGGAATCATTTTTAGAGAAATTTTTTTTTGTTCAAACAAGGTTAATTTTTACTACTGGTAGTGGGATGGGTATAAAAATGTGTAGGTACTTACCATTTATGGACAGTTAACATCTAGAATGTAAACGAAAATGTGAAAAAAAGCAATGTATTTTCGTTATTGCTTAATCGTTCTACCTGTATCAAGACTAGATACTTATTCATGAATGACATTGTAATGGGTTCGGAAGCAAAAACATGTAGCACAAAAGAACGAAATGACCTGAGGAATATATACGTGCGAAAATGGAGATCTCGAAGATATGCTATTTTTAGTTCGGCAATTTTGCACATTTGACCCTTTTGAACACGTTAAATTTCCTATAAGATGAAGTTACTTTTTGCTTTCTTGGAAACACCGAAATTTTCAATCAAAGATGAAAATTTTTCGCAAAGTGAAATTTTTCAAAAACTTGGAACGCTTGGCGTGACCACAAAAATAATTTTTTTCGTTGTCAAATTTGATAAAAACTTCTCCCATCTCTAAGCTTTCAAACGGCGTCTCAACAATTTAATTCTGATTGGAATTGACGGAGAAATTAAGTTCGAAACCAAAAAAGTTCGTTTTAACGTAAGTTGGTAGGTGACGTACGATATGTAGAAACTGATTTTTTCGATCAATTAAATGAGTGGGCGTTAAATTTCCTGTTAAATCAATTCCAAAATGATTCATAGAATTCTGCAATGATTACTATTAAATCAGTTCAGGGACTCCTACCGAAAGCAGTTCGAATCAGAAGCCTTATCGAAACAGGGGTTTTACTTTGATAAATAATTTCAGTTTATTTACATTAAAATGAACGATATGTCAAGATGAATAGTAAAAAAATTAACGTTGAATATTGCTCACTGGCCTAATAAAGGAACTCACAATATGTTCTCAAAATGTCCTCCTTGAACACCACCTGCAAAACTGGACTCTCGGAACTGCGTCGTTCGAAAAATGGTGAAATGACAGATTAATGATAATTCTGTTTAAGAATCACGATTATGGGCGAACCTCTCGAAAAAAATTGAAAAATATTGAAATCGATACTTATAATTAATAGTTTTAACTAGGCAAGTTTCCAATCAGAATTAAATGGTTCGATAAAGCTTAGAATTCCTTTATCAAATTTATCGAAAAAAATTATTTTTGTGGTCACGCCAAGCGTTCCAAGTTTTTTAAAAAAAAATTTAACTTTGCATGAAAAATGTTCATCTTTGATTGAAAATTTCGGTGTTTGGAAGACGTTTTTCAAAGTAACTTCTACCAGAATCAAATGTGCAAAAAGTTAAAAAAGCGTTTTAATGGGAAACGCGATTTTTGTTCAAGAACATATAAATGAGTACTAATTTTTATAAAAACTGCTACAATTTTGGGTTAGTACTGGTACTGAAGAGTAGGTTTAACTAGTTTTGAACAGTTAAATCTAGAATGTACAATTGGGAATGTATTTTGAAATTCTTGATTAGTACTTACTATTGATCATCTACCTAGTAATAGTTTAGAAAGCAATGTTTTGTTATTGTTTAATGCGCAGAGGCTACTTTTAATACCTGAAAATTTCATCAAAAGACAATAACTTCGTGATTCATGACACACTGAGGTCTTTGGAATTTTTGTTTGGAGACAAAAAATACACTTTAGTAGACTCGGAAGCAATAGCATATCTCAGCAACGGGTTGAGAAAAAAAAATTGGCGGCGATTTACTCCCGATACCCTGTATATAGAGATATCGCTCTTAGTTCCTTCCTTTTAACACGTTCAGAGCAGAGCCCAATTCAGCTGTTCTTGCTTTTGGTTGGAGGCTAGGGATGGGTATCGATACCCGATATTTCACCGTTGAGTATCGATATTTTTGTATCGATACTGGGCTCTCCGATAATATCGAGTATCGATACTTCAATTCCGATATTTCAAAATATCGGCAAATTTTTTCTCACTAGCTTAAAAAAAAAAATTGATTTTAATATTGGTTTGATTTTCTTACTAGTCAAAAAACTCACCAACCAATCTTTTGACACTTGTAATAGAATCTGGAATGTAAAAGAATAGTGGCTTTAATACTAGAAGGAAAACAGGAGAAGAAGAAGAGTTAGGAAGGCAGCGGTAGGAGGCTATATTAGTGGTATAGTATCCACTGTTACTGTTACCTTACCTCTCACAGGTTCAAAAAATCAAAACAAAGATTATCTTCTGGTCTGTTTAGTAGATACGATTAGGTTTTTTGCTGTTTAATTTTGAAAAATTGATATTGAAATCGATACTTATAATTATCGATACTTTGCTTGACCGATATTTGGAGTTTCGATACCTACCTTCTGATACAGTATCCGTACAAAATATCGATACTTGTTCAACGATACCCATCTTTAGTGGAGGCCCGAAAAAAGTAAATCACAGTCTTTAGAATCAGCCAAAATGGGTGGGAGGGATTGAACGGGTGGCAATGAATGAAATCTGAAACGAAGAGCGATCTAGTGGTGGTTAGGTCAACTAGAAGGAAACCCCCGGAGGAAATAGTGGTAGAAGCATTCACGTCGTGGTTCTTTGATCTGAAAGGAGAGGGCGGCGGGTCTCATTTGAGCCACACAGCTCTGAACGTGTTAATCAAAAGAAATTTAATAGAACTCAAGTACTTCGTCCTTCATTTTTGTGAACGATACGAGTGAATTGTTCCCAAAGACTCAAGGATTGGGATATATATATAGTTTTGTGTCAAAGGTCAAAGCCAACAGGCAAACCTTACATCGAGATCGGTGAAAAAATCGAGTTGTTTTTAGCGGGGTTTCGATTTGTCTACCTTACAGCTTCAATTTTTTGAAAATTAAACTTATCAGTGGTTTATTATGAGGAAGCAGATTATATTTACTACACCTCCTTAACCCTAGGATTTTTTGGATTAACATAGACATACAAGGACAGAACCATAAACATTTTATAGAATGTTAAGGAACTTGGATGAACCTTGCATAAACAGTTTTAATGACAAATTTATAAAAATTAATGTTCTTTCAAATCATTCACGAGCGTAGGTACGTTAAGGAATGATTTTCAAACCGACATTTTAGTTCACGCTACATGCTTACCTAATTCTCCAATCTCCATCTGCTCTTCATCATCAGGCGTGACATTTCCATATATTATCTCGGCTTCTGACAATTTCTGCTTCTTTATGTGTTGTTGGTTTAGATAACTAAAAACAAGTATATCCCATTTCAAACAAGTGAGAATGACCCTCATTAAAAAGCAAAAGTTCGAGATCAAACTGAGCAACAGTGTATTAACGATGCTTTCCTTAACATAGCTCTTCGTTAAAGATGGGAGGAAGAGAGGATATCTGTAACGCTAAAAAAGCTCATAGACCCCCCTCACAAAGAAAAAGAATTGGGCCACCAGTTTTCTCAAGAGGCAGTATAGGAACTAAATAGCAGGTAGAAACCTACGAAATAATCGAGTCAAAATCGGACCGTTAATAAGCCGTCATTCGGGAACATACATACAAACATAGATAGAAAAAAAATTGTACATATAAGGATTCCAAAATTACATATGTACTGTAGGTACCAACGATGCAGAACAAAGTAGTTTGAACTTCTTTATATGTTGATGGAAAATCCCGCGAAACTACCCAACAATAGACAATTAAGTATAAGCATGGAAGAATTTATAACTGCTTTCACGAAACCTGGTTCCAAAGCATAGCTGAAAAGATCTTGAATAACTGACACCAGCAGAAAGAGGGTTCATTAGAGATAACCCATTTTGTTTTACACGTTTTCTTAATTAGATTAAGGACAAACAACCGAGAGGATTGGAGAAATTAATACCTATTTACCATTATAGTCAGGTAAATTGCTATAATACTCACGAGTAAAGGCGGTGCAAGAAGTTTATTCCTTGACTGTACTGCGTCCATGCCTGATAGTAGTTACGAAGAAGATTCCCCTCGCCAGATTTTACAACCTAAATATAATACCAACTAATATTACTTCAAAATATAATATCAACAGCTAGTTAACAGAACATTTGATAATTACAATTAATTACACAGGTCTGCAACCAAAAAACTGCATACGATTTTTTTACTGTTTCCCATGGATTTTTGCATGCTAAAACCGAAAGAAGTAATCAAAAAATTCCATCACGTCTAGTTTTCTCGCAAAACTGGTTTTTTGAATACCACAAACGGTGTTATTCAGCGTTAAACCTCAATTTGGTAGTTGCTTCCAAGTTGTCAATTTTATGAATTGCATGAATTTTTTCACTCTCATATTTAGTCATGCCACTGCCAGGATTGATACGAAATGAAAGAGAGGGGTAGGGAAGAAGGGAGTGGGATATTTTTGAAGTAGGAGAAGCGTAAGGATGCCCAAAATCATGTCATAACACGTCGTTTATTTGATTTTCTGAAAAGTCAGGATGCCTTGCTGTATGTAGTGCGAAAGTTTCTAGGGAATACGAAAGACCCTAACTACAAAACAATTGTGAATCGCATGTTGGCTGCCTACAAAGCTCAAGGATGCAACATGAGCCTAAAAGTTAATTTCCTACACTCCCATGTCGAATACTTTCCAGAAAACCTGGGAGCGTTTAGTGAAGAGCAAGGAGAAAGATTTCACCAAGACATTCGGGATATGGAAAAACGCTACCAAAGACAATGGGACGTCAATATGCTAGCTGACTATTGTTGGATGCTGAAGAGGGATACGGACAATGCTGGAGCACAAAAACGTGTGCGACGAAGTATCAAAGAAAAAAAAAAAGGTTCCACAAGCAAACTGAATGAAGTTTTTGAGCATTTCGTACTGAATAGTAAACAAATACTTTATTTTATTTTGAGTTTATAGACAATACAAATTATGGTGTTTTCCCCCTAATATGCAAGAAAACTGTACGTGATGGAGGAAAATAGCGGTCATTTTTGGATTCAGCACACCAAAAAACGTAAAATTTAGCTAAAATATTCCATGCAGCTGATCAAAAAATTTTGTTTGCAGACCTGTGTTATTACTACTGACCAAAATTTCGTGAGATGAGTGGTACCCGGCTAAAAAGGAGGATGTAGCTATCATACCAGAGCACACCATAAAATATGGTTGGGGGACTGATATTGTCAGACTACGATTTATTTTATGCGATATATAGCAAACCTACAAGTGCTCCAATTATTTATATGAAATTCGTGATGATTCCTTCTTAATTGTGAGAGTACGTCCACTTAGTCACCTATTATCTACCGCAAAGTTAGGCTATTTCTTTCAAGCTATTTGGATGCAGTAATTGGGGGGGGGGATATCTCGAACCACCTAGGAAAGAAGCCCCCGAAAGCACCGTGTTATGCACTAGGAAGATTCTACAAAACTGTTACACTCCTCTCGGATAAATGCTGAGTTTGTTGACTTGAGAAACAATACAGATTCGTTATTATATTAATTTTATGTGGAGAATAAGTCATTGGGCCTGAGCTTAGTTTATATAGAAACCCCTAGCAGGTCAGTCTGCCAAGCCTTCCATTTTTCGGATACTCAGAAAGGTATTATTTTATCATCAATCAATCACAGCCCCTGTAGGTTAATAGGGATATAAACCAACTATCAGAAATAAACATGGAAAATAAATACCTTTACAAAACAAAAGAACTTCTATAAAGCGTAAAGTGGCAAAACTTGAATTATTCAAATCAGGGGGGTGCACAAGCCTGTTATGGTCCAATGGCAAAACACCATCTTCAAACAAAAATTTATACTTTTTAACTAATATATTATATGTTATTTTATCATATTAAAGCAGTAACTAACAGAATAGATTCAAATTAATTAATTGATAAAGGTTGATTTTCAAGTTGGTCCAATGGCAAAACACCATCTTCAAACAAAAATTTATACTTTTTAACTAATATATTTATAATTTTATCATATTAAGCAGTAACTAACAGAATAGAAAGGTCGCGATACAGAGTAATTTCCAAGTTTAGGCATTAATTAATTTCAAGTGAAAGATTTCAGAAATCTTTCAACGATTGTTGCGTAAACATGGGCTGTCATCTACGGAATCCCTTGACTTTAGTCATCTGAATGGATTCTAGCGCTTACCGTATCAAGCAATGATTTCACATGATTGTCAAGGAATTGCCGAGTTTCTTGGTAAAGCTTATCGGCGAGAGGTTCCGGGTAGGCAACGCAGAGCGAATAGATATCCCTGAAAAAAAAGAAGATCATTCTTTTAGTATTTACGTTAAAATGCTCCAAAGGGGTAAATGATGTTTTCGATGCAATCAGCCTAACTGATTCGGTGAAAAAATATATTTTCTATAGGAAAACATAATTTTTCTTGGTATGTTCACGCTAAGGATTCTTTAAGAAGCGTCGCAAACGCTGCTTTCCTGTACCTATTTGTCTAACGCTATACAGAAAATCAAGTTATTGGACACAAATTCAATGACTTGAGTTGCAATTTCCAATTTGCCATAACTAATCTTCGCATAAACAATTTAAAAGTATTTGTAGCTTTCAAATCAATTTTATTATTATCAATATTTGGTAAAAGTTAAATTGTCCCAAGGTAAGAATTAATCCTTCCGATAAAAGTACAACGAAATAATTTGGATTCATTCTAGAGTTATTTTTAGGACATTAAAAAAATCAGTTGCCTATTTTTAACTAATAAAGATTTATGATTGGAAATAATAAACTAAAAGTCAAAAGTTCATTAATTCCTGTTATTATTTATAAATGTAAAACTGTAACAAAGTGATAAGAGACAAAGGACGTCCTTTATACACATAAAGTTAATATTCAAAATATATTTATATAAAAGAAATCGAATAGAAAAGAGAAAAAATAGGTTTTCATTGTGGTAAATTCCAAAATCATCCCAAAAAAAGTTCGTAACCTACAAGGGTTTTGTGTCTGCTTTCGCAAATTCTGATAACGTCATTGCAAAAGCCTAACAACTTCTCGTTTACAATAAACCAATAATACAACATTTACAATCGAAGAAGGAAGAAATCATACTTTTTACTTCAAGGTATGAAAAAATGTTTATTTGTTAATAATTTCATAACTGAAATTCAAGACATCAAATTGGAGCGTATAATATGTTTATTTTTCTTTTTTGGAAACGTTTCGTCCCGCTATGGGGACTTCTTCAGTCCTGTCATTATGTTATATTAAAGTATATGTATCCAACCAACATCATAGTAGTCAAAATTCATATGTTATTGTTGTTACGTTATGTTGTTATGTTATTGTTGTTATGTTATCATGTGTTGTTCATGAGAAAATAAATGATTTATGATGATGATTTCTTTTCTCATGAATTACGTTAAAAAAAACTCTCTACTCCCCTCTGGATTTCAATGATGATTTTATACAAAAGGAGAAAATCACTCCAACAATAACATATGAATGTTGACTACTATGATGTTAAGAATTTCCAAACTACCCTATTTACCAACTCAAAATTTATAATTGAAAACCTGACGGCTATTCCTTTAACAAAGATACTTTCTTTGAATAAATTAAATAATTTCGAAAAGGTGATAATTAAGTTACATTTCTTGGTGTATACACATATATACACACACGTAATTCTTTTCCTTACCCTAATATACATTATAAATTCGTCCAAATGACTGCAATTTATCTATATTAGTTATCAATGTGTGTATAATCTTATATAAAAAGTTGAAATCTGTATCACATTTTATTGAAAGTGCTAGAATTGTGATTACTAATGCAGGATGGTATGGGAGTGTCGGAATAGGTGTTCAACTGCCTTCCTTATGTATACTATACAAATATTAATTCATTGTTCCCTTATTCAGAGAACATTGATTGAAATGAAAGTATTCAAAGTTTTACGAGGTCAGAGAAGGAAAATGTGATAAGGAATTATGAAACGAGGACCAGATATTTCGGCCTCTTGTTTGACAAGACCAGAAAACAAAATAATAACAGGCTTCAAGGGTACCTCGTACAGTACGTGGAGTGACCATTAAACATTAATATTGTTATGTCATGCATTTTTGTTGTTCACACTCAGTAACTGAAATAATTTATTACGACACATGCAGTCACCAACGTTTTATTGCACACAATGTGTCATTATATTATGTCGTAATATCCTCATGACGATGCAGTTAGTCTTTTAGACTAGTTACTTCAATCTAAACTTTACTGTTAGATAGGTTCATAGGCTGTTCAGAACTATTCCCCCAACCTATTGGACAAAACTGGGGTCAAAAACAGACAAATCACAGATGGGGGTCATTGCGGGACTGAGTTTCCTGAATTATTATCGATCAACCTTGAAATAAAGAATTAAGGAGCTGAAACATTGAAAAATCGAGATCTCGAAAACTTTCGACATAAGAGAGGTACTAAGCGTTTTTGTATTGGTTTATTATTCAATAATAAACCATTGTAATCGCTCTGAAAAAAAAAAAAAAAAAAATAAAAAAAAATTCTAACCCCCCTTGAAAATTTCATGGTTTACGTTTCAAAGGGTGTAGAATCCGAATCTGCAATAAAAAATTTTCCGTCCGTCCGCCGTACGCACGATTTCTCCCAAACGGCTGAAGCAAAAAAGCTGAAATTTTCAGGAAAAATCCATGTTGGTCCGGCGACGCCCCAATTCTTGAGCCAGCTCTCTCACTTAATTTAAAGTGCCCTTTATGGGTTGTCAAAGTTTTGAAAAATCCCTAAAAACCTCAAAAACAGTCAAGGCGGCCTAAATTTGTACTCTTTTTGAAGAACTTTCCATGAGGAATCGAATGAGCCCCAGGTCCGTAGCTCAAACCATTCCCGATGTATGGCCCGATTTATGGTGGATATATCCTCACCTATGGATTCTACACCGTGTGATCAGCCCCTGATTGTGCACGTTCCAAATCACACCATGTTCGGAGCTTCGCTACAGTCATAATCCAAGAAAAGCTACTGGATAAAGTTTTTCATACTTTCTTGTCTTTATTTTCCTTGATTCCTCCAATTCGATACATTATAGCATCTTTTAACCCTTACATGCATGATTTTTGAACTAGATGTTGATGTAGATGATAACTAAAACTCTCAGGGTGGGGGTTTGGGAGCCCTCCAGCACGGAAGCCTGTTGGCTCATTGTACTTTCCTAGGAGTTTCGCTTCTAATCAAGGAGATTCAGCCCCTTGGTGAGGGGTTTGAGACCCTTGATTAGTTGTTCACTCTGAATGGACCTCATTGGGGTTTGTGCTCCAAAGAGTTCAAATCTGCGAGATGCGAGTGCTGGGCACTCAAATATTATGTGGGATGCCGTTTCGTCAGTCTCCTCACATAGCCTGCACAAGGTTGTGCTTTGTGTGACCGCAATGCGGTGTAGGTGGAACCTTAGGGGTACAAAGCTGTTTATGAGGCCGACGATTGTTTTCAGTTCCCTACAGTTTTTGCCTAGTAGCCAATCAGTAATTTTGGTGTTGGGTTTCGCCACCATAAGTTTACTGTGGACATGTCCTTCGATATTGAGCCATCTACTTGTGGTTTGTTGGTTGACCCACATGTTGATGGTCCCTCTGAAGGCGGTTTTTGGTACTGCCGGCTCAGGGCCTACAAATGGGGTTCGGGAGCCTCTTGTTGCAAGCTCGTCAGCCTTCTCGTTACCAGGTATTCCTTTATGCCTTACATGCATGATTTTTGAACTAAGTATAAAATGAATAAAAACTAAAATAAGTTCATGGATGTAATTAGTATGTATAACTGTGATTGATAGGGAGGCAGGTACCAGTTTTCATG
The DNA here is from genome assembly GCA_031894815.1 of Creontiades dilutus. NCBI lineage: Eukaryota > Metazoa > Arthropoda > Insecta > Hemiptera > Miridae > Creontiades > Creontiades dilutus. The sequence goes on from JAVIWC010000391.1 coordinate 173,355, forward strand.
AAAGTAGTTTTTAATAGGCACCCCTACAGTAATAACTACATTCCAAAAAACAGGGATCTGCCCACCCTGTACAGTTGTACAAACTTGACCATTTGTTCCTGCAAACGGGAAGATATACTGACTAGAACTAGCAGTTATAGAACTGATAGCAAAACCAAAGAAAAATTGAAATAATGACATCTGTGGATGATGAGAACTTACGTGAATCCATCGTTCCAAGTAGATCGAGGAACCTGCCCAAGCGTTAACACGGCGTTCACTGTTTCTTGAAGTCCAAGCCATATTTCTTGGAAATCAACTCTCTTGGGTTTCAGAGACATGTTTTAAAGTCTACTAGACTATAATTTAATCGTCATACTACCTATAATGGAAAAATTCGGAGGTCACTCAACATAAAACGTACTAAACGACCAATAGAGGTTAACATCTGCAAGGGGATACAATAACTAAAGAAGATTCAACGTAAGTGATAGGAAGATACGCAAGATTGAATTGATACAGTCACGCAGTGTGAAAGCAGTGAAACAATAATCGAAATCCGATAAAACTGTTCCGTAATAATTACTATGATAATGTATGGATTAGTGAACTAAGAAAAACGGCGAATGGGTTGTGAATTGGTTCGTACCTCACGCGTCACCAACACCAATTTATGGCTAACGGGCAGTTATTGCATAATTAGGAACGATATTCACCTCAAAATAAAAAAGCAATGAAAAGTAAAATGTTAAAAAGTATAAACGAGTATTCTGTAGGAAAAGTTACGTCTCAACTCCAATCCAATCTCCTCCCTCTGGAGTAGGAAGTTAGCAGTACAGCAGTGTTGCTTGCATTTAACCATGGAAGCTTACAAAAACTAGCAGATTAGTAGACTTTTCTTCATAACGTGGTGCTAGTGCTGCGCCATGTGGCAATTCGTTACATCTTCCATCTTCTTGGCCTTGAGAAGCCAGATGTGCGATCCAGTGATTTACAAATATCGGTGACTTCGGTTCCAGTGACAAAGAAATATTGGTGAAAGCGAGTGGAAATGAATGAAATGTGGCGCTGTCACACTTTTTTGAAGGAAGGAAGCATAAAAAGAGTATTGAACATAAATTTTTATGATTAAAGAGGGATTGCTTTACAGTTAAAATAATAGATGTAGAAATGTAGGTGGTAGTCGAGTGACCTAGACCGTACACAATGGGAACACACCGGGAACTCAGAGCTCAAACTGTGTGGAAGCGAAGCCGGGCTCACGATATTTCTGTACCGGTGACAAAGTTGCTGAAATATCGGCCAGTGACAAAGTCACCAAAATGATTTTGGTGACAAAGTCATCATATCGGTGACTTTGTCACCAGTACAGAAATATCGAACATCTCAAGCCGTGTAGTCTCAAGGAAGGTTTCACTGGTAACAGTGTTCGCAACTCTTTGAGGAGATTTCAGTTTCGAGCGCATTCTAACGGGATTTCGTCCAACTATCAATGTTCTTTCTGCTCTCTTTGGAGCTTGAATTTGAATGGAGAAAGAGAAAATGACTCAGAGCACTGGGAGGGCATTGTCACACAGATTTTTGTGGCAAATTAATTTAGAAAAACGATACAATTCACAAGGAATTGGCGGGGAAGGCTGGTGGACGATATGGTTGGATGAAATCCCGATAGAGTGCATTCGGAACCATAATTGCCCTCTTTGCCTGAGAATCTCTCAACTCTTTCAACCTCCACAATCGTCTTTGCTTTTTTCAATTTTATTTAGTACTATTTATTATTTGTCGCTAAGCGGTGACGCAGTGACAGAGACTGTAAGTATATATCCAATATGAGATTCAGTGACTGAGGCCAGAGCCGCCTAGCCGCCGTTTCAATACCGCGCCTGTGTATAGTAGTACTTTGTGTTGGAATCCAGCGTAGTCACTGAAATATCTGTCACTGCTTTTTCCAGTTCCTTGTCACCGATATATCAGTGACAAATCCATATCGGTGACTTTGCCACTGGTACAGAAATATCGAACATCTCTAGGTTTAGGAGGGCACCCAGGAAAAACTTACTGATAATGCAAGAACCACCAATAGACTGGCGATCGGATTTTTAAAAAAAAAACCATAGTCTGTACATAGGACCTCCACTCAGGAACATCAACGACCATCTTTCTCCCCTCTTAAAAGATGGAATACAAAATAATGGTCTCATAAATATGACTAGAACATTACATTTTTTTCTATAATTCCTAATATGTGCCTCCTTCAGAAATGTTCACAAACACCAATGTGGTAGAGCATATTTAGAAAACAATACGTTTAGACCCAAAGGAGTAAAAATTGTTACCTTCCAGGAGAAGGGAGTAGCAAACTTTTGGAAATTGAGATCATTTTGAGCGCTTCCTCTTCACCCATCCAGATATTTGCTCCCTTCATAGTCACTTGAAAAATAGCAACTTGAATATTTATTCGATGGATATCTGGCAAAACCAACTTCACTCAGGGTCAAATACTTTCCAAAGTATGTATGGATCTAGTTTCAGCTTTTTGCAATAGATTTTCAGCATGACTAATTATTTTTGGGACCTTTTACTTGGAACATTTTGTAAAAACGGGGTTTCACAATTTTAGTGATTGCTCGGTAATTTAAAAGGACGAATGCTAGTTAGAGTGGAGGAAAGGAATCCGAGGGAGGAAGTTCCAACAGTTTATTAGTATTTTATTTTAGGAGGTCATTTTTTATGTCCAAGGCTGAAACCTATGTTTGGCTTTTTTACTTTATTGGCCATTAAAATATATGGAGGGCTCATAGTTTAGGAATTATGGTGGAAAAGTTTAAAATGTGCCATTTTGAGATAATAGACAACAGTTTATTACCACAGAGGTTGAGGTATTTTGGTTTTATATTACAAAAAATCAAGCATTTTCTTGACTCCATTCAAAATGAACACAAAACTGTCTCTCTCTTGACTTCTTCACTATTTTTTCAATGCTACAAGTTAATAAAAAAAAAATCATTATTATTAAACATTATCTTGATTATGATGATCATGGGAGAGAACTTGATTACATATCAAAATCATGATTCCATTACAAACAACATTGACTCTTCTTGTGATGTTGTTATTCTTCTTATTATTATTTTTTTAAATAAAGTCATGTATCTTCTTCTTCCATTACAAACAATTTAGATATAAGTACCTACGAGTTTTATTAATCCGGCCATTTGTACCTCTGTGTGAAAAGCTTCCCCAGAAACACTAGATTATCTAGTCTCTACATGGTCCATATACCGATGGTTTTCTATTTTCTCGCTGTGAATACATTTTTCATTGATGAAGAATAATCTTCTGTTATACATATAACATCTAAAGAAACAAGTGGTATTTGGAAACGTGAAGTTGAATAATTCTTAATATTTGAACTTGGCGTTCAGTAGGAAGTAAAAGTTCCCGCAGCTCCGCTACCGAGCGCTCTTTACCGCTTTCGTCATCAACTGGCAGAATTGAAAAGTTGTCACGCTTGATCATGGGGGAAAATCTTCATTGTTCAATCATGGACCTCCTAGATCCATCTTAAATGCGAAATCCGTTTGACATTTTCGATTTTAACGGTTTGATGTTATCGAATGTTTGACATAAAGTGTTGATAACTCCCGGGAAATCAATGTAAAGCATTTATAGCTTCTATTCTGAAGGTCGACAATATGAACAGGTTGAGGAACCTCACCATTACTTCAACTGTAAGTACAAACCGGTTTGACATCTAAGAGCCATTGGTATTTTATTTTCATTTACCTACCATTGTAATTAATCACTACAGAAAAATGTTTCAACGTTCTCTCAACATTTTTAGTTAAACTTTCAATCGCCGAATGACCGAGAAACTGAACTTTTTGATAGCCTTGCAAATTGCATCCTTTTTCCTAATGAAGTATTTCTCGAAAACTCTTTACCATAGTTCACAATACTGGGCTAAAAAATCGCTCATCTACATACACGTGCCTTAAACTCGGTAGTCACAAATTATCCCAAGTGTTGAGGGTTGAAAATGAGCAAAATCAACTCAATGGGTTTTCGGTTAAACCAAAGAATAGGTAACGCACCTCTTATCAGTGATAAGTTATCACACCCGCCATATCGATATAGGTCCACGGTATCGATATATCGAAGGAACGTGTAATTAAACATCTGATTAATACCACAGCTGTGCAACAATATGGGGGTTTTGTCCGAAACAAAAAACATCTCAGCTGGGCTAGAATATCAGTGTTTGGTCCGGGATTAAAAGAAACATAAATACGAATGAAAGCAACAATTTCTGGTTTGAAAGCAAAAATCTCCTACCGTCTAGTTTGGTGGTCTGGATGCTCGCATCTCAAAAACAAAAAATATCCTACATCAATCCTTCTAGTAAAGTATAGATCAGTCGGAAAAGTAAATGAAAAGTGGAGGTAATAATATTACTTATATTATAACACGTGAAATGAAATTACTTACATTTATTGTAAGAACTTACTTTTAATGTGAAGAAAGTGATGGGAAAATGGCGCGTACTGGTGTCGGGTGAAGGTACAATGGTAGTGATAATCGTTTCAAGATGGCATTATATCAATGTAATAATCGATAATTATATCGATGTAAGTACACATTGATCTTATCTGATAAGATCGTGATAAAAGGTGTGTTACCTATTCTTTGGTTTAGCCCGCTCATCTACATACATGTGCCTTAAACTCGGTACTCTCAAATTATCCCAAGTGTTATGGGTTGAAAATGAGCAAAATCAAACGATATAAGCAAAGAAAATGGGTTTTCTTCTTTTGGCTCAGAATTGAATGAGGCCACTCGGGACAAAGTTTGATTGACCGTTACTGTTTCACTAGGGCTAGTGTTGAAATCAACACGACAGTGAATTGTTTGCAGAAGGGAACAGAACTGCCGGCTCGATCCTCGCAAAGCTTGCGCATATCTAATACAGTATATATGTATAAATACGTTTAAATGATCCTGTTACCTTTCCAGAAGGAAATGACGAACCCTTGAGCAAAATTAGTTTAAGCCAGAGCAGACCTTACAAAGATCAGTGAAAGCTACAACCGTACACCAGGCCATTGTCTCACTTCACTCCGCTTCTCCGAGTGCCCTGTTGTTTTGTTTTGTTTTTAATTCATAAGTACCTCTCCTCTCCACGTACATTTCACCAATACGTTCCTGACAGCTTCTTCATTCCCTGATGTCCCCTATTAAAGCTATGAGCTAATTGAAAGATTTAAATACTTACCTACCTGAATTTTAGATCTGCTAACCAAGAGTGGACGTTATAATCTCAGGATCTTGTGTGTCCATTGTAGCTTTTTAGGTTTATAAAATCTTGAGCTTTTCTTGAATCTGCTGATCTATTTGTTTCAGATGTAGTTCATGCCCTACAAGAGGCAGAACAATTATCAAGTGACGACATGAGTGGAGGGATTGCTCCAAGTAAGAGCACTGTCTACGCCTCTAATTTGGTTTATTCTCTAACGAACAACGACCTTCATAAAATATTCTCCAAGTATGGCCAAGTGGTTAAAGTCACTTTGGTAAAAGACAAAGAGACTCGCAAAAGTAGGGGTATAGCGTTTATTCAATACTTGAGAAGAGAAAGTGCAAATGAATGTGTTAAAGTTCTCAATGGGAAACAAATGTTCAACCGAACCATTAAATGTAGCATAGCCAGAGATAATGGGAGAAGTGTCGAGTTTATCAAAAAACGGTACTATCCTGACAAGACGTCATGTTATGAATGCGGGGAAGGAGGTCACCTAAGCTATGAATGCCCTAAGAACTCGTTGGGGAGGAGGACACCGCCGCCGAAGAAAGAAAAGAAAAAACCGAGAACTGACGCACATACCAACTTTCAAGAGGAAGAGGAAGCAGAGTATTCAGATGAAGTCACAGAAGACCCCGCATTAGAGACATTAAGTGCAGCAATTCAAATGGAGCAATCGAGAATGGAAATAGCACGGATTCGTTAAACGTTTCCTTTCTCAAGAAAAAAGTGATAAAAAAGAACTCTTACTTTAGTGATGAGGAAGAACTAAGTGACTGAAGTGTAATTTAAAAATCCGGATCAAGGAAAACCAGTACAATTTAAAGAAGTTTCATGTATATAAAATGTAAAATATGTTGAAGTTTGTAATAAAAACGGACTAGGATAGAACGTTGTCTATATTTCCACGAAAGTAAAGAGTTACACTGTTAAATCGATTTCGACGGTTAGGTCATCATCAGTAACAAACATGAACTGAAAGTACATCACAGAAAGCATATCTTATATAGGATCGAGTGAGAGGAGATTGAATCCTATTGGCTCAAGGAAGTGAAAGGGACGGGGAGGACCAACCAATGCCACTCAAGGCTTACAAAGTGAAAGGGGCACAAACAGTATCATTATGGAGAGGCGGAACCAAACAAGAAAGAACCCAATAATGGAGAAATATTTTGAGGAATGACATCATTTAAACATTTTCCTGACCTATCACTTTTGACAATTTCGAATTTTTCTAGCACATCCAACATACCTCCCTTTGGGCAAAAGTGAGGAAATTCTACATATTGCCTGTTTGTCAGATCAAAACTGAAACTATGATTGGATTCATTCAGATGACTTGCAAAGGCGGAATCACCCTTGTTGTCCCTGAAATCCTTTTCATGCTCTTTTATTCGTTCCCTGAATTTCCTACCAGTTTGACCACAGTACTCAAGCCCACAAGAACATTTTAGTTTATAAACCCCACTTTTATTGTGGGCTTGAGTACTGTGGTCAAACTGGTAGGAAATTTAGGGAACGAATAAAAGAGCATGAAAAGGATTTCAGGGACAACAAAGGTGATTCTGCCTTTGCAAGTCATCTGAATGAGTCCCATCAAAACTCTATTTTTGATCTAACAAACAGGCAATATGTCGAATTTCCTCACTTTTGCCCAAAGGGAGGTATGTTGGATGTGCTAGAAAAATTCGAAATTGTCAAATAGGTCAGGAAAATGTTTAAATGATGTCATTCCTCAAAATATTTCTCCATTATTGGGTTCTTTCTTGTTTGGTTCCGCCTCTCCATAATGATACTGTTTGTGCCCCTTTCACTTTGTAAGCCTTGAGTGGCATTGGTTGGTCCTCCCCGCCCCTTTCACTTCCTTGAGCCAATAGGATTCAATCTCCTCTCACTCGATCCTATATAAGATATGCTTTCTGTGATGTACTTTCAGTTCATGTTTGTTACTGATGATGATCTAACCGTCGAAATCGATTCAACAGTGTAACTCTTTACTTTCGTGGAAATATAGACAACGTTCTATCCTACTCCGTTTTTATTTGAAATGGGTTTCCACAACTTCGTCGCGAGTGACATAGTCCGTTGAAGTTTGTAATTATTTTTTTATTAAATAAACTGTAGGAACATAAGTACATCAAGTTTTACCCGTCCATTCGAAACTGCTATATGTGATGCAGTTCTCAGCGTCAGTGGTGGCTATCACAAAGGTTTTTTTGGTGTGAGTGCTGAGGCGAGCGTGTCTCACGATATCCAAGGGGCTGAGAGGATGGTCAGGGAGGCAGACGAGGACAATGTAGAAGGCGTGGAATTTGAAAGGCTCGCCGGGATAAGCTAGGAAGTGGCCGCCGAATTTAGAGCCGTTCGTAAGGTACATTCCCCGCTCCCAGAGGTCTTTGAAAACGAGGCATTTCAGCGTCTCAATGGGGGTTTTAGGGTACGGCCATTCTCCTGGCGCAAGCTGATTTTCCTTCAGCCAGGGATTCGCTGTAGACAGAATACAAGAATTTTCGTTAGAAAGCGCAAGTACGCAAAACTAGGGTTTCCTATACTCTCGCTTAGTTTTTCGTTGGTTATTTTCAATAATTAACCTTTGTAATCGATTAAAAAAAAACGCTGCAATTCTTTCACTGGGTTTATTATTCAATTGGGTTGCGTTCATGATTTGAATTTCTACTAAGCTCTGGAGTGTGCGTGTTTCACAAATGATAGAGCGATTATTGAATTTCAGGAGATATGCATAAAGCACGTAAATCTGTTCTCAACAAAAATACCTATTTGGATTGATCAGTGATCATATTTGTGTGCCTCCTGAAATTCAATAATCGCTCTATCACTTGTGAAACACGCACACTCCAAAGCTTAGTAGAAATTCAAATCATGAACGCAAGCCAATTGAATAATAAACCCCAGTGAAAGAATTTGCAGCGTTTTTTATTGAAGATTCGGATTCTACACCCTTTGAAATGTAAACCATGAAATTTTCAGGGGGGGTTAGAATTTTTTTTCAGAGCGATTACAATGGTTTATTATTGAATAATAAACCAAAAAGGAAGTAGTTAGTTGATCTACATTATCAAATTACGGTGTCATACATACTCGTTGGGATTTGAACATAGAGCCCACTCTCGTTACTCTTCACCCTCGCCATTTCTGCTTCGTATATATTTTCTTCGTCGATTGGTTCTGCTTTCATTCCTCTCGCCATTTTTCGCTTTTTCCCTTCAACTATCCGGTCAATCATGCTTCGAACTTCAGCCTGCCTTTTCATCTCGTACATCTCCACCTACGAACGAGCAGACGGGGTGTAATAGTGACTATGCAAGATTAGACTAATAAATTCGAAGATGAAAAAGATGCAAGTAGGTAAACAACGAAATGTAATGGATAAAGAACGATACATACCTGTTCTTTTTGGACTATTTGTTGGTACTTATTATATTCTTCTTTTGTAGCCTCACTGACAGGTTCAAAAGGATCCAATACTTTCATCAAAATTCCTATATTTTTTTCGAGTATGAGAGTTAACTCCTCTGGAAGAAGAACCATGGGCATTCCGTTGACAGCATCCTGCCGTGGGATGTTGGCAAGGCATCCAATAAGGCTACCAACGATTCGGTGATCTCTTCGCAACTTTAACCAATCTGAAATAAATAATATCAATAGGGTAGCACGGGAAATTCTCAGGTCAAATATATATTGACCATAAAAAGGCATACCTGTACACTATTAAGAGCTGAGGATGATAGTACTTTTTGATTTGATAACATAATACATAGAATACTCATTTTGACTGGCTACATATATTTTATAACCAGTTGTTGTGGAAAAATGAATAAATAGAGAAACAGCATCAGGCAAAAACAGCAATTTAGACCCATGGTAGATTTTTTTTTCTTTTTTTCAAATTATATTTACTTTATGGCAGACTTATACAGTAATAACATGGCATTTGACGCATACTTGCTACCCAGCGGTAGGTACATGCTTATAGGTTAGTGAGAGCAAAAATAATAAAATTCGTAATTTGGAGGACTAGAAGGATTCAGGAACCAGAAGATCTGAGTGCCATTTCCGTTTGAGTTGCCTTTGGTGACGGGATGGGCGGGGTTCTTCAAGAATGGCCCAAGAATGATTGGGTTTCCATGGTGGATGATACGAGCAGCCAAGTTTTTATAAGATTCAGAGATGATTTCCAGGACTGTTGGCATGTTGAGATCTGAATGTAGAGTGGAGTTACGAACATACCACGGAGCCCCCGTGAGGGTTCGTAGGATTTTATTTTGCTGGGTGGCGACGAGTCAAATTTGAGAGTTGCTTGCTGACCCCCATATATGATGCAGGCATACTGCCATATAGGCCTCAAAAGGGAAATGTACATCAGGCGCTTTGTATGGAGTGGTACTTGTTTGCTGGACAGAAGGTAGTAGAGGTTTTCGGTTGCAATAGCGAAGACTGGCCACCAAGTTTTTGATGTGAGAGTGCCAAGTCAATTTTGCATCTAGAATAATGCCCAGGTATCTGACGGTACCGTTTCTTTCCACTGAATCATTGTTTATAAGGAGGTCGTATAACGGTACTGTTTTTCTATTAGAGAAACATACCAGCGTTGTTTTGTTAGGGTTGAGTTTAATTTTCCATTTAGAACTCCATTCAAAGAGATGGTTGGTGTACTCCTGAAGAGTTCCATGCGCTTGCTGTGTGTCGGGAAAGAACAGCTAGGTCGTCTGCAAACTGGGCCACTATTATACCTGGCTGGCTGGGGACATCATGGGTATACAAGATATATAACAGGGGACCTGAGAACGCTTCCCTGTGGGACACCAGCCTCGATCCTATGTGTCCTTGATTTGGCGTGCTGATACCGCGAATGTCCTACTGGTGAGGTAGGATTGCAGGATCCGATAATATATGTCAGGTAGGTGAACCTTGAGTTTGGACAGTAGTCCGCGGTGCCGCAATCGGTCAAAAGCCTTCTCCACATCGAGAAATAGTCCATAGCACACCTGCTTCTGCTCGAAAGCCTGGAGGATTTCGTCCACAACTAGGTGTAGTTGTTGAGGGCATGAATGGAGAGAACGAAACCCAAATTGTTCGGGGGGAAATAGGTGCTCCAATGAGGTAAGCAGCTGTGGAAGCAGGAGTCGCTCCAAGACTTTGGACAGGATGGAGAGCAGACTAATTGGCCTATAACTTTTTACGTCATTTGCACGTTTTCCTTTCTTTCTGAACATAACTACCTGGGCAAACTTCCATTTGAAGAGAAAATACGATAGTCTCTGGATCGCATTATAAATTTGCGTCAGTCGCACCAGCGCTCTCCGTGGCAAATGCGTCACAAGAGGCTTGGTTATCCCATCAGCACCTGGAGCCTTTATGGAGCGAGATCGCATGATTGCAGACTTGACCTGTGGCGGTGTGAAAAACTTGTGAAACGGGGAAAGTTGCAGAGGAGCATCAAGGCCTGCGCGCACTTGTTCATCAAAATTCTTATCCCCCATACGATTGGTTGTGAATTGGAGTGCATTCAGCAAATGGTAGATGAAATATTTTCAAGCAAGCAACAAGTTCAGATATTAAACTGACTCTATCGAAGGTATTTTCTTGAAAATCAAGCTACGATAGAAGAAGCCAGGGTAGAACCTACACTTGTGTACTCTGCGTACCCATTAAAAATACTTTGATTGATATAATAGATGCGGAAAAATAAATAGATAAAAATAGGTGCGTTACCTATTCTGTGATTCAGCCTAAACTACAATGAAAGTGTACTTACATTACACTTGTAATATGTATCTATCTATGACCCAAGATGATAAATATTCTGACTTACCATCGGCGTCCCATACGAAACCTTTTCCCGAATGGAGAATGATAAGAATAGGATGTTCGTTATCAGCCATATTTTATGAAAAGTTGAATGTAGAAAGCATATAATACTACTATTGAGATCAGTATACCTATGCACAGAGAATCACTTATGTTTGTTTGATTTTGTTATTGTGGTTCATCTCTTTATCAGAAGGAGGCGGAATTTTATCAAAGATAGGATAAGCTGTTGTCCGGGTAGCATGGATCTAGCAAAGCGGGTTGCACAGAGCAAAAACAAGCATCTTCATACACATACAGGTCGTCGCACTCAATTTTGGTTAACCAGCGCTACGTAGTGTTCATCTTCTGAACGAATTCTGCACAGAGCAGCTGTGTCTTGCTTTAGACGAAGCATCCAGCCGCCATGTATGAGGTGCATGATCAACTCAATTGTTTATCATGGCCAAATGAGAAGTCATGATATCCTAAGAGGAAGAGGAAGAAGAGTCAAGTTTTCTTAGATGAAGGTGACCAACCAGTCACCTTTCCAGTCAACTAACCATCTCATATATTCCTGGGGGTGGCCAGATTGTCTTGGCTATTGTACCAGATCCAAAATATTGCATTCTTGCAAAAGAATTATTTCACGTATTACGCAATCGTACAGTACTACATTCCAAATTGAATACCAAAGTTACACAGTTTCTAGTAACAAAAGGAGTGCAAAATGAAATGATGTCTATGATCTAAATCATAGAAATTGTATTAGGTACCTACGACAATGCTCACCTGGTAGTCTGAAAATGAACAATCTTGAATTTGACAACTACACTCAGTAAAAAATGTTTCCGTACACCCACTTTGCTTTTCACGAATACTGTAGCTGCTTCTCACAAACCTTGAAAAACGGGATACTAATTGCATGAATGTATTCACAGACATCTTAAATAACAAATTCCAAGTCAACCAACTTGTCAACTGAACGAACCAGGCGAAATTGACAATAGACGTTGACGAATTCATTTTTATCAGGGCAAAAAAGTGTTCGTACAGTCCAAAGAACAGCAAAAATCGAGCTAAAAAAATTGAGTAATAGCTCGTGGGCTTGTTTAAAACTTCCAACAAACGGAACTTTATCGAATCGAGGAGCTTCTCAACCAAGCTGGAAGGTATCTGAGGCCACTAGTTTAGAAGCACTAACTGTACCATGACAATAACAATACGGTAATGATAACAAATCTTGGAAATGGTTTAAGAATTGCCAGCTTGTTAGTGTTTATAACATTTGTCACAGACACACACATAGAGACATAAAGCTATAGGTCTTAGATTGGATTTGTATTCAGCTAATTTTTCGAATTTCTATTTTCATTGATTTATTTATTATTATTATTTTTTTAATCTTTGGATTGTGACCCCCCCCCCCAGGATCAATTCAAATAGTCGTCCCCATACTGGGATACCTCCATGACCTACTCCGGAAAAATGCGACCTCTGATAGTTGTTTTTGCGGGTGGGAAGAGTCTTGATTGATGTTGTACCGATTCTGATGAACTCCAGTTTGCTTATGGAGACCTCTATGCTTGTATTCTTGCGTATCTGTCTTGGTACTAGCGTAATTCCAGTGGGGCTGAAGTTTTTGAAATAAATCCCTTAATGTCATTTGTATAGAGGCGGGGATACGGAAGTTCTTATTTTAAATGTTACAAAGTGCTTTGAGGGGGGGGGGGGGGGCAACAACAATGGATAGTTATTGTTCCAACAACTATGATGCTAAGAGGAAATCTTGAAAGAAACGACAGGATTTTACTGTTTTACTTGTTTTTGGACTCAAGTCCTCATTGGCTCCAAATACGGAAAACTTATTTAATAAGAAACCAACCAGCGAAAGAGGAATCGTTGGTACTGGAGGGATGTTATTCAAAAGCGCAGATCTTACCTCAAGGAAATGACGATCGTTAGCTCTTAAGAGGAGGACTGACGTCAGTCCCGCGTACCATTGAATATTATTTTCAAAAATTAATCAAGTTGTTTGCCTCATGCCATTAAACAGGCGATAACTCTCTCAAATCACACTGTTAAGAAAAATAATTACGTCATTAGAAAGAGTGTTATATTTCTTTTCAGATAAAGGTTCTATCATGGCATTTTCGTAACATTATCCGTTTTGTGGCATTCTGAAACAATACCAGATGAAGCCGCTTTTGGTTTAATATTTAAAATAATGAACCTTTGTAATCGATCGAGAAAACAGTTTTTTAGCCATCCCAAAATCCGTTGGTCAACGTTTCAAGATACGCTCTGCAATGTTCAACTAGACTTCCCTCCAAGGCTGTTCCAAAGTTTACAAATTTTGCCTCAAAAACATCCATTGATCCGGAATATTGAAAATAGCTTAAATTATTGTTTTCCAATACAAAAAGAAATTCTGCTGTTCAAGAGCTTTTCGTATTTCCGTGTTTCTGCAGACAATCAAGTCGTTTATGACAACGGTACCTGTAACATTGTATTTTATTTTCCGGATTCTGGGCTTCCTTGAATTACCTTCCTCGAGAATTTCAGTGTTAATAGAAGATGAAGTGTCCCTTGATTCGATAGCACGTCCAAAATTGTCGAATAAATTAGTCAAATTATGAAGTAACGTAATGGTCAACCGGTTACCATTTACGAGAATGTCCATTCCAGTGATTTTGTCCACTACATCTAAGAAATTTGCAACATGCAGTTCATACGATGCAGAATGACTGGTTTTAGTACTGTTGCTTTTTGAGCTGGATCTTCAGATTGGTGAACTTCGTGTAGCTTACCTTCAGGGGCGTAACGTACAGCCCCGCAAACCCCGCGATGCGGGGGGGCCCGGGAACGAGCCCGCTCTAGCAAAATTCATTTTTTCAATTTTAAAGAATAATTCGGAACTAACGATACACAGAAAAATTCCATTATGTAACATCAAGTTTATAAACATCAACGGTAATGTAGGTTCATTGATCAATCATCTTTTGGTTTTATTAACAACCAGGTGAGGAAGGGTGTAAAGTAGCTAAGGTGTCAGAGTTGCGAAGGTGCGTACTAGGGATGGGACATCGTCATCGATATTATCGAAATATCAATGTTTTGCTTCGATATTACGATGTTTTGCCATCGATGCCACATTTTCGATAATATCAATATATCGATGTGTTGGCTCCGATAACATCGGTTTGGTTTACTCTTTGGTTTGGTTTTCTCTTTGGTTCACAGAAACAATTCCATCTAGTCTGCTCGCTACCTAACGTAGAAAAAGAGAAATATTAAAAATGCATTCGACTGCCGTAGTATTAGCGAATTTTCGAAGAAAGAGAAACTACTTATTGTTCTCGGACAAAAATGTTTGCATCAAGATCCGTTTTAAAGCATTCTATGTCCACTGTCGGACACCAAAAACACATTCCAGACGATAACTCGCGATAAAATTAAGATTAAAACTAAAATTTGCACAAAAATCTACCTAGGCTTTCAACAGGCTATGTTTGAAGATGAGCACAATCGCTTCACTCTAAGAGGAGATTTGGGGCATTTCAAATGAGGGAAAGTTAGCCGAAAACCCCTAAGCAGGTGACTCTCTTTTATAAAGGTTCTTTCACGCTGAACACGATGGTGAAATCGGATTGGAAATATTTCAATTAGTTCAAAATAGAGCAGTTTGAAGATGATTCAACAAGGTAAGTAGATTGGCAAAATTCGCCAAAAAAAATAAAAAATTCTTCAGCTTTCAAAAATTTTGAAATTAAAATGAGAAATGGGTATCACAAGTCAGGAAATAAAATTGTCGGTTTTGCGTAATTTTTCCTCCTGCAAAAGGAGTTACTTTGAAAATTTGCTCATTCCGTCATGCTGCATCTGGCAGTCTTGGCGTTGGTCTTTTAAAACGCTACCACTTAGTTACTGGAGACATCTTTATGGAATATTCACTCACAAACGCTGAACGAACGAACAAACTAAATCCTCAGAATACTAGCAAGAAGCGATCGGTAGTAGCGTGTATTAAGGATACCGTTAACTAATAAGGACACCGATATCGAAAATATCGAGTTCGTAAAGGTAGGTTAAATTGTTATATTATATTATGTATTTTTAGTTAGGTTATCGTAGCGTATTGTACGATGACCGTTGAACCAGGCTTTTCCATGCTTTTCTTGTTTTCCCATTGACCTAATCGCAGCCCTCGTTCTTTAATAACCTTCCATTTCGTCAAAGTAGTATCTCCCTGGCAAATCAAATTTCATGTTTGCATTCATCTTGCACTGAGTATAGTGCACAAACAAAAAAGGCGTTGTCTAACCAAGATTTTCCAAAAAAAAAAACGTATTCTTATAAGAATATCACGATTATCACGATGTGCACCAGCCTTGGATGATCGGCTAAGATCTTTAGCTCCCGTATGGGTCTGGTCTTCAACGTCCTGGGTGCTTTTTTACCGTACGGTGTCTCCAAGCACGTGGTCCAGTCCCTCACATGGTATTTAATCACTCTTTCTACATGAAAAGGCTTGGGTTTGCACCTGGATGATTGGAACAATTTATTCCAGTCCTCAGGTATTTCTGCTGGAGCTTTCTGATTCAAAAAACTCATATCCCGATCACACTCCATGTAAGAGTGACCTCATGGGGAACACGACTTTTTGTGTATGCACAACGTAATGTAAAAATCGTATAACGGTCCAGTTTTTATTTTTGCCCCCACATGCGTCAGCGAAAATGCTGAGGTGTTTCACGTCTCGAGATAAGTATGTAGTTGAAAAAACAGTCATACAAGAAGGAGCTTACTTCATTACTTCCGTTTTTGGCTATAGTTTATGCGTATGTGTGAAGAACCACGTCATTATCTAAGGTTTGAACAGAGGGGAGTACGCGAGGAACTGGCGTTAACTCTTTCTTCCCCAGTACCGCTCAGAAGGACCCGTTATTCCTCTGTACACGTTTTGTTCCCCGGCGGTTTTCAAGCATTTGGACCCGTTTTTCCCCAGTTCTGAGATGCTTATCGTGTTCGCCGCCCCAAAATCTATAAGGAACCAAAATTACCTCCATTTCGTAAAAAAATCGAGTTAACTCGTTCTTCCCCTGTAGTCTTCAAGTAGTAAAAGTGTTCAAGTACATATTTTTTTAAATTGTTTTTATGTATTTTTTTTTAATCTAATAAAAGTGTTTATAATCCGTTTAATAGTGGTTCTGTTATTTACCCATTTTATTATTCTTGAAGTACGCCACCACTAGCCATGATTTTTAAGAGCATTTTACCATGGACCTGCAAGTAATTACCGTGGGCACAGAATTTGAAAATAAGACATTTTGAGCTTAAAAATGGACTTTGATTTTTGCCTGGTGTATTTTCTCAACCCTAGGCTACCCAGGAATCACTATAAATGTTTGAGACCTTTTAGGAGTAGTTTCATTTTTGAAAACTTTGCTAGTTGAAAAATGCCCGTAGTTTAACATTCAACCTTATATGTTTAGGGCGATGGTGGCCTCATAACCGCTCAATTATGCACTAGAAAGAATACAGTTAGTGTAATTTGGAAAAGTTTATTTTGTTATTTGTGTATTTATAAATTGAAGATGATGATTAATTCACAGGAAAACACTTTTATGGTTTGCAACGAACTGAACTTCATTTCAAACTTCCCAGTCAACACACTAACAACTTAAACATGTGAATAACCGTATTGTGAGTGCATAATATCATTTAGATGGGAGTTCCATTTGATTAAAGGATTACTATTCTGATAATAACTGGCTGTATTAGTGCAAAGGCATATGTAAAATCTACGTCCACATGCTAACAACGGGAGTGATCGGATCTGAGTTTAGAAAGCAGAGCCAAGTATTTGCTTTATTTCGTTTCAGGATTCCACATGCTTTCAAATCTTTCCTGAACCCAGTCTGATATCAGAGAAATCGAGGACTTTGGTATCTATTTACGTGTTCAATACCTTCGGTGAAAACATTAGACGAACACAAGAAATTATTCAAAGGTAAACCTGAGCTAGTGATAGATAGATAGCGAAATGTAGGCTTCCGAACTAATTGAAATCGTAAAAAAACTAATGAGAGGAAACAAAAACGATTTGTCATCAATCGCAACCGAATTTCCGGATGCCATTACAAAAAATTCCAGTTTAATCGATGAATGGCTGTAATTACGTGATTCAGCGTGGAAAGATAATGAAAAAAGATGTGCATATCGTGGCATGCCACTCTTGGGGTTCCTCAAACCTAATAACGAAGGGCATTGGATTAAAAAGGCGACCTATAAAAATAAGTTTGCGCCGATGAGCCCATGGTTAGCATTGCAGCAGGGAGCAAAATTATCGTCCTTGAAATCCTTGTAAAAAAACGCTGCAAATTCTTTCACTGGGGTTTATTATTCAATTGGCTTGCGTTCATGATTTGAATTTCTACTAAGCTTTGGAGTGTGCGTGTTTCACAGGTGATAGAGCGATTATTGAATTTCAGGAGATATGCATAGAGCACGTAAATCTGTTCTCAACCAAAATACCTATTTGGATTGATCAGTTGATCATATTTGTGTGCCTCCTGAAATTCAATAATCGCTCTATCACTTGTGAAACACGCACGCTCCAAAGCTTAGTGGAAATTCAAATCTTGAACGCAAGCCAATTGAATAATAAACCAGCGTTTTTTTTAAGGATTAGAATGCTGCAACCCGTGTTTCATACAAAGCCTTTTGATATTTATAACATCAACATCACTAGGTTACTGATATCATAACAAAAACAATAATAAACCAAAATAACGCAAATGTTGGCTCCATAAATCGGGCCATAGATCGGGAATGGTTTGACCTACGGACCTGGGGAGGGGCTCATTCGATTCCTCTTGGAGTGTTCTTCAACAAGAGTACAAATTTAGCTCGCCTTGACTTTTTTTGAGGTTTTCAGGGATTTTACAAAAACTTCGATAACCCTTAAAGGGCACTATAAATTAAGTGAGAGAGCTGGCTAAAGAATTGGGTCGTTGTCGGAGCAACATGGATTTTTCCTGAAATTTTCAGGTCTTTTGCTCCAGCCGTTTGGGAGAAATCTTGCGTACGGCGGACGGACGGAAATTTTTTTATTGCAGATTCGGATTCTACACCCTTTGAAACGTAAACCGCATGATCTAAACTTTTTGTTTCCTCGTACGTTCTGGGCTCTCAATTGATAATGCCAGGCATCTCCATGGGGTCGAGGGCGTGAGCATCGGAGTATAGGATATGCTCATCATGGGATTCCCCCGAATGATTACTTATGAATCATCGGAATCGAGATTCTCGAAACTCGATGGATTCTGAGTCTTGTTTCAGCGGTACAGCCATACAGCCAGATTATGGTATACGTACGACTTACCAAATGATCTTACATCAATGCAATGTCTACTTTAGTTTGTTGCTCACAGTTTTTTAAATCCAAGATGCACTATGTTTCCCGAACAAGGGAATCACTAAAAAGTTCGTCCACAAAATGGAAAAGGTGTGAATCACTGTAAGAAAACCAGTGGCTTGTTCATATGGTGGGAGGCATTGACCTTGGAGCGATCTCAGAGTAAAACCCGCTTCAATCTCTTCCTCTTCATATATAGCGTTAGGGGCCTCCCCCTCTTCCTTTGTCTTCAGCGAAGTCGAAGTGACACGCGGTGTCAGTGAGTTTACCTTAGGACAGTGTCATTGTAACGACAATTTGCTTTCGGTTTTCATCTTAAAAATAAATATGGAAGTAGAACCATTTCTTCCAAGGAGCGTATCCATATCGATGGTGGCAAAACACGAGGAGCCCAATCGAATGCCATGTGCCAAAATCACGTCTCACTCAACATCCAGGTAAGACAACACAACATCCTAATGAAAACACTCAATACTATCCTAGAAACATACATTTTTTTAAAAGAAAATTTTTTCACAATATATTATTTCTGCATAACTGTAGTTCTAAGCGAGTGTTATACAGGGTGTACAGCGTACGATCCGAAAATCTTCCCACACCTGTTCTACAGCTAGTTTCCAACAAAAAGTGCCTCTTGGAGATTTTTTTAGAGGCTTCGTTTTTGAGTTATTTCACTTTTGGGATTTTTTTCGTGTTTTCGAACTTACGTCACTAAAACGGCCGGCGTTTTCAAAGTAATTGCAAATCTAAGTATGCCGTTGGAAAGAGCATAAAATTATCTATCGTCTCAGTCTTTAATAATAATTTTTTTAAAGGAACTAAAGGGTAAAAATGAGCCTGAAAAGTAAATTTTGTCAAATTTTGAAAAAACTTCTTTTTTAATGGCTAATCAGTCCCCCTTAATTTTAATGATACGTTTAAGCCTGTAAGCTTAAAAAATGCGCAAAAGTCTCAGCTTTCCAATGGTATATTTAATTTTTAGGTTTTAGGGGGAACTTTTTTGAGGAAATTGAGATTTTATGCAAAAAAAAACGTGTATTTTCAAGCACATTTGATGTGATCGAACGGGTGTGTGGATCTACCTTTGACCGTTAATCATATTATCATACTCAACATTTTGCTCGTGACGATGTTTCTATCAACGAGAAGACGAGAGAAATCGTAACAAACAATGGGATCAAACCTCACGATATCATCAAGAACGGGAGACAAATAACAGTTGATTTATCAACTCAATTCATTACGCGGATGCCCTCACTCAAACTTAAATTTCTTAGGTAATGCCGTTGACATGATACATTCTACACCCAGAAAATGAAAAAAAGTTTTAGTTATGTAGGTTTCATTCTCTTTTTTTTTTCTCTTTTTCTTTAAAAAAAAAAACCTCAAATGTGCTTGAAAATACACGTTTTTCTGCATAAAATCTCAATTTTCTCAAAAAAGTTTCCTCTAAAACCTAAAAATTAAATATACCATTGGAAAGCTGAGACTTTTGTTCATTTTTTAAGCTTACAGGCTCAAACGTATCATTAACATTAAGGGGGACTAATGAGCCATTAAAAAAATAAGTTTTTTCAAAATTTGACAAAATTTACTTTTCAGGCTCATTTTTACCCTTTAGTTCCTTTTAAAAAATTATTATTAAAGACTGAGACGATAGATAATTTCATGCTCTTTCCAACGGCACACTTAGATTTGCAAATACTTTGAAAACGCCGGAGTTACGGCCGTTTTAGTAAATTAAGTTCGAAAACACGAAAAAAATCTTAAAAGTGAAATAACTTGAAAACGAAGCCTCTAAAAAAAATCTCTAGGAGGCACTTTTTGTTGGAAACTAGTTGCAGAATACGTGTGCGAAGATTTTCGGATCACACGCTGTACACCGCGTATAAATGTGTGTATTCTGTACAAACTATGTATACCTACTGTCTTCGTGATCTTATCAAAAAACCCTTTTCCGCCCACCACATTCAAGAGTAGTAAGCAAATGGAATACCTCAAGTATTCAGTTTTTCTTTTCTCTGATGTAGAATCAGCAATTTATTTCTTAAAATATTATTTGATTGTTTATCTTGAGCAGCATTTTCATTGTAGCCAGTACTATGACCTTTGTGTAAAATCAAGTACAAAACGCTTTGCTTTTCGCCGTACAGGCTCATCTTTAGTTTAACAACGTCATGAAAACCACCATGAAATCAAATACTACATAATATTTCTTCAATAATTACAAAAAATTTAAACTTCTTACAATTTAAAAGTCCATTATGTACTCGATGAAATATCAATAAGTTTATCAAACATTCATTTATTTGTGTCACTATAAAATTGAAAATGGCATAAATATCCAGCTACATTAGCTCGAGCCGGAAAGATGTCTCAAAAGTGTGGGTTTAAATTTTGAATTGTAACTTTGATTGAAAGATTTGCGATCCTCGATTCAAAACGAATTAAACCCGGTCATGTCAGTTAACAACATTTTACTTTCATTCTTCTAATTAATTGGAAAGAGGAACCGTGGGCCGATCTGATGGTTGATTGATTTGAGACAAAAGATTTTCAATTACTAACCTAATTCCTTGTTGTGTTGCTCAACAAGTGTTTTCACGGTCTGACGAAGTCTCCTCCTACGAACTATTGCTCTGTTGCAACTAGGTTAATTACCCTCAGTTTCTAATTTTCATGAAAATATCATCCTTCTATACAAGAAACGGATAAATTTGTTCAGCATTATTGAAAGATTTTGCCGGCACGTAGGCTTATGAACGCTACCCTGACCGCCACTCGCAGCGTCACTTGTCAAAATAATAAGCCTTTGTAATCGTATAGCAAACATTTTTTATAGCTCCCTCAAATTCAGTAATTTCATGTCATTCTAAATCTGAACCGCCGTCTGCCGTAGGCCTTAAGGGCCATAAAAGGCCATATAATTTATGTAAAACGCTGCAAATGACACTACAGAGTTTATTGTTTTTATGTTACGTAGCACTTCTACTTAAATCACTGACCTATATATATTAGATGTTGTATAATATTATCTAAACTCGGTAACTCGCGTTTCCATAACTTGTAATTGCATTCCAGATCTAAATACTTGAGCTGCCGCCAGACACGCGGTATAACTTAGACCTTCCGTTAAGCGGGCTCTATATTCCGACCTGCTACCTAACTGATTTTTTGAATATTGACCGAACGGATTGTATTAATCCGAGTGGTCTCATTCGATTCTGGGAAATAATTTCTATCTGAATCAAACAGAAAACTGCCCTCTTACATCGACGGTTTTGAGATTTCGATTTTTTGGCAGATTAATCCTTGAATATAATCCCCTATGATTAATTGATCAAGATACCGAGATTACTGGCGCATCACAGATAAACATTGAAATTTTGAGCCAAATTTCGTAAATTTTATATCTGATTTTCAAAATCTGCTCTTCTTGAAACGTAAACCAACAACTGTTAAGGGGGGTTATTGAAAATAATAAACCAAATTCCGTTCTTTCCCATACGGACTTCACTCAGGGTCTAATTCGACCTAACTTCTAGCCAGCCTGATCTTCTCACAAGCGTTATCATAAAACGTAAATAAACCTTTGCGAAATAATTTGCAACGTTTTTTAAACACATACAGATTCTGGGTGAGCTCTGAAGCTAACTTCCATTTGATTAATAAGAATCTGCAAATAAAAACGGAGTAAGATGGAACGTTGTCTAGATTTCCACGAAAGTAAAGAGTTACACTGTTAAATCGATTTCGACGGTTAGGTCATCATCAGTAACAAACATGAACTGAAAGTACATCACAGAAAGCATATCTTACATATATAGGACCAAGTGAGATGAGATTGAATCCTATTGGCTCAAGGAAGTGAAAGGGGCGGGGAGGACCAACCAATGCCACTCAAGGCTTACAAAGTGAAAGGGGCACAAATAGTATCATTATGGAGAGGCGGAGCCAAACTTATTGCAAGAAAGAACCCAATAATGGTGAAATATTTTGAGGAATGACATCATTTAAACATTTTCCTGACTTTTTAGTCCGTATCAAGACTCTGCAATTTGAAATGTAGCATCTTTGGGACTGCTGGGTTAAATAAGAAACTACCAAGATTAGGTTTTAAGCATCATTTCTTCTGCTTCTACCGGCGGTGATGAACATAAAAACGGCATTTCCTACTTGTGTCCTCATTTTGCCGCCTATTTTATTTTAAACAACGTGGTTTCCTGCTAGTTGAAATAATATGATGATTAATGAAGAATAGAGCATTGGATTTCTTTTGGAAGCTGAACTTGAAATGTGAGTATTGTTTGATACGCAGCCTTGATATGATCTAGGACCTAAATGACTCCCAAATTTGAATTAACGGAACAAATTGATGGTTGTCAATTTATAAGATAGTACTTCATATTGTCTATTTACCTTAAACAGACCGATTTTTAAGTAAACGAATCCTTGGCTGCTTGCTGCCAAGTTCTCTGACAGACAGAACTGCCAACACCTCTTGGACGGGAAACGGTTTTACCCTTACGAATGAGAGGCGTACGTTTTAAGGTCGTTTTTTTAATCGAGATCAAAAGCGGGCATTTTCAGGCAAACAGCGTGCGGAACCCGAGCTACGTGTCATCACGCTGTGATGGCGCGAATAGCCGCGATCAGTCTACTTAGCCCATAGAGCACAGTCGTCGCCCATATTCTTACTCCATTACAATCCTCTTTGTTAGGTAACGGAGGAACGTGCTTGCAATACGTTTCCTCATAATTCAACGGGATTGCGATTCCTACCTTGTTGGTAGGTAAAGAACCTATACCTCCAGATTCTTTACATAGATCCTTAGGATCTATTCTATCGATAAATCAGGTTTTACCTATCAGGATACCATTATCTTAGTCGTACTCGACTTTCTCTTTGGGCAAGTTAGGGCGAACCTGCTCTCACGATTTACCGGTAGATGCATTTAGATTTTGTATTGCTTTTTTTATTAAATTTTTCTAGTTGACCCCCACCACGCAAGGAAAAATTAGTAGGTACAATGATAGTGCTAATTGAATTTGGTATTACCTGCCACTCATTGTGTTTCATGTTAGGTGAGTATTAGTTAGGACTGGCTACGAGATTTGTTGATATAAGTGCTATTAAATTAAAAATTAAATGCACTTCTGCCTTCAGTACCACTCCAAGGTGGTTAATGAAAGAATAATATTAGAAAAATGATGCATATTTTACTACAATCTGAGAATTACAGCTTTATAGGACGTTGATCCAGAACCAGCCCTGAGGTTACATGTGACAGTTTTGAAGAAAAATTCGTTGTATGTACAGGTACACAACAAAACTTCAACAAAGGTCAATGAAATGTTTATGGATCGTGGATGGTAGGGGACTATGTTCGTGCTGGAATGTGTTCATTTATGTGGTATTTAAGCCATTTATTCTATCTATCAATTCAGGGATTAGTACACAATTTGCATGGGGTTATCGATACCTGTAAAAATCCACTCTGTACCTACATTTATAATTTCAAGTACTGGAAGATTTTGGTACTGAAGAGTCGTACATATTCTTCATTTAGGTATCCAGCCCTTTTTAAATTGAGTCTTCAAGAATCGTTCGGACCAAATGGATTTTTCTGAAAATTTCAGATTTTTTGCTCCAGCCGTTTCGGAGATATCGCTGAAAATTTTTATTGCGGATTCGGATCAACACCCTTTGAAACGTAAACCATGAAATTTTCAGGGGTGGTTAGAATTTTTTTTCCAGAGCGATTACAATGGTTTATTATTGAATAATAAACCAAAATGATGCATATTTTACTGCAATCTGAGAATTAAGCTTTATAGGACGTTGCTCCAGAAAGGTTACTTGTGACAGTTTTGAAGAAAAATTCGTTGTATGTACAGGTACACAACAAAACTTCTAGGTCAATGAAATATTTATGGATCGTGGATGGTATATGTTCGTGCTTAATGTGGTATTTAAGCCATTTATTCTTCTATCAATTCACAAAATTTCATGGGGTTATCGATACCTGTAAAATCTTTGACATTTATAATTTCAAGTACCAAGATTTTGGTACTGAAAGTCGTACATATTCTTCATTTAGCGGGTATCCATTTTTTTCATTGATCTTGATGAAAAATCTTTTCCAAATCGTCTAGCCAATTCGCTGTCAAAATCAGTGCTGAAAATTATCCAAAAGTACATACTGTTATCAAGCACGTTGAACGGAGTTGTGCAAGTATTCTCTGAAATATCCTTGGATACTTCAAGACATCAAGGAAATCTTTGACCACTCCTAACGTCATAGGGTTTTTTGTAGCCGATAACGGGTTGTAGCATTCACAGATAAGATAACGATAAAAAAACAGTAGTTAAGTTCTGTCTGTAGATTTCACTGGGGTTTATTATCTAATTGGCTTGCGTTCATTTGAAGTCATTGCCTGACCAACTAACTTGTGAGCGTGGAGGTTGGATCCTGTAAGTTATCGATAGGTGAAATTTGTAGTTTTGTTCTCACAAGTAGGTTTTATGACAGAAATTAATTAGAGAACTAGAGCTGCACAACCCCAGTGCATAATGTTGAAGATCACAACGATCATTTTGGTTTATTATTCAATAATAAACCATTGTAATCGCTCTTGAAAAAAAAAAAAAAAAAAAAAAATTCTAGCCCCCCATGAAAATGTTATGGTTTACTGTGTTCAAAGGGTGTAGAATCCAAATCTGCAATACAAATTTTTCCGTCCGTCACGGAGGCACACAAATATGATCAACTGAACAGTCCAAATAAGTATTTTGGTTGAGAACAGATTTACGTGCTCTATGCATATCTCCTGAAATTCAATAATCGCTCTATTTTGGTAATGTGAAACACGCACACTCAATGAGCTTATACAAATTCGAATCAAGAACGCAAGCCAATTGAATAATAAATCCCAGTGAAAGAATTTGCAGCGTTTTTGGAATTATATTGATCTAAGAAGACAAATAATGTTTACAGAAGGGTTATGTAACTAAAGTAATCACATCATGCGAAAATGCTCAGCGTTTTAGTTTATTCTAAGGTATAAAAAGGGATGATAGTGTTTACCTACAACTACGGCTTAAGTTACAGCCGAGGAACTGAGTACCTAAGTGTAGTAGGTGGCTTGTATATTTCTTCAGCCTTTGTGGCTTATGCAGTTATTGACAAAATGTTAGGGACTGTCTCGAACGGTGACCGATGTGTTACACGGTCTTATGCGTGTGACGTAACGATTCGCTCTCCTATTGAAAATCCGAACAGGCTCGTTTGATAGTGCAACAGTTCTGCTGGCTTCCCCAGGCCCCTCGTGCTGAATTCGTCTGCCATTGTTTGAGATTGGGTAAACGGGTCACCCAAATTTACTGAGGCGAGAGTCGTTGGTTCAGGCACAAGCGGAATGGGAGGTGAATGCGTAAACGACACCTGTGTGCAATCTCTTGGCCGTTAAGCCGGTCGTATAAAAAAGGGATAAGACAAATTAAACACGGGGAACCTTAGAACGTCTCTCGTCTCATCATTCTAATAGGAGTTGTTCATGAAGGCGCAGGCGATTATATTTAAGGATGGGTTAATACCGCCGGTTTTATAATATTCCTCCAAAGCGGTGAGAAATAAATGCCTAATAATTTTGTCATTTAAACACATTGGTATGTAATCAGCATCATCCGGGGTTTCCATAGTTTTAATCCTCTAAAAAACTCCTTTTATTTACTTACTTTTTCCTTTAAAATTGAAACAGAAATTAGTACCACAACTAGACCATAATTTATGTATTACCAAAGAAGAATAACGAAAATCTTCTGGGAATTCTAGCTTGGCCAGTGCTTCAAAGGATCGGCTAATAATACCCCATCCATCTTTCCACTCTATATCAAATTAGAAATCCCTGAGGTCTATTCAACAACTGAACTAAAGTTGGAGAAAGACAAAAAACACTAATAAAACGCTGCAAATTCTTTCACTGGGGCTTATTATTCAATGATTCATGATTTGAATTTCTACTAAGCTTTGGAGTGTGCGTGCTTCACAGGTGATGGAGCGATTATTGAATTTCAGGAGATACGCATAGAGCACTTAAATCGGTTCTCAACCAAAATACCTATTTGGATTGATCAGTTGATCATATTTGTGTGCCTCCTGAAATTCAATAATCGCACGCACACTCCGAAGCTTTTTATAAATTCAAATCATGAAGGCAAGCCAATTGAATCATAAACCCCAGTGAAAGAATTTGCAGCGTTTTTTATGGTTATCAGAATACTTCAACCGGTGTATCTGCTACAAAGCCTTTTAGGAGTTCACTCCAGTATCCACATTACTACATCACTACGTCATTAGGTTACTGATATCAAAACAAAAACAATAATAAACCGAAATAACGCAAATGTTGGCACCATAAATCGTGCCCATACGCCGGGAATGGTTTGAGCTACGGACCTGGGGAGGGGCTTATTCGATTCCTCATGGAAAGTTCTTAAAATAAGTCCAAATTTAATCCGCCTTGACTTTTTTTTTGAGGTTTTTAGCGATTTTACAAAACTTTGACAACCCTTAAAGGGCACTTTAAATTAAGTGAGAGTGCTGGCTAAAGAATTGGGGCGTTGTCGGACCAACTATTGATTTTTCCTGAAAATTTCAGATTTTTTGCTCCAGCCGTTTGGGAGAAATCGTGCGTCCGGAAAAATGTTTATTGCAGATTTGGATTCTACACCCTTTCGAAACGTAAACCATGAAATTTTCAGGGGGGTTAGAATTTTTTTTTCAAGAGCGATTACAATGGTTTATTATTGTATAATAAACCAAAAAGATTACATGTAGCCAATTATTGGGATTGCAAAATATTTTACAACAAATCTTGATGACATCAAGATAATTTCCGTTAGTTCTATAAATGGTCCATTGTTCGATAAATGAACTAATTACAAAATGCTATAAATTATTTCACTGAAGTTTATTAGTTTTGTATTCGATTAAGCTAGTAAGCTTATCAAATCAATAATAATTTTAATGAATAAAACCATTTACGCGTCATGTACGTCTCATTCTATGCTTCATTAGTCTGACTGTGGGTAGCAGGTGTTATTAATTGGTATTTATGTGGTATTTCATACTTGATACTATCCTCTTTACTTTTCATAATGGTGCTTCACAATCACAGTACAACTGCATAAACGTAACCACACTAGTACTGATAGAAAACTAATGAAATGAAATGAAACACTTATTTACGTTTCGCTAGCCCAACTATATCTTACTAAAGTAACAATAATCTCGATTTCTGGAAAAGAAATTCCATTGATATTATATCATGCAGATGTAATGTTCAAACCGATTTAAATTTACATTGATGTCGATGAATTTTTTGGCTATTAAGAGTGCAGAACGGAACCGTACAACATATCCAAGGGAGATCATTTGATTCGTTAAAGTGGTAGACATGAATAACAATCAGTAAAACAAAGCTTATCTCAAAGGTTTTTATGATTTTGATTTTTCAATATTTCAGCCTTTCAATGGCATCCTTTAGGTTGCTCGAAACACGTGAGCATACAGGTGATTTTTGACTCAAGTTTCATGCAATTCGGTCCAGCAGTTTGGGAAAAAAAGGCGGAGGGGCTGAATTTTTGTATTAAATTTGTAGAGTTCTTGCTTTTTGATACGTTAAGCAACCAACAAGGAAGGGAGGTTAATAATTTGTGGAATGAATCATAAAATATACATGGGGATTACAGGGGACTATTGATGATTGATTGAAATGAACAAATTTTGTGAAAACTAATAGTATAAAGTAGATACTGACGCGGATTATGAGCACGGGAATGCCTGTTACGGGCGGAATCTTATGAACCACGATATCGTTGACAACGATAAGTTTCAGGTCCGTCTGGTCATCTGCATACCAGAACAGATAGCAACCTTGTCATTCGGAATCCTTGGCGTGATCAAGGGCGGGCGTTTTCCTTTTTCGGCTTGATTAACTCTTGTCACGGATTCCGTTGATGGCAGGAAGTCATTAACTGTCACTTAACCTGTCTAGAGCGTCTCCTAAGGATGTTTCGAAGAAATAAAGCCTTCAGCGATGTGTTTCCGAGGGACCCTAGCAAGAATAGCCATTTTAAACCACTCTAATCACGAATTACAATTTAGGGTAGTTCAGCACAAATCATTAGTCTAGTATTTCTCGTCACTTCATAGAATCATGGTTATTGATCCGAACAAATCCGTGAGGTAAATAATATCGAGTACCTATATTAATCAATATTAATATAACTAAACTACCAATACCTGTCAGGAGGACTGGGCGAGCGGTTTGTTGGAGGGAGATCCCGTCTCAAAAAGTTTTGATTCATTACTTGCAATACTAATTACCTATAACTTCGAGCTGACCATAATAAAACTGTTATTCCATCGTAAAACGCTGGATTTAGCATATCCCAAAAAATTGAATAAGAACATCAATGCGAATGAATACAAATGTTTATAGTTGTCGTTAAGCGCGAATAGTTAGCTAGCCTGATTCTTGGGCCTATTGCTTCCGAGTTTACCAAGGTAGCGGAAGCATTGTTTTCACTTTCGGAATGTGACAATTTTTTTGTCTCCAAAATCGAAAATTCCACTCGCATTTTGCGTTTTAGACCTTTCTGAACAATTTTGGTTCCGTGTCTGTCTGTGTGTCTGTCTGTCAGCAAATCCTTGTTACGGGCAAAACTACACGAAGTTATAGTCCGATTTTGATGAAATTTTCAGGGATGGTGCGGGTTGGAGTGTAGATAGTCCCCTATAGTTTCATGACCCCCGGATCAATAGTAGTCTCTGCGCATGCGCAAACGAAATCCTTGTTACGCGCATAACTCCGAGAGTTCTTGACCGATTTCGATGAAATTTTCAGGAATTGTTCGGTTTGATGTGTAGATGATCCCCTATAAGTTTCATGACACCCGGATCAATAGTAGCCTTTGCGCATCCGCAAATCCTTGTTACACGCATAACTCCGGGAGTTCATGACTGATTTTGATGACATTTTCAGGGATTGTTCGGATTGATGTAAAGATGGTCCTCGTGAGTAATAAAGAGAAAATAAAGTTTTAGCCTCGAGTTTGGATCGAACCATATTGAACCATCATTGAACGATGCATATATTTTATTTAATTTTTGTAAAAATATATAAATAAATATAGTTTGTTCAATAGTTGAACATGCCTACCTTTATTTTCTCAAGTTATGCTCCTGCATAACAATAAATTTACCTTAATTCAATATTTACTTCGCCTAATTGAACGAAGTTCTTTAGTCAATAATAATTACGTTATGGATACGAGGAAGCAATGTGCCACACCCACTTGGCAGACGTTTTTTCATTGATAATGTAACTAATATCAAATACCTATTGGTACATACGCATGTAGAAAGACTGTAGGGTGTGTTCATGCGCTTAAGCTATTATTCCTGTATTCTTGAAATTCTTGGACTTGGCTAAACCACTCAGTCCCTAAATATTGAATAACAATTATTTTCTAAAATGATTGAATACCATTATTGTAATAATAAAAATTGATAGATTTTCGGTCCCGTGGTCAAGTAATTACGTACTTTCAATACGGAAACAGGCTGCTTAAAAGGATTCAAATTCAATCTCAAAACTATTTACCTAATCCAAAAATGACGAGAATGAGACCTAGTGACTGACAGCTGAACGGATTTACCAAAATCGTGAACTGCAACTCCAAAACATCTAAGGCGTTTCAACGCTTCCTTTCAGCTGTCAACAATTGACATGATTATCAATGTGGAAATTCATTCTGTTGTTATTATAACTTTATCAGAATGAAACACCTCCAAAATACCCCGAATTAACGAGACGTTGAAAAAAAAGCGGGACAGTAGACCTCTATGGTTTTACAGTCAGATCATTTAAATGATTAATTTTACACATTTTAGTACCGAAGATGAAAAATTGCCCAGATAGAGCACGTAAATCGGTTCTCAACCAAATACCTATTTAGATTGATCATATTTGTGTGCCTCCTGAAATTCAATAATCGCTCTATACCCTGTGAAACACGCACACTCCAAAGCTTAGTAGAAATTCAAATCATAAATCATTGAATAATAAACCCCAGTGAAAGAATTTGTAGCGTTTTTCCAATACTGAGCAACGGACGTGTGTTTGTGTATGTAGGGCGACCTTAACTCACAGGTGAGACAATTTTTGTGGAGAACTTTCGTGAACAATTTTCGTGACGATTTCTGGTTTATTTGCCGTAGCAAAGAGATGAAAATGCCTTAAGCATTTGATAACGGTTGTCGCGTTTTTGAGGCTTTCATTCTCTTTGCGGTCTAGTCAAGACCACTTCCAATAAACATCCGGTGAGCAGTGAGTTCACGTTTCACGCCGTCGCGGGCAAGTGACTGTTGAACGAGGAAGTCCGCGGCGATCGGATCGCCAGGTAGAACGGGTTAGTCAGGTTATGGTTAGGAAACGTCGGATCAGCATCTCCGCCTTTGGGAGAAACCGATCACCCGTTGCTCGTGGAAACCGGATATTCGTAAGCAACGAGGAACACTATGTTTATTTAGTCTGGTTGTGCAAGCCAGAAGCATACGAATCGGTGAATATATTCTCCTTTTATACATTTTCATTGGGTCAAATCTAAAAGGATCTTGACAGAAAATAGGACGCTGAAGGAAAAAATCCCTGTTACCGATGTACTGCCAAAAATCATGAAACGATGAATTATTTTTTGGAAATACAATTTAAAAACGCTGCAAATTCTTCCACTTTGGTTTATTATTCAATTGGCTTGCGTTCATGATTGAATTTCTACTAAGCTTTGGAGTGTGCGTGTTTCACAGGCGATAGAGCGATTAT
This sequence comes from Creontiades dilutus, assembly GCA_031894815.1. NCBI lineage: Eukaryota > Metazoa > Arthropoda > Insecta > Hemiptera > Miridae > Creontiades > Creontiades dilutus. The sequence goes on from JAVIWC010000391.1 coordinate 204,752, forward strand.
TGAATTTCAGGAGGGACACAAATATGATCAACTGATCAATCCAAATAGGTATTTTGGTCGAGAACAGATTTACGTGCTCTATGCATGTCTTTTGAAATTCAATAATCGCTCTATCACCTGTGAAACACGCACACTAAAAAACTTGGTAGAAATTCAAATCATGAACGCAAGCCAATTGAATAATAAACCCCAGTCAAAGAATTTGCAGCGTTTTTTTAATGGTTATCAGAATGCTTCAACCCGTGTATCGGCTACAAAGCCTTTTAGGAGTTCACTCCAGTATCCACATTACTACATCACTAGGTGCTGCGACTGATATCAAACATAAACAATAATAAACCAAAATAACGCAAATGTTGGCACCATAAACAGGGCCGTAAATCGGGAATGGTTTAAACTACGAACCTGGGGAAGGGCTCATTCGATTCCTCGTGGAAAGTTCTTCAAAAAGTGTACAAATTTAGGCCGCCTTGACTTTTTTTGAGGGATTTTACATAACTTTGACAACCCTTAAAGGGCACTTTAAATTAAGTGAGAGAGCTGGCTCAAGACCAACATGGATTTTTCCTGAAAATTTCAGCTTTTTTGCTTCAGCCGTTCGGGAGAAATCGTAAGCGGTGTACGGCGGACGGACGGAAAAATTTTTCTTGCAGATTCGGATTCTACACCCTTTGAAACGTAAACCATGAAATTTTCAGGGGGGTTACAATTTTTTTCTTCAAGATCGATTACAATGGTTTATTATTGAATAATAAACCAAAAGGTCACATGAAGATGTGTTTTATGGTATCCTAAACAGAATCCTAGACTTAATGCTTTACCTAAAAATACATCCATCAGCGAGAACTTTCAAACACACTATGGGGTTCATATTCACTCAAAATTAGTTCTTCTGGTTTTCTGGCTAGAGTTCTTCTGTAATTTTAAGATCGTCCATATTAAGGTTATGCTTTTAAAAAGCTGTAAATGATTACACATATATTATTTTTGTATTAGAAAACCCTTTTTCTTAAATCACTGATTTCTTTATAAGACGTTCTTTGTGGTACATTTTCTAAATTCGGTATTTGATACCTTAAAATATGTCTTTAAAATAGCCCCATGTATATTTCAACACCGTTGATCGATAAGGAAAGAAATGAGCGACAAGAGTAGTTCTGCTGATCAATGTATCTTCATTCTTGTAGTTGACTTCTAAATGGCCAAAAGAGTTTAGGATGACGTGGTTATAAATATAACTTTGTTAACATAAAAACTATACTAGCGCCTTAGTACCCAACAAAAGCTGGTATCTAAATAAATACAATGGTGCAGTGTACCTACCTCGACTTGTAATAATCAACCCTCAATTTTTTCATGACGCAAATGCTCAATCATGGGTACAATTTCCAGAAGGAGGTAATTGACTAGTTTTGTCATCAAGTAAGCACCTACGTCGGGCTCTATGAACAGCATTAGCCTTGCACCTCTTGTAGATACTGCTTGTTGGTGTTTCCGCCGGTCGTTCTGCTACAAAACAGAACTAATCCATTCTTCATTCAGAGTTATGTTGATAAGAAGTAATCCTTATCTCCAAACAGCAAGACACGAATATCTGCCGGGGTTCTACTCGACCCACATTCAGCCACAGGAGGTCCATTCAAATCGGATTTGTAACTTCTTTGAACCCTCGAGGTGAGTTCTAGGTCCATATGAACATCTTATAACTCAGGTTTCACTGCATACTGTATGTTTTTATTGCAGTCGCAATACGTTTGAAATGTCAGGGCTATATTCGGAGTCCAAATTCAGATTTACTTGTGAGCCATTGGTACAACATAGGAAATTGTTGACCTCCGCGGAAATAGAGAGTTCAACCTGTACAGAAACGATTTTTTTTTTTCAAATTATTTATTTTAATGTTCTTCATCGCTTAGAACCTTTCACAAAATATAAGTATAAACAACTACCTTGCCAAAATTTACAATGCATAAAATAATATGTTTAAACTTGAGGAGTGAAGTTATATTGGTTTATTACTCAATAATGAACCATTGTAATCGCTCTTGAAAAAAAAAAAAAAAAAAAAATTCTAACCCCCCTGAAAATTTCATGGTTTATGTTTCAAAGGGTGTAGAATCCGAATCTGCAATAACAATTTTTCCGTCCGTCCGCCGTACGCACGATTTCTCCCAAACGGCTGGAGCGAAAGATCTGAAATTTTCAGGAAAAATCCATGTTGGTCCGGCGACGCCCCAATTCTTCAGCCAGCTCTCTCACTTAGTTTAAAGCGCCCTTTAAGGGTTGTCAAAGTTTTGTAAAATCCCTAAAAATCTCAAAAAAAGTAAAGGCGGCCTAAATTTGTACTCTTTTTGAAGAACACTCCACGAGGAATCGAATGAGCCCCTACCCAGGTCCGTAGGTGAAACCATTCCCGATCTATGGCCCGATTTATGGTGCCAACATTCCCGTTATTTGGGTTTATTATTGTTTTTGTGTTGATATCAGTAATCCAGTGATGTAGTGATGTAGTAATGTGGATGCTGGAGTGAACTCCTAAAAGGCTTTGTAGCCAATACACGGGTTGAAGCATCCTGATATTCATGAAACGATGCAAATTCTTTCACTGGGGTTTATTATTCAATTGGCTTGCGTTCAGAATAGAATCCTCTCAAAACGCTCGTACATGTACGGGGAATTTAGTTAATATTATGGGAAATTTAGTTAATATTAATAAATGATTTGAATTTCTACTAAGCTTTGGAGTGCGTTTGGAGGATTTATTAATTTGTTTACAAACGGGTGATTACAGAATTATAAAATATTACTGGTTTTGCCTCTGTTGGAGGTAAAAAATGTTAACAATTTCGGTACGGAAGGAGTTGATTGATGAAGAAAAAGTTAAAGTCGGGCTGTTTTGAAGTAAGTTATTGGCTTGACGAAGTATTCTATAGATGATTAAGAAGGTAATTGGTTCTCAAAGTTGAACGGTGGGCTTCTGGAGTCATGGGGACTTCCAGTGGATTTCCGACACAAGATTGAGGGCAGTCGATGTTGCCGTTGATCAGGTTGAAGAAGAACGGCATATCCGTGATTTTACGACGTGTCTCCAGGGTGACAAGATTGCAGCAGTTGCCTACAGCCCGGGAGCTTGGTATTCTCATTTTCCACCCAATATAACGCAAAAACCTCCTCTGAACCCTCTCAAGCTGGTCCTTGTGTATTTGGTAATGCGTGGACCAAACTGAACCGTAGTCTAGTAGTTCAGATCTTTTTGTTATGTTCAACTTTTACAGTTAAATTTGATTCTTGAAATGACAGTTTATTTGAGTTTTTTAGAATAGAATCCTCTCAAAACGCTGCTTTCATGGGCTTTATTATTCAATTTAGTTAATATTAATAAGGAACGATAAGGGAAATACCTCTCATCTACAAATCACTAGTTAAGAAGTCTCTCTTTTAAACTCCTTTTTCTTCAATACCTCCTGAATTCGAGCAAGACTGGTCAACGAGGAAGAGAAAATATGCTTGATGAATATTACGATGGGCCATATTCAAAATGATGTACTGATTACAGGAAACGGTAAATGGGAAAATCCCAAACACTGCTCGAGCATTTTCTAGAAAATTTCATCTAAAAATGAAAACTGTATGGTTGACATTAAACATTTCTGTTATTAATGTTGATGTATTAAATTTGTTGATTACTGAGTAATTAGATGAAACTCTTGTTAGGCGAAAATCTACAACCTAACGTTGATTTCCTGAAAAAAGTCATCTAAACCAGGTGAAAACTGTACTAATTAAACTTGTTATAAGGATTTATTAATTTATTTACAAAACGGGCTAACGCCCAATTACAGAATTTATAAAATATTACTGGTTTTGCCTCTGTTGGAGGTAAAAAATGTTAACAATTTCGGTACGGAAGGAGTTGATTGATTGGGTGAAGAAAAAGTTAAGAGTCGGGCTGTTTTGAAGTAAGTTATTGGCTAGACGAAGTATTCTATAGAGCGGTTGATTAAGAAGGTAATTGGCTGAAGCAAAGTTGAGATTAAAGGTGGGCTTCTGGAGTAAAAGGTGGGGACTTCCAGCTGGATTTCCGACACAAGATGAGGGCAGTCGATGTTGCCGTTGATCAGGTTGAAGAAGAACAGCATATCCGTGATTTTACGAAGTGTCTCCAGGGTGACAAGATTGCAGCAGTTGGCTACAGCCCGGGAGCTTGGTATTCTCATTTTCCACCCAATATAACGCAAAACCTCCTCTGAACTAGTAGCATTGGTCCTTGTGTATTTGGTATATATGGACCAAACGGTTGAACCGTAGTCCAGTATTGGATTTGTGGAAATGACAGACTCACTACGGATATGCTGACTGGCGCAAAAAGAAAGTTTCTCATAGTGGCGCAAAACGTGAAAGGAGTGAACATTTTGACTGTGGAGATAATGAATAGGCATTCATGATTTGTAAGTAAATAAAATCACTTTCAAGCCGTCAAATTATTTCCACGGGTACGTTTGTTATGGGGCTGACGATAGCGACAATGACGCTACCAGTAGGCGCAGTTTCTATTTTGAGAATATTTTTGCGTAAGATCCGCCGCGGCAACGGACGGGTTTCACGTCACGACGCGGAAGGGTCTACAACCGGCTAGAAGGGATCGACCAACACCAGCGCTCCTCAGCTTGATGGTCTCTGCTCAGAATGTCACGTCCCGCCTCATTCCACCAACTGGAGCAGAAACCCGCCAACTAGACTAGTACCAACGCACGTAGGTAATAGCGGGGCACAACTCTTATTTTCTTTCGCCTGTTATTAAACGCGCTTACTTGGGAATTGAGATTGGGTTGCGATAGCGATTTTGTAAGATTTCTTAATTTCCCGGTCTACTTCTTGATGATTCACCGACGAAGTAATTTTTGTAATTGACTGAGAAAAAATAGTTCAACTCTGCCTCGAAATTTGTAGACTGTATAGATCATTGAAAATTATTATTGAATAAAGAACTTCGTTCAATTAGGAGAAGTAAATATTGAATATGGGTAAATTTATTGTTATGCAGGAGCATAACTTGAAAATCCTCGAAATTTCATCGAAATCAGAGTCAAAGAAGTACAAGGACATGTAGATTTCAAAGGAAGAAGAGCAGAAAAAACGTCTGCCAAGTGGGTGTGCCACATAGCTTCCTCGTATCCATAACATGACTGTATAGATCATTGAAAATTATTATTGACTAAAGAACTTCGTTCAATTAGGCGAAGTAAATATTGAATTAGGGTAAATTTATTGTTGTGCAGGAGCATAACTTGAGAAAATCCCTGAAAATTCCATCGAAATCAGTCATGAACTCCCGGAGTTATGCGTGTAACAAGGATTTCACGTTTGTGGATGCGCAGAGGCTACTATTGATCCGGGGGTCATGAAACCTATAGGGGACCATCTTCACCCCAACCCGCACAATCCCTGAAAATTTCATCAAAATCGGACTATAACTTCGTGTAGTTTTGCCCGTAACAAGGATTTGCTGACAGAGAGACACACACACACAGACAGACAGACAGACAGACACACAGACAGACAGACACTAAGACAGACAGACAGACACGGAACCAAAATTGTTCAGAAAGGTCTAAAACGCAAAATGCGAGTGGAATTTTGGATTTTGGAGACAAAACAATTTTCACATTCCGAAAGTGAAAACAATGCTTCCGCTACCTTGGTAGACTCGGAAGCAATAAACAAACAAATTCGGAATTTGAAATAATTTTCAATAATTCAAGAATAAGAAAAATCAATTAATTTTTCAAAGACCTACCGAATGAATTAAATAAAACATGCAACATAAAAAACTGTTTAGCTGTTACATTTTGTGACAATATTTCACAACAATAAGTGAAATGCGGGACTAAATGATTTTGCCAAATTCAATTTCGAAGCTGGATGGGCTTAATCCTTTAGAAGTCGTAGAGTATTAAGCAAACCGTAAACCTTTTTCAATATGTTGAAGAACCTTGTTGATTTCAAGTCAGCAATACATCCAGAAAAATTCCTAAATCAGGAACCTTGGGTATAGGTTTTATCGGGTGACCAGTAATTCTAAAATCAAGTAACGCGGTGGGGGATTCGATAAATACATTGAAAAGTATGTTAAATTGATTTTTATTTTGGTTGATAATTATCTGCCTTCAATTTGAAGGTAATAATTGACAACTTATAGCTTTTTTGACATTTTATGTCTTTGCTATGGCACACAACCAAATTGTCGTTATGTCACGTTACGTTACGTAACGAAATATGCTCAATGATTTTTATGATTCGTAGAAGTGAGGTAGGTAGGTACCTATATGATTATAGCTGAAATTTGGCTATATGATCATTATGATTTGGCTGGTAGCCTCCTTAGGACGTGAACAATAAGGTGCAGAGGATTTTGATCAACTGAGTGGCTCCTGAAGCTAACTTCTTTCTGAAATTTGGCTGGTAGCCTCCTTAGGACATGAACAATAAGGTGTACAGGGTCTTGATCAGCAGAGTGGCTACTGAAGCTATCTTCTTTCCTATCAACCGTAGGAAGCTGAAATTTGTCTCGTTAGGACATGAACAACAACGCTACTGGAGTAGGTGATGTAGTCTGGCTCGAATACACGGAAGAAAATGTCCCAATGTGTTGCAGACTCGTATGCAAGCATTTATGATTCTTAGAAGTGAGGTAGTTAGGTACCTATATGATTATAGCTCCTAAACTTGCTATTGCTAGAAGATGGAAGGGAAGAAGGAGGGAGGGGAAAGACATGAAATGTCCTAATGCGTTGCAGACTTGTATGCAAGAATTTTAGTAACTAGATCCTTCTTTGAAAAATTCTCCCTCGGGAAACTGTTTTCGTTTTGTTTACTATTAATCTTGTCGGCGAAATCAATATTCCAGCTGACACCATCCCATACTCTGACATATCACTCGTTGGAGAATTTTCAAGTAATTTCTTGCATATTTTTGAATTAACCTATTTTCTGTTTTTTTTTTTTTTTTAAATTTTGCACAAAATATAGCTCATGGACAGCAATAATTTGAGCAATCGCTAATCCACCGACATTTCTCAAATGAATATCCCCCTTTAGGTTAATTTGTATTGCAGACCCCGAATACTTCAAATGTCATGGGACAATCGCTTTTTTGAGTGCGCAAAAAGCAGAATATTGAGTTTTTAATTTCCTCATAAGATTCATATTTTGAGGTTTTCTTTTCACACAAGAGTTTACAATGCCAATGTTGAGAATTTTTGGCAGGGTGATTTTCTCAAGCGATTTTTCGCAGATCTATTGGGCTGCATTCTTTTTGCCGCCTGAACAAGAAATTTAGGTTGGATTTCTTCCTCTTTATCGTTGTGTGGAAATTTTTTGTCACCGACAATAAAACGGCAGCCAGATCTTAAGACATTGAGGGATTAGGCCCTGAACGCTGCCCAATTTGTCTTACTACCTAAAGACCCAAAATAGCACGAAATTGAAGGATTGTTGAAGGTTGGTCACAAAGTAACTGCCAACGAGTTCCAATGAGACCGAATCAGTTGATTGTGGCGCTCGCGGGAAAATTAAACGTTGCCAGACGGAGAGGATGATTCCAAATGTCCAATTTTATTGACATTTTTAAAGACCTTTGTTTACGATGCTGTAAATATACTTCAAACGGTTTTGTTTCCTCAACGGAAATATAATTTCTGTGAACGTGGTTGAACTCAGCTTTCTAGAATGAGTTCAAACTTCGAATGACAACATCACTGTAAGACTTGGCGTTAAATAATAGAGGGGTTAACGGAAACAATTACATACAATTGGAGCAACGGGAGCCTTGTTGCCAAGTCGAGAGCATGATGAAATGTCTCACGCTTCTTTCCAACGGTAATGAAATTCCAACAACAAATTAATTTAGTGAAAATTCTACTTAATTCCAAGTAAGTACTTGGGAATTGAAATGAGGATCCGCTGTCTTTGAATGCAAAATATATTGATGACGCCATTAACACTGGTAATCCTAGATATCTTCAATTCTTTACTTAATCCTTAACAACTGTGAATAAAGTTCATGTTTCTAGGAATCATCAACACTGAGTATTGATTCATTAAAATCTCGTAAAAGACGTTGCTGTAGCTGTAGTCTTGACAGAAATCATCAATGCAGTAAACTTACTTGTTATTCCCGTAAGCAACACTTCGGAAACTTGAGGAGAGTTTATGTACTTAATCGTTTTGAACAACATTGTCTGGTACTTCTACAGGTATGAGTCAAACTTAAAACAGTTAGTCGGAAACAGTGTTTGTAGGTACTGTTTTAAGTCGCTTTCCAACGTTCCTTGCAGTGATTTTCAAGTGAAATCTCAATCCCTTTATAGGGGATGTGGCTGTAATTTCGACAAACAATTTAATATAATTATCTATAATTCACTGATCTAAGTTAAAGGGCTAACTGATAGTGAAATAACCAACCTTCGTATAAAATTTACTACGGCCATTGTGCTCCCCACTTTCACTAGTAAGGGAGCAAAAATTGTTGTTATTTTGGTTTATCATTCAATAACCATTGTAATCGCTCTTGAAAAAAAATGTAACCCCCTGAAAATGACGTGGTTTACCTTTCAAAAGGTGTAGAATCCAAATCTGCAATAAACATTTTTCCGTCCGTCCGCCGTACGCCGTACGCACGATTTCTCCCAAACGGCTGGAGCAAAAAATCTGAAATTTTTAGGAAAAATCAATATTTGGACCGACAACGCCCTAATTTTTTAGCCAGCACTCTCACTTAATTTAAAGTGTCCTTTAAGGGTTGTCAAAGTTTTGAAAATCCTTAAAAACCTCAAAAAAAGTCAAGGCGGCGTAAATTTGGACTTTTTTGAAGAACTTTCCATGAGGAATCGAATGAGCCCTTTCTCTAGGTCCGTAGCTCAAACCATTCCCGATGTATGGCCCGATTTATGGTGCCAACATTTGCGTTATTTTGGTTTATTATTGTTTTGTTTTGATTACAGTAACCTAGTGGTGTAGTGATCGTGGATACTGGAGTGAACTCCTAAAAGGGTTTATAGCCGATACACGGGTTAAAGTATTCTGATAAACACATAAAAACAACCGCTGTAAATTCTTTCACTGGGGTTTATTATTCAATTGGCTTGCGTTCATAATTTGAATTTTTACTAAGCTTTGGAGTGTGCGTGTTTCACAGGTGATACAGCGATTATTGAATTTCAGGAGGCACACAAATATGATCAACTAATCAAATCCATATAGGTATTTTGGTTGAGAACAGATTTACGTGCTCTATGCATAGCTCCTGATATTCAATAATCGCTCTATCACCTGTAAAACACGCACACTCCAAAGCTTAGTAGAAATTCAAATCATGAATCATTCAATAATAAACCCCAGTGGAAGAATTTGCAGCGTTTTTGTTTTGGCTCTTAAAAAAAAAAAAAAAAAAAAAATGGTGCATAATTGCCCTATAATTTTCTTTATGAGTTTTTCTAAAATTTGAAAACTGAGGTCTTGAATATATGTATTTAAGGCTGTATACTCTGTATACTAGTTTGATATTATTCCTGTTCATAGATAGGACTTAATTTGGAGCAGGTATTTAGAAAGTAGACAACTACCACGATGTCAAATTGGGCGGAAGTTGTAGGATGAAGTACCTGAGTCAACAAGCACAGTGGATGATGGATGGACTATGCAGGAAGCTGAATTACATTTAAAAATTCAAAATTATGTTGTTAGTTGTTAAAAAGGAAGACAAGTATTTCGCATTTATATCACAAACTTTAATGAAAACAAACTTTCCTGACTACGAATAAGCTTGGGTTGATGTTGATCAATATTGTAGGAGACAATATATCTCAACACGCCCCCGCAACATCAACAGAAGAGCACAGCAGTCCAAGACGCCAGAAGAACAGTACTCCAATGCGATTTCCCGTTTGAGGATGAGATCCTTAGCATGGAACTTCTTCATATCCAAGTGCTTGATTCTTGTGCTTGCCTTTTCATTCTCTATGAACTTTATGCAGCTCTGGTTGTCTTCGAATATAGGCGTTGCATCAAAGTAAATATATCAGTCAATATGTTAAACCAATCATATTCAAGAGTATACAACGGTAAACATCCATGGCCATGGCCTCCAAGAGCCAGCCTTGCTCTGGAGGGACGTGTGGAAGCACCGGACCACCCCTGGTGCCCCGGGTGAGTATATGTGTTTTTTGATGAGAATTATACTGCGAAGATCAATGGCAGGTCAAAGTCAACAAACGAGCCAGAGCACGTACCCACAGCAAACGAATGCTGGTAATGACAACAATGTGATTCAGAATAATGTGATGTCTCAATGTATACGGAACAGTTCTTTTACTTGGCCTTTACAATTCGGAAGTAATACCCATCCGATTATGAAGATTCGAAAGAAGTGGGACAAGTGTAAATGAGAAACGAGTTAGAGCAACATTTTGGGAAAACTTCCTCAATACCGGTTGCCTTTATTCGACCTCCGATGATGTAATTAGGCTTTAAGGGAGTTGAATCCGTGATATAACGGAATTCGACCTGTTCCGTTCTGACTTTCTAAGTTCCGGTCGGTAGGTCATTTGGTCAGTATGAATGTGATAAACTGGTTCAACCTTTTTCAACAAGATCATTGGAATATCGATGTTAGTTGAGATCACTTGACCTTTCTTCTATAAATCTGAAATTTTCAGGAAAAAATCCATGTTGGTCCGGCGACGCCCCAATTCTTCAGCCAGCTCTCTCACTTAATTTAAAGTGCCCTTAAGGGTTGTCAAAGTTTTGTAAAACCTCTAAAAACCTCAAAAAAAGTCAAGGCAGCCTAAATTTGGACTCTTTTGGGAGCACTTTCCACGAGGAATCGAATGATCCCCAGGTCCGTAGCTCAAACCATTCCCGATGTATGGCCCGATTTATGGTGCCAACATTTGCATCCACATTCACTACATCACTAGGTTATTGCGATCAAAACAAACACAAAGGTTTTTTTTTTTTTTTATTCAGTAACCTAGTGATGTAGTGAACGTGGATACTGGAGTGAACTCCTAAAATGGTTTATAGCCGATACACGGGTTAAAGTATTCTGATATGCATGTCTTACGAAATTTAAAAATCTCAAATAGAATATTTTCCCATTGTAATCGCTCTTGAAAAAACACTGCAAATTCTTTCACTGGGGTTTAGTATTCAATTTTATTCATTTGGCTTGCATTCATGATTTGATTTTCTACTAAGCTTGGCAGTGTGCTTGTTTCACAGGTGATAGAGCGATTATTGAATTTCAGGAGGCACACAAATATGATCAACTGATCAATCCAAGGACGTATTTTGGTTGAGAACCGATTTAAGTGCTCTATGCATATCTCCTGAAATTCAATAATCGCTCTATCACCTGTGAAACACGCACACTCCAAAGCTTAGTATATATTCAAATCATGAATTATTGAATAATAAACCCCAGTGAAAGCATTCGCAGTGTTTTTTAATTAATGATATTGGTAATATTTTTGTGCACGTCGCACTAGACATTTCAATTACAAAATTAAATCAATAAATGTATATCTGATCAACTCCATAGCTGTAGAATTTGATACATCCTTTCATAATAGAATTATTCCGGCATCGACCAAATAATGTTGAAAATATTACACAACCATCAAACACAAACATTGAGTATTCTAACAAATATATGAGCTTGATGAGTTGTAACTAGAATCACTCACGTGATGATTCTAATAAAGAAATTTTCCGGTGCGAAATGTACACGGGAAGTAAAAAAATAAAAATCCATAATAGATAACGAATTTCTGACAAAAACTGACAGTTGCTGTGAAGCTGCAGGACTCAGTGAACACAATTCTTCAGTGGAGCTAAAGGGTGGCGAATATTGCCTACAATATGAAATCAACATCTACATATTTAAATTTAGTTGGGGAAAGTTTGTTTTCATTAAATTGAAATATAAATCGAAATACTGTAATACATCCAAATATTTGGGGGTAACACTAACAAGCTTAAATGGAATTTTTAAATGAAGAAGAAAGCAGAAATCAAGCTGAAATTCCATCCATCATTTACTTCTGGGAAGGAATTCACAGCTCCCTGTCCACAACAAAATGCTCCTTTATGAGCAAGTAATTAAACCAATGTGGGCCTACGGCTGTCCCTTATGGAACTGCACCCAAAAGAGCAACGTCAAAATGATCCGAACAGTCCAGAACAAAATTCTGAGAAGCGTAGTAAATGCCCCATGTTATAAGAACAAATGATCTGCTGATCTCAAGGTTGAGATGGTTGACGAGGTTATAAGAAAACGCTGCAAATTCTTTCACTGGGTTTTATTATTCAATTTCATTCATTTGGCTTGCATTCATGATTTGAATTTCTACTAAGCTTTGGAGTGTGCGTGTTTCACAGGTGATAGAGCGATTATTGAATTTCAGGAGATATGCGTAGAGCACGTAAATCGGTTCTCAACCAAAATACCTATTTGGATTGATCAGTTGATCATATTTGTGTGCCTCCTGAAATTCAATAAGCGCTCGTATACCGGCTACAAAGCCATTTAGAAGTTTACTCCGGTATAAACGTTACTACATCACTACATCACTAGGTTACTGATATCAAAACAAAAATAATAATTAACCAGAATAACGCAAATGTTGGCACCATAAATCGGGCCATACATCGTGAATGGTTTGACCTACGGACCTGTGGAGGAGCTCTTTCGATTCAATGGAATGTTCTTCAAAAAAGTACAAATTTAGGCCGCCTTGACTTTTTTTGAGGTTCTTAGGCATTTTACAAAACTTAGACAACCCTTAAAAGGCATTGGGGCGTTGTCGGACCAATATTGATTTTTCCTGAAAATTTCAGATTTTTTGCTCCAGCCGTTTGGGAGAAATCGTGCGTACGGCGTACGGACGGAAACATTTGTGTTGCAGATTTGGATTCTACACCTTTTGAAACGTAAACCATGAAATTTTCAGGGGGGTTAAACTTTTACAATGGTTTATTATTGAATAATAAACCAAAAAGCTGTGGATCACGTAAATTGGCTCCACAATCACATCAACGTCGAAGCCACTTCACTCCTGGACAACAGCGATGAGGTTCGACTAAAGGAGACCTAGTTACGAATCTCTAGTAGTAGTGAACTCATTCGTAATGGTAGATAGCGATCTATGAACCAGCTAAAGTAAACCAAGTGAATTGAAGTAGGGTCACTAGACGTATGACGTTCTTTACAGTCTTAATACAAAATATTTAAATAAAGGTTTGTTATTAACTTCAACGTTCATTGAAAGGTAGGAATTTTTTCAGGAAAAGAAGCCAGGTGGGGCTGAGCAAATATATTCCTACTTGTAATAGCAATATGATACAATGCTACTGTTCTGTAAGTCGAGTTAAAAAAATGCTGGCACCAAATTGAATCATGGAAGGGTTTTGCATTTTGGCGACAGCAGTACGAGCCTCTTTTTGGCTAGCCGGTAGGTGGTTGTGGATTTGTCTTTTTCTGCTGTAGTGAATGTCTCGTTATTCATGGCTCTCTCAAAAAGACCTTCTGCCGTCCTTCGTAAACCAATCTTAGCCGTCGCAAATATTTCCAGTGATGCGATAAAGGTTGGGAGAGATTCGGACCTCGGGGTCCAGATTACCGACAGCGATCCGTCGAGACCGCGAACGTTCCTGGAATGAAGGTTCCAAGGGGTTTCTTTCGTTCAGGCAGCGTGAAGCGTTAGCCCGGAAATTGATACGGGTACCAGCGCGAATCAGGCTCGACCGTCCCATCCTTTCGTTTACCTGATGTTTCGCCGAATCTCGGAATACCTCATTGAGCTTTTCCGATGCTATTGAAAATGCGGCGATTTTCAATTTTCTAGTTACTCCCCAAAAGACAAATGAAGCACCTAAGTAACAAACTATCGCTTATGTGCTTTGTTTGGTTTTGTTTAAAACGGATGCTGAATTCGTGATCAGGTAATGCGTCGATTGTTTTCAGTAACTTGGAAGGCACATTCTCATCGGATTCTACTGGGCTTTTAAGGTTCAATTTTTTAAACGGTTTTATTTCATTCGTTCAGCAGCAGTTTCGACACGTTTTGGCTCCCTTGTACCGTTAGAAGCTGATTTTTTGGCCGCTTTACGCATTTTACAATTCTTTTGACGTTCCGCAGCAGTTTCAGGTATGGTTGGTCCATCACCAGCAGTTGGTTTTCCGAATCTAGGAGTAAATTTATTAGTGAAATGACGACTACCTGAAGACGTTGACGGAGGGCAAACCGGTATAGGACACAACACCACCTACGGACTGCTAGAAGACTGTTCACGTAGAATTTAATAGTGCTTACTATGACTCACTACTTTGATGGAAGTATATTCTTACCTTATATAATCACCTCTTCACAACAAAATATCGCCTAGGTTCCATCAGGTTACACGATCCTTAGTTCCGTATCATCGACTAAGCAAAATTTCGTGACTCGTTACCGTTCCTAATTACCCTTCCCAAAAAACATAACACTTTTTGCCAGTTAGGTCAAGGCTAGAGCATGCTCCGTGCTAATAACGTCTTAAGTTTGGTATTTAACTAATATGTACTTCATCATTATGCAAGGATCATTATGCATTGTAACTAACTTTCGAGAATGAAAAAAAAAACCTCGTGGGAAATTAAAATGTGGGTGTGGCACATAGCTTCCTCGTATCCAAAACATGACTGTGTAGATCATTGAAAATTATTATTGACTAAAGAGCTTCGTTCAATTAGGCGAAGTAAATATTAAATACGGGTAAATTTATTGTTATGCAGGAGCATAACTTGAAAAATAAAGGTAGGCATGTTCAACTATTGAACAAACTATAAAATATACCTAAGAATAAAAATTGACATTGACGCTGAATGGATAGATGAATGAAGTGATAAATAATTATTATGACATTTCTAAAACATCAGTCCGAACTATCCCTGAAAATTTCATCTAAATCAATCATGAACTCCCGGGGTTATGCGTGTAACAAGGATTTCACGTTTGCGGATGCGCAGAGGCTGCTATTGATCCGGGGGTCATGAAAATTATAGGGGATCATCTACACATCAAACCGAACAATCCCTGAAAATTTAATCAAAATCGGACTATAACTTCGAGTAGTTTTGCCCGTAACAAGGATTTGCTGACAGACAGACACACAGACAGACAAGGAACCAAAATTGTTCAGAAAAGTCTAAAACGCAAAATGCGAGTGGAATTTTTGATTTTGGAGACATAAAAATTTTCACATTCCGAAAGTGAAAACAATGCTTCCGCTACCTTGGTAGACTCGGAAGTAATATGCTAAAAAAAGAAAAAAAAATCACTAAAAAATGGAAAAAACCATGCAAACTATTATCTAAAGATTTATTATTTCTGTATTACATAATCCTTCTACGTAAATCACTGATCTATGTTCATTAGCCTTAATATGTGTTAAATTGCCTAAACTCAGCGTTCATATAAGTTCTAATTGTATTCCTGATGCCTTGAATGAAAGTACATTGATATCGCACTCCGAAGATCTTTTTGAAAAGGAATGAGCCAACAAGGATCCTTCAGCTGATCAATGTTTCCCCATTGTCCCAAAGACGAAAGAATGACCACGTCATAAATATTATCTCATTGCCAAAGTGTTAACATTCTGAAACAATTCAACATTAATGTGCTCTTAGTACAATAATTTTAAAACGTTCCCTCATACAATCATGCTTCAAGACTGTTTGGTTTACTTAGCTTCAGGGGTACATTCAGCTACATATTACCTCAGACATTGGAAGGTATGGTGACCATTTTTTGCTGGGGTGAACCGAGGACAGGTCCACAAATGGTCCGACAAAATTTTGTGTAAAGTCTAGCAAAATCAGGCACAGGAATAGGGGCTAACGAGGGTGGGCGGATTCCCCTCCGTACCGCCCTAAAATATTTTAGTTAATAAATTACCGAGAACACTGATCCGCAGGTCTCATAGTACTGTTAGTATTTTTTTAAGAGGAAGATAAAAGAGCCTGGATCGGCAGTGTCTAGAATGTGAGGAAAGTCCTTCCGAAGCTGTTTATTAAATGTATACCTTCGCTAGGTACCTTTTCCACTCATGATTCCGGTGTAAATATTTTAATCGGTAAGCAAGAAACTATAAAGAAATCAAGCTGCAGTGAGCACTGAGGGAAATCGGTGAGCAGAATTCTATAAAGCGGAATGAAGACGCGCCAATAGTTTTGCGCTGAAAGATCACGACAACCCAGCGTTGACAGGTGTCTCGCACATCTCACGCATCCACTCGAAAAGCAGAATACCGATAGGATTGATGTTGGATACCTTCATCTGACAACCGTAACGTAATCAGTGCGCATGCCCACATGCAGAGTGCCAATTTTGGTAATTGTATTAGAGCTACAGCAATACCAACCGCACATTAAACTAGAAGAAAAATAAGCGATGTGTCGAATTTTGTCGATGGCAATAATCGGGGACAAAGGGGAAAGATTCAGAAAACCGGGGACATAAACGGGGAATCTTTGGAACCAGGGACAGCGTCCTGAAAACGGGGACGTCTGGTCACCTTATTGGAAGGAGCAACTATTCCGTTTTAAGTGAAGAGACGAACGAAACGGCATCCTACATAATATTTGAGTGCTCAGCACTCACCTCTCGCGGATTTGAACTCTTCGGGGCACAAACACCAATGAGATCTATCCAAAGCGAACAACTAATCAAGAGCCGCAATTCCCTCAACTAGGGGATGAATCTCCTTCTTTAAATGCGAAACTCTCAGGAAAGTACAGTAAGCCAACAGGGTTTCCGTGTTGAGGATCCGAAACCCCGGCCCTGAGATTTTATTCCACATCTAGATCTACATTCCGTTGCCTATCATCTCCGTCTATTGTGACGCAGTATGCTGGAATGTTGCATAAACTCCTGAAAAAAACTTCAAATTGAAACGAGAGTGCGTCATACAATAGGGACGTTGAAGAAAATAGAAATCAAGATTACAGCTCCTAATTCCTATTATGATAACAACTACACATTTTTGTGAAATGGTATGACGTTTGTAAGAGTTGTGAAATGTCTATTTCCTCAGCCGAATAGATCAACGTTGACAGAAACTGATAAAAACTGATAACATAAGTAGTATACTAACATTCTCATTCGTTGTCTAAATATTCACAAATGGCCCATATCAGAACGTGTCCTTTGAATTGAGATAGTGGATTTCGCTTTTAGCGACTTTGTCATCAGGCTTTAGAGATATAATCTAGAGTTGTTCGAAGGTCAATACCCATTCCTTACGCTGCGGTCTCTGTTAAAAGATAACTCTTGTGCTATTATGAGCTTGGTAGGAATGTACAAGAAGAAGAAATATTTCAGATTATGCTCAACGGGTTCCTACTGTGATATAATTATCACTTTACGCCTTCAATAGACAGATAGATGTGTTCTAAGAACACATTTTCGAGAGAGATTTTTACAGTTTGGATCTTTTGTAAATTATTACCGTATTAGATAGACTTTCTACACATCTACTATCCCATGAGGGTGATTGAAAGGTTGAAAATTTCAAATATTAAGGTGAATGAAAATTCCAAGTGTAAATTTTCGCTTGTTGGGCAAGAAAGCCCCAGAGAGTCACCATTCGATTTAACTAGAAAATGTTAATAAAATCCGACGACGAACTCATTTTGGTTTATTATTCTATAATAAACCATTGTAATCGCTCTTGAAAAAAACATCCTATCCCCCGCTGAAAATTTCATGGTTTACGTTTCAAAGGGTGTAGAATCCGAATCTGCAATAAAAATTTTTCCGTCCGTCCGCCGTACGCCGTACACACGATATCTCCCAAACGGCTGGAGCAAAAGATCTGAAATTTTCAGGAAAAATCCATCTTGGGACGTCGACGCCCCAATTCTTGAGCCAGCTCTATCACTCAATTTAAAGTGCCCTTTAAAGGCTGTCAAAGTTTTGTAAAATCCCTGAAAACCTCAAAACAAGTCGAAGCGGCCTAAATTTATACCTATCTGAAGAACATACCATGAGGAATCGATTGAACCCTTTTCCTCGATTTATGGTGCCAATATTTGCGTATTTTGGTTTATTTTGTTTGTTTGTAACCTAGGGATGGCGATAGCGTCGAGTTGTAGTGAATGTGGTTACTGGAGTGATAGCCGATGTTGATACTTGTACTTTATAGCCGATACACGGGTTGAAGCATTCTGATATGTATGAAACGCTGATAATATATAGGTTAATATTATTACTGGGGATTATTATTCAATATTATTACTGGGGTAAATAAGTAGTCTTTCACTCGGGTTTATTATTCAATTGACTTGCGTTCATGATTTGAATCTGTACAAAGCTTCGGAGTGTGCGTGTTTCACAGGTGATAGAGCGATTATTGAATTTCAGGGTATATGCATAGAGCACGTAAATCTGTTCTCAACCTAAATACCTATTTGGATTGATCAGTTGATCATATTTGTGTGCCTCCTGAAATTTAATAATCGCTCTATCACCTGTGGAACACGCACACTGCAAATTCTTTCAGTGGGGCTTATTATTCAATTTTATTCATTTGAGTTGCATTCATGATTTGAATTTCTACTATTGTGTGCATGTTTTACAGGTGATAGAGCGATTATTGAATTTCAGGAGGCACACAAATATGATCAACTGATCAATCCAAATAGGTATTTTGGTTGAGAACAGATTTACGTGCTCCATGCATATCTCCTGAAATTCAATAATCGCTCTTTCCTGTGAAACGCGCACACTCCAACGCTTAGTAGAAATTCAAATTATGAACGCAAGCCAATTGAATAATAAACCCCAGTGAAAGAATTTGCAGCGTTTTTTTTAGAAAGTTAATTTTGGGTTAAAAAGCAAATTTCATCGTAAAACCCATTCTTTTCAGCATCCAAGCGTCATTTCCTCTTTGGCGAGATTTTTCAATTACTCAGCTCGTTTATAAAATTTTGATTATTGTTGAGAAGGAACGAAATTTGTCTCTCAGATAAGAATTTAATCAATAAATTAAGGGATTAATCAATTTTAGTGAAGTACGATCGAAAACAAGCAAACCTTTTCAAAAGGGAAACATGATTTAAGGGGTTTTGGAAAAAATGTTTTAAGACTAAATTTGTGGGGAATTAGTTGCTGAATCGACGCCATTTGTTCCATTAATTATTCGATTGCGACAGATTATATTCAACATTTTGGTTATATCGCCAAATATGAGTTGGGAAAATAATTATGGGAGAATTCATTCGGTATTTAAGAATTCACAGTTTTTGTTTGAATAATCAAAATTCAAACGAAGTATTCCGTACATTACTGAAACACATTGACGTAATAGAAGGTACTAAACTTCATTGACGTATGTATTGAACGAATTCAATGGTCCTTTATCTAAGATTAACTATAATGTGGTTTACATGAACGTATGTACCAATTAACTGATCAAAAATTAATGCAATTAGCAAAACTCTTAAATTAGTCGGTTCGCACGTCATAAAAGCTGTTATCTACGTGTGGCAGTTAGGAGGTAACTATGGCTTGTTACTAAGCCCCCTCAAAATTTCGTTTGGAGAACCGATTCCCCCCCGACACCCCGTCAATAATTTTAGAGAATTATTATAATAAGACCTTAATACATATTTATTTTAATATAATAAAAAATAAATATGGTAATATTGACGTGAACATAAACTGAATAATGATTTTCCTTATTTTGTACAAAAAAAAAAAAAAAAAAAAAAAAAAAAAAAATACACATTCATGGTGCCCCACGAAAGGTTACACTAACTACCCTCATTTCCATACTTGCCTCAGCATAAAATCCGGACCAACATTATTCTTCGTAACTTCCAACTTAG
Organism: Creontiades dilutus; assembly: GCA_031894815.1. Lineage (NCBI taxonomy): Eukaryota > Metazoa > Arthropoda > Insecta > Hemiptera > Miridae > Creontiades > Creontiades dilutus. Next base: position 224,679 of record JAVIWC010000391.1, read on the forward strand.
AATTTCGGAAAAATACTCGGTGGAAATGACATCAATTTTGATTTGGTTTCTTATTTTCAATAACAAACCTTTTTAAGTGACCACACGAAAACATTTTAAACCCCTTCAAGAGTTGTTGGTTCTCGTTTCAAACGTAGATTTCAAAACTGAAAAAAAAAAAAAAAAAAAAAAATCAATCTGTCTTTTATTCGAAGCATTCCTCTCTAATCAAATTTAACTTTAGCTTCCTCGTATCCATAAGATGACTGTATAGATCATTGAAAATTATTATTGACTAAAGAACGTCGTCCAATTAGGCGAAGTAGATATTGAATTAGGGTAAATTAATTGTTATGCAGGAGCATAACTTGAGAAAATAAAGGTAGGCATGTTCAACTATTGAACAAACTATAAAATATACCTAATAAGTCCGAACAATCCCTGAAAATTTCATCGAAATCGGTCAAGAACTCCCGGAGTTATGCGCGTAACAAGAATTTCGTTTGAGCATGCGCAGAGACTACTATTGATCCGGGGGTCATGAAACTTATAGGGGACCATCTACACATCAAACCGAACAATCCCTGAAAATTTCACCGAAATTGGTCAAGAACTCCCGGAGTTATGCGCGTAACAAGGATTTCACGTTTGCGCATGCGCAGATTCTACTATTGATCCGGGGGACATGAAACGTATAGGGGACTATCTACACCCCAACCCGCACAGCCTCTGAAAATTTCATCAAAATCGGACTATAACTTCGTGTAGTTTTGCCCGTAACAAGGATTTGCTGACAGACAGACAGACACGGAACCAAAATTGTTCAGAAAGGTCTAAAACGCGAAATGCGAGTGGAATTTTTGATTTTGGAGACAAAAAAATTGTCACATTCCGAAAGTGAAAACAATGTTTCCGCTACCTTGGTAGATTCGGAAGCAAAATCTGTCTTTTATCCGAAGCATTCCTCAAGAATCAAATTTAACAAAGTTTGCTTCAAAAATTCAACATCAATCTGGGATTTGCCAATAATCTTGGCATCCTGATCAATTAACCCGAAGGGATTTTTGTAGGAATTTGGGTGATTTTCAGAGAAAGGGCAATTTTCTTCAATCTTTCGTATCCCAGCTATCAAACGAGCGTGAACTGGGAAACTTGAAACCCTCATTCCTTCAGGCTTTTGCTTTTTCTCTAAGAAATTATTTACGTACAGAACCATGGTTTAATGGTCAATTTTTTAGTTCGAAGCTAGGAAATGTCCATAACTTGGGTGTATCAGAATAGGATTTGAAATATTAGGATGTAATATGGTAATATTTTGAGCATATATTAAGAAAGTGCCAGTGGGTGAAAAGTGTCCATACCGTGATTTTTCGATTTATTCTTAACTATTTACGCTGTATCTTACCCCTGTGAATCAATCACAGATTGCTCAGGAGTTTCACTTACTTCGCATCGGCGAAGTCCGTCTGCAGAAGAGCTGCTGGAGTGGAGATGATAATTTTTTTAAATTATTTTTTATTGGCATTACATTTTGCATACAGCCACCAAGTGTGCAAGACGATTACATTGGTTAAATTGTTATATTGCTAACATCAATAAATTTAACCAGTTCCTTATATATCACAATATTTCTTGATGCCAAGATTGAATTATAATTTGGATGGATACCTGTTTTTCTGAAGAGATAATCAAAGAACACTAATCTCGGACCATCATACACTGGACACTCCATGATATTGTGTTCTAGCGTTCCATTAGGTGCTCCGCACTGATGACACTGTGCTGTTTCCCTCTGGTTGATGCGATACAAAAACGTGTCACATACTCCAAAGTTGAATCTGAGTATGATCATTATTTGTTTCTTTAATTGTCTGGTACAATAATAAGGTAGACAGGTCAATTTTAGACTTGTTAAGACTGAGCTTTTCCCTATGATCAAATGATTTTTCGTGTTCATAGGTCCAGCAGTCAACATTTAGCGAATAAAAATTCATGTACCTATACCTACCTCCAGTGTTTGCGTTAGAGCTGACTGCTGCGATAACAAGTGATAACTTGACGACTAAAATTGTCTTTTTGGACTTGTTGACTCAGTATTTTGTTAACAACCCTAGTGTTGTTAGTCACGTGGAGGGATGGTCAGTGACGTGGCTCTATTGAATTTTAAAATTCGAATTCCGAGTTTGAAAAAGGAGTTTGACCTCTAGGACTTACTATATTCTGTCCGGTTTCGTCTGAAGAACGCGTGAAATAAATTTAAAAAATGCTATCTGAGCACTAGCATTATTCTAAACTACAGGGAGTAGAAAATTGCCTTATCTCTGAAAATCACCCATTTATCTGCCAAAAATCGAAATCTCTATAACTTTCGATGAAAGAGGTTTATTATTTTCAACAATAAACCTTTGTCATAAAAAATGAGACGTGCCGGGTTGTTGTACGATTAACCGTTCGGTAACCATCTTAACAACTACCAAGATTTCACGTTCTCTTGAGGATGAACCATATCAACATTTTATGGAATCAGGAAAATTAGGAAACGAGCCAGATGAGATCCTCCGAACGCAATATCACCCTATTAATAATAATGTATATAATTCTCATCAGCTGAGCTACAAGTTTCAACTTTGTTGGCCTCCCCTTTATATTTCACTTCACGAGCAGCAGCTCTCCGGTATGGTCTAGTGGCTAGGATACCTGGCTCTCACCCAGGAGGCTCGGGTTCGATTCCCGGTACCGGAATATATTTTTAATTTTTGAAAGTTACGATAGAAAAAAAATACCTCCGAAGATTGGTAATCGAATCTACAAACGAGATAGGGGAAGGACAAGAAGAGGATAAACAGTATCGTTCGTGAATCTCAAACTTCTACGATTTTTTCAACGGTGATTTGGGCGGAGAAGGGTTCAAATTTAGTCAACTGAAAAAACGTACGCCACCATGTGAATCAGCTTTGAAAAACAATGAAAATTAATATGTTACCCTTTGGGTTTGCTAATATTTACGGTTCCCGTAGTTTCCGAAGAATAACGTTAGTACGCGTCCACATTCTCGCACAAGGGCAAATTGTTCAAATTTTGGAATTAAAAATTTAACTAACTCTATTCCCTCTTGAAACAGATGATTCAAAATTTCCAATTATTTTGCATAACTAAGATAGAACTTGGGTCGACCAAACAAAAAAGAAGTTTTTAAATCAATTAAATTAAACGAAAGTAGTGAAGAAATAACGATTTATCACTATTTCATCTTCCAATCACTCCCTTCCTTAATGAATTTTGCATGGACTGAAGTATTTAAAAAAAACTAAACGGAATTTTAATTGAACAATAAAAAACAACATGGTTCGGTTCAGAGCTATTGCGGTATCTTCATTTTTTAAGGAAATTCTCTGAAGGGAACGATTACATCAAACATGGTGTAATCCCATTCTTGTTTCTTGAAACAACGAATTGCAAACCAGTTCAGGCCTGCCCTCAGCCCTTGGGGCAACTGTAAAGTAAAAGCCCTGCTAAACAGGTTAAAAATAAATAGGTGAATAACACAATTATTGAGTATAAAAACAATACGCGAAGTCAAAAAACGGTATATTCCAAGTCCCCAAGGAGGGGAGCACGTCGGTTGCCCTGGGAGACGCTCCGCCCCGCTGGGGCCCTCTCCCCTTCACTGGCGTGATTGGGGGGAGGTTGGGGGGGTTCTGGGAGGTGAATTTCACCCGCCCAGTGTCCAAACATCCCCTGGATGAAAAACGGATATACCTACTCTGATACTTTCATCTTTATATATACGATATACGATCATCATAATCACCATAATTACAGAATATTCGGCTGCCATGAACGTAATGATGTTTCCAAACTTTTGTTCTCAACTTTCAATCAATCACTAGGTAGTTTGTACTTTCAAAGTCATCAACAATTGATGCAACGATAGCAGCTATCGCAGCACTGCACGTTTGATGTGAACGGCATCTTTCAAAGACACAGATTTTACCTCGCTTAGCTCCAGCTCTATACAAAGTGGAGAGACGGATTTCAGATGAGTTGAGACTGCCGTCCGTCCATTTTGTGAGGTTTCTAGGCCATTTTTGGCATTTTCTACCCAAGCTGCATTGGTAGTAGAGTTTTCATTGGGATGAGAAAATTCGAACGAGTCATTGGGTTTCCCGATTGACGATCTGTCTATGGCTGTTGTAGCGCTTCGTAAATAAAAATTTGGCGAGGTACATGCACCCTTGGTACACATTTTCAGAAAACTCACTTTTTATTTATTTGGTATTGACATTTATTTGGTGCACGCTATTTAGTTGGTAGACAACTTTCTTACCATCATATTTTAAGAAGCCTTGTACAAATTGACAATAGACGATTGCCAACGTCCAACAAGTCAAAAAAAGGCAACCAATTTTATTTAATTATTAATTTTTGCTTCGTTTGTTTGACGTTATAAATGGTTAAAATGTTTAGTATATCCGCAGTTTGTCTTTCTCTATTGGCGAGTACCTACTTGTTCTTGCACAAGTAGTCTAATCTAATTTTTCCTGTTAATCAATCAATCATGTCAGTCATAGTTTGGTTTTATTTTTAACAATGACCGTTATAATCGTGTAATCGAAGAGGAAAAAATAAATTTAATCCCTCCCTGCAAAAAATCGTTGTTTTAAGTTTCAAGATAAGTAGATTCCAAAAAACAAACGAGATTAAAGTAAAAAGTTTGCCAGCCGTCTTACGTGCTCCGCTTCACGTTTGGAGAATCAATTTTGCGGGGGAAAAACCCTTAATTACGCACAACTCCCAGAATTCGGTGTGGAAAATTCTATATTCAACAGTCTAATTCATGGGGTTACAGTCTAACTCACGAGTTACTGTCCTAGAAAATGTAGTAAGTGTACTGACCCATCCGATCTTAGACAGGGTTACGTTGCCTCGGGCCCGGCCTTCGTGAGGTAGCCCGGATTTTTGTTAGTCAATTATAAATAAGGGGTGAGGGGAGAGAGAGGAGGAAAAAAATTGAAAACAATGGGTTATCTAAAGAATATAACAAAATACTAAATGAGAGTAGTTAATCGTTGCTGCTCAATCGATCTTCCTATCTCTCGAGTGAGTCATTCAGAAGATGTCCAGCTAAAAATCTGGATCTCAGAAGCGATAAGGGGAAATCTACAAGAAACATAACTTAAGTTCATTCCTAATTTTCTTCATTCCACTCCTCTTTCATCACACTCACACAAAATCAGAACGCCTTGTACATGGTCACAGTGGTGAAATTGTGCACAATTCGAAAGAAAAAGCCTTCTCGATTTATTCAAGTTTGGTCATAATTTACAAATCGCATGAATAAATGAAAAAATTAATGACTCGAGTGAATTCGAATCGCATTAAATTTAAATTTCGCTCTCCCTAAGCCCCTTAGAGATTATAATGTAAACACGAATGTGAATTTGAACAGGTGTGAACATGATAAAATCACTGGGGTTTACCTATTATTCAATTGGCTTGCGTTCAAGATTTGAATTTCTACTAAGCTTAGGAGTGTCCCTGTTTCACAGGTGATGGAGTTGATCACATTTGTGTGCCTCCTGAAATTCAATAATCGCTCTATAACTTGTGAAACACGCACACTCCAAGGCTTAGTAGAAATTCAAATCATGAACGCAAGCCAATAATTCAATTATTGAATAATAAACCGCAGTAAAAGAATTTGCAGCGTTTTTTTAAATGGTTATCAGAATGCGTCAACCCGTGTATCGGCTACAAAGCCTTTTAGGAGTTCACTCCAGTATCCACATTACTACATCACTACATCACTAGGTTACTGATATCAAAACAAAAACAATAATAAACCAAAATAACGCAAATGTTGGCACCACAAATCGGATACATCGGGAATGGTTTGACCTACGGGCCTGGGGAGGGGCTTAATCGATTCCTCGTGGAAAGTTCTTCAAAAAGAGTCCAAATTCAGGCCGCCTTGACTTTTTTTGAGGTTTTTAGGGATTTTACAAAACTTTGACAGCCCTTAAAGGGCACTTTAAATTAGGTGAGAGACCAACACGGATTTTTCCTGAAAATTTCAGCTTTTTTGTTCCAGCCGTTTGGGAGAAATCGTGCGTGCGGCGTACGGCGGACGGACGGAAACTTTTTTATTGCAGATTCGGATTCTACACCCTTTGAAACGTAAACCAAGGAATTTTTAGGGGGTTACAATTTTTTTTTCAAGAGCGATTACAATGGTTTATTATTGAATAATAAACCAAAAACAGCATAATATGGAACACAGCTGGTAATGGAATCGTCTTTTCAAGAAATTGTGTCTATCATAATACGATTATGATAGACACAAGTCTATGTAGTGTATAGACACAAGTCTATGATTATGATAGACACATATTATGTAAACTACTACCTTGACTTTAATTTGGTATATAATTATTGACAAGTAAAGTGCAGGTAATTGTATTAATTTATCGCTTCAATTTTCAAGATTTCTGTTCTACGTATGCGTCGATATAGGTAGTTTCGTTTTAATGAGTCATTATCTGAAATTAGATATCAGGTTTTGTTATGCACGAAGTAACTAGTAAAGTGGTCTATTGTTTAATTTCACTTATTTCCTCTTAGGAGCATCACTAATGCAGTTGTATTTGTAGAAGGAACTTTTTCCCTGACGATCGAGCAAAGCTTTTGTTAAACTTTTTCAAAATCGATTACTAAAATGCTTACGTTTATAGAGAACCTATATAATAATGTACAAGGCAGAAATTTGCGACGGAGCTCGTTTAATATATCTACCATACAATTACTATATATGGAGACATTTGTACTGCTGAGGAACCCTTGTATCCAATTTCTTATCTGACAGTACCACATTCCTGAAACTTGAAATGAAGCTCCTTTATTTAATCCAGAATAAGGAAGATGAAGGACATTCCACCCAATTTCTTTCCTGATCGACTTAAGTTGATGACATTTAAAATGGAGTTACTTTGGGATATTAAAACATTACATAGTTGCATGGTAGACTGACTGATTGACCGATAGAAATTATTTGATACTTCCAGGGCTCCAATAGTGTTTAATGAGCACACAGTCAGTGTGCAGGAGAAGGGCTGTCAGGTTTTGGACTTTTGAGATACATTTTATTCAGCTATTAAACAACATCTTTATGCTGAAACAAATTCAAATTCAAACAAACAAGTTCATCAAGCTTTGAGGGTAGATTTAAGATGCCTGGTAGACGTTTTCTTATAAAACCTTTGTTTCTAAGTTATTTCACTTTTAATAATATTAAGTAGTATATTATAATTTTCATGTTTTCGATCTTGAGTTACTAAAATGGATATTTCTCGAATAAACTATTTTCTAAAATTGATTTGAGGACACTGTTTGAAAGAGAGTTACATTTCTCATCTCTTGAGAGGAAAATAAGAAATTTTCCATAAGACGGAAGGTGACAAATTAGTCCGAAGATCAAATTTCGAGAACTTATGAAAAAACCAATTTTTTTTTTTTTTCACATTTTCTCTTGTTCGTAACAAACTTGTTTTCCCGATCTCTCTTCCCCGGAAAAACGTCCCCAGAAAGTCAGCTTTCCGACGGTGTAAAATTTCTTGGTATAAGCCCACGTTTTCCGCATTCAAACGTCACTTTCTTCAAAAATTGTGTAGGAAAAAATTTGTTTATGGTACGTATCGTTGGAAAGCTTAAATCATGGGGAAGTTTTCCCTGGAAAATGGAAATTACAAAATCTGTCTATCATGAGCAAGATGAAATATGGAAAAAGTTGGTTGGTTGTTGGGTTCCTTAAATTCTCGAACTTTGATCTGATTTGAACTAATTTGTCACGTTCTAAGTCATTCTGAAAATTCCTGATTATATCCTTAAGTCTCTTTATAAAAAAACTGAGTTATCAAAATTGATTTTAGACAGTAGTTCAAGAGAGTAGTAGGGACCATTTTAGTGACATCGGATCGGAACCACAAAACAAAATCTTAAAGGTAAAATAATTAAGTAATGACAGAAAAAGCCTAGAAGGCATTTTAGGTTGGAAATGAGCCATAGAATCGACCCATGAAGTTTGATGAACTTGTTGGACAACCTGTTTATTCCGAGTCGTTAAAAATCTTACCTTTTCGGGATTTCATTTGTATCTGTTAGGGTTCAGTGGAAGCTAGCTGATGATAACATTCCGTGATGGATTTGGATAGTTACCTCCTCCCGTTCCTTGAAACTGTTACGCCTCATCACAAAGCTGATGCTTTTTAGCTATTGTCTGGGTGTTGTAGCTTGTTGCTTCAGCCCTTGGATGGGGTGACTAATCATTTAGATCCCCTCTACGTTATATGGTAGCAGAGAGTGGTTACGAACAAATCATCTTCTAATATTGATTGTCTTGACGCTCCTTTACCCCACACCTGATCCCGCAAAACGTACAATTCCTCTCAAATATCAACCCTCAAAAGTTAAATATACCCCTGCCCTGCCAATTGCAAAGCCTTTTTCCTTTCTTAAACCCCCTTCCCTGAATTTTGAGAGACCCAGGAGTGTGGTGGGCATGGTTCCCCTTCCCGTTTCTCCAAACTTCTAAGAAAACCATGAAACTTGTAGACCCTGAACATAAAACTGAAGCTTTTAAGCTTCTTGGGCATCCTCTAGTTGTTTTCGGCGTATCACCTCACCCCTTGGAAGGGGTAACTTGTTCAAACCTCATGATATATATCTGAGTGCTTAGTTGGGTTCAATTTCTAAAATGATCCGGTAATTGGATATTGCAGTAATTTTGATCGGACCCTACTTCAAAAGTTTTACAACTTCATAATTGTTCCTGCAATCTTCGTTTAAACTTGATTATACTTTTCTAAGCTACTCATTTCAAGCCAACAAAGTTATTACGGTGACAAAGACCCGCTGTGATTTTTATAGCATATACAGCTCACCTCATGTTATTTGAATTTTATCGTTGAGTTGGAGGTCTGGGGTTCCTGCCTATTAAGCATTTATCTTAATTTTATCGGAGAGATTAAACCGTTAGACTCTCAAGAGAATGAGGATTCAGAAAAACATGAAATCCCGACGCGCCTCAGTGTGAAAGGTAAATAACCATAATCAATCATTTTATCTAATTGAACACTCAAGATACGTTTTCAACAATGAAATACCGTATCGTACCTTATCTCGGACAGTCCCTTGTTGAACAAGATCGAACGACCATGCCCAATCAGGGAAGTTTAAAGTCTGTAACAATGGACGAACCAGGGGAGAAAACTCCATTGACATTGTAAGTAATTGTAGTCACGATGGTTATTCTTGGGGAGGTAGGGGGTGAGAGCTGTGGGGGTAGGGAGGCACTGAAGAGGGGGTGCGAACCGCTGAGCTCTCCGACAACAAACCATTCCAGTCTGAGGTGCGCGCCCAAGTCCGCTGGTCGTGCGTTCCCAAAATCGTGTTCAATCACAGACATTCGCGTTGTTTCATTCTTCATTTTCAAATTTTACATACCCTTCAATTTCTCGCTTTAAAACCTCTTGCCAGGTTCCAGTTTAATTCGTGAAACCTGAATCATTATCGAACAATTCACGTGTCAGTGTTTAGATCCCCACTTTCCCAAAAAACCACTTTTCGTTCAAAACACCGATTGTGAATTTCAGCGATGTCTTAATTGTTCCAGCCTGTCGCACGACCCTGAAAAGTACGGGTCACTCACAAGAATGGCAAACATACAAGCAGGTACGTCGAAAGTTATTGTATGCATACATGGGAAGCCATCCGGATGCTGCGCGACTGTCTTTGATGGGGATGGAAAAACTCACTCCGAAGATATTAGTATCGGTAATTTTTATTTATTTCAATATATATCCGTGGTATTTAGTGGATGTCCGTGTATTCAGGGTATGTGCTGTGCATTTTTTCGTCCTCTTCGTCAAATTTATAGAAACTAACAGTGTCATTGTCTCACAGTCAAAGTGAGATTTTTGTTCAATAATCCTACTAACTGTACTACACCTCGTTCATGTTTTTGCTAAACAGCTCTGTGTGCTTTCCTAAAAAAATAATTCAACTACCTAAGTAATTTTTGTGATTAGCTTTCGCATGGGGACTACAAAACAGAAAGTCAATCAATCCAAAAAAAATTTTAAACTCGGTTGGTTATAATTCAGATGAAAGGTACACTTCTTTTCGGAAATCGTTTTCTAATTCCATGCAGAATCAATTTACTAAATAATTCCATCAAATTTGAGATCGATTGATGTTTTTTCTGAAATTACAAAATGAATTTTGCCATCATCTTCAACGAAAATTCCACATAAACCACAATATTTATCTACTTTATTTACCTACAAAGGCGCTTAAAGTGAACAATGAGGGTCTGATATCCAAAAAGCCCAGAAAATTAAGAAATTGAGCTCAATTGTAATGAAAGGAGCCGAGTAAATAGATCTAGGAATAACTAGGAGATAAGCGTTGGTTACGATCTATCATTTCCATTAGCTAAGAAGAGAGAAAAATATATTTAAACAGCTGCATTGTTAACGGGAATTTGTGTTAGGAAATAGCCGCAATCTAGGTGTGGTAGGATAAATAAGTTTCTTTCGATTCTAAGCATTGCTTCACTTTGAAAGCTTCGTTGTCCGAAATCTGAATTTCCACACCTTTATATTCAAGACGATTTTGAACAGTGTCGTTTCTTGTGCACGTCCGCTAATCCTCGTTGCGGTCCGAATAATACGAAGTTTGAATGTATATGAGTTTCATTGTTGGTTTGATCAATAGTATCTGCTGAATGTGCGCAAACATAAAATCTTTTTAACACTCATATATTCTTGGTATTGGCTGCTATACCGTAATCCATGCGTTTTAATTTTCCCGGATTAATAGCAGCGATTGAGCATGCGCAAACGTAAAGTCTTCGACAAAAATAAGAATATCTATAGTTTGTATCCAATTCCGATGAAATTTTGAGGGATCCTGGGGGTGAGGATTGTAAAATCCAACGGGAATTCATCTCTAGGTGGATAAATTGCTGATCGCTGTATATCTGGTTGCTCATGAATCATGAATCATGATTCGAAAGCTTTAGTAATAACACCAATGAAAGAGATGCGGTTCCTTGCTGTGTTAAAAAAAATCTAAATCACTAGTGTTCTTATTTGTAAGAGTTCTGATGATTCGATTGCTTGGATAGGATCATTGTGTATACATCATAATTTCTCAGCAATTTAATAATGTTTAATAACCTGCCGTTTAAAGCCAACAATCAGCTTTGGTGACGTTAACCGATTGTTTAAAGATAAAATTTGAGATGGTAACTATTGAAGTTACATTTAATTAGAAACAGGTCTGGAAGAAATTCATTTGAAGTCTCCCTTCCTTTCCCAACACACTTTATTTCTTTTTGAACTTGGGATCTTGCAGCTAAAACAGATTTTTTGGTGCAATCGTAATGCTCAACTTTTAATGTACGTTTAATATCTTCGAATCAGTTGTGGTTAGACTTTCTCACTAATTAGGGTAATGAAAACGGAAATAACTTGGGCGGTAATCCAAAATTAATCCACAGTTGAGATGTGATGGATCAATTCAACCTTCTCTATAGGAAATCTGCTTCTCATCTTTACGCTTTCCTATTTTATTAAGCCTTATAATAATCAATCATTATCATTCAATAACATCATTAAAAGGAAGTACCTATTTGGCATTAATACAGATGAAGTTTAAAGCCGTAGTGTATATCACATTTTCTGGGTATTTATTAAACACCATATCCATAAAACGCCGCCCCATATCAGACGTTTTTATTGTATATCATTCGATAACGTCATACATTTATCATGTCCAGATTTGATGATGAATCTCGCTGAATTACAACGTTTCAGATGTACTCAATAAACTTTTTCCTTTACCACCAACCGATTCTTACTCATCTATGCAAATAGTAGTACTGTTGTGGTGAAAATGATGAAACGATTTTCCAAACGGAACATCTTTGTCAAACACAAAATCTTCCTCAACAGTTGTAATTCAGGAATTACTTCAATTCCAATCGACTACGGTAAAAATAGCTGACTTCAATACTGATAACGGTTTAACGGTTCCCCATGGAATAGGTGAGAGTGAATCATATTTGTGTAAAACTTTCTAGAGGAAACTTAACTCACCCATGATGAGATCCTATGTTCACTGAGACCACTAGAATCTATCGTGCTACTATCCCCATTTTAGTTCAGAGCCTTTTTAATAGCCTCTTCAATCATAAAGTGAAGGAGCTTTTCAGGCTTATTTTTGGCAAATATCGCGAGAGTTAACGCACCGTTGGTAAAATGCGGGAATCTTATTGATTGTACTTTTCTGAGGAGGAACCTCAAGGGACTGTGGCCAAAAAGGAGACACACAAGTTCACGAAGGTCACCATCAGCCTCAGTGACAGCAGTACATTTACGCACATCCTTGAGGAGGTCAAGATGCGCTTGGCTAGATCGTTTAGGAGAAGGCCAGTGTAGAGTTTGTTTCAAGTCCTTCCATGTTCGGACCTGTTGAGTTGTATATCTCTCACTAACCTCTGCTTGAGGTTCAGTTCCTCCTGGGTTATTGTTGGGCCCCTTTTTAGCAACGTATTTGAAAACCTCGGTTTTTGGATTTTATCACGCTCAGGGTGTCTAGCGGTCGGAAAAGTCGGGAATTAGTAATGAATTTAAAAACAGTCTTGAAAAGTCGGGAATTAGCAGAGAAATTCATATTAAAGTCTGAAATTTGTTACCAAAACAGTATAGGTTGTAATTTACTAAGATTCAATAAGTAAATAGTCTGAACACGATAAAATTTTCTAGGTTTGTCTTGAAAAAGGAATCATTTTTGTGCGATAAGGCATAATCTTGAAACAGGGTCAAATAAAGAAAACATAATTTGAAATAGGCCTATATTGATGGCCTTGGAATGATTCAAGACATTTTACTTCCATAAACTGTAAATATAATTAAATGTGTAAATAACCTTCCATTCAGTAAGGTATGTCCATTTGGTATTTTTAATTCTAATGATATTTGTTCATATTCTCGCATGTTCACCTGAAATAAAAGTTCTTTTTATTTTAATATAAGATATATTACCGCGTAAAAGTCTGGAAATTTGTGGGAAAAGTCTTGAAAAGTCTGGAAAAAGTCTTGAATTTATTTTTGAATAATTGCTAGACACCCTGCATGCTAAAAAGAATTCGTAATGACATGATAGACATCTAGTTGTGACTATATTTCTATTCGTGTTATTAACTCGGTGAATTTTAGTGAGGTCATTTTGGAAAAACCTGAAATGCTAAAAAAAAAAAAAAAGGAAGAATGTACTTGATATCACAGTTCTGAGCACTGCTATTGAGCTTCAGTCACGAGGAACCGTTGTTGGTTCTGCAAGAGATCGAATTCTGATGGCTAGAGAAGGATAATAACTGTTTTTTTCACCCGTTCACTACAATTCGTTCTCATTCTCTAATTGCTATTCCATTTGTGTTTCAACGCTAATCACCTAATGGCCACTCGAGGGCCGTTGAACTGCTTGACGACCTTTGGATGGTGATGAACAACACACGAAACCTTAATGAATCTCTTGTCTATGAGTCGTAAATGTGACAACTTAAGACATGACGGTTGCTAATAAACCAAAACACTGAAAAAGCAGTAAGCTACGTATTGAACGTGTTTGTTTTAAAGTAGATAGAATTCGCCCTGTCAAAATACCATAATATTTATCTTCTGTCGTCACCGGTGATTACTCATTGGTTTGGTCAGATCGCGTGGTAGACATTCAATTAGGCACCTAGTTTGATTACCTAACTTCGGAACTATTCCACCATAGGAATCAAGGAATAAATCTGAATTAATTCTCGATCCGCTGTGATGGAACGTCCTGTTAATATGTTATACTGCCTTCAAACAAGCTTCTTTTCTTGTAAACATACGAACTACTCCCTTTAATCTACTGCTATCTGTTGTGCTCCCCTCAGTGGCAACTCTCCGGCATTAGGATAATGGAATTTCACCTCGTTTTTCCACATTTCATGGATTTAAGGCGAACAACACGAGTTTGTTTGCTTTTTTGATGACAACGCAAGTCTTTGTCCTTATAATAGTTTACCATTATATTTCAATGCAATTGGACAGGAATGCGTAGATTAATCACTAGTCGATCTTCAATACATTTCACTGGGGGACCTTAAGAAGGGTGTTGAGAAAGTAAAACGAAAGATAATACATTTTTTTTTCGGTGGCAGGTGAGGAAATCTTTGAGATCCTTAGGTGGAAATCGGATCTCCTAAGATACCCAAAGGGACCGCACTTTGGGTTATGTGGGATTCAAACCCACTAAAACCTCACCTTCCATTTCCCACGACGAAAGATAATACATTAGCTACATGACAAACTGAAATTTTTGTTTTCCTTTATCCGTGTGTCTTAGTTTCATACTTTTGGAGAAATTCTACAGCTCATTCATGGATAGATTCATTCATTCCTCCTAGTTCCTAATCACTATGACTAATTTGCTTATTCATTTGGTGGATTTATTCATTCCGACACAGTTTTACGTATCCACAATGAGCCATTCCTCTCGAAAAAGTTTGGTGAGATTCGGTAAGTTTCAAGTTAATAAGGTCTCCTTATTAAGGAGTTCTTAGTGCATTCGGACGAACGAAACCTTCGCGAAACACGGCGGTTTGTGCGACCGTTCCGGGCTAACGATTCTCAAATGGGTTTTCTCGTGAACTTCTCAAGAATGTGAAAGGCGAAATGTGTTGAAATGCCGTTATGAAAAGTGTCGCGCCGTTCCACCATCATCGGGTTCGATTGAAAAAAACTGTGCCTACCCATTGTTTGAGTCCTCCGTAATCGGTTGGATTTGGGTTAGGTTTAATAACTCATTTTATTAGTTTTGCTTGTATTTTCCTATAAATAATTTCAGATATGCAAATAATCTTGGCAAATTATTGGTCCAATAGGAGGAGTTGAGGTTTAGGGTGATTCTCATTAAACGGGACAATCGAGGTTTTGATTCTGACTAAAAAATTTTGTTCTCCTAATATTATGATTTTTGTATTATACAATCTAGATGTTACTCTAATGGTTTAGTGATGTACAAGCACGCATGATTTTCGTTTGCTTCCTCAAAATTCAGGTTTTAAAATTTTATAGGTTACGAGAATTCTATGTATCCATGTCAATGAGTTTTGTCAACCAAATAACGATAGAATTACGTAAACGATGTGTGGGTAAGGTTGAATGAGACAGATATCTGATTTCAGTTTTTCCTGACTTTGTGCTAGAACAAGTATCACATTTTAATATTAGTATTTATTTAGTATCAAATACCAAACTTGAAAAAAAAAAATTGTTTCAAACAGCCATGACGGCTTTTGTGTAGCCACAACAATGAAGTTTAAAATCGCCACGACAGTGAGAAATCAACATTAACCTTCTGCAATTAGGAGTCTAATGAACACTTATAGAAATTGAAACTTGCATTAAATAGAGTTTTTACATCTCTATCCCAAAATGAATGCTAAACGAATCAATAAGATTGATTAAGAGTGATTTTCAAACCCATAACAATGAGAAGTATGAAACGTACACACCTGTTTTACAAACGGCTAACATCATTTTTGAGCCCCAACTGTATAGAAATGGCGGAAGCATGGTGTTTCCTCAAAGGGCAGGGTTACCAACGCTGAAAAAACTTTGAATTGCCAAAAAATGCCCTCATTTGAGAGAGCAACGATGATTTCCTTCAAACCCATGACAATGAGACAGAAGGTTTGGGACAAACTTTGTGCGCTTGATTCGTACAGACTACCTAAAAGGTAGTCCCACTTGTAAGCGCACTACCATCCAGTAACTAATTCTAAAAAAATACTAGTTGAAGCATTTCTGGTAAAACGTACTTTGAGCGGATGAAATTTCGGATTAAGTTCAAATTCTGACTCACGGACAGACCAGAGGTACATTTCGATCAATTACCGGCATGTAAAATGAAGAGTAGCCGAACTTTATGACAGCCATAAGTAGGCCTAGTTACCACATAAAATCTACAAAAATAACTTTTGGAAAAAGTTGAACAGAAAATTATTTATCAATGAAGGACAGCGATTGTCCCGTAAAATAGGAATCACCCTTTGCTCATAAAGATGTGGTTTTGACTGCTCTGAACGCTCCTTCTGTTAGTTCGAATTCTCCCAGAATGTTGGCGATCGCACTCTTTAGGTAATCGTAGAAACTCTTTTCTCTCCGGTAAATAGAAGCTTAAAATTACACACTTCGTTGTGTGGACATAACCAAACTTAGAAAATCAAATTTCTATTCCAAATTGCATTACCATTATTCCTACTAAAATTGAGAAAAAAAATATACAGGATGTACCACGAGTTGTTCCCCTCCCCCCCTCCTGAAATTGTCTAAATGAGAGTACCTAAACAAAAGGATTTTTTTTGAATCTCCATATTTTTTTCCAAGGATCTCAAATTTTATATTTGCGAACTCCCCGCAAATGCGCAACTATGCGTAATTGACACTAACTTTCTTATTTCAAATGAGAACCCCATTTTTTATTGCATTCGGATTCTACTCAAGATTTCATGAAAATTTGACCCCTCAAACAATTATTTCGATTGCGCGTAACCGGTTCAGCGAGCACGCAAAGTTGCGCAACCCCAAAATGATCAAATTGTGGATGATGGAGAACTGTAAAGTGTGGCACATGAATTTTCATTGCATTTTTCCGCTGATTCACGTGATGCAATCCGTTTTTCGATTTGACTTAATTTTTGCGGAATAGTGAATTTGTTCATTCCGCGTCCGTTTTTTTATTTTAGGCGCCTGCTTTTAAATTGTTACGGGGATTAATTTTCAAGGTCTGGTTGAAAAATGTACAAGTGGGAGATTGAAACCTTCTCCTGAGATCCAGTGAAAAATCATGTTAATCTGACAGTCAAAAGTCGTCATAAATGATGATTTTTCAGGCGAAACAAACTAATTTTGGCCATTATGCCGCAAAATGGAGTCGAATCCGGAAGCGGATAGCATCACGTGAATCAGCGGTAAAAAACAACGAAAATGATATTCACGTGATGCTATCCGTTTCCGGATTCGACTCAATTTTTGCGGCATAACGACCAAAATTAGTTTGTTTCGCGTAAAAAACCATAATTTTTGACTCTCAGATTAAGACGATTTTTCACTTGATCACTGAAGAAGGTTTCAATCACCTATTTGTACATTTTTCAACCAGACCTTGAAAATTACGGTTGCGCAGTTGAGCGGAGTGCGCAAATATAAAATTTGAGATCCTTGGAAAACAATATGAAGATTCAAAAAAAAAATTCTCTCGTTTAATCCCATTTTGACGATTTTAGGAGGGGGGCAGGGGACACCCTGTATATAAATAAATATAAAAGTAGAATGTAGCGAAGAGCCATTTAATTCAAAAAATTGCTTTTAAAGAGACCTGGGAATGCTGTTAATACAACTCTCGGTGCCCCCTAATAGCTCACTGACTTAACTGTTTATAGCCGTAATTTCTCTCTGAAACGAGAAACATTAAAAAACCCACTATTGCTTTATGTTTTTTTTTTTTTATTGAACCGATTACGTATTAGCGGTTTTTCAATACAAAGTCTCTATCATTCGTGGAATCGTTGATCAATCTACGTGGCTTACACAGTCACCCAGCTCTACAAAATACCAGTAAACTGTAATTTTCCAATGGAATTTCCTTAGTGGTTAGTAATTACTATTCTTATCAATGATCTGATGGATCCTTACTACGATTTCCTTTATTTTTATCGTGTAAATTCCATTTCCATTTATTTCTCAACGTATCTATAAGCAAACTGATCCGTCGCTTATATTGTTCAATAGATCGTAATTTTTCAACGCAATTGTTCCTGCAGATTCCTTTACCGCACTCACATTAACACTGGTATCTGCAATTAACATCTTTAACTGCAATGGTATCGACAGTTACTGACTTTTTTCAAGTAATTGTTTTTAAGATTGTGTCATTTGATTATTTCAGTCGATTTAGTAGATTTCGGTGAGTTGCCAGGCGAATCAAAGCTCACAAAATCAACAAAAGTACAAGAAAATTGTAAACATACCTTTTCTAGGGTCATCTTCATCTACCACAAAATCATGAATAAAAGGTCTACCACAAAATCATGAATAAAAGGTTCAAATATAGGTTCAAAGTGAGAACTGTGGATAGGAACACAAGTTTACTAATATTTCTTAACGTGTTAGTTAAGAACTATTAAAACTATTGAGGCAAACTAGATCGAGTTAGAGGAAATCGTCTGATTTGATAATTTTTCCAATTTAAACAGTTCGAACGTTTGCTCTTTTTGTCCCTGGGATTCCTCGTAAGCTGGTTTAAAAGGCGCCGTAGGTTTTTTCACCTTCAAACAGAAATTTCTCCATGAAATCGATACGGAATCGCTAAGCTGACCAAACCGCTAGAAAGCAGGTGACATTTGAAAGTTTTCCAGAGATTAGTCTTCCAGCTCGTTTTGTTGGAACTGAAGTTCACGGATTTTCGGAATGTTTTTTTACGATGAACGTTTGAGGTGCAGGTTACTCCCTGGAAGTTAGTTTTTGATTATGAAAATATCCCTTCTAGGCGTGTATTATTTCAATTAATTTAGATGTTTAAAACTGAGTAGATTCCAGTGAGCTGCCAGACGAATGAAAGCTAACAAAATCAAGAAAAGTACAACAAAATTGTAGAGGTCCTTTTTCTAAGGTCATCTTCATCTACCACAAAATCATGAATAAAAGGTACAAATATAGGTTCAAAGCTGAGGGTAGGAGGGTAGGGTGTGTGTTAAGAACTATTAAAACTATTGAGGCAAACTAAATCGAGTTAGAGGAAATCGTCTGATTTGATCATTTCTCCAACGTTTGCTCTTTTTGTCCCAGTTTTGAACAGTGTTCTTTTGTGTCTTCTGTTCAGAACTCATAACTTCTGCTTCATAGTTTTTCGAGCAGGATGCAATAGATGTTCCCATTTATATAATGTGGGGTACGTTCTCTCAACGGCTGCAAATGTCTCAGTCCATTTTTGTATTTGTTTGTGGTTTGTATTGGTGTAAACTAGTCGTCTTAACAGTTTGTGCAGTATCTCAGTGTTAATAAGTAACTTGAAATGTGAACATTTATACCTACGGGATCTACACACAATGGCTCAACAAAATGCTGACTTTGTTAATAGGTTCATTCTCGTTCGAACATGCCTGAGTATATTTTTGAACCCTTACTTATCGGGTTACTTTGAAATGAGAAGTTTATTATATTTTATTTGATTCCACCAACTAAAAAACCTCGACTAGCGCTTTTCAAAAATGTCCAGTTTGAAGGGTATTTGATAATTGGAATAGGCCAAAACACCTTATTGAGTCCAACCCTTCAAGGCACGCTTTGCCTAAGTTATTTTCTATCCTTCAGGTACCTATCAAAACTAATTGAACCTTTCGATCTAAGTTCTTGGAGTGCAAGTGATCTCATTTGACTCTTTTGAAATCTGACGGTCAATGAATAAAATAAAGCAGATATTTATTTTTGGGTCCATAAATTTTAGCTTTAAAGGAAGCCGGAGATCAAAGCTCACATTTAAATTCGTCGCAACAAATTACAGGACTTGAGAATTTTAAAGTAGTTTTACCCTAAATAGCTTGAAATTTGTGGAATTGAAAAAAATAAAAATAAAATAAAATAAATTAAACTGTATAATACCTGGAGGAGGACCTAAAAAAAAAGCTGCAAATTCTTTCACTGGGGTTTATTATTCAATGATTCATGATTTGAATTTCTACTAAGCTTTGGAGTGTGCGTGTTTCACAGGTGATAGAGCGATAATTGAATTCAGAGCACTTAAATCGGTTCTCAACTAAAATACGTATTTGGATTGATCAGTTGGTCTTATTTTTGTGCCTCCTGAAATTCAATAATCACTCTATCACCTGTGAAACACGCACACTCCAAAGCTTAGTAGAAATTCAAATCATGAATCATTGAATAATAAACCCCAGTGAAAGAATTTGCAGTGCTTTTTTCAACAGCGATTACAATGGGAAAATATTCTATTTGAAAATTTTAAATTTCGTAAGACCGAGCATGCATCAGAATGCTACAACCCGTGTATCGGCTATAAACCCTTTTAGGAGTTCACTCCAGTATCCACATTCACTACATCACTAGGTTACTGCGATTAAAAAAAAAAAAAAAAAAATTCTTCTGTTTGTTTTGATTGTAGTAACCTAGTGATATAGTGAATGTGGATGCAAATGTTGCCACCATAAATCGGGCCATACATCGGGAATGGTTTGAGCTACGGATGGTTGTCAAAGGTTTTTGTAGGTCAAACCATTCCCGGTCCATGGCTACCAACAGTTGTGTTATTTTGGTTTATTATTATTATTATTATTATTTTTTTTTTATGAGAAAAAAACATTGATTGATTTACGTGCTCTGTGCATATCTCCTGAAATTCAATAATCGCTCTATCACCTGTAAAACATGTACACCCCAAAGCTTAGTAGAAATTCAAATCATGAACGCAAGCCAATTGAATAATAAACCCCAGTGAAAGAATTCGCAGCGTTTTTTGTTTGAGAACCGATTTACGTGCTCTTTACCCCTAAGCTTAGTAGAAATTCAAATCATGAACGCAAGCCAATTGAATAATAAACCCTAGTGAAAGAATTTGCAGCGTTAGATTATAGCGCTTGTTAATGTGTATATCCATGTGTGTGCCATTCCAGACGATAATAGATGTGATAAATTTAAAATATGTGTAAAATGAGTTTTTCTGATTATAAATCAAGTATCTCAAGGAAAAGAGGGCTCTTTTCCGAGCTGTCTGAAAACGTCTTCATTCGACACCGTTCGCACCAACGATGCGTAACGCAAGGCGGCACTGGTTACCACATACAGGAAAATTGTGAAAATATGACAGAGGAACACACGTAACATAAGCTCGGTGCTTTGTTAGGATGTAACTAAAAGCTCTACTTCAATAGCTGTCCTACCTAATTTTAGAATTTATATAATTTTTCTTGCACTTTTGATAGATTTTTTAAGAAAAGCAGATTTTAGTGAACTGTATATTCTTCATCATACTTGAGGGACCTTTTAAGAGTAATATGCTGATAAATATCAATTGAACTGTTTTAAGCTACCTATTAGCGATTCGTTGAACTAAATTTTTTAAACGATGGCTCTTAACTGTGCTCAAAATGTGCTTCTTATAATAAACTCAACTTTTCTATCAGCATGTTTATATATAATTCTAAGGAGGAAAACGAATGACAAACATGTCAGTTAGAGAAAGCTTGGAGGCTTGAAAACGCTTGTGATTACCTCAACACTCTTTTTTAGGAAGAATATTTCGAATTTTGAGTTTTCAATTGTTGTAGCCATATTGCAATAGTTTAATTTTCTCTAAACATCGCGGAAAATGCCTGATACGACAAAAGCAGCTGTACCATTAAAACGAAACTTTGTCGCAAAATAGAGATTTATTGAAATTTGAGTAATTGAAGGTTTTAATGTTCACGTTCGATCATTTCGGGCTTTCTTCACAAAGATTATGTTTTTAATTTAAGAAGGTGTTATTTCTGCGGGGAGAGTATGGAAGATATTTCATTGCAGTTTCTCAAAGTAATTTTATGTTGGAGAATTTCGTTAAATATGAATGATAGCCGTATCATTAGATTTTCATTAACGCCAAAAATTATAGGTACGCAATTCATTTATGTTTCGGGCGGATAACTCTCAAATCTCACTGATCGTTTCCCATCAAGCGATATTGCGATCTTTCATCGAGGCGGATGCATTTTTACTTATCTTCTCATTTGCTAGATGAGGAAAGCGTCAGTGCCTACAGATGAGATATCTAAGGACCTCAGGACCAGGATCTGGATGAGCATTAGTGAAAGCTTTTGATTAAAGTTCTACTTTTTCAATGGTGTAATAAAAACCAAGCGGTACCTGCAATTGAGTTTGGTGATATTGTCACTACTTATATTGTTTTTTAAATTTATCCGGCAATTATATTTTGTTATTGCAAAGCAATGGAAGGTCTCGATTGATCCTCCGTGAAAAATCACTTTGCAGCCCATCAAAATTCATCTACCATTAAGTACCTAGGTGGTTCTTATTAAAAAAACAGCAATTTCTTGGGAAAAATGCACATTCGTTTTTCCGCAGTTATATTGAAATCCTGGGGTGCACCTTTTCTCCATTTTCTAGTTGTAATTCCTGGGAGACTTTTTTGTACCAGAACGTGTTAAAATTTTTATTCAACACTCTTACGATTCGATAAAATTCTATTTTATAGGAAATTCCAGGCGTCTCATCACATTAGTGGCAGTAAAATCAATGTGCTCTACAACAAAAAGCCATTACTATTTTTCCACCGTCGAGAGCCCAAAAATATCTCCCAGCTTTTTGTTGAACCATTTTGTGACATCCCAATATATGCAACTAAAAATTATACAAAACCAAAACGTGCAAATTATCTGGTTATCGTGAATTAGATCAACAAACTTGGAATTGTGTACGTTACTGTGCTTCGTCTATTTGTATTGAACATTTCCCAGTGTCCTTAATATTCATTTTACACTTAACATTGGATTGGTTTTCATTTTATAGAGGACCATTGCCATCAAGACCGCGCCGATGATTTGGCCAGGAATTTCAAGAAAGCCCGGAGGAAGCTGATTGTAGCCAGTGTACTCTGCGTCTTCTTTATGGTGGCCGAAGTGGTGGGTGAGTCATTTATTATATAAGTACGTCTTCAATACGCTGACTTCTAAATACAATCATCAACTTCTAGTATTAATCAACGAATCATGTTACTTGATTAGTAGTGATTGAATCATGGTGTGAATTCGTATTCATCGGTATGCCACCTTATAAGCCCAAAATTAGAAATCGGATAGGAGATTTGAGCAATTAAATATTCCGCAGTTTTAGTTTGATCAGCATTCTTTCCTTCAACGTCCGGGAGACAAATCCAATAGCTAATGTGGAGAAAAACAGCTGATCAAGTCCGCAAAATTATCGTAGATGCCACAACAAAAAAGATTCGGAGTACAGTCGCATAGCACCTAAGAACACTCATCAGCGCTAAAACACTCAGTGACAACACAACACGGTTGTTATAATAACAAACATTAATTCTTAATGATCTTAAATTTCATCTTAATGATCTTAAATTAGATTTGAACTTCTACATTTGACGTATTTAATAATTCCTTTCACTCGTTGCAAATTATTGTGTCTTTAACAACTAGAATAAGAATCGAGAGCTTGACTTGAGCGAAATCAACTTCATAAAGTGACTTTATTGACCAAATAAACGAAATGACGTAGAGAGTGATAAAATTACTGGACAACAGCAGTGTTATACAAAATGAAGGATTCTACATTGATTCTACAGTCGGTCAATCTAATCGCGTGAATGATTTCTTTTATATTAAAATAATGAATAAAGACGTATTTTACTGGATCAATCGCTCCAGACTTAGGAAGTTGTATATCTCATCCTACTCCCTACGAGTACTCACCTGTTCCCACCACTTTTATTAAAGCCCTAGTACAATTAAGTTCAGATTTCACTTGCTTCATTAAAAATTATAAATTGCAAATTATTATAAATATTTAGATTTTAAGTTCCCAATTGCTAAGGCCCCTTTCCATCACACTTTCCTGGGAAGCTGCACACTCGGAAAACCAATTCACACGATCTTACTCCTTTCAGTTTCAGCAATAAGTACTTAGTTATTATTCTATCAAAATCACTGAATTACTTGCTGGTTGTTCTTTTGAAAATTACGTCGTACTCTATACTCGGAGCGGGATTGAAACGGAAAACAATATAGAGCACGTACCTGTTCACATTATTATCCGCTGTTCTCTTCGCACACGATTCCGTTGGTGTAATGGCTCAAAGCTGGGTACTCAGAAAAAATCTGATTGAACCAGTGAGAAATCTAACCACCAAACGAACATCCGCCTTGAGGCGAGAGCTTCAGTAATTTCGGGTGATCATGGCAGATGAGTTGTCGTGGATATGATTACAGAGCGTACCTGCAACTTTTCTGTTGCCTCTGGGAGGGTTTCCTCGTTTATTTCATCTGATTTAGCGCGTAATTTTCATTGCAGAAGCACTTTTTGGTAAAATTATTTTATTTCCGCAAAACTTTTGTTCATTATATTAAACTAGTTGACCCGGCGAACTTGGAGGTTATAAATGAGCAGACTAAATTTTATCAAGACCAATTTTTTATTTGGATAATAATTATCAATGTAGGACAATGTAGCACATTAATTATTAATGTAGGTAAATAATAAAAAACTAGTGTTTTAAGGAATATTTTTTGACTATTAATGAACAACGCTGCAAATTCTTTCACTGGGGTTTATTATTCAATTGGCTTGCGTTCATGATTTGAATTTCTACTAAGCTTTGGAGTGTGCGTGTTTCACAGGTGATAGAGCGATTATTGAATTTCAGGAGATATGCATGGAGCACTTAAATCGGTTCTTAACCGAAATACATATTTGGATTGATCAGTTGATCATATTTGTGTGCCTCCTGAAATTCAATAATCGCTCTATTACCTGTGAAACACGCACATTCCAAAGCTTAGTATAAATTAAAATCATGAACGCAAGCCAATTGAATAATAAACCCCAGTGAATGACTTTGCAGCGTTTATTTATTTATTTATCTTTTTTAAATGGTTATCAGAATGCTTCAACCCGTGTATCGGTTACAAAGCCTTTTTGGAGTTCACTCTAGTATCCACATTACTACATCACTACGTCAGTAGGTTACTGATATCAACACAAAACAATAATAAACCAAAATAACGCGAATGTTGGCACCATAAATCGGGCCGTATATCGGGAATGGTTTGACCTATGGACCTGGGGAAGGGCTCATTCGATTCTTCGTGGAGTGTTCTTCAAAAAAAGTCCAAATTTAGGCCGCCTTTACTTTTTTTGAGGTTTTTAGGGATTTTACAAAACTTTGACAACCCTTAAAGGGCACATTAAATTAAGTGAGATAGTTGGCTCAATAATTGGGGAGTTGTCGGACCAATATTGATTTTTCCTGAAAATTTCACCTTTTTTGCTTCGGCCGTTTGGGAGAAATCGTGTATACGGCGTACGACGTACGGAAAAATTTTTATTGCAGATTCGGATTCGACACCCTTTGAAACGTAAACCATGAAATTTTCAGGGGGGAGGGGGGGTTAGCATTTTTTTCTTCAAGAGCGATTACAATGGTTTATTATTGAATAATAAACCAAAAACAAGTGTTTTAAGGAATATTTATTGACCATAAATACAAAATGTGATTTATTACCATTTTAGTGGATAGGTTCCACTTTTTATTGAAGCACCTTGATATAGACGACATTTTTTGTTTTATTGTTAACAAATGAACAAATGAATGAAACACAAATGTTTAAGGATTGGCCTTGTGATTTGTTTATTGTCATGGCGAATGCAAGACCGAAATTGAAGTCGTTTAAACTCAAACGGCATGTCGGTTGGGATCATCGGGATACTTGTGAAAATTTCCTCATGTTCGAACTTTCCTTTGAGTATCGCCGCGTAAATCACATTTTCATTCATTTCCTTAGCACCAAACCCGTTTCGTTTCACAGTTATTTTTTGTTTCGAAGCAAGATTGCCGAACCAACCTTTAATCGTAAATTGTTCTGTGGTAAGCCTGGCACATCCAAGGAGTTTGAAAATTCAATTGAATAGTTAGTGGTTTCATCTTCATTTGTTACACAATCAATTGATTTGAAAGAACGCAGATGATCTCATTCTGAATTATGAAGTTTAAGTTATCTACTTCTTTATTCTTAACCGCCAAAATTCCTCGCTCACTCAACCATTTATTATTCTTGAGGTTAGTAACGATGGCTGGGGATACTTTGTTGATGGGTTTGTCTTTTGATGAGACAAAGTTATAGAAATAATTTCTCAGAATTATTCTGAGGAATGAAATAATCCGCTCGATTCGTCGACAGGTACTCGACCATATCCGATAGTTATAATTGCTCAGAGAAATCTTCAGCAGATGTATCGTTCAGCAATGCAACTCTATTGTTTGTTGTCATTTGAAGTTTCTTCACATAGCGCCATACATTCAATAGTTTGAGATTCTAGTTGCATTACGGCTTCGTTGGAAATGTTTGATGCCTTTCTTGACGAATATATCGGCACAATAAGCCCTATAGAAATTTGGAACATTCTCAAACCAGTCATCTATTATTAACCTTAGACTACATGATTAGCAGTCAGTTGCATTCACAACAAATGAACCGCTAGGCTGTTTTTTTACTGATAAATTGCTGCTGTCAATTGCGTTTTGTTATACCACATCATATGTCATATCCCACTGGAACGTGATAAATAGCATCCTATGTCCTTCTCCTGATTGTAAGCTACGACCCCACCAATTTTCAGGCAAATCAATTCAGCCGTTCTTGAGTTATACATAGTGTAACTAACACGACTTTCTTTTATATCTATAGAGTAATTTCCTAGTATGTATACTTTTTCAATTGTTGAAAAAATGTATTACAGTTGCCCAAAGCGGTCTCCCAATACCGTGCTCAACTCTCCTATATTTTGTCCACTAGGTTCTACTACTTATACTCATGCAAACCACCATTTCAAAGGACTCCTTGTGCTGCAATACGCAAATAATCACTTGTTTAGCGGCTTTTGGAACAAATAGTCACTCATTCCTGCCTCTTTTCACAGTTTCACTCGCTCCTTGACAGCACGGAGCCATCTTATAATAATTGCTGCACTTAGCACATGACCTTCTTTTAATAGTTTATAAATTGTTTGTACGGCAGTTCGAAATTGTACGGTCTTATTGAAGATCGTTTGAGTTAAGAGCTGGTTGAAGTTATAAACTGTAAGTGCTCATCTTTTCCGATTTTTCCGAAATTCTGCTTTTACGTTGTAACCTTGGTAAGAGGTTGCATCCAACCGTGGGATCCGCGGTGTAACATTCTTTCTGGGTAACGACATTCGATTTCCAAAAACATCAATGCAGTGAATAGTACCGTTGAATTTGCATTCTTCAACTACAACGCTAAGAGTTGTTTCCCCTGATGATGATGTTCGAGTTTTCTTGGTTTAGGATTATTGGAAGTGTGAAAATTCCCAACCTGGCCAGGAACTCGTTGATCTCTTGAAAACCCTCTTCGAAATCGGTTCAACTGTTTTTGATTCTATCCGATTTATCTGGACTGTTATATCGTCGGATAATCCACAAATTGCCCAATCCCATGTTCTCTGATTGATGTGAGCTATACTTTGCTGTAATAGGACTATCTCACCTTGGCTTCCAGGAGCCTGGCGACCATTGCGGTCGTCCGGAATGGAGGATGGCACAGTTCCAGTTGTTCCAGTATAGAAAACATTGTTCGTCGCACTAACAACTTGTTTACTGGTAACAGAACAAAGTTACAGAGAATCACATCTTGCTGAGTCAGTTCCATTTTCGAACATGTTCAAAAGTATTACCATTCTCCCTCCGTGAACATGTAAAATACCAATGGCTGTCTCTCCGCTAATTTCATTCATCTTCTTTCAAATTTCCGGCAGTTTGGGATTGTCTAGGTGTAGAATGAGTTTCAACAGAATAGTTATAAATGTTTTTTCTCTCTGGTAAAATGCCGATTAATTTTAGCATTGTTCAGGTCCACTGGGATTTTTTCAGGAAGTGAGCAAGAATATTTGCCTGATTTAGATGAAAATTGAGGTCATGACCCTAAGATATACATTTGATTGATTGAAGGATGAAATCAAATTTTTACAGGGCGGTTATCTTTCGTAAAAACAATGTAAAGGTATTATCATGGTACAATTCTTGGGTATGTATTTAACTTTAAAATTTGCTTGGTATGTGACTGATGGGTTAGGGACGGTTGAAGCCCATTTCAGGTAAATAGCTTAGCCAATAGGCACGATAAAATTTTTGTCCGTGTTAATTGAAATTCTCCGAATCCTACACTAATGAGGATTCCAATGGTAATGCTAGTATTATCGCATTTTCAAAAGCAGTAACATTATTGAGTATATTATTTTGAAGTAGATGCACATCGTTAGCTTATGGGCTACGGGCCATTAATTCAAACGTAATTTGCCCCCAACTACAGTTCGATACGTCAAGAGCAGTGCGATTGAGAGCTCGACATGAGGGCGATTTTGAATACTCGCAGCTTGAATTTATGGGATTTTCATAAAATTCTCCGGGACACATCAAGCTTAAATATTGTGTTTTAATTCCTCGAATAGACGTTCAAAATCGATGACTTTTTGGTAGTTTTACATCCTACAATTCATAATGGAAAATAAACTTGAGTTTAACGCACCTCGAAACATCTTGATACACTGTCCAAGACACAAGTGAATTCCCGAAATCGAATAAAAAAGAAATCTGTAGGTCGTCAGGCCCCTGTGGTTTTCCGATGCTTGTCTATACACCAAGTACTTGCCCCATCAGAAAAATTGTGCTCAACGTCACTTATCGATTGATGACGTATAAACCCAACATCAAATTCACCAGGTTTATAAAGTGAAACCCAAATATCATTATGGGTCATTTGGTCGATAAAATCAAATTATATTGTCGTCATAAAAATGTTCAGTACCTAGTAGATTACCTACGTTGTTAGCGATTGATTGTTTGAGTTTTGTTAAGATTTAAAGAAATGCAGGAATTATTAGTTAAGAAGAAGGAGGGTGCACCAAAAGTTTGTCTGAGCTAATATTTGTACATTCCACGGAGTTATGTGAATGGACTAGATGAAATTGTAGTTAGTAGAATATGGTTCGTAGCCACTGATGCACACGATCCCTTGTGACGCAACACGTTTTGACTGTGCGACCGCGACGTTCTGATTATTTTTTGCACGCAATGCTTGTCGGTCTAACCCTAATACTAGACATTGACTTCTTACATGTTATTGTCGGCCTTCGTGCAATCGTAGTGGACGTATTGTAACCGTTTGATGATACGAATGAATAGAACAATGTACTTCTAGTGTACCGTGTGATAAGCTATTATAGGTTTCCCTACAAATAGCTAAAGTTCGAAAGGATTTACTATGATACGGTAGTTTAATTCAACCACCTCGTTAAACGGTTTGATGTGAACAAATTTCATTAATTTTGACAAAACAGCTTCATAAGTGCCTTTCATAGGCGGCCAGTAGGCAGCCGAGCGAGAGTGGATGGTCGAAAGATGAATATTCATTCAACCTTACAGATAGTGAAAGCCATCCTTGATCCAGTGGCCCAAACAGCTTGTCATAACAACGTTGTTCTAACCGCTTTCCGACTATTTTGGCCATACCGACACTTTAAAGTGCTCGTTATGATTTATAGCGGCCGGAATGTGTGCAGGTGGATAGTAATTAAGAACTAAAAACTGCTTGGTGTCGAGTAGAGCAGGTGTTCAAGAAATAAATTTATGCCGTAGTTGCGACACTTGAAATAAAATGTCACGTACGTAAAATCAGTACGTAAGGTCAAGGTAGTGCGACAGCGGGTTCTGTGTCAAATCGGCTTCGTTACTGAAGGTAGCCGCTTCGAGGAACTCTTCAAATCAGTGTTGAGCAATATAGGCTTTGAATTTATGGTGATTCTCCGTTTTGATGATCCTCGAGCGTCGACATTGGCCTACTTCAAGCCCGACATTGCGGCGGGGAGGTGTTGTTTATTCATTATTATACACAGTGGTTCGAGAGGTGGCAGGTATTAATTACCTTGAATCTTTAACAACATATAATACACTCTTATTTCTATCTGATGTTGTCAGGAACAAATCCAAGGTCTACAAATTCAATGTTGATCATTTCAAATCTTTTACAATGTCAAGGTTCTTCTTCATGTTAGGGTAGGAAAGTCGGGCTTAAAGAGCATTCTATTCAAATTTCAAAGAGAATCTTGAATTTGAAAGAAAAAACGCTGCAAATTCTTCCACTGGGGTTATTATTCAATTGGCTTGCGTTCATGATTTGAATTTCTACTAGGCTTTGGAGTGTGCGTGTTTCACAGGTGAAAGAGCGATTATTGAATTTCAGGATATATGCATAGAGCACGAAACGATCAAAACCTATTTTTGATCAGTGATCTATGCATGCCTCCTGAAATTCAATAATCGCTCCATCACCTGTGAAACACGCACACTCCAAAGCTTAGTGGAAATTCAAATCATCAACGCAAGCCAATTGAATAATAAACCCGAGTGGAAGAATTTGCAGCGTTTTTTATGGTTATCAGAATGCTTCAACCCGTGTATCGGCTACAAAGCCTTTTAGGAGTTCACTCCAGTATCCACATTACTAAATTACTACATCACTACGTCACTAGGTTACTGATAGCAACACAAAAACAATAATAAACCAAAATAACGCGAATGTTGGCACCATAAATCGGGCCATAGATCGGGAATGGTTTGACCTACGGACCTGGGGAGGGGCTCATTCGATTCCTCGTGGAGTGTTCTTCAAAAAGAGTACAATTTTGGGCCGCCTTGACTTTTTTTGAGGTTTTTAGGGATTTTACAAAACTTTTACAACCCTTAAAGGGCACTTTAAAGTGAGAGAGCTGGCTCAAGAATTGGGGCGACGCCGGACCAACAAGGATTTTTCCTGAAAATTTCAGCTTTTTTGCTTCAGTCGTTTGGGAGAAATCGTGCGTACGGCGTACGACGGACGGAAAAATTTTTATTGCAGATTCGGATTCTACACCCTTTGAAACGTAAACCATGAAATGTTTAGGGAGGGTTTAGAATTTTTTTTTTTTCAAGAGCGATTACAATGGTTTATTATTGAATAATAAACCAAAATTGGAAATTGTGAAAAGAAAATATGAATAAAATTTATTTTATTCAATGTTGTAATAAGTTTAGTTCAATCAAGCAATCTAATCTATAATATAGATTATTTCGATAAGATACATTTATATCAAAGGCAATACTGAACACGTTTACGCTAAATTTCAAACGTTTCTACACAAAACATTACTGTTTTACGTATTAAGTAAATATGCCAACACTGCTGTTATTAACGGGTCAACAGCCTTTCGGAGGTCGATGAATGAGAAGTTAAATACCACACATTACTTGTACCTATCAGGAATAATTCTGGTGAATCTTCAAAACAGTTGAAGTCATTCGGGGGAACAGAAATAACGATTGAGCTCAAAAATTTCGACCGTGAAACGTTACAATCGATCAAGAAAACGGAAATCGTTTAACCCACTCTCAATATTCGTTCGGTTTTTCCTCATTAACTAGTTAACCAAAGTTTATTGTCGTGATGGTGAACTAACGCATTTCTTATGATACAAATTTGATTGCTTATTGTTTCGTTTTACAATTTATTTGTCAAATTGATTTTTGAGATTAATTTAATTAAATTATTTCAAATTAATTTGGGAATAAAACGAAACAAAATAGCGAGACAAAGGGAATACTAGTAGAGTGTGGCACGGACGAAAGATTGGACAATCAACAATGAAGGAAGAGAAAGAATTTTGGTACCTTGGTTTTAATTTTAATAACTGTCCATCTTTTTTTCAAACTCTTCCATTCAAACTGGTGAATTTTACTTGAAGTTTAGTCAAATTAAATATATTGACAAAGTGGATAGCTCAACTAAACGTAGGAAAAAAAAAAAAAAACGATAACATGTTCGGTTTTATTGTAATGGTATATAGGTATTTATTTGGAATGATGATATCGTTGGCAT
This sequence comes from Creontiades dilutus, assembly GCA_031894815.1. Lineage (NCBI taxonomy): Eukaryota > Metazoa > Arthropoda > Insecta > Hemiptera > Miridae > Creontiades > Creontiades dilutus. The sequence goes on from JAVIWC010000391.1 coordinate 256,486, forward strand.
CGAATCTGAGAATTATATTTATTAACATGTCATATCATGTTTTACCGCTGGGGTGCACGCAGATTAAGCGCGAGCCGCCTTGAAGTACTAATTTTGTTCTCGCCCAAAGCATTAGCTTATTAAATAATTATACGCTATTTACACTGTGAAGTAGATTCCTTAGGACTTTTACCTGACGGTGCATGGTCCCCGGATCAGCTTTCTAGTTTTAGTGAACTGCTTGGTTCCAACATCTTTCTAGTTCTAAAATAGGAATAATGTACTCCTGTGTAATCATTCTTAATATCGTTAAGTAATTGTGAAATGATTATCGATTGGGCCATTGAATACTAATCAGTCTTCCAACCTAAAAAAAAAATTAATTATTAAATATCTAAACTTCTACATTCGCAGTAGATATTTTTCAATAGACGATAGACCCTGTAAATCATATCCCAAATGTGAAGTGGTTTATTATTTTTGACCAAAATTGCTAGAAAATGACACCCTACTTGCCGTTGTCAGTAAAAACCAAGAAAAACTTCGTATTTCACCATTTTTCGTCTCATTGAATCTACGCGTGTGAGGGATTCGGACCGACCAAAAATTAGGAATTCAGATATTAGGAGTATATGTGCGAAGGAACGGTTTTATCACATCAATTTTAAGATCTTTTAGGGCCTGTAGGCCGTAGCGCAGGAAATTCTAGATTAAAAATACGATGCAACTTGAAACTTTGTAAAATGACAAAGTTTTGGGGGGTTGTAAAAAATTGATATCTCTCACATTCCTGGTAAATTTCATCAAATGGATAAACATTGTAGGATGAGGGTTTGTTCCAAGGCGTGAATATGAGATGCTAGCTGAAGGGAGGAATACAAGCCTCCTGTCCTTGCCCAGTGCATGAATGTTGTCACTTGGGAAACCAGGAAGAATTCATGATGGGCCTGGGCAGAGCCACAGTCAAGCCCAGCAGTGAGCCTTCCGGCAGATTATATACGACAATAGGTACGAGAAGGACCACTTCTGCAGTGGCTTTAATCACAACAGAAGGGAACTGCTGCGTATCTGGTATATTGTGTGAATAATGGAAGTATCTCCTAACATCTTGCCAGGTGGTTCAAATCATCACACCTTCGTATATCTACAATCTGGCAATTTCTTAATTAACCGACACCAAGAAAAAATTCGATCAGAATTTTCGGAATTTTTATGCTACCTTCCAGTTAAAACGCTACCATGGCAAATGAACAGCAGTCCTTGTAACGTGATGAATGTCATTGGCACCGAGGTCGCTCTTCCTCCCATCTACATCCTGGTTTAGCAACTTTAGCTTTAAACCTCCTGTTTAACAAGAGGTTTGAGTTAACATATGCTGTTCCCTAAAAATGAAAGGGTTCATTACGGGTTTTGTTATTGCGTCCGATTGTGGGTCGAGAGGAGTCCGTTGAAAGGCTGATGAAGTTGACCGGATGGGCCAGATCGAACTCCAAACAGACGTACAATAGTCCTCAAGGTCTGGAGGTCCGCTTGGGGCCCCTGCGGTCTAACGTGGGGCGGTGTGAACGACCCGTGGTCTTCCCAAATCGTCTCTACCAGCCCTGAATAAGGGGTACTAAGAACAATCAGAACTAAACCGCGGGATGGGATGACCACGCTGACATTCACAGCGAGAGCGGCTTCTATATGAACGGATGGCTTTTATTCGCCAGTGCGTTTACAACAGCAGAACATCAACTTATGGTGGATTTTAGGAAGCTCGTGCGAATCATGAAACTATAATAAATAGTTGGGAAAATCCGGAGGTAAACTTGAGAGCTTCCAGGCCGTATCATTCCCAATGATTGACATATTTATTTCAGTGAAATGCTACATTTCAATTTTCTGGAGTGAACAGGAGAGAATTCAGCTCACGCAGCTGGTCTGGTTGTAGTCCGTCATGCCATTCGTATCGTATTGTCTCCAGGAGGGAGTCTTATAGGATTTCAGCTTTCTATGGTGACCTATGGAGAATTTAACTTAATGAGCTGCCCAGGTTGAAGCCCGTCATTCAATTTGTCACGTACTGTCCCTGGGAAGGTCTGAATCAAATTTTGCCTTGGTAAGGTGAACAGGAGAGAATTCAGTTCTCTCAGCCGATGTGTATAGAGCCATTCAGCTAATCACTATGGGGATGCTTCACTTCAAATTATAGTTCCATAAAGTGAATAGCATAGAAAACAAACTTTGGATGAGATTAAAGAAGATAATTGCGGAAAACTATTTAAAAGTCCTTCCAGTCATTCGTGAATGATAATAAATCGGCGTCTCTCGTTATGAGTGCAATAAAAATTCGAGAGTTTCGCTAAGATGAAAAATAAACTGGTTAGTTAATTAGGTAGGTAATGACTGTGGAACATGAGAAAGGAACTAGACCGTGGACCGAGGCGGATTAGAAACCTAATCCTGGCTAAACCTAAAGGCAATCGCTGTGGATTATTAACGAAATAGTTAACGAACTCGAAAATGGAGCCTGATGAATTGTATTACGAAAGTAGGTACACAATTTTACATACTGAATGATTTTTCTAACACAATACTGAAGCTTTGTATTCGTGCAAGAAATTAAGGGATTGTTTTCCCTCCGCAGTATAAATTTTGGCTTTAAGCAAAAAACGCTGCAAATTCTTTCACTGTGGTTTATTATTCAATTGGCTTGCGTTCATGATTTGAATTTCTACTAAGCTTTGGAGTGTGCGTGTTTCACAGGTGATAGAGTGATTATTGAGTTTCAGGAGGCACAAAAATATGATCAACTGAACAATCCAAATAGGTATTTTGGTTGAGAACAGATTTAATTGCCCTATGCATATCTCCTGAAATTCAATAATCGCTCCATCACCTGTTAAACACGCACACTCCAGCTTAGTAGAAATTCAAATCATGAACGCAAGCCTGTTCGAGTAATAAGCGCCAGTGAAAGAATTTGCAGCGTTTTCCTGAAAAAAAATATCAGATTTTTCCTGAAAATTATCAGAATTCTTCAAACCGTCTATCGGCTACAAAGCCTTTTAGGAGTTCACTCCAGTATCCACATTACTATATCACTACGTCACTAGGTTACTGATATCAACACAAAAACAATAATAATCCAAAATAACGCGAATGTTGGCACCATAAATCGGGCCATAGATCGGGAATGGTTTGACTTGGGAAGGGGCTCATTCGATTCCTAGTGGGGTGTTCTTCAAAAAGAGTACAAATTTAGGCCGCCTTTTTTTGAGGTTTTTAGGGATTTTACAAAACTTATCTGCAGGCTATTATAGCCTTCTAGATAATAGCTTTTATGGGCACTTTAAATTAAGTGAGAGAGCTGGCTCAAGAATTGGGGCGTCGCCGGACCAACATGGATTTTTCAGCTTTTTTGCTTCCGCCGTTTGGGAGAAATCGCGCGTACGGCGTACGGCGGACGGACGGAAAAGTTTTTATTGCAGATTCGGATTCTACACCCTTTGAAATGTAAACCATGACATTTTCAGGGGGTTAGAATTTTTTTTTTTTCAAGAGCGATTAAAATGGTTCATTATTGAATAATAAACTAGAATGGAGGTAGCGCAATATACCCTAACATTTTAAATGATGCGTCCCTTAAATTTTGCTCCGTAGATATTCGTTAAGAGGCATTATGAAACAATCCTTGGTTTTTAACATAGATATTTTCAATGCAAGTAATTACAGGAACGTCACTGTTTGGTTTGTAGTAGTAAATATGAATTACTTGTCCTCGATTCACTCCCTCCAATGAATGGCGATTGAATTGTTGGTTTAATCATTTTAATGGCATGGAGAAACACGATATCTAATTTATTTAATTCGGTAATTAAAATCGGGTGAAGTTAGTGAAGAATAACGGTTTATCTCTATTACTCCCTCCAATCTATCCCCTTCAGCAATGTTCTTTGAAAGTTCTGAAATATTTTTAAATACTAAACCACAATCTTAACTGAGCAAAGAGAATAACGTGATTCGAGCGAGAATAGATCAACAATCGAAAAAAACCGCTTTTTTGTTGCATTATTAACTCTACCGTCATGAACTTGGAAATCTCCTTGATTCGTTGCACAAATATGGTAAAATTTGTCACGGATTCGGTCTTAGAACCGTTTGAAACCAATTAATAGGCAGTTGTCTTTAATCCTAGATTTGTCCCTCTATTGTCGAAACCTTGCTTCAAAGACGTCCTAAAACGAAACAAACAAAAAAGTATATACATAGGTAAATATTTCGGCTGTTATCTATATAAAATCAAAAGTAGAACACATATATCTACCCAGGATGGGGATTGGGGTTAAAAACGCTGCGAATTATTACACAAAGGATAATTTATTTCTGTATTGGCTAAACTTTCCACGTAAAACAATTATCTTCATTAGACGTAATCTGCGGTTCATTATTTAAACCGGCGCTTCCATGAATAATTGCAATGATAGTAATTAGTACTTCACATGTCTTGAAAAGAGCCCCATTTATATTTCAGCTCGGTAAATTGATTGAAGAAAACGCTGCAAATTCTTTCACTGGGGTTTATTATTCAGTTGGCTTGCGTGTATCTACTAAGACTTGGAGTGTGCGTGTTTACAAATGAGCGATTATTGAATTTCAGGAGATTTATGGAGCACGTAAATCTGTTCTCAACCGAAATACCTATTTGGATTGATCAGTTGATCATATTTGTGTGCCTCTTGAAATTCAATAATCGCTCTAGGTTAAATCAAACAATAATAAACCAAAAAACGCAAATGTTGGCACCATAAATCGGGCCATACATCGAGAACAATTACCTACGGACGTTCTACTGATTCCTCATGGCAATTTTCCGTACAAATTTAGGATTGCTTCGACTTGTTTTGAGGTTTTTAAGGATTTTATTTATCTTGCAAAACTTTGTCAGCCCTTAAAGGGCACTTTAAATTGAGACCCCCGGAGAGAGCTGGCTCGCATGCCGCAAACGGGCGTCGTCGGACCAAATGGATTTTTCCTGAAAATTTCAGATCTTTTGCTCCGTTCGGGAGGAATCGTGCGTAAGGCGTACGGCGGACGGACGGAAAAAGTTTATTGCTCGATTCGGATTCTACACCCTTTCTTTAAACCATGAAATTTTCAGGGAAATTATAATTTTTTTTTTATAGCGATTACAATGGTTCAGCGTTATTGAATAATAAACCAAAAATTCATGAGGTTCATAGCTGATTGGTGTATCTCCCGGAGTTATGACTTCTTCTTGATTATCATGCCGGGAACTTTAGTAGTCCCATTACAAAAACATTACGAAACATCAAAATACCCATAATGGTATAATGTACTGTATATCGGCACGACTTAGAAATCGACGAATAGAGCAACTGAAATTTAACTAGATAAAAAGAAACAATTATCTACCCTTTACTGATATAAGTAATGGCATTTTTTTCACATTTGTACTTCGGAATTGAGAAAGATGGATTAAACATTACCTTCCAGCCTGAATCGCTTTAGATATGTATAATTTTGGCTCTCGAGGATTTTAGGTGCTAAGTAGATGTTGTTACAGTGAAATTCCTACTCATATTGTTTACACAGATGTCGGAAGATGAGCAGCGTTCATCTAGCCGAACTCGTTGAGTTGTTCGTTGGAAAACTATCACGCGTTGCCCATGCGACTGACCTCTCCCGGCTCAATCGACGGTTCTCCCATGAAATGCCGCATCCGCTAGATTGTAGGGGAAGAAAGTGTGTCGGCCTCGACAGAGTTGGCTTCCTCGCGATAGTAAAAAGAAAAAAAAACACTGTTTCGGGTTCCCACAACTATGTGGAATTCTCAGCATCACAAGCATGAGAGTGCGGCTAGAGCTGACAAAGCAGTGAGATAGTGAAGCCAGTGTGTTTAGAAATGGAGATTCTGCAATCTAAATTCTGCATGGCTAGTAGATATTGTGCTTACTATGAAAACGTATACTCTACGATTCCACTATCAGTTAATGTTCAGCAACGAATAAATTAGATAGATATAGATATGAGTTTGAATTTCATCACGCTCTTATCGTTTGCCAACAACTGTCTCCAAATACCTTAATCACTATGGTACAGAACTATAATAATTTAGTACTATTTTACATTATAAACTAACAAACAAATACTAAACATATAATGTATAATACAATCTAGAACCGCAATCTATTCTGAACAATAGTAATAATGATACAGTTTGTTCTTAAATATCAACTGTCTAATAGAGCATAATAATAATTTAACATTCTGTAAAAGAGCACTTTGGTATATTAATAATAAAGTTCTATAATAAGAGAGACTTAACTATATTTGTATATAAAGAGCACTTTGGTATATTACTATAATAAAAAACGTAGATATATTTCATTTGTCGTACACTATTTGCTCATGAACCGTTCCTTTGCCGCATCAAGGTCTAGAACTTGGAAAATTTACTTGAACATACTTGTTGGGGTATTTAAACACGTTTAGGTACATAGGTTATAAGCAACTATTGAGATATATTTTCGGAAAATCCAAAACTTTAGGAGGTGGAGGGGGAAGGAAGGCTAGAGTTCCGGAATAAATAGCCTTGTACGTCAAAACAGGCGTAAACGTAAAATATCCTTGTGAAGTGATCCGATCTTCAATAAAACTGAAAATTGTTTCGGTGAAATTAAATTGCCTACAATTTTGTCTCATACATTTGTGGTCTATCTCTTGCACTTTTCAAAGGTTTCTTGCAAACCTTGCTAATTTTGTGTGACAAGCAAGATTTTCCAGTCCTGCACATCTGATACAAGTGAGTTTGTGGGGTAGATTGTTAGATGATAGATTGAGATTTAGTTTATTGGTTGCGATTGCCCAATTTAAGTAGTAGGTAGGTGCTCCCTTTCTGTCATGGTAACTGCTTTTACAGTGTCTAAGAAATGTGCCCTCTTGTAGCAAGGACGAATTTAAGTTAAGGAGGACTTTACAGCTAGAGTAAAGTTGAAAGAAGAGCAATGAACCCTCACCTTTACCGTCAACAACTAAATTTCTGTCTGTTACCATCTATACTTATTGTGTGACTACTCCTGTTTCAATGCTGACATATCACTACGTTTCAACTACTTGTCACTTACATAATACTTGCTGCTATTCCACTGGGGTTTGTCAATGCCGGGTGGCAAGTACCGGGAGTCTCGCTTCTCATCAACTGTCCTTGCTCTCCACGCATAGACCAGAAAATTAACCTGTACTCTGCACACAAAGGCGAAGGATGTAATGGCCCAGTTTCATGGGTTCCTTGATGATGAAATATTAATTGGAAAAGCACCGGTACTCATACGGACTAAGTCACTCGCGACGAAGTTGTGGAAACCCATTTCAAATAAAAACGGAGTAAGATGGAACGTTGTCTATATTCCCACGAAAGTAAAGAGTTACACTGTTAAATCGATTTCGACGGTTAGGTCATCATCAGTAACAAACATGAACTGAAAGTACATCACAGTATCATATTATATAGGATCAAATGAGAGGAGATTGAATCCTATTCGCTCAAGGAAGTGAAAGGGGGCGGGGAGGACCAACCAATGCCACTCAAGGCTTACAAAGTGAAAGGAGCACAAATAGTATCATTATGGACAGGCGGAGCCAAACTTATTGCATTACGCCTGTCCATAATGATACTATTTGTGCTCCTTTCACTTTGTAAGCCTTGAGTGGCATTGATTGATCCTCCCCGCCCCCTTTCACTTCCTTGAGCCAATAGGATTCAATCTCCTCTCACTTGAACCTATATAAGATACGCTTTCTGTGATGTACTTTCAGTTCATGTTTGTTACTGATGATGACCTAAACGTCGAAATTGATTTAACAATGTAACTCTTTACTTTCGTGGAAACATAGATGTTACTGATATAGACAACGTTCCATCTTACTCCGTTTCTATTTGCACGGGTACTCCATGTCACCATCAATGATCACCGCTCAATTCCAATCTTTCCTTGCGTTATGTTGTTCCATATTCGGTTGTATTTCATAATATAGTTTTGTCAAAGTCGTAAAACTGATGTCATCCATGTAATTTGGGGGCATCAGAGTATCACAGAAGCGAAAACAGTCGCCGAAACGTTTTTGTTTACACTCATTCTCAGAGCACCCATTATCACAAGCCTGCATGGAACCTTCAATTACAGAGGTATTTGGACCATTACGAGGGCACCCCCATCTACTCTTGTGTAACCACTGATATGGTGATTGGCTAGGGAAAGTTACCGGCCTACGATACCCACTATTATTGTCACTTATGTCAATAAGCCTACCTCGTGAGATGTGAGATAAAACTGTAATAGGTATTTCGGATGCGAAAATTAATAAACTTTGTTTGTAATTATAGAGCTTTTTATTGACTTTGATTGATAACTAAATTCATTCTGTCTTAAGCCAAGAATTACATTTAAAATCAATCAATATAAACGTTCCAGTTGGGCACATGGCATTGAGGAGGTGTATTTAAGAAGGTTACTTCCATACCGTTTGCGTATACAAACATGCACATACAGGCTGAGGATCAAAATATTTGTACTGCAAACTTTCAAGATAAAAAGTATGAAGGAATAATTATCGAGTTTCGTATCATGATTGTTGATGGTTCATAATTTTAGGCACAGTATTCGAAACTGTATATCTTTTACGACAATATTAATTTTTTTTTATTTAATACAATTAGCATTGCACCAAGTTTAAATCTTATTAGCAATTTGATTTTGATGTTAATTATTACATATTGCAAAACAATGATACAGAACATGTTTTGACCAGTTAGACAAATGATGAATTATTTCATTATTTCACATTCACTGTGCTAGTTCGTGTGGTTTTCTTCTCTTCAGTCTTCTAAGCAGGTCACTCACATCAAGCAAATGGACAGCTTCAATGTTGACATGACCTCTTAGTCGCTCTTGGTCAGCGATCGCAATTCTCCTGATGGACTGATCAATAGTTTCCACCCCAAGATCGTGGTGAAGTCTATCATTCTAGATCCTCAGCACACCATTTTGGAAGGTTTGAATAATGTTTCGATTACTCTGAGCAGTGCAACCCCACAGCTGTGCTCCATAGGTCCATACTGGCTTTAAGACTTGATTGTACAAGGTTAATTCATTTTGTACAGATAGTTTTGATCGCCTGCCCATTAACCAGGATATTTTTCTGAGTTTGAGAGTCAGCTCTGCTTTCTTCTTCTTTACATGCGATTTCCAGCGCAACTTTACTACTGCAAACTTTCAAGATAAAAAGTATGAAGGAATAATTATCGAGTTTCGTATCATGATTGTTGATATTTCATAATTTTAGGCACAGTATCGAAACTGTATATCTTTTACGACAATATTAATTATGAAACTACGAATGTGCAGATAAATTGAATCTTCTCAGTTGGTTTTCTGTGAGTCTGTATACAAGAAATAAAGAGTCCCGAAGATAGTATATCTAGGCAATTAAAAGGAAGCTCGCGACTGGGTTTTAATAAATCATTGATAATGCATTTACTACTTATCATCATTAATAATAATGTCGATAGCATTTCATGTATGTTACTATCATAAATTTCATCTAGGGCGACTAAGAAGATGATACTGTGAACTTGATGCTTCGATAATGTAGATATCCATTTGATCAAAGCTCCAGTGTAACAAAATTTGTAACTTGACTTCAGAGAATATTTTTATCTAATATACTAACATGACTCTCGTGACACCGATGTATGACCGCCACGGGGAGAATGTTGACGTAATACCTCTGAGTAGGCAAGTCGTATAAACGATAGGTGTCGAGTCCCTCAAATAAAAGAGATTTACTCATTGCTGTCAACTGAAATTGTTGAATGCGATCTATTATTCGTGAATGATTCGTTGGATTCGGCCTCACACACTCAAACAAACAGTTGTAACATGTCTGGTTAGGTTTTATCCAATATTTGTGTTCATTTAACTCGTAAGTACATATTACAACAAACTAGTGTTATACAAAGTAGATTGCCCAAAGGATCAGGAGGAGGAATTCATGGAAAAAGTCGGACATTAGTTCATTCCACACGATGGGAGATTCCATCTATTGTTTCCGAGTCAACTAAGATAGAGAGAGCAAAGATCGCATTATAAAACGAAATAATCCATGGTGGTTGTTCTTTGACGTTTAAATTTCTGCTAGCGAGCTTCCCAACATTTGTCTGAAAGAATTGGGAATTTCTATGTTTTTTACAACTTGTCCAACAATGAAATCCATTCATCCCCTGAAATCCCCCATTCATCTACTGAGATGCCTTTGGATTTTTGATCTTTTTAATTTTTTCCATTCTAATTTGTAACTACGGTTCAAAAGTTAATATAACGGATTGCCAAGACATTGTGTTGTAACTTAATGTAAAAACAATAATCCTTACTAATAAGTAAGATGCAATTATTTCGTATACTGAAATTCCTTCACACTTGTGGCTTTGGTTTTCCCCCCAAAAATTTTCAAAAACATTTTTAATTGTGTGTCAGGTCGTTTTGGAGGATGAAAATAGCATTAAGATACTAGAAGAGCTTTTGAACTAGTAGCTAAAGTTGCTAACAGTGTAAAACTGGACCAAACCAGACAATTTGGTTGAATTAACCAATAAGGATAAGAGAAACATTACAAGGTCGTTCTATTAAAACATGATTTCCATGTAACTCCAGCATCTCGAAGCTGGAATCAAATCTGAGCGATTCAAAAAAGATCGAAGGAATATGTATTGTATCCCAAAAGTGAACCATTTGATCCGCTATGCCATGGCTACTCCAAGAATATGATCATGCGTGTCTCAAATGTCTGACTGCATCTATGACATCTGTCTGTGCGTCACTGTTATGTCACTTGTAATTCCGAAAACTACTCTTTTTAATCCAATTTGAAAAAAATTATCTGGGGATATTGTACCGCACTGTATTAATTCAGAAGAAAAACGCTGCTAATTCTCTCACTGGGGTTGAATTTCAGGGGCACACAAATATGATCAACTGATCAATCCAAATATGTATTCAATAATTCAATAACCGCTCTATCACCTGTGAATAATCTCACACTCTAAAGCTTAGTAGAAATTCAAATCATGAACGCAAGCCAATTGAATAATAAACCCCAGTGAAAGAATTTGCAGCGTTTTTTGTATGGTTATCAGAATACTTCAACCAGTGTATCGGCTATAAACCCTTTTAGGTGTTCACTCCAGTATCCACGTTCACTACATCACTAGGTTACTGCAATCAAAACAAAAACAATAATAAACCAAAATAACGCAAATGTTGGCACCATAAATCGGGCCATACATCGGGAATGGTTTGAGATACGGACCTGGGGAAGGGCTCATTCGATTCCTCATGGAAAGTTCTTCAAACAAAGTCCAAATTTAGGCCGCCTTGACTTTTTTTGAGGTTTTAGGGATTTTACAAAACTTTGACAACTCTTAAAGGGCACTTTAAATTAAGTGAGAGTGCTGGCTAAAGAATTGGGGCGTTGTTGGACCAATATTGACTTTTCCTGAAAATTTCAGATTTTTCGCTCCTGCCGTTTGGGAGAAATCGTGCGTACGGCGTACGGCGGACGGACGGGAAAATTTTTATTGCAGATTTGGATTCTACACCCTTTGAAATGTAAACCATAAAATTTTCAGGGGGGTTAATTTTTTTTCCATGAGCGATTACAATGGTTTATTATTGAATAATAAACCAAAATGAAACTCGATAAGTTGACTAATTTATCTTTTAGGGTGATGGGATGTTAAACACACCACTGTGCACTACTGTGGTAATTAAACTACCGCAATGTACTAGGGTTGCTGGAGTATGTGTTCTGGTAGTCGGTGTAACAACTATTAATTTTACTGGTTCTAATTACCAAGATATGATCAAATTGAATGGCACATAAAATTATTTAAAGGCAATAAAATATAAATAAGTGAAAAAAATACAGTTTACAGCAGCAATAACAGCTGTAAATTTCATCAGAGCTGTTTTTCCTTTTGATATTCTACCGATCTCGCGTTTCTACTTTTACGTATCATTTATGACTTACGATTTATGACATCATTTAAAAAACTGATCTATTGTTACAGGGTTTATTGTTCATTCATTAGTAAGAAAGATTTAGTAATTTATTTTCAATAATGAACTGTCGCAATCTACCTAGCATGAAAAAAAATAAAAATAAAAATAAAAATAAGAAGGAAAATAATTGTAACCAGCCGTCTCTTCCTGAAAATTTGTTGGTTAACGTTTGAAAATAGGGTGATTCAATATAATACACCAATAATTGCGAGTTATTGCCCAAACGTAGATCTTTTATTAACCGTGGTTGATATATTGTTGTTCGAGAAGGAAATTCATTTGAAAATTCATTAAAAAAAAAAAAAAAAACGGACAAATTCGTTTCAACGAGAGCTTCTGTTAACAATTTAAAGTAAAGAGAAGAAGGACAACTTTTGCGATTGTGATTATTTTTAATCGCTGCACAATTTACACAGTATTAAAAAATATATATATTAAATATATTTATTATTTTATCACACAATAGATGTGAGGAAATGCAACATTCAATATGTCCAAACGACCAAACGTGAGAAGAGTATGTGGGCTTATTACAATATTAGTAAATAGGTATTTTGTGATGCAGAACTCGTACAAGCGTTCAAGAAGGCGAAGCAAGGGAGTGAGGTACAAAAAGATGATATTAACCAATGAGGATGAATGAATGAGGAAATTCTCAATTTTCCTCTGGATCCTCTCCCAAAAAAACGTGTTCACCTCCCATTGATTTTTTCAAAATTGACAATCAAAGGCAAGTTATCATAAAACTAAACAAAGTCAACCAATTAACATATCAACTGATGCACCTGGTGGACAGTGCAGTTAACGAAAATAAGATATGCAAAGCGATCAGCAAGCAGAAAAATATGATCTTGATGATGTTGATGACGATTCTAATGAATTCGAAGAATGTCAAATACTAAAGAGATAAAACTGAGAAAATACATGCTGAAGAAGCCCACGTTGCATGGGTGAAACGTACAACTATCGAAATCCATGACAATAAAGATGTTTTGAAGAGCTCCAACAACCTGTCATCTTTTTGTACCTCACTTCCCACATATTATGTGGTACAACAGCAGCCAAGGTTGAGAGGAATACATCCACGAAGCTCAAACCCAGAAATATTTCGTTTCCAGAGATAATGATGATCCTGATATTTTTGGTATTTCACCCAACAGGTAAAACCTGAAGTGGCAATGGTTTCTCGTCAAAAGGCAGAAAGAGACTGATCTCAGCAGTTATCCGGTGGAGTGTCGTAGAAGGTAGGGCTGGCGGGGCTGATAAATATACCTGGCCGGAATAATCGGCGGGCATAAGAATAAGCTAACACTTCTGGCTTGCGTCAACAAACATCGCGAACCCATTCCGACAATATACATTAACAGATCTGCATTATGTGGAAACTTGCGTAGTTTCACTGGTGTGTTTGGTACTGCAGTTGGAAAATGCGATTTAATATGTGTGTCACTCTTCGTACCGTGCAGAGGAATCCGGTAAAGATATCATAAATCTCGAAAATCGTCAAGTAGAAGAGTGCATGATTTAGTGTGAGCGACAATTCAAATATACTGGTTAGCTAATTAATGAATTGAGAATGCGTACTGCTTATATCCACTTGAGTTGTGCAGCGTTTAACTGTGTAGTTATCTATGTCCTTTTTCATTCTTCAGGAGGAGTTCTCAGTTCGTCGTTAGCCGTAGCAACTGACGCGGCGCATCTCCTGACGGACTTCGCCAGTTTCATGATTTCCCTGTTCGCACTTTACCTGGGACAGAAGAAACCGTCCAGAGCGATGCCGTTCGGATGGCACCGGGCCGAAGTGATAGGAGCGCTCACGTCTGTACTTACCATCTGGCTTGTCACGGGCATCCTCGTTTACATCGCAATCGAGAGAATCATCTACGCCGAGTATGAGATCGATGCGATGATCATGCTCATCACGTCCGGTTTGGGCGTCCTCGTGAACCTCGTGTAAGTATTATTGCACCAGCAACCGTCACTCAGTCTCGCATCTGAATTTTGATGCGAGAGTAACTCAACCTCGACTCCTCTCCAAGATGATTGTTGTCTCACATTGAAACTGATTCAATTCGATATATTTAAACCGATAAAATACCCCTGGAAAGATTAGCTAAATTGGGATTTAAATTATAGAATTTTTAAGCAAGAGAATTATAGTTTTGGTTGAAAACCATTGAAACAAGTTCGCTCAATGAGCTTTCAGGATTGGTAGAAAACTGTAGTTTTCTTGACTGGTTCAATCGTCGAAATCAAATGAAAAACAAAAGATATACCTGATTATTAAGCATGGCCCTAATAGCATTTTTTGTGATTTCTTAATTTCAATGTATCTTTTTAGGATGTTAGCGTGTTTTCTTTCCTTACACACTTATCTTCAGAAATGTGAGCATATTTGTATAGGAATAACAGTAGGTGTTGAAATGTTTGACAAACAGACTATTTAAAAATAATGGGTACCCGTTTTGCTAAAAAAAATTCTAAGTTTTTAAATTTAACAGTATTTTTTTTCAATTTTTTTTCTTTTTTATTTGAGCGCTTTTTTCGTGATCATTGATTCAAGTAATTGCATTCGTTTATTTGATGATGTTTTCAATTTTTTTTTTTACGGATTTTTTTTTGTAACGGAACATTGAATATTGTCTTAAATAGACGTAAACCCTAGAAGGTTTTGTGCGGGTTGGCTCCAAGATTGTCTTCTATGAATTTCATAGTCGCATTTCAAAGTCCTTCATTTTAACAATGGTTCTTGCGTAACAATGTATTCTCTAAAGAATTTGTAACAAATTTCATGATAATCACCGGTAAATCACTATTCCGTATAACATGATGTCATGTATTGTCCTACATATTATCATCATTTATAAGATAATATATTCCAAAACTGACACAGATATATATTCTAAACCTATTCTACATTTTGATTGAAAAATTCTAATAATGTATAAATTGTTTACATGTAAAACATCCTGTACATGCCATTTACAATTCAATTTGACTGCCCAATCCGAACAACGCATCCTATTTAGCGTTGACTATTAGCCAGCGGGAGACCTTGACATAGTAAGATTCAAAGCGATTTCTCCGATAGCGCACACCGTGAACTCGACCAAAGTGATTCGACCGGTGAATGGTGAAAACTTTAGCTCTCTTGTTCCACTAATTAATCTCAAACACCATGAATAATTTGTCTGCATTATAAGGTAGATTTATTAATCGATTTCGTTCTTTATTACACGAGTTATCGAATATTGTAAAATAATTATGAACAATCATTAATTGTCAATTGGGAACAAATTCTTACCTACTCAATTTAAATTCGTTCATAAGTAGGTGTCGTTATCAAATTAGTCATACTGATTTCGATCATTCCAGTTAGGCCGAACTCCTCCAAATTTTATTGGTGTGCCACCTCGATTTTCAATTTCGTAGCCAGAATAGTACTGTCCTTATTACCAACCAATCCAATAAATTTGCTGTTTTCAAATTGTTGGTAAAATTTTAGGATCAATCCCAGTAGGTTAATTCAGGGCTATCATTTTGTGAATGATTTAAAAAATGAATCCCGAAATCTTCCAACAGTGTGTGGTTGATTATAGGCAGTTATCAGAGGAAAACAAATAACTACATTCTATTCAAAATTAAATCGCCTCCGTATAGATCTACGAGTATGTTGCTTCAAATATTATCATATTGACTAATTTATAACACATTGGATATGATATTATTGTGGTTGTTCTTCAGCATTCCTTGATTTTTTCACTTTTTTAATAATAGAATGGGCTTGTCGCTCCATCAACATTCACATTCGCACTCTCACCACAACAACAACGAGGAACTAGCGACGAAGGAGGACGGGAAGAAGAACATAAACGTTCGCGCTGCCTTCATCCATGTGATTGGTGATCTCATTCAGAGCGTCGGAGTTTTCATAGCAGCTCTTATCATCCAATTCAAGGTTGGTGTCTGTATAAGGGTTAATTTTCCTTAAATTGGACGTCTAATTAAATGTGGAGTGTGAAATACATAATAATGTAAATAGAACCGCTCGCTTCCCTCCGTCATACGTGTGTGGCGCGGTTATTCAACTTTTTATTCCATTTAGGTCAATCTCATATTAATTTTGCTCATACCCCCTTTAATTTTCATTAGCGTAGACCTCAAATACATACAGGGGAACATCTAGCCGATCTAATTTTTTTCTTCACAATTATTCGCGTTAGGTACTAACCCCCAAACGGTAATATGTACTCGTATTTGCCTATAATCTTAAGGCCGGTTTCACCGACAATCCCTAACCATGGTTAAAGAAGATTGTTGTTTTACGGAACCGAAGATTTGGACGTTGATTTAAAACAAACGGGTTTCACCAATGGAATCATTGGTTACACTGTTGTCATAAACATCGATTTACACCGTTCCCATGAAACGTCGATTTGAAGTTTAAACGTCAATTTAAACTATATCAAGGACTTGCCCGCGAAATGAGGGTGATAACGAGATGAAAGTGATAAGGTAACCAACAACCGATTGTATTTTCGCTATCTTACAGGTTTTGTTCGATTACTTGTTTTATATTTTCGTGAAAACTGATGTCTATATTTACAGTTATACAGGGTGTCCCAGGAGTTATGCACAATCCGAATCCTACGTGTTCTACATCTCATTTCCGAACAAAAATGCCTCATACCAATTTTTCGACAAAGGCCTCGTTTCCGAGTTATTCTGTTCACAAACGAATGTTATCATTCATTAAATTCATTTACATTTTTCATTTTTAAATTTTTTTTTTTCAATATCTTAACAATCTTGTTCAAACTCTAATTCTTTATACGAATTCGATTTAAACCGAAATATCTTGCCATTGTCCTACAACTGGATAACATGTTTGAGTCAACCAACATTTTACTAAAACTTAATTTGGCTAGAAACAACAAAATATCAACATTGCAACACCCTATGCAACGGCCAAATCAGAATGGGGTTGATAATACACGGCGCACAAAGCAACCCCTCCTTCAAGACCTGCGGGTCGTGCGGTTCATTGCATATCCTTGCCCCTGACCAAGACAATGCCTCCCCCGTAGCTTTCCCCATTTTCAAACATTAGGTCTTATTTAGAGATGCAGGGAGTTATGCACAATCCGACTTCTATGTGTTCTACAACTCATTTCTGAACAAAAATGCTTCATAGAAATTTTTGCCAGAGGCCTCGTTTCATCATTCGAGATTCAAGATTTCTTTCGTGTTTTCGATCTTATGTCATTAAAACTGTCATAACTCCCTCTATTTTGGAGATAGCTCAAATTTGATGACACCGTTGGAAAGAGCGTTAAATTTTCTATCTATTCGATTTCGGAAAACATGTTTTTTATTGTATGGAAGAAATGGCAGTTTTGTCAAAATGCCGTCTCCCGGTTCTTCGATTATCCTGACTTTGGCCGGATGGCTTAGGAATGCCGTAGATGATGTTCACTAACGAACGGGTTCGTGCATACGACAAAACTTAAACCGTCACTTGAGAGGTCTGGCGTTGTCACCATTCGATTCAGCGAGAAAAGTTAGGCATATCCCGCCTCCAGCCTTTTTTCGTCGAGACTTCCTAATTAACGATATTTCGACCCCTGGTTTTGGAACACCCAGCATCACATATATGTAATTATACACTTGCAATTATAAATTTCATTTGCGAATCGTTTGCGGTCAACTAGGATACTGTGTAGCGATAGGCTGCACTCAATAGTTGAGTTACACTCTATTATATTACTTGCATAAGCTAAATTGGTGTGTTGACATTTTATGACATCGTTCCGAGAAATAGTGTTCTTCGATAATGACTCGGACAGACTCTATGCAGGTTTGCTGAGTGGGATAAATCCTTTCCTATTCGCCCAAGATAACTGAAATTTGATAAGGTGCCTCCCTGGAACGTCATGAGTCAAATGAAGAGGGGGTTCCATATTTTGGAATGTTAATCGTTAAGGGTTTCCGTGATACCATCCACTTAGGCACGGAGTACATGCACAAAAATAGCTATCACCCGGCGAAGGTAATATCAGTCTGTATAGGATCAGGGAAACGGCCAAGTAATTTGTTAATAAGTGAATAACAATTGCTGTTAAAGTGGTCAAGGTCTCAAAACGCTATCTCATTAGATTGTCACGTGGTCTTTGAGTTCATTCAAACCTTTTAGGAGCCCTCGTTACTGAATTTGAATGTAATTATAAACAGAACCGAGTACACTTCACTTAATTTAATACGACGCTGTTAATATGACTTGTGTTGTTTTTATTAAATCTTTTGGATTTCGTGTTTCAGCCAGAATGGAAGATCGTGGACCCGATCTGTACCTTTTTGTTCTCCATATTGGTTCTCCTGACAACATTCGCCATCATCAAAGATACTTTGATTGTTTTAATGGAAGGTAAGAGTCATGTTCGTATGTTTTAGTTTAATATTGAACTCTGAAGTACGTATCATAATATATTATATTATAGTGGTGTGATTATTGTTCAGAGCTTGTTATAAGGGGGCTTAACCTCAGAAATGCAAATCTGGGTTATTGGGAATTATCACTACCGTAATATGCTAGTTAACGAGTAAGTTCTCTCGTTATGTGCCGAAATTGGAAACAAATGTGCCTATAAGATCGTTTGCATTCACAGTTGTCTTGATTGTTTTGCTTTCATCCGACTCATTCATCCTGGAATTTATTATTATTATTATTTATTGAAAATCACCACCGGAGTGGGTTGCTTGTGAATGAGCTGCGATGCTGTGACGCACAAGCAGTCTCATTCATTTAGAAATTTCCTTACTATCCGGGCCGTATGGAGTAAAACAACTTTCTGGGCTTCAATGTAGGTTTTTGACGGTAGCCCCAGTTCAGCCAGGCTACCGTGTAAGGCTGTCGGAATGATGCCCTCCGCCGAAATCACCACTGGTATTATGCGCACCTCGCTCATTTCCCACATCTGCCTGATCTCAAAGGCCAAGTCACCATACTTCTCCTGCTTATGGAGGATTGTCGTTGGGACATTGTGAGCTAGGGGAACAGCTATATCTATAAGCTTACACGCCTTTTCAGCTTTGTCCACCAGTATTATGTCCGGCCGATTATGTGGTACTGGACGATCTGTCGTCACTGATTTATTATTATTATTATTATTATGTCACATTTGCCATCGTAATCGACAGCTTAGAGCAACGTCAGAGCAACCTCATCACTTTAACTTTAATTGTGCTTGGATCAGTTGCTGAACTATTAATGAAATACAGGTATGTATATTATCATAAGAATTGTTGCTCATTTGTTGTTATTAATTCAAGGTTTACCCAGAGACGTGGACTTCGATGATGTTATGAATACGTTGTTGTCTATTGATGGCGTTATGGCGGTTCACAACTTGAGGATATGGGCGCTCAGTCTGGACAAAACGGCTTTGGCAGCCCACATCGCTATCAGTGAGTAAACAAGGAGCTACATTAAATATTTATGTTCCCTCTTGTTATAAGTCAAATATGAGTTACACATCAAGGTCTCAAACTGGTATCTTTTTAACGGCGTTCGACGTTTCGAGGTGAGAGTTGTTGAAAAGTACGTTAATTTAGTAGACGAAAACAACCGAATGATGTATTGGTTATCGCAATAGTCAAATACGGATCTATTTTAAAACGAGAGCCTAATTTGCCTGCCAGGTAGGCGTGTACTCCTCGCTTCTCTCCCCATTTCTCAAACACTTGGGTTCAAATTGTTGAAATTTGACTTATTCAATCAATCACATGTCGCTCATCGTACTTCTTATTATAATGAACTATGACGAGGGTTTCCCTTAATTCCCCTCATCCTTTTTTTGTAATGCAGTATGGTTGTTAAATAGGCTCAAATGTCCAGTTTTTTATCCAAAGGGAGTTAGTCCAACTGATTACTCCTTATGAAGGTACGTAATTGATAAGCTTGTTTCCAAAAGGTAATAAAGGCAATTTTTTCTCAAAATCGAGTTATAGTCTTCCCAGGGGTTTTGGGACCTAGTTCTTCATAAAAAGGCAATCAGGTTGGAGCTAAAAGTGTCCCCTTTAAAAACGATATAAACAAAAAAAAATTTCAATTATTTAAACCGTATTTTTTTCGTTTGTTCATATTAGTTTTAATAGAAAGAATGTGACAATTATGTGAGAATCATGTGGATTATGTGAGAAGATTCTAATACCTGGGAGTTACCATGTCAAGCTCATATCGGTTCAGAGAGCACGCAAAACATGCGGTAGCTAAAGCTAAAGCCAGGATCCTTTGGAGGGCCCGAGTTGTGTCTTGGGATGCGAAGGCGAAACTTTTCGAGACCACGATCGAGTCTGTTCTGCTTTATGCTGCTGAGCTCTGGGGCGTTTGGTATGAGGACGAGGTGGAAATCGTGCAATCAATTTTTTTGAAATCACAACTGCATGCTTCAAGAGGTGCTCTTAGACACTATTTAAGACTCGAATATCGGCGGATGCATTTGAAGGTCCAAATATTTTCTCGAGCTCTGAAGTACTTCTTGAAGATTCTAAAGATGGATCCTGAGCGGTGACCTAGAGTCTGCCTGGAGGAGTTGAGGAGGTCCGATGCGAATGGCTCAAACAGAGACCCTAAGTACAATTGGCTCACCCAAATTAAAGCCTGGTTGATCGCGATAGGAGCAGCTGTCCTCATCGAGGACATGAACTACGACCGATTGAGGGGTGACCTCAGCAGCCTGGTGGAGGGCTTCAGTTACTATTGTTGGAGTTTCGACAACCAGAGGACTTGCAACTCTTCTTTCAACCCTTTCTACAGGCGGATTATTGGGCTCAACGGAAGGCAGTACTATTTGGGAAGCCACAAAAACATCCAAGTTGAGCGACTTTTGGCCCAGATTCGGCTCTCTTCGAGGGACGAGATTCGTATATACCACAGAAAGGTGGCATACACCATAAATTGCACGCAACTATGTATGCACTGCAAGATGCGAGCTGAGGAAACCATGGCCCACTTAATTTTACTGTGCCCACTCTATCAACCGTATCGCCCGCACTATTTGACACCATATATGCCGTCTGGCAGATCGTTTGATCAGATGAGCTCCAGTGAACTTGAGACTGTCCTTTGTGATATTTTGGATTTAGGCGAAAGCAATGAGAAGGCTTTTGCAGTTTATAACTTTGTCAGTCGGTCATTGCTGTTACGTGCCTTCTCTGTTAATGATTTTCTGCTGTGTTGTGTTGATGTATACATACAATAGTCTACTGGTTTCTTTTGTCATGCGCTTCTTTCTGGACGGTCAAGATTTAGCTGGGAATACAATTCTGAGTTTATTTTCGCTCCTACGGCATTTAATTCAATTTTTCGATAAAGCTTAGTATTTGGTTCCTTGTTTTCCTTTAATTTCGACTGAATATAAAGTACGCAGTGTCAAGGAATTTGTGTGAATTGAAAGAAAAACTGTTTTTCTGTAGAAAACGCTGCAAATTCTTTCAATGGGGTTTATTATTCAATTGGCTTGCGTTCATGATTTGAATTTCTACTAAGCTTTGGAGTGTGCGTGTTACACAGGTGATAGAGCGATTATTGAATTTCAGGAGATATGCATAGACCACGTAAACTCAACCAAAACACCTATTTGGATTAATCAGTTGATGATATTTGTGTGCCTCCTCCACATGAGTCTACCTTTGGCTACATCGTTTAAATTTGGATTCGGGGAAGTTTTAACGCAATACGAGTGTTAAAGGACTTGATAAATTATAGATGTTTTTATTGTGGGGGGGGGGGGGGGGGGGTATTGAGGTTCAATAAAAAAAACGCTGCAAATTATTTCACTGGGGTTTATTATTCAGTTGGCTTGCGTTCATGATTTGAATTTCTACTAAGCTTTGGAGTGTGCGTGTTTCACAGGATAGAGCGGTTATTGAATTTCAGGAGGCACACAAATATGATCAACTGATCAATCCAAATAGGTATTTTGTTTGAGAACAGATTTACGTGCACTATGCATATCTCCTGAAATTCAATATCGCTCTATCACCTGTGAAACACGCACATTCCGAAGCTTAGTAGAAATTCACATCATGAATCATTGAATAATAAACCCCAGTGAAAGAATTTGATGCATTTTTGCATCATAATTCATCATTCTGATAATTTTTATTTTCCATATGAGTCACATAGTTTGTTAGTTGAATTTAAAATGAAGTCCAAATCCCGGGCTAATTTTCGACAGTTATGCGACAATTGGTCAGTTGCCTCAGTAGTTTCGGGAAAAGTATTTGATGATAGACTTGGAAACTAGCAAGCGTACGTTGTATATCGTGATATCTAAAACGAACCCGTTATCACGGTCGACTATAAAGGTTCATTATTAGAAATAACAAACCAAAATTAGTAAGCCTTTTACGCTAACGAATCACATTGTTCTGGAAACAACAGCTTTTAATTTCTTTCCTACACAGGATTTTTTAAAAGGTTTATGGTATTCAAGGATGGATAATGAACCTAAAATTAGACTAAAGTTAACGAGCGTTTAGTGACCTATGACTGAGGAGACGAGTAATAAAGGTTTCGAAATTTATGACCGACCATCTCCTCTTTAACCAGGGCCCTGTAAGGGGGTTCTTTTCTCTTTGCATTCGCATCTTCATCGAATATTGCATTCAAAATTAAGTTCTATCATTAAGACGCCCAATCATGATAATTATGGCACAATTATTGTGCTTTTGATTATTAAGGCTCAAACTTAGTCATTCGCATGGTAAAGATTGTACCATAGGTTATACAGTTTATTTTGTAGTGACATACATCCAGTTTTTCTTTCTCCTTGATGTAGGATTTCATCCATATTTTAGGTAATTTTATGTCGTGAGTACGTGCTAATATGAACTATACCTCATGAACATGGTGGAATTGCATTACTTACACCTATAATAGTCAAAAGAATTCCTCAAATATGTGTGAGCATAACAACAGGGTTATGTACCGCATGACTTCGATAATAAGCGGCAGCTCTTTCTGAGAAGAAGGTCTCGTCTCCTCGCCCTAGGTCTTATCATCAAGATCTGCGAGTTTTCCTCGAATTCTTTCCCCTTTTATAGCCCTTCGTGTGGGAAAATAAGAGCTACTTTTCTTGATCACCAAAATAAATGTTTTTAAGTATGTAGCTTTTCCAAGTCGAATTGAGAATTTTCCAAACCAAATAGAGGTTTTTCCAAACCAAATTGAGATTTTTCCAAACCAATTTGAGAATTTTTCAAATGAATTTGAGAATTTTCCAATCTAAAAAACGTTCACTACTAAAAGAGAAGAGGAAGTTTCCCAAACCGAATCGACAACTTTTTAAGGCAATTCAGCACTTTTATTGAAAACAAAATTGGTGAAGCAAAATGGAAGAATAGCACTTTATGAACTCGGTTTTACTGTAAAATATCTTCCGCCTTATTCCGCCCAATTAAATCCTGTCGAAAAGGCTTTTCCGAAAGTCAAGTTTCACGTGAATCCGTGCAGAATTTTCTTTTGAGTCACGTGATTGCTAGCAGCATCACCACTAGTAGACTGCGGAAACTGGATGATGGATATGTTCCTACAGCTAATGAATTTTCTCCTAAACAAGACCCCATTTTTTCATGTCATATTTACGATGCATTCTTCGTTCATTTTGTCTTTTTGATTTCAATGTTAATTTGTTCATACAGTGCTATTCTTTCATTTTGCTTCACTAATTCTGTTTTCAATGAAAGTCTTGGATTGCCTTAAAAAATTGTCAATTCGGTTTTTAAAACTTCCTCTTCCTTTTTAGTAGTGAATGTTTCTTAGATTGGAAAATTCTCAAATTGGTTTGGAAAAATCTCTATTTGGTTTGCGAAATTCTCAATTCGACTTGGAAAGGCTATATATTGAACCAAGAGAGTAGGGTAAGTTTGAGGGGGTTTAACGATCTCGTGTTTAAGTTCACGTTCTCCTTGAAATTTATGAAGTTGAGTTATTTCTAGTCCCAGTGAGATTTCAGTCAGAATTGTATACCAACGACTGCAACCATATACAAAACCCAAGCGGTTCCTCAGTGATCCTCCACTACTTTTACCGTCCATCCTAGCGTACAGCTTAGCACTCATGATTGAGAACGCCATTGTAGTTCTAGCTTACCTTTGAAAGAAGCCTGCGGTGTTTCTCATTTTGTGGTCAGCGTCGCACCGC
The DNA here is from genome assembly GCA_031894815.1 of Creontiades dilutus. Classification (NCBI taxonomy): domain Eukaryota; kingdom Metazoa; phylum Arthropoda; class Insecta; order Hemiptera; family Miridae; genus Creontiades; species Creontiades dilutus. Next base: position 280,792 of record JAVIWC010000391.1, read on the forward strand.
AGGAATTTTTTTTATTTTTATTTTTTAATTTTATTTTATTTTATTTTTTTTTAATAGAGCGTTTATTTGTTAATATATCAACTAGTTACAACTGAGGTAATATACAGGCAACTATCTAGATATTTACTTCACATAAATTCCGCAATATTTTACGAGTGTTAGTCCATTGACAATACACCATATTTCAGCTTCACATCAGCATCCAAGGTCCAATGGTTTGGTCCTTTTCAGGCGTCGGTTTACTTGGGAGTTGTCGAGAAGCCTAATGGCTTCTGGGTTGGTATGAGCAAGAAGCCTCTTTTCGTAGTTCCTTGCGTATCTTTTAATGACATCGGTGACTTTTTCGATTTGGAGGTCCTTGTGGAGGTCATCATTACGAATGTACCATGGAGCATTCACAATACTCCTCAGTACCTTATTTTGGAATGTTTGAATTATTTTCAAGTTACTTTTAGCTGTACATCCCCATAGCTGGATACCGTAGGTCCAGATGGGCATAACTACTGTTTTGTATAACAGCAATTTATTGTGCAAACTGAGTTGTGAATTTCGGCCCAACAGCCAATAAAGTTTTCTATACCTGATTGATAGCTCTTCCTTTCTTTTCTTTTCACTTCAGCTTTGCATCTAAGGTCATTCCTAGGTACATAGCTGAGTTGGAATATGGGACTGTGCACTGATTCCTCCACGTGCACCTGCGCACAGCAGGAATGGAAATATTCACAAGTGACGCCACCACGGCTTACACTGATGGACCATAATGGGATTAATAAGCCAGTTCTCTGATCACGTGCCTGGAGGTATTTTCGAGTATTTTCTGCTTGTGCCGTCTAGAGACCGTTCTGGCACAGCGGAAATCTAAGAGATGCGTCAGCATCTCGGATACCAACCTCAAAAACTTCAACATCTATTTGAGGCTTCAAAACTTCCCGCTATGCGTGGGCTCTCTTAGAATTATATAAGAGATTTATTGAAGTTGTTAACGTAATGTCGCCTTACACATCTCTAATCTCGTCAGACCATTGAATCACCAAACTATTCAGTTTTGCCATCACAAAGCTTGTCTTAAAGTGAAATCAACATGTCCACTAATGATTTCTGCTGGAAATCTTATATCCCGAACCGGTAAGACAACTCTGAATTAAGTTGCTAACAGGACGAAATGACATTAAATGTCATTTGAATAAATTTTGTTCAATTTGAATAAATTTTGTTCAATTCGAATAAATTTTGTTCAATTTGAATAAATTTTGTTCAATTTGAATAAATTTTGTTCAAATGACGTGCTGAACGAGAACTTTCGTTTTATTCAAGACACTTCTATGTCTCGCCTGCCTTGCTTGCTTATAACATCCGAACTTGTAGCTCCGTTTTATTGAATGCAAACTTGTATCGAGGTTTGCTCAGACTCGCTTCTATACAAAAACGTACGGTTTTGTGTTTCAACACATGAGTAAATAGAGGATCATTTGCTTCTATTTTACATAAAATATCCTGTTCCTATATGCGGAGAAAATATGAACAAAAAAATGAAACTACAAATTTCCCATGATTATCATCCATCAAACTTACGAATTTCCCATCATTATCGAGCGTATTGACTCGACTGAGGTCCGTATGATTCGTATATGGGCACCTCGTTTATTAATTTAGCAACCATCGATTTAGCAGACCTATTAAATTAATTGCGTTAGTATAAAGAACTCCTTTATCTTTTATACCCATCTTCGAATTAATCGAGCATGATTTGACCTTATAGACAGACTGGAATAATTACAACCAAGGTCTTAATAAATTTTGTTGTGTCTATATTAACACTAATAATAACTTTGATCGCATTACTTTTGTTTCAGAGCCGGGGACAGTTCCACAAACGGTGTTGAAATCAGCATCGAACAAAATCCACCAAAAATACAATTTCTTCGAAATGACTCTCCAAATAGAGAATTTCCATGTGAAGATGGAAGACTGCGCCCAATGTCAGGTGCCACGCTAAAAATTTATTTCTTCTAATGATTCAATCGGTTTGTCTAAAAATCGGCAATCAAAAATGCGTTTCGTGACATTTACCACATTGTAAGACTGGCAAAGATAATTATTGTTTAATTCATTTGTTGTTCTCGCCCTACCATCCCTAGGTGCGAAAATTCTGGATGCGAACAAGGGTGATTGAAATTACGTTTGAAAGAATTTGATCATTTACTTTTAGTGTTTCATGTATTAGCCGCTTGATATGTAAGATAGATTCCAACATGGATATTGATGGCGGCCTAAGGATAGTTTGTCCTGATCAAACAAAAGTTGAACCTTTGTTTCAATGTTCCTCTCATACGTATTTTTCTTTATTAATATTAGTCGTTTCTAGTTATTTATTACACTTCAAACGTAATGTAATTAAACATTTCAGACCACAAGTACTCGTCAGTCACACAGAGAATTAGCAGTGTTTGATTTTCAATAAGTATGTAGGTTGGTCCAGCAACCAACGATATCCGAAATTGTATGGTAGGTGTCTTAACCTACCTTTTCCTATTGTTGTACATTGTACAGATATTTTTATAATGTCTCTAGAATAGAAAATATAATAAGTTATGGCGTAGATTTAATATTGCGTTCATTTCTTTCGTGACCTCAAGATCCATATTATTGTAGAATTCGAAATTAACGACTAATTGGGTTGGATTGATATTCAAACTGAAAGGACTGGTACTGACCGTTGGTATGCATACCACCATAATTGTTTATTCGAAAAGAAAAACAACAGTCTATTGAACGGTAGACATTTTAAATTATGCTGTTCCATTTTACTACTGTTTCTCTTGTTGTCGGCACAATTGTAGACGTCGAAATTATGTAGAACATAGATTCCGACACTTAATTAAGATATTTATGCAAATAGATAACCTCCACAATCACAACCTGTTACGTCATCCCTATTGGACCAATACATTAGGGTAATACCCCAACACGTGTGATGCCAGCACGCTCAACTGACAAACTGATATTCAGGGGCACCAATGGATTTAATGTTCACCGAGCACATAATGTGATGCTGTTGCAATAAACCAATCGTTGGCATTGATCGGTATTGTTACTGGAGAAGCTTTTAAATTCCTGATTGCATGTTTGGTCAAAGAATCTTGATGAGTTAATTTTCTGTAGGAGAACTTCATTATTTATTTGAAGAACGGCCGTAAGCCTTTAATAAGGACGTTAGAAATGTTTGTGCACATAACTTGTAAACAAAAACTTGCTTTTTACGATTTAAAATTAATACTTATTATATTTAACTAGTTTAAAGGCCCTGCTACGCAGGTTAAAAAGAAATAGGTGAATAACGCAATGAGGGAGTATAAAAACAATACGCAAAGTCAAAAAATCGTATATTCCAAGTCCCCCGAGGAGGGGAGCACGTTGGTTGAACTGGGAGACGCTCCGCCCCGCTGGGGTCTTCTCCCCTTCACTGGTGGGTTTGGGGGGTTCTGGGATTGTGAATTCCACTCGCCCAGCGTCCAACCACCCCTGAATGGAAAACGGATATACTCTGATACTTTCATCTTTACATATACGAAGTTGTAGATACTAGATTTGATCGTTGATAGTACGAAAAGATAGAATTTGAACCAAATCAACCAAGAAGTTCGACTAGAAAAGTGTTTTCGGAACTAGTTTTTTTCTGTTGACAACTCAAATATCACTGTTATTTGATCGTACGTTAAAAAATAAAAAAATTAACAAATATAATGAAATTCGCATGATTATCCAAAATACAGCGTACCTATTTGGTTTCACTTGACCAGTAGTTTGCGGAAAACTGCATTTTTGGTTTGAATTTATCGCAGGACAATTTCCTTAACTGCCGATATTTACGTGTTGAATCGATTGGTACTACTGTGCGTTACAATATTATCATAAGCTAATTAATTATAACACTACGTACCGACTCAGACTTAGTCTCTGTAGGAACTTGGATATCCATTTCCCTAGGTTTCACCCCCTGGTGCAAAAAAAGCTTTGTCATCGGGAATCTAAATGTAGACTTGGTACAAAAACAAATTTCAGGGTTTCCAATTGGAATACAAATATTGTTGCTTTGGATTTTCCTTAGGATACATTGAATATTCCTGTTTTTGATCAAAACATAGGATCCAATCTTTTTCAATTTATAATTTCTTACCGACTTTTAATTTTTTTAAAGTTCATTCTCATACTTCATAACACTTGTATGCTGTCATCTTTCCAACCGTATTAAGATGTGTCATATATGCGTTATCAGTACCTTATTTGAGTTGACAGCGGACTGTGCAAAACGTAAACGTGAAATCCATGCAACGAGTGTCGCATCAACAATTTCCATCCAGTATGTAAGAACTCCGGTTATCCTACGATTTGTCTAGTTTTGACATGTGAGCAGCATTGAATTTAATTCTTTCACTAACAAAACAATTATAAATTATTACCTATTCGAGTGATAAAAGCAATTTTATTGATTTATTTTTGTCCACGACCAAACTACAGTAACTTAGAGCTGACATACATTTTTCTTGTAATTTTATTACCAAAGCAGGCGAAATACAAATGTTATAGATAGATGCAAAAGAAGTTTTGCAGACGTACAGGGTTTTCGTCTTATGAGGTTTACGTTGAAACTGCAAGATTCAGATACGAAACATTCTGAGAAACGGATGATCACGTTTCCAACTTTTCAGAACAGACACCAGAGCTCGGGATACGCCGTAGACTCGACGTTTCACGAGCCAACAATCCTCTAATCTGTTTCTAAGACACCATCAGGAATTGTTACTTACCTCGATTCAAGGATATTCCCGGGTCGTCCTAGCCTTTCCTTCGTTAGGATATAGTTGCAGATCTGGAAATGTAATGTAATATAATTGTTTATAGTCCGCATCTATTTACGGCATAAGAATGGTTTTATTCCTTAGAATCAGCGAAGGATTCCGCTGTTTAGAAAATATATATAAGGCAGGTGGGGGCAAGCCCCTCATTTTTTGGTTTTAAGTAAAGGAATAACTCAGATTTGCTGAAGATTCAGGCAACAAATTTCTGCTCGAGAATTCAAGTTTTAGATAAAACAAAATTTTCTGGGCTTTGCTCTAAAAAGACAACTATAAACATTTAAAATAATCTGTACTGGGAAAAATAACGGGCACCTTTAATTTCAAACTTGGAAAAATAGATAATAACACTTATTCTAAGATCACACAGTCTGGTAACTAGCTGCCAAACCAATTAATTTTATTTAATAATTCTAGCTCTCCTATAAACGACCCCAACTTCTGGTTTCGTAGGATAGGTATAGGAGATGCAGTTAGCCTACACACATATAGGGATATGGAAATTTCGCCCCCATTTTGAGATTTGCCCCTCTTACGGTGCTTGGGTTTGCTTCAACTTTATATTTTCGAAATGTAAACAAATGTTAACGGGGGATTTGGTACAGGAATGTGAAGCTGACCAATGAGGCTCATTCCTCCATGTTGCTGCGAGGGTTTTGGAGAGCAACTGACTTTTATCAAGTCGGAACTTGTATTTGATGTCCGAAATCGTAACTGCATGGATTTCCACCACAAAATCCCTTGCGTGTCTTTGCCCCATGCGGGCTATTACAGCCACCTATCCTAAATGAAAAATGACCTGGTTGTGTAGACATTGTTTCATGTTTGCCCGAATCCCTCAAAACCAGGCGTAAAGAGTGTGATGGATATGGTTAGTTGGCCCCTTCCCGATTTTAGAATCTGTCGCCTTGGGAGATGAATCGGACGCCTGCAAGCGTTTGGGTCATCCTCTGAGCGTAGCAGAGCATTATTAGTGCATCCAGCTTATTGGAAGGGGCAATTACGCTATACCATCACCACACCAGAGTGACTCGTATGGTTGACTCGAATCTGTCAGGGTTAGGTCCACACGGGTACTTGTACGAGCGTCCCCGTAGGGTGGGAAGGCGATGTTTTGTAGTCATAGGCATTTACGAGCGGCCCCGCCTGGTATAAGGGTACAGATTAGAAATGGTACGAGCGGTCCTGCTCGAGCAAAGGCCCACAGGCCAGTTGAATCCAGTGATTGGAAGGAATCCGAGCGAAGATGGGACCCGAAGTAGCCTTGTTAACGAAGAGTTAGCGTGGAAATCGAGATATGATGTTGGTGAAAGGTTACCCTAGCCAAGTATGTCCAAATCGTTTCTAATAAGTACCAGCCCAGATCGAATAACTGAGAAGTGCCTACTTGGGTCGGGAGTCATGGGACAGTGATTTTCTATTTGCATGTTTTGACAGTGTTCATTTTAGAGCAATCAATTATACGCATGAAAAAAGTTTCGAGTTGGTGGTATTGGTTTCATTTTCCATATTTCCGTGGGGCCGCTCGTACATATACGCCTAGACCGACCGGGGCCGCTGGTACAAGTGCTCCTACACTGAGTGGGACCGCTCATGTACCCCAACTTGCCCGCGGGGCCGCTCATGCCGTCAACCGTCCACACAGGGTTTTATTAGTAATTTAAGTCTCACCTAAACAGTTGATTTGACCCAAATATTGATCAGGTTGAAAGCTGTAAACGCCCATTCGATTCAGCATCAAATCCCTGATTCCCATACATTGCACCAACCTCAAAAATAAAGTTCCCGGGCAACTCGATGGGTGTGTGTCCATTCTCGTCCCGACCGGTTGTGCTAGGTACCGTAGAATTGAAAGTTTCAACTCGTTCATCTAAAGCGGTGATTGGGGATACCGGTAACATGGGGATTCTAAGAAGCATTCCCTGATAGCTACAAGTATATAATGCACAATTAAGAGCTGTCACACTTCTTCGCCGTCTAAAACAGGTAAATACGTGTTTTAGCCTAACCTGTATTACCTTCGATTCATACCTTCAAACCTACATAGTTCTAATTTCCACAGAGTGTTGCTATGTAAATTTTGTACATTTCAAGAAATGCGTGTACCAATCTATCCTTCACGTAAAGTAGTACCTTTCGTAGGTATTGATAAACTTATTAAAATATAGATACCAACCGTTTCAAACTTTGCAGTACCTGTGACAAAAAAGTTTAGCACAACTAGAGGGATAACTCATCCATAGGCAAAGAAATAAATAGTGCATACACACGTATAAATAAATAGAAATACATGGTGTTATTTTTGGAACAAAGTTGGAATAGAAATGTTTTGGTAAATTTCAATATTTAATTAATGTACGTTATAATTAAGAGCATTTGTAAGGAACAATAAATTAGAAGTGAAGCCGACTTACAAGATCGTCGGTCAAAAGGAGAAATTGTTGCACTGATTTCGATTTAATTTTCAATTTAATTTTTTAATGTATTCCGTACGGAAATATCTTGACCTTACTGAACGACCGATGCTTCAATATGCTTGTTAAACATTTTACTAGAAGGTTTGTGCACGAAATTTCTAACGTTCTAACTTATGGTAGGGATTGTTGACGAATGAACATACTTTTTATTCCTATTCCAAAGTCAAATATCTATGATCTACGCGTCTTGATGTACGCGTAAGTAAATCATTGAGTGTACTGAAAGCTGCAGAATCGATGATGATAATTAAATTTTGAATCAATTGCTTGCGAGAGCTGAATGTTCTAGGGACGTTTGCTCCTAAGCAAGTAATAAATTGCTCAACCTAAACTTCCGAAATCCGCTGATGAAAATCTAGCGGTTAGATCGGCTTATTTTGAAGTAGATCCTTCAGAATCTCTAACGCCCACCTAATTTCAGCCGTTACATCTGCGGATTCCAAAATTAAGCCCTCGGATTAATTATGTCCGAAATGATCTTCTTCATTTTTTGAGTCGAGATTTATATTAGCTGACGCTATAATACACAGCTCTAATCAACGCTGTAAAAAGATCTAACCAATGCTTCATGATTCGCCCATAAATGGCGATCTATGAGAAAATAAGATCAGCTGATTTTGGACCACAGTAGGAATCAATGAGGAACGCATAAATAGAGTACGCCGAAACTTGGATGAACATAAGAAGGCTCTTGATACTGATGCTCATTTATGAATAATTGGAACACTACTTTGACTGCCATTAATATTAATGCTACTCCCAGCTTACCAGAATTGAAAGTGAATCTCTCGCTGCTACTTTAAAAATGAATGTTAATGTAACGAAAAATCAGAGTCAAGAATGATTTCTTAAAACAAGACTAGAATGTATAAAGAATTTACGAGTAGTCTTCCTAATTGGCTATGGGAGTACCGACACTGGATGAAGTCATTTCTCAATTCGTAATTAGCGAAGTTACATAAATATTCACTCATTGTACATTCTATATTTACTTATTAGTAATAAGTTATTACAATTGAAAGGAATATCATTATCTGCTCGTGTACTTACGTTCAAATCTACGTCCATTCCTAATTTCAAGAAATCATTTCAACAGTCTTTGTGTTATGTTTCTAATTCGATTCATTTTGTTTACCGTTAAGTTTTAATTTTGAGACTCGTGAGTAGTTTTTTTTATAATGAAAAGATGGATATTATGGAATATTCTGTTCAGGACTCGATAATATCGACATCGAGGAGGAGCTCTCGATTATCACCGCGTTCAACTGCCACCATTTCCAAGGTTTCACCCACCCTTCGTCTTGAGGGTACGTTTTTTTTTTTAATTGCTAATAATATTTCTAATTTCGTAGCACATTAAAATGAATGGAATCTCATTTCATCCACGCAATGGAGTCCCATCTCTAGGTACGAACTTGGAAGAAGTAGATATCGATTGATTCAACACCAAAATCGGCAGGTTTACCGTAGGCATCAAAATGAAATCAGGTACCTGCTTAAACCAACAAAATCTAAAGACAACCCTTTCATTCTTGCTAATACATTCGGAATGTGTGAACTGTAAGGAAGTACCAAAAGTTACGGTACACGATTTTGGAATAAATTAAGTCAGAGTCAGGCTCTAGAGCCATTGATATATTATATGTATTAATTAACAAGTAGAATACTTACTGACACAGTAATCTGACATTCCTACAATATTGCTGGTAACGAGAACAAAATTATGAAGGTGTCTACACTTTTTGTAAACTACAACTTGTAAGGAGTTCGCCATCACAGCAAGTTGAATTACAATTTGTAATATGCACTATGTAGGACGCTATTGTTGGTAGTTAATCTAGTATGCAACAAAACTCCGGAGTCCGAATTTCAATTTTGTGTTGTTAGAGGATTTTGTGTAAGAGATTTCTAACAGTGGTTCCCATGGACCAGGTCAACGTTTGAGAATCGATCTATACTCGATTGAATCAATTCATTTGATCAGTATGCAGCCCGTCATTCCAGTTAGCTCTTGATAGTTCTAGGTGGTCTATCCTACTTCAACATCTTAAGACGAACAGAAAGAAAATTAGCATGCCTACTAGGCTGACCAAGATGGAGCTTGCCCTTGCATTCCCATCTTGTTATTCTAAAGAGAACTCCCAGTAAAATGTAAACTTCTTTGGGTGAAAAATATGGAGCTTATCCGGAAGGAGTCTATGATTTCCTTCGCTACTTTTTGTTAAAGAGAGACTCCTTCTAAAATTTCAACTTGCCGGAGCGAACAGGAGAAAGTTCATTTGTCACACTAGGTGGTCAAACGAAAAACTCCAACCTACAAATGGACCAGAAGTTCTCGAAAGAAAGTTAGTGGAAGAGGAGGTTGGCACTATGAGATATGATGTGACGTGTAATAAGCTCAGAACTTTCTAACTGATGTCGAACTATTTTGTGGGATGGAAATTACAAACTTTCAATTCCTTAACAGCGATTGCTTGTGTTATCTAAATGAAAACCGTAACGCATTTCCCCGTAATAGTTTTGAGGTAGGGGCCTACGGCTGAAGCCTATTTCAAGGTAAAACATATTGGTCAGGAAAGCATGCTTGCAGTTACCCTATGCCAAGTTTAAATGATTTTATTGAGAATAGCGAAAATTTCATGATTTTTTATGTGTGAACGCCCGTGTAATAAATAATAAATGAGTGCGTTATCGCTAACTTCCTCACTCCCCTCATGAAATATCAACTGATTCTATATCGTAAAATCAAACAAAGGAAAATTCTCAAATCAACTGAAATTAGAGCAATATTGAATAGAACAATTCATTTCTCTCTCCATCTCTCGTCTTTATACATGATCGTCATTGAAAATATAACCTAGATTTTTCGCACATCTTAACTGAACTTAGAAGAAAAAAGACAGATGGTATTACGATCTCTACTCATGACTCCTTACTTACATATACACAAGCTCTCTCTCAGACACACTAACCACTAAGGTCTTCTCTTTAAGGATTCTGTGTTAGATTGGTCTGAAACGGATTTGCATACAGTCATTTCTTGTATACAAAGTCATTTGTATACAGTCCCTCTATCGACGAAGCCTTTCTTCAAATGGTCTTAAACATGTACGAATTTCAAGGATTCGTTGTTTTCAATTTCTAAATTTGATTGGAAATAGTGCGACTCCGGAGGTGCAGGAATAATAAGGTTGCTTACATGTTGATGGTGAATCTCGTCTTGGAAGTGACGCTGTTCACCTTTACAAGGTGCGGCGAAAACGAGAGTGAAGACGCATACCAGTTACATAGGAACCATGCCATGCATAGTATGCATTGCATACTATTATAAATATATACCAAGCTGTATGCACGGTGGCCAAAATTTAATGGACCAGGCATTTATCTCCGGAATTTCCGAACCTAAAAAAAAATTTCAAATGAAAACTTCACTAATTTTTAACGAGGAATTCAAGTATCACAATTTCGCGCGTTGCGCAAATGCGCGATTTGCGCATCAACTTCGTTATTTCAAATAAGAACCGCCATTTTTTATTGCAGATTCGGATTCTGCTCAAATTTCATGAAAATTCGACCCCTCAAACAAATTTTTTTGATTGTGCGTAACCGATTCAGCGAGCACGCAAAGTTGCGCTACCACGAATTTGTCAAATAGTTGATGATGGTGATCTGTAAAGTGTTGCATATGAATTTTCACTGTTTTTTAACGCTGATTCACGTGATGCTATCCGTTTTTTGATTTGACTTAATTTTTGCGGAATAATGACCGAAATTTGTTAATTTTGCGTCCGTTTTTTTTTATTCTAGGCGCCTGTTTTCAGATTGTTAAGGGGATTAATTTTCAAGGTCTGGTTGAAAAATGTAAAAACAGGAGATTGAAACCTTCTTCTGTGATCAAGTGAAAAATCATCTTAATCCGAGAGTTAAATGTAGGAATAAACGATGATTTTTCACGCGAAATAAACAAATTTTCTTCAAATATTTGACAACTATTTGAGAAATTCGTGGTTGCGCAACTTTGCGTGCTCGCTGAACCGGTTATGCGCAATAAAAAAAATTGGTTGAGGGGTCAAATTTTCATGAAATCTTGAGCAGAATCCGAATCTGCGGTAAAAAATTGCGGTTCTCATTTGAAATAACAAAGTTGATGCGCAAAGCGTGAAATTGTGATATTTGAATTCCTTGTTAAAAATTAGTGAAGTTATCGTTTGACATTTTTTTTTAGGCTCGGACATTACGGAGATAAATGTCTGGTCCATTAAATTTTGGCCACCCTGTATAGCTTTTATATAAAACCTTGTTACAATGAATGAGTTATAACAAATTGTGTATTCAGGACGTGGATTTGATCCTCGGGTGCCCTGAACTCTCTTTATCAAAATCAAAGAAAACGATCCCTAAGAAAACCGTGGAGAAAGGGGTGCCACGCATTTTGAATTGAAAACCGCTAAAAGAGGTAAATTGATCATCATAATGATTACATAATGCTTAACGTACACCTTGATAAGAGTCAAAATCGAGTTAAACTCCTACTACTACTACTCTTTTACTTTTACTACTTCATATTCCAATCAAACTATGAATCTAGCAAGTTGTCCTAATTGTGTCATTATATTTACATACCGTTTGCATTTTCACAAATAACTTCATAAATCGTAACCGATCTCCCTTCACGAATTTTACTCGATTTTCAGTTCAGAATGAAGAGAATCGAGGGAAAGAAGAAATCTCGTCCAACATTGTTATGTAAATATCATCCACCACATATATTTTTATTGATTATACCTGTAGCGAGTCGTACGATGTTTTTCAATTTTTATAGCACTTGCTCGTTACTTTAATATGAAACATACTGGTTGGTGATGCATGCTTTACAGGGACCCCCTTTTGTTCGGATTTTAAATCATCTCACTTATGAACGACCCAATCACCCACTTCCTCAATCAAATTTTAAAGTTCTGAAAACGTTTTGGCTTTAAACCAAAATTCCTGATGAAACAAAACAAAACAAAAATCGACCGTATAAGGCGCATTATCAGCGCTTGAATGGATTGTCTATTATTATTCCATTCGAAATCCTGTCGGCAATAGAAAAATTGCCGAGGTTCGTTGCACAAATAGACTTAAATTGAGATCGAAATAAATAAGAATCACGAGTCGGTTGAGAATTATCCCAAGAGTAACGTCGACGAAATTTGGCGAAAAAGCATATGGGTTAGTACTCGTAACACATGGGCTACAGGGGTATCAACATGACCGAGGTTTATATGATCCTACTCATAAAAATAATTATAAACTATAAATAATTTTATTTAAATTATTAAAAATTGATGAAAATTTAAATTATTGAAAAAAAAAACGCTGCGAATTCTTTCACTGGGGTTTATTATTCAATTGGCTTGCGTTCATGATTTGAATTTCTACTAAGCTTTGGGGTGTGCGTGTTTCACAGGTGATAGAGCGATTATTGAATTTCAGGAATTATGCATAGAGCACGTAAATCTGTTCTCAATCAAAATACCTATTTGGATTGATCAGTTGATCATATTCGTGTGCCTCCTGAAATTCAATAATCGCTCTATCACTTGTGAAACACGCACACTCCAAAGCTTTGTAGAAATTCAAATCATGAACGCAAGCCAATTAAATCATAAACCCCAGTGAAAGAATTTGCAGCGTTTTTGTAATTAATTGGGTTATGGGTGACTCTCAAACTACGGACAAATTTGTGTGAATGGCACGCTGTGCCATGCATAATGCTCTGACATTCAACTTTTTCCCTTATCTGCACACATTTATTGAGTACTGCATTGACAAAGAGAAAATCCTGGGAAATTCATATAATTTCCATATTTTTTAGGGTTGAGAAACCCTGATTTGTCATTGGCGTTGATTTCACCAATTAGGTTTCGTGGAAACTGATAATTAGAACTCAGTACCATCTAGTTTTAGTACCAGTACTAGTACCATCTAGAGTTAGTGATTTTAACACAAGTTTCATGATCTTTGGTTAGTAGTTTCGGGGAAAAGCTCTGGACGACAGACGGACAGCTTTTTATACGATTTTCGGATTCGTTGAACGTAGAGCGTTCCGATTGGGATCATTTTTTTGTTTCTTGGTCGGTTGCAAAGGTTTATTATTGAAAATGATAAACCAAAAGTTAAAATGTTAGGTACCAATTTTTGTCAAGTTTATTAATAGTAAAAGTGATTATCACCACTGCCAGTCAATAAGTTCTTCTCTCTTTCTCTTTCAAAATCTACCCAAACTAAAATTTTGGGATTCGCAGCTAGTTTTCACCAATGAACATGATAAACGACCGAAAAGCACCAACCGAGGGCAACGAAAGTTGCAGTATGGATTGTCGATGACCTGATAACTGAAAACTAGTCGAAAGAGTTCCATCGATCATCACCGAAGTTTTGAATCATGATGTGAAGTCACCAGTAAAGAACTGTCGAGGATTTGCAATCATTGGACGTTATAGGTTGAGGCGTAGGAATTACTCACACCCCTTCATTTGTTAAAGCCGACTATTCCGCATTACTGCAAAGCGTGCAAGGGTCTAGATAACACGGCGCTGTTGTAGCAGTGTAAAATTTTCAGCTAAATTGTTCAAAAGCGGCGATTAGATTCAAAAGTGCCTACTGCAATGTGTGGGACGATGAAACATAAAGTGTAGGAAGAGTACAATAATGGAAGAAATACCTCCCAAGGGCAGTTCTATTGGTAGGATTGGAAGGAACCTATCCAAGAGAATATTCCGCAACTCACAGGAAATGTCTCAAAATCAATAGGTACGTCGGGACAAACTGGCAGACAAAAGATAGAAACGAAAAAAGAATTGTTCAGGAAAGTATGTAGCGCAATAAGTAAGCATTTGAACACAGAAACAATTAATAACGCGATTTTACTATACATGAATTAAATCCAAAGTAGGTACTTATTTATTTATATATTTGGAGGCACATAAGTATTCCATACCTACCAGAACAACGTATTCGAAGGTGAGTAGGCCTCCTTTTGCGTTCATACGCTCTCGAACGCTTTGAAAGGTTTAATCCGATCTCCAACCTTCGCTAATTCCATTGAACACGGAGTGCCAATACCGCACGCGCCCTGATTACCTTAATTGTCCTGTAATTGATTCGAGCCGAACAAAGGAGAAGGGAAAGAGAGAGATTCATCTCACATGCCTCAAGCATAATAAACCAATTATCATTGTTATGCATCCGTTATGTACATTGTGTTTAGATTGTAAAGGCTCCTTGTGGTCGAACACTTACTTTTCATTCTTTTCAAGCGTTCATGACCTTTTCATTTACTAATGACAAATTCAAGAATTTCCAGGTTACATATTTGATTTCATATAGATTTGCGGAATTCTGAAACGATTTCGGGATTTTAACGCGTTGTCTGATATGATTGGTTTGTGTGTGTACTTACATCCTTCAGATTGTGATTTTTCTAAAAATCTGTGTTTCTGACAACATGTAGATCTATGTACATAATACATATTATGTAAGTACGAGCCAATTGAAATCCCACTTTTAATTGGAATTTCGGTTGTTGAATATTGCAATACATTGTCAAGGTGTCTTTTGTTTCTAAATTTTTACTTAGGTATGTACTCAAATGATGAAATCATACCCAAAAGGGAATTAATGAGATATTTTCTGATTCTTTATTTCTAAAAGTTCTGAATTGTTTCAGTACTTCATCTGGAACAAATTTTCTTGGGTCAATAAGAGTTGAATGAATTTCTTAGGACGAGGGAGAAATAGTAAGCGCTTGTCAATATTTACAGAATCCCAATCGATTTTCCAGATGAAAGCCTGTTCCATTTTCCTCTAACCAATTCTTTTTCCATAATGAATTCAACTCCTTCAATTACGTTTTTTTTTGTGGGGCAAGACATCAGACAAATCTTCCTTTGACTGGAGTTCAATTTCCTTTCTCCTAATTGCTTACATGGATTTTTTTTTTAAAGAGCGGCTTCGCTCATTTAATGTATAATGATAAATAATTCACGACATCTCAGCGAAACCCTCTCCGCCCTCTATATCCCCTCCCTTGCAACAAGTAGATCGGAATAGAAATATTTTCTCCTAAGGAAATCGTTTCTCCGTAGTTTAATCTGTGTTGAATAATGGGTGGTTCACGTTCGAGAACGTTTATAGGTAATACACGAAATCAGATAATTATTTAACAAATTCAACTGCTGCTTCTTGGGTCCAAAAATCAAAGCTTATATTCAAGATGTATAGCCCGGTCTGAAAAATTGGAAAAAAGGAGCAAAAATGGCTAAAATTCAACAAATTCATACTCTTTCCCTGAATGCTACGCAGAAAAAAACGCTGCAAATTCTTTCACTGGGGTTTATTATTCAATTGGCTTGAGTTCATGATTTGAATTTCTACTAAGCTTTGGAGTTTCCCTGTTTCGCAGGTGATAGAGCGATTATTGAATTTCAGGAGATATGCATAGAGTTCTGATATGCAAATCTGTTCTCAACCAAAATACCTATTGGGATTGATCAGTTGATCATATTTGTGTTCCTCCTGAAATTCAATAATTGCTCTACCACCTGTGATAGACGCACACTCCAAAGTATACACATATATGTAAATTTCTACAAAAATTTCATTTAAAAGTGTTGGAATCTAGGAATTATTTTAAAAGCGTTTCAAAACGATTTTTCATTTTAACAATCTTGACATGATTAACGAAAAATTATTGGAAATTTTGAAATGAAAATTTCTCGTAATCTTGATAATTTTGAAAAGCGAAAATTAACATGGATAATTTTTTTAAATCTCCTACACTGATAAATACAAACTCTCCCTGCCTTTGGTAGTTTGGATGCGAAAGAATCAATCGATGGTAGTTCAAACGTTGATAATCTTTTTTCATGATAATCATAATAATTTTGAGACCATTTTATAATGATATTAAGGGTATCAACGGGTTGTGACAACCGTAACTGAGTAATAAGGGATTATGCCATTCTGTTGAGCGGTACAGCGATGACATAATGGCTGGGAGAAACCTCTGCCCACTACAGCAAGCCCTTCATCGCCACCTGCCTCCAACAGTTGAATGTTCCCCGCGTCAATACCATTACCTAATCAAAGAGCAGAAGGGTTTCTAATCAGCGGAGTGGCCAAAACTGGAACAGATATTGCGATTGACATCAAGTGGAGCAACGAATGGGGGCCGCTCAGAGAACATGACAGAACTCCGAAGGAGTCCACTCAATCCTCGATATTCCAATGTGTGGAAACTTGTGGGATACCTCTCTGAAGTGAAAAAATCACATTATTCACAATTTCAGTTTATTGTTCGGAATAATAAACTTTTGTAATTTTAAAAATGTTTTTTTTTTACAAGCCTCAAAACTTTTTGGTTTCTGTTTCAATTCAAAAGTACCAGTCGTGGAGCATGATCGTATTTTCCTGAACACTCGTACCACACGTTCATTTATGTAGGATCGTGTTAAACTTGGAACACTTTAGGGGGTAATGTTTACGGCTAATGAACTTTTTCAAAATAGCATTCAGATGCTAAAAGAATTTTGTGAATCTTTCAATTTTTACAGCATTCTTATCGATTTCAACTACTTTTTACGTATAATCTTAAAGTAATTTGTTATTACAATTACAACGTGTTAGATCAAGGTCAATTTTTTGGTTTATTATTCAATAGCAAACCATTGTCATCGGTCTTGAAAAAAAAATTTAACCCCCCACCCCCTGAAAATTTCATGGTTTACGTTTCAAAGGGTGTAGGATCCAAATCTGCAATAAAAATGTTTCCGTTCGTCCGCCGTACGCCGTACGCACGATTTCTCCCAAACGGCTGGAGCAAAAAATCTGAAATTTTCAGGAAAAATCAATATTGGTCCGTCAACGCCCCAATTCTTCAGCCAGCACTTTCACTTAATTTAAAGTGCCCTTTAAGGGTTGACAAAGTTTTGTAAAATCCCTAAAAACCTCAAAAAAAGTCAAGGCGTCCTAAATTTGGACTTTTTTTGATGAACTTTCCATGAGGAATCGAATGAGCCCCTCCCCAGGGCCGTAGCTCAAACCATTCCCGATGAAGGGCCCGATTTATGGTGCCAACATTTGCGTCATTTTGGTTTATATTGTTTTTGTTTTGATTACAATAACCTAGTGATGTAGTGAACGTGGATACTGGAGAGAACTCCTAAAAGGGTTTATAGCCGATACGCGGGTTGAAGTATTTATACTAAGCTTTGGAGTGTGCGTGTTTCACAGATCAATCTGATCAATCCAAATAGGTATTTTGGTTGAGAACAGATTTACATGCTCTAAGCATATCTCCTGAAATTCAATAATCGCTCTATCACCTGTGAAACGGGCACACTCCAAAGCTTAGCAGAAATTCAAATCATGAACTCAAGCCAATTGAATAATAAACCCCAGTGAAAGAATTTGCAGCGTTTTTTCACATGGTCTCATTCACTCACGGAACTAATTTTTATCCGAACCAAACTAAAAACCTACCCTCTTATACCGAAAGTTTTTGCGTTGTCGACTTTTAATATTATAATCCTTTAATGTTATTCTTCAGGGTTTCTTGATCATTATTTGACACATGTTGGATTGATGTACAATTTTTGAGTCAAATTTCATTAATTTTCATTTCATTATGATCGAAAAGTTGTTTAAAAAAGCTTAGGACACCTAACAGACAGATTTTTTTAAATTCGATTTTTGAAATATCCGAACCTTTAAAAAGTACCAACATCGACAATTTTGAGGGCGGGAGGTTAAAGTTGTTATTACTTTCTTTACAAAGGTATCAACTTTTAGCATATTATAACCAAAAAAATGTTTATTGAGTTCGTTTAGTAGGTACCATCTTGTTCATACAAAAATTCAACAAGATTTTTAAGTTTCAATACAATGTGCAGTACTTATATCGATAAAAATACGAAAAATCCAAAATATTTGTTAAAATAGTAAAGTGCCATATAGAACAACTTTTTCAGTGCTCGAATTCAATATTAAGGATGACTAAGGAAAACACACTCATAGATCCAGCTGCATGACGAAAAAGTTGTCAAGTTGTGAATCTTCTAGAAAACTTTAAAGGTTGTTATTTTTCGGAAAGATTGTTTTATGTAGAAATACTATGTTCGAATCCATGTGAAGAGAACAACGTTCACGATATGAGTGCAATGTATGATAACCTTTAGTGAATTACACCCATCAATCAACCCTTTCAACCCCTTCACCCCGGCGGTCTGCCCTGAACAGCGCACAACACCGTTTTCACAGTCTACCATTGAAAGCCTTCAATAGACACAAATCGATAGTCAATTAACAGTAGATTAATATTTGTTGTTCAGGCCGTAGTCAGGCTATCAGTCCCCGGTCAGGCGTAATCCGTACTCAACGGCAATCAGGGATAAACCCCGGTCAAAAGATAAAGTCGGAAATTCTCATTGTGAGCGATTGAGTGATTTTCAGTAATTGAGGCGAAAACAGTTCAAATGAATACCTACCGTTTATCTCCTGACTGCTTTTTGATGCATAGTGTTGACCCCTTGCCTAATCAATATTAAACCGACGAGTCCCGACGTACCTACATCTGTAAAGCATACGTTTTTGCTAGCTCCAGCTGAAAGAGAACGATGCGAACGTCACACCCGTTCTTTTGCACATAATATATCCTACCTAGCAAAATCCATTTGAATTATCAATGCATCTGAAATATAGTTTTGGAAATTGTGATTGCTTTATTGAATCAAATAACCTTTACGTTTCGTTTATCATGAAATTAAGAAGTTGAACATCACAATTTTCTAACTTGGAAGTTCAATATATTGTTTGTTTTATAAATTGTGGAAGGGTAGATAGTTCCTGAATTCCATATGGAAGACGAAGAACGAAAAACCATTTTAAATACAATTTTACAGCATCACCACTTCACCATGAGAACAATTTGAGGCGAGAAATCTTGAAAAGTCTGCCCCTTGAAGGGCTCGATTGACACGCAATACATGTCTGTATTGCGGTTCACTCTAACCAAATAGCGCTCAGTCGGTTTTGCCTTCGTCAAGCAACGTTCAGCAACATTTTGACTGTTTTCGCTGTACTCGGCACTACTGTATCAATCAAATTTTTTTCAAGTTCTTTACATTCGCCTAACAAAACTTCCTGAGTTCTGAAAATCATACAATTTTCAGCTTTGTTTGGGATTATTGATTGCATTCTCACCAATCATCATGATGACCGCATACCAAATAAGTTTCTTTTAGCAAGACAATGAATGCTCTTATAAAATATTGGAATTGTACAGCTCTTTGAAAATTATATAAACTTGTTTAAATTGGTATCATAAAAATCTCATGATATATGCAATATTTTTTATTGTTTATGTGATTTGCTCTGAGTCACTCGAGTGACCAGAACCGCATGCTCGCATTGGCTACGTGGGACATGCTATTTGGCGAGTCATTGAAGAAGTTTTCTCTTTGGTCAGCCAAACAATCAATTGTTGACATCAATCGTATTGCAGCATTTGATATAAGCAATTTGTGTTTTGGTTTGTTATTCAATAATAAACCATTTTAATCGCTCTGGAAAAAAAATTCTAACCCCCTCTGAAAATTTCAAAGGGTGTAGAATTCGAATCTGCAATAAAAAATTTTTCTGTCCGTCCGCCGTACGCACGATATCTTCGAAACGGCTGGAGCAAAAGATCTGAAATTTTCAGGAAAAATCCATCATGGTCCGACGACGCCCCAATTCTTGAGCCAGCTCTCCCACTCAATTTAAAGTGCCCTTTAAGGGCTGTCAAAGTTTTGTGAAATCCCTAAAAACCTCAAAACAAGTCGAATCGGCCTAAATATTTACCTATTTGAAGAACATACCATGAGGAATCGAATGAGCCCTTCCCCACGTCCGTAGGTCAAACCATTCTCGATGTATGGCCCCATTTATGGTGACAACATTTGCGTTTTTTGGTTTATTATTGTTTGTTTGTAACCTAGTGATGCCGATAGCGTCGAGTTGTAGTGAATGTGGTTACTGGAGTGATACCCGATGTGGATACTTGTAGTTTATAGCCGATACACGGGTTGAAGCATTATGATATGTATGAAACGCTGAAAATTTCATGGTTTACGTTTCAAAGGGTGTAGAATCCGAATCTGCAACAACAATTTTTCCGCCGTAAGCCGTACGCACGATTTCTCCCAAACGGCTGAAGCAAAAAGCTGAAATTTTCAGCTTTTCCATCCATGTTGGTCCAGACGACGCCCAAATTCTTGAGCCAGCTCTCTCGCTTAATTTAATGTGCCCTTTAAATATTGTCAAAGTTTTGTAAAATCCCTAAAAACCACACATTTATAAAGTACTGCATTGACAAAGAGAAACCCCTAGGAAATTCACATAATTTTCATATTTTTTAGGGTTGAGAAACCCTGATTTGTCATTGGCGTCAACTGCAACTGGATCGAGGTTCCCATTTCGAGTTGGTTTTTCGAATATTCTACCTGAGATTTAATATTACATGAAAATACTATCGTCTTTAGTTACATCTGAAGACCAGCTGTCAACGGTTTTTCAACCCCAGCTTCAAGTTTTTAATGCCTCAACACTGCACTTTATTCGGGTTACTTTAGTCTAGGGTCATTGTCATGGCCCAAAAAGAAAGTGTTCATAAATGAACAAAACGTAGATTTTCGAGGAAGTTTTTGCTTGGGTGGTAGCAGTGACTCATGGTGTGTTTTCTGGTGGGGCGAGAACATGTGAAAATGGGTTGGTATGTTTATTCAATTTCATTTTAATGGCTCTACCTGCTCACCTATTATGTTTGATCTCGAAATTTTCTTCCTACCTACCTATTCTCTTGGAAGGCTGCATCACGTTCCATTTTTAAAACCTACAAAAAGTCCAGTAGTATTGGAAGAATCTCTGTTGAAAGTCCGAATTGTCATTGCGATGTAGGTGAAAACATACCAAAAGTGTCATTGTTGTGACCGAAACCGCCTCGCCATTGTTGTGATTTCTATCAAATTTGAATTTCGCGGATAATAATGGGCTTTCTTGAATGTCTGGTCATCAGAAAGACATTCAGAGAGGCCTTTTAGGCCGGATCACACAGGACGCGTTATAACGCGACGTTAGGCGTTCCTGTACCGTCGCGTTACGGCGTTCCACTTGCATGACGCAACATGGCATCATCCCCGCGGGGTTGTAAAAAATTACAAAAGTAACACGCGCTGAAGGCGTTCTCCTCGGTATTTTTCGAGATGAGGAAACAGAGGCTCTCATTGATAAAACGATCCTCGTGTGATCGCAGCTCCCGACATAGATGGTAGTATTCCCCAAACTCTTCTCTCTTTACATTGATTTGCACCAATGCCGTCTATTTTTGTCATCTAATAAAACTAGTAAAAGTAGAGCTTCTTCCTCATCAGAGTGAAGTTATCATACTTTACGAGAAAGTTAGAAGAACCAGAAATTATTGGTATAGCAGCGAACCGCCTGTACACAGTACACTCTTGGAGTACACTATCACAATGCTGGGTCGCAGGACAAAATAACGCGCAACATAACGCGATGTGTGTGACGTAGCTATATCGCCAAACGTCGGGGAGAACGCGCGTTCCCTGAGCGCAACGTTATAACGCGTCCTCTGTGATCCGGCCTTAAGTGATGAACACCAGCAAAGAAACACTTAGATTTTTGAAATGTGAAGGCCTGAAAATTGCCTGTAGTTTAAGAATTACCCTTAGGCTGGACGTCCACTGAACGCCAGTTCGCGCGAATACGCACTCGTTCGTCAGTTCCCAGCTTCGCGCGAAGGAAGCCCATCCACTATACGCGAACTCTGGCTAAAAACGCTTCAGTTCATTTTCGGGATTTTCTTGTTTTGGATTTTTATTGTGTTGCTGAGGAGAACAATGCCACTTGCAGAGCCTTTAATGCAACTGTATGCATTGGAGTCTCCGAATATGGTGAGAAGAAGACGAGGAAGAAGAATTGGCGTAAGAGAAGAGTGGGTAAAAGACCTTTTTTTGCAGAGGAGACAGTGTGGAGAATGGGCATACGGTATTGGGGCAGCTTTTGGTCCCATATTGCGGGTCTCTCCTGCACCAGAACAATTAATTGTTCAAAATCCATGCCGAATATCGTCGATCACGCCCGTCTGAATTCAAACTAGATTGAAAATTTTCGCCTTCGCGTTAATTCGCCCAAACTCGCGCGAAACTAACGCTCGCAGTGGACGGGATCCCACTTAAACCCCGCTGTTTGAAAACAGGCGAACTGTTCGCGCCAAATATCGCCTTTTCGCTTGTTCTCCCTTCGCTCGAAATCGCGTCCAGTGGACGTCCAGCCTTATACTTCCACCAATGGTTAGCCAATGAGAAATCTCGTCGACGATAGGCTCAATCACGATCTTATGACACGAGGTACACCATTATTTGAGGGAATACCGTATATTTGAGGGCGGGTGATCGATGTAAATTCATACCAAACTTTCTTGTTGGTTCCTCGGAAGTTGGTTATGTCAATTTATGCCAGCGGTTCACTGGAAAATTGATTAGGTATTCAAATAGAAAAGTTTTCGCTCGGATTAATTGGGTTACGTTTTGCCGGTTTCATAATGATAGGCGGATTCCAAAAACAGTCGTCAACTAATTTTATTTCCTACGCTTCGCACGGTCGTCACTAATTGGTAGAAAAGCAATTTTTTAACTCAACTACATTCAAACTTCAAACTACGTTCAACTCAACGATATAATCGCAATTTTTTTCCTAAACATTTGCATACCGATTTAGGAGTTTTTTCAATTCCGTCTTGAAACCCTTCTTCCGCCAATCAGGACATCCTATGTTCCATCCATCTGATCTGATCGATTAATTTAATCATGGATCGCGAATCAAGGATTTGATGGAGTGGTTCATGTGACAAAACCTCCGCTTGGTGGTATTCCGGTATTTGGCGGAATTTTCTCGAATGAAAATCTGATGGTGCGAGGTCTGGTGCGTAGGATTTTCTTTTGTTTTCGAAGCCGGGGAAATCTTCTCCAAGAACGGTGAACCATACTTAGAGGTGGACAAAGAAATACCTAGTTTATTGGTATGAGTACAAATACATTTTTATTTTCATTTTAAAAAGCGTTTTTTAATTTTTTACTATGTAAGGCAGTTTACGTTTGGATATCCCTCGTGTTTCGGATTCGTGGTGGTGTTTATGTATAAAAATTAAAATAAATACCAACGGTAAAAAAAAACTCATTTTTTGAGATGAACAGTAAAGGGAGAGGAAAGGAGTTCTGCATTGCGTTGCCGGCAATTCGAATTTAGCATTTTCAAGTCAAAGAAAGTTGGTTAGATCTAAAAATGAACCAAAAAATGTAATCCCTACTTTGTTTACATGTGCCTTTTATCAAGCTTTTGTAAGATCAAATAGGTTCTCTAATAGCCTGACAATCATAGCGTATGATGCAGGACTGAACTCCGCATCATTAACCAAACGCATTCACATTGAACGAAATTAACTGATCATCTTGCAAGAACTTATTTCTGTTTTAACATGGAACATGTTTTTAGCCGGGCCTATCTAGTAAAAAAGCGTTATACAGAAACCGTTATACAGAAAGTGTCACGAAATTGTTCTGATAGTTTTCACGTACAACCGAGCTGTTTCTAGGGAAATGAAAGTTGTTCAGTTTTCGACGGACGAAAATCGTTCTCCATTCGCTGGAAAGCTCTCGATTTATCACGCAGGCCTTGCGTACTTGTTGTTGGTATTTATGTCGTGATTTAATTTTATGTATGTTATTATATAACGCTTGTTTTCTTATTGTCACTTGGTTGTCATGTTGGTTAGAGTAGACGCTCACCGGAATAGAAACACGTGTTATCCACTCGACACGTGGATAACATCGACACAACTAACTATATCAGTTACTTTAGTTATCATAAACCTATTCTGTCTATCACTTCGACATAAACAATAAAATTCTTTTTCTTCGAACAGTTCATTGTTTTTTACAGACAACATAAAGAGAAAGAGGTACAAGTTGAAGCTAAAAACATGTTCCATGTATTGTGATGTTAGCCACTAAGGCTCAAAGCAGGTACGAGGCGCGGAGCGCCGAGTTTTGTTATCCCGGCACCACCAATTTTCCGTCCGCCCGAGGTGGTCATTCGTACCTGCCACCTTGGTAAGCACTAGCCTCTCTGGTGCTCTGGTTGAATCTACAGATTTTTCCAGGGAGTTGGTTAGGCTTAGTAAGTACCGTTTATGAACACAGAATGCGCTCTCGTGAACCCTTATATCCCCCGCCCCCCAGCCGTAGCTTTCATCTCTGTTTACTAGCTCCCCTCCTCTGAGCTAGAATCCCATTTGTGTAGGTTGCTTAGGCAATTTTTCATCTTCGGTACTTCGTACCTGTACTTGCTTCTTACGATGCAAAACTTAGATGGAAAGAGCATGTCATTAAAAAAAAGAAGAATTAAGCATCAAGTTCCGAAAAATGCATTGGTTGCTTGGAAGATACTCCAAACTATCCCTACATAACAAATTGCTTCTCTACAAGCAAATTCTAAGACCAGTTTTTACATATGGAATTCAACTCTGGGGCTGTACAAAAAAGACCAACATCAAAATAATCCCAACATTTCAAAACAAGGTGCTAAGGAGTATTGTCAACGCTCCTTAGTACGTACGTAACGACGACCTTCATCGGGACCTCAAGATAGAACCAGTCAGTGAGGTGATCAAACTATTTGCCGCTAAACACGAGCAGAGGCTTCATCAACATATGAACCCAGAAGCTCTACGATTATTAGACAACAGCAACGTCATCCGACGTCTGGATAGAACAAAACCTCTTGACCTTGTGGCGTGACAATGTGACAAGTGCTTGAAGTGATCATATAGAGTAGTTGCCATTGGGCTATTAACTCTACAAACTGTAGTTTATTGTATTCATGTAAATTAACTTGATGGGCTATGCTCAGTTGTTATGTTATGTTTCTAATAAAGAAATTTTTCGAAAAAAAAAAAATTCTTCGGTACTAAAATGTGTAAAATGAATTATTTAAATGACCTGGCTGTGGAACCATAGAGGTCTACTGTCCCGCTTTCTCTTTAAAATTGAATGAATATTGGGACCTATGCTTGTAGCTACATTTGTTGATATTGTTATGAGTACGCTGTACGTCAAGCTCGGTCGGAATAATGATTTTTGTGGCCCAAAAGTTTAATATTTTGGTTTCAAGGTTGATAAGAAGCTATCTATGGGCTCAATGTCACTACTCAATTCACCCACATAAGGAAAAGCTGGATATTTCTTTAAAATTGAATGAATATTGGGACCTATGCTTGTAGCTACATTTGACGATATTGTTATGAGTGCGCTGTACGTTAAGTTCTTTCGGAATAATGATTTTTGTGCCCAAAAGTTTAATATTTTGGGTTTCAAGATTGATAAGAAGCTAACTATGGGCTCAATGTCACAACTCAATTCATCCACATACGGAAAAGCTGGATATTTCTTTAAAATTGAATGAATATTGGGACTTATGCTTGTAGCTATATTTGACGATATTGTTATGAGTGCGCTGTACGTCAAGCTCGTTCGGAATAATGATCTTTATGGGGCCCAAAAGTTTAATATTTTGGGTTTCAAGGTTGATAAGAAGCTAACTATGGGCTCAATGTCACAACTCAATTCATCCACATAGGGAAAAGCTGGATATTTCTTTAAAATTGGATAAATATTGGGAATTAAGCTTGTTGCTATATTTGACGATATTGTTATGAGTGCGCTGTACGTCAAGCTCGTTCGGAATAATGATCTTTATGGGGCCCAAAAGTTTAATATTGGGTTTCAAGGTGATACGTTTATTTTCATGGAGCTACTGCAATCTTAGTTCACTCGTAAACAAAGCCCAACCTCTCAAAAGCACCGACAGTCTTTCGCGCGCCCCTTTCTCTTCAGACCCCCACTAATAGTAAGCCTATTGAACCATTGTTTCAAATGTAATATATTAGCTAAATATGTTAAATAGGTAATAGGGGCTCACACCTCATGAATATAAATTAAGTAGAGTCAGTTGAGACCTAGCCGAGCGGATGTGAGCGGGAGAAGGAGGATGTTGAAGTGTCGAGTGGAATCATCCTTCTTTGGACCAATCAAACAATCAGGAGATCAGCAGAGCCTCTGAGCTGACGAGGATGTCGATGATTATGTATCGATACCGTGTTGGTGGCGGTCATTGGTTCAAGAGCACTTGAGGAACGAATTGAAATCAGTGTGGAAATACATGCCACTGGGGTAGCTCTGAGCGGAAGAGCGGTTCTTGGAACGCTTGCCGTCACTGCCACTTTACATCTTCCTGGTCAGTTACCAAGGAATAAGAGTTGCGACGAATTTTTCTACAATATTCATTGTAAAACAAACACCATTTAAACAGGGGTTTCAAACTTTATGTCTTCTTGCTCGGGGATATAAGTTATTGAATTCTAAATGAATCAATTTCCAATCTTTTACTAAATGTTATGTCATACAGCCTGACATGTTCATCGATGTTGAGTTTTATGTATTCCTCATTTGCAGAAGAACCCAATCATATCAGCGTTTGTGGTATATTATTCCCAATAATCTTGATAATCGATTAAGAAACCACCATTTTTAAAATTTGTTGGTACACATACCTCTATGTTACGGTTAACAAATCCAACGGCACTCCAGAAAATGACAACGCGGTCCACTGTACAGAGCTTTTTCAATTCTGGTTCCATTTAAAAATAGAAACAGAGAAAATGAAATGATGGTGATGGGAATGAATGTGGTAGGATGTGCCACATTCATTCTGCGTCCTTTATTGATAGTCGACTTTGGGTTTTACGTTATCTTGAAACATGAGTGATGATTGTAATTCACAGTAGATTTTGTTCGATTACAAATCTTTGTCTCTAGAAATGAAATAAGTACTAGTGATGACAATAATTGTGCAAGGCTATTCTCAAGTAAACAAAATTGTGAAATTGCAAACGATGTGACGCGCTGGCCACG
Source organism: Creontiades dilutus (assembly GCA_031894815.1). NCBI lineage: Eukaryota > Metazoa > Arthropoda > Insecta > Hemiptera > Miridae > Creontiades > Creontiades dilutus. The sequence continues at coordinate 308,194 of JAVIWC010000391.1, forward strand.
TATCTTAATTAATATCCATAATATCCTTGTCAAGCGACTGCTGCTAATTTGGAAAAGGGGTTACGTGCAAAATGTTCAATGTTCAAGTCAAGTTGCGTTTTAGAGCTGTTTCTTGTGGGCATAAAAAAAAAAAAAAAAAAACAGCTTTCGTACAAGTACGCAACCACGAGGGATATTTTATGTCTTCACGCCACCTTCCGCGCACACACCACGTACTCGTACCACCCGTGGGTACTTAATTGAATTAGCGATCGTGTTGACTCATTGTTCCGACACCCGTGGGTACTTTATTGAATTCGAGCCCGGCTACATTACATTTAGTTGCGATGTAATGGTTCCATCGTTTGGTCACTGAGGTTCCGAAGCAACGAATGGTAAACTGTAAAGACATAATCATCACCACTCACAGGACTGTCACAGTTAGTGAACAATATGGTTCCGTCGGGTGGTCACTGAGGTTCCGAATGTCCATGAGTTAACGAAATTAGATTAAGTAAATCAACAGCTTTCAAATGAGTGGTGAACGACAAATGTCGAAGATAATGATCCGTAGCAACGAATCGGTTGTAAGCGAAAACAGTCAGAAATATTTTCGTGACGCTGTCCGCGCTACATTTTCGAGTTTATGTAGCAAAGTAAAGACATGAAATGTCAAAAAATAAGTAGAACTACATGGGATTTACTAAATTTCTTTATTAAGCTGATAATGATTACGTATTAATGTGTTGACTTCTACTGAATGCGGACTCTGGACCAATTAGTAAAGTCACCGGAATCCCGAAAGTAGCACAATAATTGTGATTGTCTAAGATTCATCGTGCAATAGATCTCACTATGGAGGTACATGAAGGTACATTAACTATCTACCGCTTCCAAGGGATGGGCAATACCCAGAGGGAACCCCTGTGTTTTATGCCCAAGGATATCAGTTTCAAAAAACGGGAAGGTATATCTATCCGTATACCTAGGTATCCATCACCATCCCGAGTCATTCAAAAGGCAGGAGAAGCGGGGGTGGAGCTTAATAGAAACAAAGGCTCGCGGTAGGCGTAGCAGGGGTAAATTGCAGATTTTAAGGGGTAATATTTAAAATGTACTGTCCCTTTTGTCTATGAGGGGCAATGCAAGGAAAAGACGCGTCTGTACAGTAAATATTAGGGTGAGTGATTAGCAACCGCGCTCCGCTAAAGATAAAACTACTAAATATGAAAAATTGGGAAAATTCTGTCGATAATTCGACTTTGAAATTTCTGAAGGAGGCCTTTGGAATGAAAAATACGAGATCTGGGGATACGAGTAAATATATTTATACACTTAAAAACCAAAAAATACAGCTCCTTCAAAAACGAATTTTTCGGTCAACGGTGGCCGGGATCAGCCGGGATCCATGTAAAACATGGAGTAGTACCATAGAAATTGAAAATTTTTAATTACCTTCTTCACTTCCAGCTCAAAAACACTTGCACATTTTACAGCGGAGTTCGAGAACACCTCACAAAAACTTTAAACAGCTCTCGCGGTTTTTGATACGGAATTTTTACATTTGCCTGGAAAAGGCTATGCAGCATGACTGTTAATGTTAAATGAATGACTGTTATGATTTTTTCTTCTGCTTCAACTTTTGATCGGCCCTGGGTACACCTGGTTACCCCCTACATTGCTACTGGTGAGGAAACACGGTTTTTCAGGAAGTTGGGTGGTCAACTCAGCTCCTATCGAGATCTAGCGAACGTGAGTGGAACCAATCTCTTTCTTATTCCCTTCTTCACCGCTGGGATTGCAGTTTTTTGCAGTTTCTTAAGAAATTCGAAATTTCTTCTAGGAATCATTGTCCCACTTGGAGTGAGAGGGTTAAGAATGAGGTGATAGAATGGATTAATTGCCCCTTCCAAGGGTTAGAATGATAAGGGGGAATTATCCACATCTATCCAACTACCCAATCTCAAATGTTTCTTTAAAATGTGGAATCCATCGTTTCATCATTCCACCAACCTTTTTTGATGTTTACTAAAAACAATGAAAGAAATTTCGCCACATGATGTGATGTATAAGGTTGCCTAATAAAAGAGGAAATGATAGAGCTTTGGGGAGGAAATCCACGAAACCTAGGTATCTTTTAGCGAGATAGACACGATTGATCTCTTAATAACGATTAACTCCATAGAGTGGAGGTCGCGAAGCTATCCTGATGGAATCAGCTTTGTGAGCATGTCTCAAATGTAATTAGGATGAACCATCAAAGGAACGTAAGATGAAAATCCATTTCCTACCCTAATGGCACATTTCAAACTCCATTAGCTTAGCGACCCTAAGTAACGAAAATGAACTGACCTTTAAATGTGTCTAATAACGTACACGTATTAAGTAATTTTAGTTTATTTTATAAAATACCTACTAAATAATACTTTCAGATTACCTTACCCGAATTTCTTTCATTTTATTCGCTTCGAAGAGCGAAACTTCATTATTTTGTAATCTTTTTAGCTAATTAAATACTAGAAATACACACCCTTAAGGCACTGCTGTGGGTGTTGAATGGGAGAAATTGGTCTCAACTGTGTGCTTTTTATAGAGCGGCTTGGTCATACCGAGAATATCTGGTCGCTGAGTTCAATTATAATAATATATAGTAGTGAGGTAAAGATAAGTTAATTAATCGAACTAGATGGCTCTTGATCCTTCCTTTTATGTTTATGTTGTTTGTTGTTGTTGGGAATATGTTGTATTTGATGGGAATATATGTTATTATGTACGTATGACGGGAATATGTTATAAATATGTTATATTTATATTTTGTAAAAATTTAAATTGTGTCCTTAAATGTAATTGAATGAATGTAGTTGGGTATTTATAGAAGAAGTTTAGTAGAAAGATAGTTCTTTACTGTAGGCTTTTGTTTTTATCGAATTTATCAAATGAAGTGCGAAAGATAGGAAATTAAGTGAAGCGGAACTCTCGCTGACGGTTTTCGAACCATAGCGATTCACGTCTGGCTTACGACATGGAGGTGCAAATATATTGTTTAGATAGTACGGGACTTAAGTAAACAGAGGAAAAATTGTTATGCATTGTCCTGGGATATAGCAGTAGCTGAGATTTTACGTTCCCCGATATGTAATTACCATGAAGAAAAATATACGTGTTATTCATTCATTCATTCATTCATTCACACCCTTAAGGCGGTAATGTCAACTAAAGCAATTGATACAAAGCGGCGTTCTATCTGTATTTAAAAATAATTTTTAAATCTACCTGCTTTAACAATCAGTTTACCTGATTATTGTTGTAATGATTTTTTTATAATTTGAATACCTTCGTTCAATTTAATACCGCCAATTGAAAGCGATTTGAAGGTTCCAATCCCTTTAAATTGGCGGTAAAATTCTGAGTTCCCTCGAAATTCCGTAATTTATATAAGAGGATAAACATCTAGTGCGTAGCTTATTATTTAATTTGTATTTATTATTATTGCAATTCGATAGTTCTGAATAAATGTATTACTCATTACGCTAAATATTCATTACACTCGCTGTTTATTTGAAAGAAAAAGCGAATTCATGGTGTCTCAGAAAAGGATCAAAGGTAGAGCACAAGCTCAATTTCAGGAAAACTTGAAGAAACGGCGAGAAAGAGGTTGGACGAAGGGGAAAACGTATTTTCTTAACCTCAGGAAACTTTTCCAGGTAAAGGCCGCGCTGTGTTTCCAGTTGGTGCGTTTCCCAAATGCCCCCCCAAATACGGTCGGGTTCGAAAACTGCCATCTGTCCTTTCACGGAGGTATTAAATAATTCATGCTGCCATCTCTGTACAGAAAGGCCAGACGATCATCTCAGCCTCCAGAATAAACCTGAAAACCAATACCTCACTGATAAACGCACACCTCGGCTTTTGATTCGGGTTTTTCAAAGTCTTCAGTGGTTCCTGCATATTAACGTAGTGTTTCAAAACCTACAAGATACAAGTAGAAGAGAAAACGTATAAATAAAATGGAAATAAATTTCAAATGCCCACATGATTGTCTTATTCCATTTAAAAGGATAATACTTAAATGTATACGGAATTAAATAGGTTTAAGGAAAAAACGTCTGCCAAGTGGGTGTGGCACATAGCTTCCTCGTATCCATAACATGACTGTATAGATCATTGCAAATTATTATTGACTAAAGAACTTCGTTCAATTAGGCGAAGTAAATATTGAATTAGGGTAAATTTATTGTTATGCAGGAGCATAACTTGAGAAAAATAAAGGTAGGCATGTTCAACTATTGAACAAACTACAAAATATACCTAATAGTCCGAACAATCCCTGAAAATTTCATCGAAATTGGTCAAGAACTACCGGAGTTATGCTTGTAACAAGGATTTCACGTTTGCGCATGCACAGAGGCTACTATTGATCCGGGGGTCATGAAACCTATAGGGGACCATCTACACCCTAATCCGCACAATCCCTGAAAATTTCATCAAAATCGGGCTATAACTTCGTGTAGTTTTGCCCGTAACAAGGAGTTGCTGACAGACAGACACACAGACAGACACGGAACCAAAATCGTTCAGAAAGGTCTAAAACGCAAAATGCGAGTGGAATTTTTGATTTTGGAGACAAAAAATTTTCACATTCCGAAAGTGAAAACAATGCTTCCGCTACCTTGGTAGACTCGGAAGCAAAAAGGTACATATGTACGACATAAGACAAGCAGTGTGCATGAAGTTATCCAAATGTTTTGTGACGAGAAATGGATGTGGTCTTAACACTATGTCTTGCAACTATTTTGAAATTTCTTAAGAGAATTGTGTTCTTAGTTTAAAAGGAATAGAATTATCTTTAAACCTCATTCGAAGAACACGAAGTATTAGTATCAACATGCTGTTGGTCGGGGGAGTGTACGTAATTATAACATTCATATAATATAAGGAATCATATTATGCAACCAAATTATGGTTGTAGCCTGGAAGGCAATTAAGAATTAGCATGATGGGACGAAATGAGTAGCTTTAAAGGATCAGCAACTACCTAAGTGGTTATTTAGTCACGTGCCGCATTTGTATAAATTAAGAGCACAATCAATTTTAAACAGAAATAACTCTCAAATGTGAAGTGTTTCCTACTAATTTAGAAACGTAAAATCGAATTGTAGGTTCATCATACAGCAGTAGCCAAAAATTTGTATTCATGATCCAATCTTTTAACATGGAACATGTTTTTTAAAACCTAAACTCTCTTCTGTTCACCTTTAGTCGTTGAAATTTGATAGGATGCTTCTCTGAGACATCAATGGATGAAAACGTGAATTCATTCTGAACGTACACAGGTAGTTTCTCGAATGTTGAAAAGTTTTATTGAAACCAGCAGTTGGAAACTAAGGTGGGAAACCTGCAATCAACTGAAACAAAAACTCATATGTCGAGAGCTGAAGTATGTTCCATATTTTTGAATTTTAGTTGCCAGACCCTAATAGTTAGCAATGGAAAGTCGTTCATAGTCGTTCATACCTCAATCACAAATATGAAAACTCTATACCCCACCAACTCTACAGAATTTACATAAACCTAGACGTTGTTATGACTTCAGTTTACCACCTTGCTAATGAAAATGTTATTTAGTACCTTCCGAGGAGTGATGTAAAAATTATTTGTATATCCAGATTGAAAATTTATAGTTGATGTCGGGTGGTTTCTAAGACTAAGACTGGGCGCTTGATAAAGGACACCGAAACTGGATTTGTTCACACCGTACTATGTTAGTTTGGAAATTTATTTCCTAATTTTGTGTTGAGATAAGAGTAAGAGCTCATGCGCAAAAAGCTTTTTTTAAAGAAAAAAATATATATTCTCTAGTTTTTATTTACTGTAGTGAACACGCTTTAGCCATGACCTACTAACCAAAAGTGTCAATTTTTATGTCACTGAAAACTGACAGACAAATTTTTGGCAGACTTTCAAATTCAATTAATCCGTTGGTAAGGAAATGGAACTTCCGGAGAATTCGTAGCCCAAAAATCGTTCACTATTCATTGAATAGCTTCTGAAAAAACAATACAAAAATATTCTTAACGTCCTGTTTCAAATCGTAATAGCTCTGTGCATTGAACGTGAATTTTGGCCGTAAGTAGGCTCTAGGAAAAGTATCGTGAGTGACTTCTTTTGATTTCCTAAATGTCTTTGCATAAAAATCAATTTTGAAAATTTGTTCAACACTGAAACCTCCAGTGTTTACACGATTTTCAAAGAGGCAAGATAGTTTTGCCCTAAAAAAGACTGTTTTCCTTTTTTTTAGTTTATTTTTCTTAATGATTCGATCAAAATACAAGTTAAATCATGAATGGACATTTCCACTCGATTTTTGCCTAAAACAATGCTAAAATATCGTGTGTCACTTGGGTACATCGCATATCCCTCGTTTTGGGTAACCCGCTGAGTGGCCAAAGAGGTATTTCACAAACGTCAACAGTTCTTATTTCATCTTCCACGTTACCTATTCCACAACTATTTCTTAACACCTCACTCTTATGCAGTTACTGTTAATCAATAGTAATAATACTTATTGTAAAACGAAAGGGAAGATTCTCAGGAGTTTCGAACATTGGACGATCTTCTATATCTTGGATCCAGTGATGAGGAAGACAGCCAGCAGAAGAAGAAGAAAATTACTGTTTCTTCGTATCCAGAGGTGATAGGAAAAAATCTATTAAAGAGAGCCCAGTGGACTGAAGCAGCTCAGTCGCTAACAATTGCAATAACTAACAATCCATACAAATCTTCGTTGTACTCAAGTCGTGCAATTGCGCTATTGAAAATGGGAAGTTTTGAAGCTGCTGAGGAAGACTGCACGAAGGCACTAGATTTGAAGAAAAATTCGTTCAGTGCACATTTGAGGCGCGCTATAGCTAGAAAGTTCCAAGGTAAATTTATCGACGCTTGTCATGATTGTTGGAAGCTTTTTGATTTGTGCCCAGCTACAGAACGTGAATTGTCCGCCGTTAGACAAGAGTACGATGAAATGGTGAATCAAGCCATTGAAGAAATAGGTCGCTTGATCATTGAAGACGTCAGCATGAAATGTCACTCTAAAAAAATAGAAAAACTACGTAACGAATTCAGCGAGAAGGAAAAGTATTTCGGTAACAATTTGTTGCTCAATGGAAGGTACAGCGAAGCAATAACTAAGTATTCCAACGCTATAAGATTGAGTTCAAAGGATCCTACATTCTTTGCAAATCGTGCATTGTGTTGGATGGGTTTGAACAAGTACAAAGAAGCTGAATACGATTGTACTAAGGCTATTAATATTAATAGTGGTTATGTTAAAGCGTTGATTAGGAGAGGTAGGATACGAAAAGAACTGGGAAATCTTTTTGGTGCTAAAGACGATTTTGAAAAAGCCAATGCGTTGAGCGGATACGATCATTCAATCGGAGAAGAGTTACGAGAATTGGATAGGAATCTCAAAAGAAATTCGCTTCTGTCGAAGAACTTAAAGGCAAAAGAAGAGAGAGAGAGAGAGAGGGACCAGCCGAATTTGAAAAGAGATGTGACTTCAAAAATTGAATAAAGCTTGTCAATTTTGAAGTGGTTTTAAATCTGTTTAGAATGAGTTTACTTATTGTGTATGTTTAGGCTTGCCATAATTTTAGATGGCCAAACCGGGACACCGGGGGGTATGGTATACCCCCCAGGTTGCCGGGGGGTTCGGGGGTCCTCCCCCGGAAAATTTAATAAAATAATCCATTCAAATCTACGTTTTTTACCATTTCTATACTTAAAAACGTAGGATAAGCTACGTGGCCACTAGGATAAGCACTGCCTAAGCCTACATGCAAGCAACATGCTGCCTCCCACCTCTTCCAAGCATAAAATATTTGACTTTTAATTTTTATATTTAGTTCTGATATATGATCATGCTCTCTTAAAAAGGCGGTACCACGTGTACTTGCTACCACTGCCGATTTAAGTGTTAAACCATGAGCTAACAAAGTTATAAACTTTAACCGGGACATGTGCAAAACCGGCCGGGACGCCGGGACAACGACAAAATACCGGGACGTATGGCAAGCCTATGTATGTTAGACGTTACGTGATATTATTTACGTCAGCTAGAGATAAGCGCAGTCTGGTAACACCCCTTGAAGATGAGAACCCATGGCCAAACCTGCTTATTCATTGTGGGAGCGGTTTCGTGAAAATGCGAATCATTAACGGATATCAATATTTGAAACAGGCCTCTCAAACGATTATTCATGCAGAACGGTGTTTTGACAAGTTGTCGGATGCCCACGATGATTTTTATTGACTCTCCACGTCGACCCTTCGCAGGTTATTAACATACAGTGATCAATGATGCAGCTCGGTGACGTCACGAGAGAGTATCAAAGGAGGGCGAACAGATGCACGAGGTGTCACAGGCTGCGAATGGGGGAGTAGGGGTTCCCTCTCCAGGTGCATCCACCCCTGGGGCTCAACCTTGAGCTCAACATTGTTGACTCCACCCCAGATGAAAACAACAGCTTTGCCTGAACCGTTAGCAGAATTAGTACTGAATATCTGAGGGTGACGCTTTCAGTGAACTATCATTTTTGCACATCCGACCATTACCACCGTCAACTTTTGATGACAGTGCATAAAATACTGCAAATTATTACATAGAGATTAGAACAACCCTTCCATGCAAATCTCTGATCCATGTATATATCGTCGGGTTCCGGGTCAAAGTGACCAAGTAACATTTTTTTCAAAATGAGCTTTTTTTGTCATTCCGGTACTAAGGAACGTTGTCTACTGCGTGTTGTTGCTAAGAACGTTATCTTCAAACTGATGTGCAAGAAATACTTGAAAATAAATTTTACCTGCCTGACCCAAAGAGTTTTATGTGACCAAATGGCATTTGAACTCAACCACAAAACACGAGATGGATTATAAATGTACTCTCGCTGGTGCATGTAAATGTTATCAATTGCCATTTGATCACTTTCACTGTGTAAGATTTGTAAGATTGCATAGTGGGCAGGTGAAAATGACCAATTACAGTGATAGGTAATGGATAACCTTTTCTAACAGAAATAGGTACATATATCATTGTTATTAGATGCTTGGCAACACGATAAATTAACGAAAAAACTATTCAATCCCTCAATTTCATGTAACTATGCGACAGATTTTCGAAGAATTGAATTGACCAAATGAGTAAATATTGAAACTACAGGCAGGTAAAAATGATCAAATAGAGTTTTCCGGAAAACAGCTCTTATTTAATCTGAAGTGAATTTTGAAGCACGATATCATAGGCGGGCACTAGCTAACTACCTACAGGATAAAGAAAAATCGAAACATAGTCGGATGAGACATCACATAACCAGTGTTCGTAAGAAGAAAATAGGTGAAACTTCAGATCGCTCCCCTGTAAAATTTTGCAAATGTTACTTGGTCACTTTTACTCGGAACCCCACGATATATTAAAGGTGTAAAGAGCCCCAATCATATTTCAGCATGTAGGGTTGATTAGAACAGAAAAAGCCCTTCGGTTTCCGACCAGGAGCGCCCTCTAGAAATTTCAGATGTCCCATAGAATTAGATTTAGGCATGAAATAGATTAGATTAGGGCATAAAACATTATCTCGTGACGAACGAGCTTCTATTAGGGGACTTTGAAAGGTAAGGACGATGAATATCAATACCTACGATGATTCAAAATGTGGACACGAAAAATCTGCGAGTAGAACAATCGAAATTTAACTAGGTATATTAAAACGCTCACCTACACTATATTTTTCCACAATTATAACATTCATTTTGGTTCAATAGTTTGTTTTAAAAAGCTCCCGCTATCGGGCGGATGGATTTGTTTAAATCGGTTATTGAATTTTGCACAATGTGTAGTTTTTAGGATTTTTGAATATGAAACGTAAAAAATTTGTCGAGGGGTTTAACTTTTGTTTGTCCGTCAGAAGGATTCAATATTATAAATAATAAACTAAAGTATCAAATAATAAACCAAAGTATCAATTTGATAATTAACCATAATATGGTTTATAAACATAATATGATATTATCATCAAATTGCAAATTTTGGCAAAGTAATTTGAACCTTTGGCACAAATAAATTTTAATATTTTTGGCATCTCAATTTAAACTTTTGGCTTCGCATACCAATTCGAGCTTTTGGCATATCAATTTTTACTTTTCACAACCCCAACTATTCCACAGTCCACCCCATATAATGATCAATAAATGTTTTTTCTCTCTCAAACAAAATGAACAAATAAATAAATAAACCAATACTCATTGTTAGCTTCTCGATTAAATCTAATTAAGAGAATAGGAGGGTTTTTAGTACCTCCTTATTGTATATAAAAATACTCGTCATTGTTCTTATGGGATTTAAGTTTCATAGAGTTCGTATGCGACAACGCGGAAATGGTAGCTTCTTGCTTCCTAATAAAAAACCTCCATGGGCCTATAATTTATGATACCAACCTTCATATAACTTTCTTTCCTTTCCAACATTGCTACACTGAGAACAAAATTTAAAACGTGCATTTCGGTCTACTATTTCACCCAAGAATAATTGCTGCAAGGAATTTTATTTTCCACCAAACGAATACGAAATTTAACGCTCTTTTCGAATTTATGGTTAAATTTTAGCTTATTTCGTGGGTTGTAGGAGTTGTGACCATTTTAGTGACAAGGTCTTAAACATAAGCAAAATCCTAAAAGTAAAAACAAGTCAGATAGGTATTTAGTTGAATGAAAAAAACTCCAGAAGACACATTTTCTTGCAAATTAGAAGTAGAATCGATAATTGAAGTTTGGTACATTACAACGGTTGACACCATCAAAGGAGCTCGATGCCTCTGAATCACTTTTGTCGCGTTTGAATGAATAGTATCTACCGAGCAAACCAAACATAATAATTATGTTGATAGAAGAATTATTCTTCTATCAACTGAAACTCTTGTATCTTCTCCCGATTTCGATGAATGAGCATTTCATGGATTGTGAGAGTTGGGATCGACATGTTACCAATGAGTTCGATTTTTAGCTGTTGAAATATATCGTATGCGCACGCGCTAAATGGCCAAAAACGGTTGGGTTCGGCGATAAACACTGATAACTACATTACATGGTTTTCTATATTGACAAGTAAAACTATGTTTGGGGAAATTAGTATTTAATCTGTACGTATAATGAACAACCACTGTATTATACTTTCGAATGGTTGGATAAGGGCTTTGTGAAAATATTTAATCATTTACCAGCTATTCAGATTCTACAAGGAGTCCCACGAGTTATGCCCGGACCAGTCTCCTACGTGTTCTACAACTCATTTCCGACCAAAAGTTCCGAGTTATTGGCGATTTAGGAATTTTTTCGTGTTTTCAATCTTATGTCACTAAAACTGTCATAACTCCCTCAATTTTGGAGATAGCTCACCGTTAGAAATAGCGTTAAATTTCCTATCTATTGGGTGTCAGAAAACATTTTTTTTTAAATTACACTGAAGATGTGCGATTGCCGCACAGCAGTTTTGTTAAAATCTTGAAATCGCCATCTTTATCATCTCACCTTACATTAATGATGGACTTTGCTGGCCTGTAAAACGTGCGCCGAAATATCAGCTTTCCAACGGTGTAGTCGTTTCGGTTTTAAACAATATTTTTTGTTAAGGAAATGGTGTTTAACTGCAGAAAAACGTGTGTTTTCTGTTAAAATTGAGTTTTTTCGAACTTTTCTCGCTGAATCGAATGGTGACACTCGAACATCCCTCTGTCTGCATCATACATCGTAAGTATTCGGTTTTTTCTCATTTTAGGGCGGAGGATGAAAATTGAAACGAATTCAACTTACTGTTGGAATCACGAGTATACTCTTCAGGTACTTCCTAACAAATGTAATCATTGAGTTGCTCGATGCATAAACCCGTTCGTTTGTGAACAGCGTTTACGGCATTTCTAAGCTTTTTACGGTTCCTTCGGACGTCGCCTCCACACTCAATACCCTCTAGATCAGCTGGTCTCTCGACTCTATCCTGACCTCATACATCTTGGATTTAAGAGTTAAGAGTGCATAGGAAATAAATGGGAGTCACACAATGAAAACAACAAATTTTAGGCGTTGAAAATCTAGTACACGTTTCTACAAAGTTCAACAGTAAATAATATCTCTTTTCAGGTTGAGTATTAAGCGTGGTGATGACCTTTTTGATTGGATGTTAGTTCTTAATGTCCGAAATTCGGCCTACCAAAGCAATCAACAGTTTTCATAATAATCTCTTGCAATGTAGACTATCGAGAAATATGAGGAGCTTTTTTACAAAACTTCACAAATCCACTTCAGGCCGAAATGCAGGTTTTAATGAATTCTAGTAGTTCGGATTGACTCGCACCTTGTGTTGAAGTTTCATGCATCAACTCAATATTTCTATTGAAACTGGTCTTCAAAACCTTCTTCTTGTCACAAAACTCGATAAATCCATTCGTAAATCGTCCACTCTTATTCCCAGTTTTGTTTTGTCAAAACTTGACATATCCTACTTCTCGTACAGCTTTCCTTCGTGACTTTTCAAGGTACTCATAGATGACATGACCAACGACGACGCGACATCAGTTTTTGATCATGTTCCTATGTCTCCCTGAACGACTTTCTTGTGACACCTTCCCCAAGTGCCTTTAATAAATACTCTGACTCAGGAGAAGATTTGAGATGTCGTTCATCCCTGAAAACCCACTTTGGACAAAATTAGCAAGACAACCTCGATTTTCGATGGTACATTGGCGTTCTCCAAGACGCTGATGTGACCACAGTGATTCATCTACGACCATTCTGACGACGCATGCTACCCAACACGACGACAACAAACGTTGCGGTTGTTTAGATGACGACCACAGTGTATCCACATTTGATGTACAAAAATTTACCTGTTTCTTGACTGTTTACAAATGTTTTATTAGTTACAAATTTCCCAAGTTTTTGTGACTTCTACAAAACTTAATATACTTATCCCTCTTTTTTTTTTTTTAACAATAGTTGATATTTCCACCATTCTTTGGATCATGTTCAACAACATAAAAAACATGAAGAATTTCGAATTTATTCAATTTTTAAAAACATTCAGTTGAACACCTACAGCGGTTTTTTGAGTTTCCTGAAAAATTATTGGATATGGATTTATGAAGTTTTGTAAAAAAGGTCCTCATATGCAATAATAGCGGTACATTCGCTAAAAACAGATGTATGCTATATATGCAAAAGGGGACATAGTTTCTCACTTTTCAAGCTTCAAACTACGGAGAAATAAGCCCTCTCGGAGAAACTTCGCGTCCAAGTCACATTTGTTTCAAGATCAGTGCTTGATTGCAGCTGAAACATGATTGGTGGGATTTAATAATGAAGCTTCGGACCCACTACAGTGTACTTGCCCATGAATTTATGAGATTGAGTGTGACTGTGTTTCAAAGTGCCTGAACTAGCTATTTCGAACTTCTGTAATCTTGAAGGCCCGCTCTCTACAAGTTGACAATATTATAGCTCCCACAAGAAGGAATTCTAAACTGACTGTTGGCAATTATTTTCTCCCGCGCTTGAGTGAGTTAGTAGGTACTAACTGTTTCCTCGGGATCTTTACTTGCCACTGTTTCGCCCAAAGCTGTTGATTTGCTCGTAATATTTGTTACTATTAATTTTAACCTCCATGAACAAACGAGTGATGAGAGGGTTACTCTTATTGAATTTTCGTCGAAAATAGTACCTATGGATGAAATTTGTTGTATTACAATTATCAGTATGGGACTGTGTGAAGTATGAATCTGTATGTTACTTGCTTCGTATGGGAATGTCCATTTATTCTAAACCCTAGTTCGTCACTGCTGATCTTTTGGAATCACAACACACACCTCATATAAGTCACTGTAATACGCATTGTAGTGAGTAGCATCGATACTACTTTAGATTTTTTTTTTAAGAGAGAGAAAAAACATTTATTGATAATTATATGGGGTGGAATGTTGGAATAGTTGGGGTTGTGAAAAGTTTAAATTGATGAGCCAAAAGCTCGAATTGGTGTGCCGAAAGTAGAAATTGAGTCGCCAAAAGTTTAAATTGAGATGCCAAAAATATTAAAATTCATTTGTGCCAAAGGTTCAAATTACTTTGCCACAATTTTCAATTTGATAATATGCCAAAAATTCAGATTGATTTTGCCAAACTAATCTGATTTTTTCCTAAATGTGTGTGTGTGTGTTTGTGTGTGGGTGATTTCATTCTTCTGGTAGCCTACTTTAGATTGTTTTTAATTTCTGCAGTCTTGTTGATTGAGTATGATACTCGTAGTATCTGGAGAATAGTCTTGTTCATTATTTCATTGATGCGAGTATGTAAATTCTACCTGTTGTTCTTTGTTGTTGCGTGATTCCTAGTTTTATGTTAACCTCAACAACTGGTAAAATGAGTAAGTAATTTAAAAAAGTTAAAACACTGCTGCGTGTGATAGAATTAGCACCGTTTTTATTGTTGATATGCAAGCATAGCGAGCAATCACACTACTAAACTATGAAGAATACTGACTTCCTATTCATAAATACTGATCTATTTGTCCAACTAATCTTCAGATTACCGGAAAGATTGATTTTAATATACTTTTTAATTTAATTTATTCATCGGTTTTAGTGTCTTATAAAACCGTATAAACTGTGGAGTAGTTAAGTACTAAGACTTGGTACTTAGTACTATTTAGTTACAATACACTTAGTGTATTGTACTAACTTGAACAGTGGGGACTTTTCTTGTGGATAACTGTGCAACCCTGATGTTTTCGGGAGGGTGTCATTGAAACATTCCAGAGAAACGGAGAGGTGGTGCAGCTTTAATGTTAATTAATGTCAAGTAGCTCCAATATTCACAAGGCTGTGGGTTCTTGGGGAAGGATGCGTAAATATTCGCGAGATATTAATTTATGAAAATATATTTGCAAGCAATTTGTAATAATAAGGGCTATATCTTTTTTTTTTCAGACAACATCATAATAATAATCTTCATGCCTTCTTCCTCTTCTCTCAATCCTACTATCATGGGTTTTAACAACATGGAAAGGCATTGTTTCTAGCACCTACAAGGCATTTCTAAATGTGCCTGCACCGTTATCTGAATGTACAAGCGGAATACGGTACGTATCTACCTACTTTTATTCCGTTCCGAGGCAAGAAACACTTATAATTACATCGCAATAATGAGGAGATTGAGGGTGGGACCCCATTGTGGGAGGCGGCAAGGGGTTGAAAACGGTAGGGAGCGCGGTCGAGAGAGGGGAAGCACAGGGAGGGGAGGGCCCCGTGGGGGAAGAGGGGATGAGTTCAGTCTTGCAGCGGCGCTCGGTCTGATATGTCAGTTCGCTGTTATTCATCCGTTCTCCCTGGAGTTCGACACTCCCCTAATACGTAAAAAATATAAACCGGGCTCGTTATTTAAATCAATAAACCAAAATTGTAATCCTGATAAGTATTAATTTAAACCACTGATAATAAAGAATATCAAAATTGTAAAACAGGTTTAACCTAATCGCCAGATAACCGGTATATCGTATTTACACAATTATCGAAAACTACCCTCGGCAGAAAGGGCAGCATTTTGATTCACTGTCGACAATTACTTAAATCTTTTTGCGTTTATTAACGTTTGCCGGATATTTGAGCTAATTGCCGGGTTCCGGTTTCCGAGGACTCATGATCGCGAGTGAAGGGGCGCCCAAGGGCCCCCACCTGGTGATTCTGTACGGATGCCTCGCAGCGTCGTTCACAGCTATTGTTTTTCTCGGATTCCAAAACTCCGTGCTCAACTCACGTATGGACGCTTTGGAGGAAAGGATGAACAAGTTGGCCGGCACCGAGGGAATCACCGTTGCCCATCTTCCGAGGGGTAAACGAGAAGCTGCCTTCGGAGCTGAAGGACCTGACTGCGCTTGTCCACCAGGTACGTGCACAAGTTCAACTTCAGTACACCTACGCATGCTAACTGTAAATATAATTGTTATAATTTTTAAAATTCCGAAAAGAATGACGATTCTTCTCCTCAGAGGAGAATAATTTTTAAGAAAATTAAAGGACCTACCGATCCTTTTAATTAAACAGCACTGGAAAGAGAAGAATAATATCGTTCTTCATTGATCGGCTGACAGGATACATTATTCAATTATACGTTCTTCATTCTAGTTGAACACTGCTCGTCGAACAATAAATATAAGTTTACGTGACAATGAGTGAAAAGAAATAGGGTTTTGAAGCTTATGAAGTCGGTTCATACCTAGGTTGATGGAGACCCGTATGAATCGAGATACATATCACATGACATGGCTATACCAAGCCTGGAAATGTTAGAAGGAAATCTTTAAATATTTAGATTTAGATTTTGAAAGAAACTTGTACTAGTTGAAGGGATCAGTTCTAAGGAGTTTGTCTTGATGTTAATCTCAAAAGATATTAATTTAAATTTGGAGTAGCTCTCCAGACTTTTTGGTTCCTTCCCTGTCGGTTTAAGCACCCTTCAAATACGATCTGGATCATCCAGCCGCCGCTGAAAGAAGATCTACGCATTTGGAGAAAGCTTGTGGGCGGAGATGAGACGTAGTTTTCGTTACGAATGACGTTGTTAGAACGTTTACGTAATTCTTCCCTTCAATCATGATAGGTATTGTTAAGGAAGGGGGTTTAATAAGTTACCAATAAATTTTGAAACAATCATAAGCTGAACCCCGCTGAAACTGGAACCTCGCGTTATGTTTCACTCTATCAAGCATGAACGGACAGGTACTAGTGTGTTGCGATTTATGACTGCATGAAAGTGCCTGCACCGTTAAACCTTTTCAAGAGATACCGACTGTTATGGGCCGGTTTTATTTATTATTCTCCATAACCATTATTCTCCATATAGAAGAGGAAAGTGCTTAAGACCTCAAAATATTCTCGTTTGAGTACTTGCGTTTGAAGATATGTATATTAAAAAAATTGAAGAAAACAAAATATCACAATAATAATGTGATAAAATACAAATACGATTGATTGATTGCCATTCGTTGCTCTGATTCTTTCAGTCTAAGAAATCAAAGTTTACGCAGACAATCTCTATTTTTGAATACAATCAATCCATTAAGTGGTTAGAAGTTCCTCTTGACGATCTAGTTATTGGGATTCACGAGATTGTTGCCGTGGGCAACCCATCGTTACACATTCTTGTTACACATAGTTGCATCCGGACTCTTTTTTGGACCATATTTGACTTTCGAAGATACAATTAGTGGCCAATTATCTTCCTCTAACAGGATCCTTGTTTTGGCTTCGCCTTTCGGTGTAACTTCTAGCCATTTCAGATGTGGATAAAACGTCCATATCTGCTGTTTGGGTAAGTAAGTTAGTAGCCATTGTCCTTGCATTGTAAATTTTTACATATTTTGATTTTGCTACGATTTTACATCTTTTACTTCATTGTAAGACACACATGGGATTTCGCTTCCTCCCTGATTGCTTGGCTCATCATGAAACCTTGCTCTATCATTGTTTAAGAATGGAAACGTTTTGATGGTTTTCGTTGGCCCTACCAGTTTGATGGGAGAGGGAGCAACACCTTACTCCTACTATAATTGCCGCAGTTCTCTAACCGAAGTTTCTTCAGTGTGGGTTGCCCTTCTGCCAACACCTCTCACTGATTCTGACGCACTGTTGTGTCGTCAGATAAAATAGGCGGGGCTTTAATATCAATCGTTGTCATGTCTTTTTATTTATTTGAAATTTTTTCTTCCTCGTCGGCTAACGAACAAGACAGCAAGTTGTTTGCAGCCATATACGTTCAAAGATTTTCACTTTCAAAAGGCAAACATACGTCAAGCACTGCTCATATCAAGGAATTGGACTGGGGTCTTGCAAACGCTGCGCGCCTGAAAATAGCTTTTCTCTCTGGTTGTTGACATGGGGTGCTCCAGCAAACGTCAGTACCTATTCCCTTTGAAACGCTTGTTGATCCAGACTGAAACGTTGTCTTTCCAGTCTTGGATATTTGTGTTATGTGCTCTCACAAATATCAAATTAATTAGACTGATACTCGTGGGTTTATACTCGCATTTAATTATACAAGTACAAGAGTGGGGCATATCGTAGTTTTTCCTAGAACGTTGATTAAGTGAGAAGCTTATCCCAACATGAGGTTCTGGGGAATGATGTACCTACCGTGTAGCTAACCGAACAGGAAAGTTGGTAAAACCAGGGCAGTTATATACCCAAGGAATTATTATTAGAAACAATCAGCGTATTATGTGATACAATAAACGGTTACACCTTAAAAATTACGAAACGAAGACTAAAGATAGATAGCTACCCTTGGGGGTTTCTTATAAACTAGAGAGAATACAAAAGGAGGTTCGTAATTAATATTTACGAGGAGGCCTTCGTTTTAATTAACCTAGAAAGCTTAATTGTAATGGAAAGATATTGTGTGAAATTGCTATGGACGAGATTTCTCCATTAGACACTCCTCTTGGAGGCAATGAATTAGATAATAAATTGTGTGTTAGGGTAATATTGGGTCACCAGTTGAAATATCCATTTTCCGATCTATTTTTCTTCCAATTTTCACACTTGTATACCGCGCATGAGGAGTCCAAGGTATTGGTTACAAATATACTACAAAAAATCGGGTTCCCTATATTGAATCAAGTAGAATACTTAACGATTTGGGACTTTGACTTGCCCAACTGAGGGGGATTCCAGAAGAGTTGTAGGATTTCAGGAGTTTCTGAAACTTGATATGCTATAAGTAATAACTAACTTATTTATTGTGTATTTATGTTTTACAATTATATAGGTACTAATCGCTTTGGGGTTCGAGCATCGCCTCTCTCATGTCTCTGTTTTTACGTAACGATAGGATTAATTTATGATCGTTTCGTAGTGGAAATTAATTTTAAATGAACAAACACGAGTTCAATTTCCCGTTTTTGTTCCCTTATTCCCTTTTTTGGTTATAACAGTGTTTGGTTGATACACTCGTCTTTGAGGTATTTACACCTCGTGGGATTAATGAATAATTAATTCTAAAGGGAAGGGAAAAAGGAAAGGGAAGAGGTAAATGACTTGAATGCTAAAATAAGCTTGGACGATACCGATTAACTAAATAAAAGCATGAAAGAAGAGTCACCGTCTCAGATGGAACCGGAATAGGAACAGTATGTTCCTCCTAGTCCGTATCCTGATATGAACCTATTTGATGTTTTATGTGTGACTAACGGTCACAGCTTCCATAATGAAAAATAATTCCATTCCATGTGGCTATTCCTTTAATTAATTGTCACCGGACTATTCATTCAAATATTGTTCACCGTATTGTGGAACTGCTTTTTACAAAACCATATTAATGGTATTTTCTTTTACCATTCGACTCCTACTCAACTTTAAGGTTTTAGTACTAATTAGTTGCTAATTAAGTTTCCTTAGACTTAAATACAATATTTCGAGAGAACGACGCAAATTTCCGTTTCCAAAATCAAACGATCTTTTAATGATATTATTTTCAAATTTCTCGATTACCCAGTTTCATCGTCTTTTGTCTATAAATCATGGCTGAGAAACAGAACAGAAGATTATAAAATTTTGAAAGAACTCAACTGCTTGTCACTATACTGTTTACTTAGTTCAATCTGGAATTAATCGTGCAAAATACATTAAAATAAATCAACAGGAGCATCCTAGTTTTGTGGTCCACATGTCTTCATTTAAACTTGTTGCTTATCCCAGTTCATAAGGTGGTGTTATATAATAATATCAAGTGATTCTAAACATTTCATTGTCATTTCTGTGCGTCTCACGTTAAGGACTGCCAGACCAGGACTGCAACTAATAATTAAGAAAATGTGTTTCTTAGAAAATCCTTGTTTTATGATTCGTTTTTGAGATATTTTACTTGTAATAAATTTTAACCTTGAAAAGGTTTTTGCGATGGGACACCCCGCCGAAAAGCGACAGGAAAAAGTGAGACAAAAGTAGCCCGTATTTTGGTTTATTATTCAATAAATATCGCTCGTAATATCGCTCTTGAAAAAAAAAAAAAAATTCTAACCCCCCTGAAAATGTCATGGTTTACGTTTCAAAGGGTGTAAAATCCAAATATGCAATACAAATTTTTCCAAAGCCAGCACTCTCACTTGATTTAAAGTGCCCTTTAAGGGTTGTCAAAGGTTTGTAAAATCCCTAAAAACCTCAAAAAAGTCATGGCGGCCTAAATTTGGACTTTTTTGTAGAACTTTCCATGAGGAATCGAATGAGCCCCTCCCCAGGTCCGTAGCTCAAACCATTCCCGATGTATGGCCCGATTTATGGTGCCAACATTTGCGTTATTTTGGTTTATTATTGTTTTTGTTTTGATTGCAGTAACCTAGTGATGTAGTGAATGTGGATACTGGAGTGAACTCCTAAAAGGGTTTATAGCCGATACACGGGTTGAAGTATTCTGATAACCATAAAAAACGCTGCAAATTCTTTCACTGGGGTTTATTATCCAATTGGCTTGCGTTCATGATTTGAATTTCTACTAAGCTTTGGAGTGTGCGTGTTTCAAAGGTGATAGAGCGATTATTGAATTACAGGAAACACACAAATATGATCAACTGATCAATCTAAATAGGTATTTTGGTTGAGAACAGATTTACGTGCTCTATGCATATTTCCTGAAATTGGTGAATGGAGGCCCAAGTCAGCTTTTAATATTACCTTCCTCAACTAGTTGTTATTTCTTGGATATGTGGGTTCTTTATCACTATCAACAGTCGTATTTATTGCCTGACTACTCTGGTTTCTCGTTTTGTGGATGTCTTCATCAAGTGTATTGGAATTCAAATGTTGGTAAAAAAGCTCTGATAGCAATGGTTGCAAACCCAACACAGCTTAGTTAGATTGAATAACAATCTCGTAACTTTCAGTGAAGCATCGTCAAGAGGTGAATATTTATTACTCTCGGTTATCGAAGCTCTGGAAGCTGCTAATTATGTAAGTGGGTGACTTGACGAAGTGACTCGGCTGGCCCGAACCCACGACGTGATCCTTCCTCAAGCGGAGTTGGAGGACCTCATTAGCGCCGAGCTCCTACCGCCCTAACCCTGAAGACTTGGTCGTCCCAGTGGTTCCACGAGGCGGTTCTAGGGGTCACGACAAGTGCGTCCCACAATGCCACAGTCTCCCGGGACGGGCATCTACACTTTCTCCCCGGTCTTTTTGCCTTCCATTCCGCCTGCCAGCCTGCTCAACGCAGCACTGAAGCCAATGCCCTCAGGAGCACCTCACCCTTCCTTCCCTCAGCGCCAGAACCGGCATGTTGCCCTCTCCACTCCCAACAACTTTCCAACGAAGCATATTTTATTAGGACCCTGCAGTTGTCCTTGTCGCAGGCACATCTTATGATTTGTTGGTGCCTTTTAAATGTCAATTGGGCCCCAAATCCATTCGACCATAACCTATTTATTAAGCATAAATGTGCTTTTGAAACCCCAAAATTTGCGTATAAATGTACTTCATCATGTCAATGAATTCATACTATACCTACATGTAAAAAGGGTGTAGAGAGGACTGGGGCCTGCGCCTGGCTTTCTTGGGAAAGGCTGGATTTGGTAAAATATTCATAGTAAAACGCTTGAGAAACTAGTATTGCTTCCGAGTCTACCAAGGTAGCGGAAGCATTGTTTTCACTTTCGGAATGTGAAAATTTTTTTGTCTCCAAAATCAAAAATTCCACTCGCATTTTGTTGACCTTGCGTTGTAGACCTTTCTGAACAATTTTGGTTCCGTGTCTGTTTGTGAGTCTGTCTGTCTGTCAGCAAATCCTTGTTACGGGCAAAACTACACGAAGTTATAGTCCGATTTTGATGAAATTTTCAGGGATTGTGCGGGTTGGGGTGTAGATGGTCCCCTATAGGTTTCATGACAGGATTTTATTACAGGTCAATAGTAGCCTCTGCGCATGGGGAAACGTGAAATCCTTGTTACGCGCATAACTCCGGGAGTTCTTGACCAATTTCGATGAAATTTTCAGGGATTGTTCGGTTGGATGTGTAGATGGTCCCCTAGGTTTCATGACCCCCGGATCAATAGTAGCCTCTGCGCATGCGCAAACGTGAAATCCTTGTTTCGTGCATAACTCCGGGAGTTCTTGACCGATTTCGATGACATTTTCAGGGATTATTCGGTTTGATGTGTAGATGATCTATACAGTCATGTTATGGATACGAGGAAGCTATGTGCCACACCCACTTGGCAGACGTTTTTTTCATTGGGATAAAAATTGTACTGTACAGTATTGGGCCTGATCTGCTTAATTCCTACACATCTGACAAAGACAGTATGAAGGTTCCAGTGGTTGGCAAAACACCAAAAGTTACGGAATCTGTTCATTGAGCTGCAAAACGAACTGAGTGCAAAAAGCATTAATTTCATTTGTTTTCAGAAGTGATCTTGAAGTCTCCACTACTTAGTTGACTCAGACTTAATAAAGTAAATTAACAAAGTCCTAGTTTGTTAATTGCAACTCACGAATTGTGAGACAGGTATGTGAACTTTAATTTTTGAGGGATTCCTATTCTTCCCCAGCCCTCCCAGCGGTAATAACAATGCACACATATGTGCGCCTCTGTAATATCTAACTAATGCATAATTCATCGTCAAATCAATGACGCGGGCAGGGGTATTGGTCAATAATATTGAAGTCAATCGATTCGGAATTAATTAAATTACCGCATGCTTCCAATACGTGATTTAACCAATCATCACAATAATTGTAATCTAAGTGGAATAACCCCCCCCCCCTCCACTGTAGAATACGCGGGGCAATAATTCAATTATACGTGCAATGATTATTAACAAATTACTTCTACGACCCTGTTATTCAATCGAGGAAGGTAAAAAGTGTTGAGATTGGGTTTCCAAAACGTTGCAAATTATTACACAATGATCGATATTCATGTATTAGATAGACTCTGCACATCTTCCGCACATCGCTCCACATCATATAGATGCCCTGAATGATGTCACCTCAAATGTCAGCACTGTAGATCAATTAGAAAAGAACCCAAGAGGTTCAATTCAATTGAACAGTGCGCCTCTAAATCTGATTGTATTCTACGATGTTTCTCCTCTTATGATGCGCCTTTGTTAAAACTGACTGAAGATTAACTGCCTTTCAAACTATGGAAAATTGATCAAAATCAGAAATAAGATATTGTTGAAAGTAAACTAGTTACAAGGATTGGTGGTTTTAATGTTTAGTCAAAACTGTAATATGTGGTTGGACAACTTGATTTTGGAGAAAAAATTGTCATTTTCCGAAAGTGAAATGATTGCATTCGCTACCGATAGATTTTGTGCTTTGGAAGCAATAACTGCTAAATTGTTCACGGAAATTTGTTTTGAAGTTGATTGAACCAGTTGATTCTGATATTTCAAGTGTATAATTCACGAAGATTCAGTTTAGAATTAGCTTGTTTAATATTCACTATCACTTAAATTGAAATAACAAATTCATTTAGTTATGCTAATAAAAAACGCTGCAAATTCTTTCACTGGGGTTTATTATTCAATTGGCTTGCGTTCACGATTTGAATTTCTACTAAGCTTTGGAGTTTCCCTGTTTCACAGGTGATAGAGCGATTAATGAATTGCAGGAGATATGCATAGAGCTCGTAAATCTGTTCTCAACCAAAATACCTATTTGGATTGATCAGTTGATCATATTTGTGTGCCTCCTGAAATTCAATAATCGCTCTATCACCTGTGAAACACGCACACTCCAAAGCTTAGTAGAAATTCAAATCATGAAAGCAAGCCAATTGAATAATAAACCTCCGTGAGAGAATTTGCATCGTTTTTTTATGGTTATCAGAATACTTCAACCCGTGTATCGGCTATAAACCCTTTTAGGAGTTCACTCAGTATCCGCGTTCACTACATCACTAGGTTACTGCAATCAAAACAAAAACAATAATAAACCAAAATAACGCAAATGTTGGCACCAACATACATCGGGAATGGTTTCAGCTACGGACCTGGGGAGGGCTCATTCGATTCCTCATGGAAAGTTCTTAAAAAAAAAGTCCAAATTAGGCCGCCTTGACTTTTTGAGGTTTTTTTGGATTTTAAAAAACGTTGACAACCCTTAAAGGGCACTTTAAATTAAGTGAGAGAGCTGGCTAAAGAATGTGGGCGTCGTCGGACCAACATGGATTTTTCCAGAAAATGTCAGATTTTATGCTCTAGCCGTTTGGGAGAAAATCGTGCGTAGGCGTACGGCGGACGGACGGAAACATTTTTATTGCAGATTTGGATTCTACACCCTTTGAAGCGTAAACCATGAAATTTCGGAGGGGGTTAAAGTTTTTTTTTCAAGAGAGATTACAATGGTTTATTATTGAATAATAAACCAAAATGGATTGACTTTTTTGCTGAGGGACAATATTCATAACGGTATCGAAATCCAACAACAGCTAATTTTATTCAGTTGCCAGTCTATTTTGTGAAAAAATTCTTTTAGGATTAAGTCCTTGCTGCGCTGGTTTCATTCTGTGGGAATATCTATTTCCTTTTTGTTTCCTCCGTATTTCAATGAAGCCGATCGTAACCGATAGGTGAGATTGAGTGAAGTGAGGACGTTCTTTATTATGGTTCGCTGTATCTCTTTCTTCCCAGGCCGCTACCTCCCGCTAGAGCCCCGATAGATCACTGCTATCGCCTAAGTATCAATTAGAGAGCGAGCACCTTTCATGGATTTCGTAAGACCTCGAGCGATCTCACCTTTTCTCGCCACGTCCCAACTGTTCTCGTGTTTAGTGTCTCACTGGATTTAGTAGGATTGGAGAACGAATGCGCTTCACGGAGCCTTCGAAAATATAACATATCATTAAGTCATTGATAGTTTCATTAATCAACTTCTGCGATTAACCAAACAAACCCCTCTCATCTAACAATTTGTTCATCTTTTGATTATAGTATCGTCAAACAGTGTAAATGATGCTTTCTTCGTCAGTAAGTTTTTACTCAATTACCTGACCGAAGTTTACGAACTTTATCCAACAAAATCACGTATTACCGGATGTTTTGTCTAAAAATCCCGTTATCACTTTCAATCAACCTTACGGTTATACATATATGGTTTCACATTAAAGAGAGAATTATCTTTTGACATTTGCGTGTCTGTGCTATGGCACATAAACAACAAATCGTCACGAAAATTGTTCACGAAAGTTGTCCAAGAAAGCTTTCTTGGTTAAAATTTGAGCTTCCATTATCAATATCCCTTGTCTCTGTGTCTAAGTTTTGCGAGTAGGTGAGACATTGTGTTTTATAAGCGCACACCCTTCATGGAAATATGTTCAATGTGTTGCGGACTCGTACGCAAGCGTTTACATAAATTCTTCCGAGTTTAATGACCAGTACCACGGACGGCGGACGACGGACGACGGACGGACATTTGCACAATTGGAACTTGCGCACCTTGAATCGTAAAAGGACAAAGTTTGATTTTAACTCAGTGTTACATGTAACATGTAATTCAAGTTCAGTGCAATTTGCAGGGGAACTAGCGAAGACACGGCCATCGTGATTTTGACATAGTTAATGATGAAAAGAGAGTATATGTTAGATAATCTAATCCAACTGTGGTTAATGATAGTAATAATGATAATTATTATTATTACTATATGAACCAAAACCAAATTAAATTCTCACCGCTTAATGATTTTTACTCCACTTGGGGTCTAGTTGGCCCTAACTTCTAGCCAGCCCGGCCCAATCGCTCCTAGCACCAGCTTTTGATTATTGGGTTAAAAATGTGGTTATTCGGAGTTTTTACTGTCATTGGCAAGTGGGGCGTCATGTTTTAGTGATTTTGAGGGAAAAATCGATTGAGATAAGTTTCAGATCCGTGGAAATTCCCAAAAAATCGCTATTTCTGAACCTAAGAAAGACCCTACAAAGGTCACAATGACACAAAAAATCGCACAATAGTCGAAAAATAATAAGCCCATGTGTCGGAATTGATCGTTTTTTAGGTTTCGACTTATATAATATAAAGATTTTAGGATCCCTTGGACCTGTCAATCTATATAATGTATATATAAGTCAACTCTAATATGGAAAGTCTTCCCGACGAGCTCTCTTGTTGGTAAGTGAAAACGACCAAGTTCGTCAACGTGGTAAGCGATAAATTGCCTCCCATTGGGTCGGAACGCAGTCCAGAAAACTCTCTAACCACCTGAAGGCCTCTTTGCAGCTTTGTGTAAAGATCGAACCGTTTTCCGAAACAGAGACCATTATTTACTCTAAACAAGCATCCACTCAGAACATCAAACATCTCTTTCACTTGGGTGGTTCCTCCATTTCATACCTGGCATTGTATCGCCTGGCGGCCCTCTTTACCTGGTTACACGGCTCGAAACGTATCCTCTTGTACCGGAGGATCCCGTTTCTTCAAAAGGACGAATGCTCTGAATAAAGTAGCCAACTCAAAAGGGCCATTCGTTGAAAAGAGGTGCCAAAGCATTTGACTCGAGTGAGTTTATTAGCTCGTTTTCTTCCCTTCAGCCACGTTAATCTTACAGCCTTCAAGATATTTCCAAGTGGAATAATTTATCAGTAATATTTTCGGTAAACCCTACTTTCGAGTCTTTACCCATTTAACAAATATTACGGAATCAAGAGATTGCTTTTGTGCACTGTGAATGATTTGGGATTGTATCCTTCAAAATACACTTCGTACGCTGCATCATCTTATTCCATCAACTTCAAAGACACCACTTCAAGGGGAACTCGTTGAATAGTGCCATGAATTAGATAAATCTAATCATCTT
The DNA here is from genome assembly GCA_031894815.1 of Creontiades dilutus. Classification (NCBI taxonomy): domain Eukaryota; kingdom Metazoa; phylum Arthropoda; class Insecta; order Hemiptera; family Miridae; genus Creontiades; species Creontiades dilutus. Next base: position 335,051 of record JAVIWC010000391.1, read on the forward strand.
AACCTGATTTTTATATTAATCAATAACTTATATTATTTAATTTTTATCCGAAAATCAGGGAATCCACAAGCATTGAAAGTGCTGTTGACAATGTTATGTACAACGTAGGTACCTCCTCCAGTTCTTTCGCCATGGGCATATGTTTCTCATTGAGTTGTACCCACTATCCATTCTCATTTCCTTTAAATTTATTATTCATCGTATCCTACTCTTTGTGATTTATTGTTTGAAATTTACGGTCTTCATTCCTTTACTAATTAATTAAGCTGGGGTTGAAATCTCTGTCGAACAGAAACTTCGTATTATGCGGATCAAGATTTCTTCGTTTTCCGTGATTTCTTGAATGTACTAAGCTTGTCTGAATTTAGTTCCACCATAAGACGGTCCTTTAGCGTATCAGGCGAATATAATGCTTTATCGTTCAAATCTCTTGTTGGAAGTCTTATGTTCAAATCACCATCAACATCTCTTACCCCTATACTTTCAACACGTGCGGAGGGGAATGTCATTGGAGATTATAACCGAATATAGATTCCCTCCTCACAAACTTGCCGTTTGTGGGTTGTTTCAACTACAATATAGACATCATCAGCAGACTAAAGAACCAGAGATCCTACGAAATCTGGAAATGGCTCACGCTCACTCTAACCCCAAGATCACATAAAAGTACATGAAGGCATTTAGGAATTTCGCCGGCGCCCAAGGTTTGAATACTATTAGCGCAACAACCATGGATAAAATAATACAACATATTTGCAACTTTCTAAAAAAAAATAAATAAATGAATTGAATAAAAAAGTCAATAAAACCACTGTCAAACTTTGATCCAAGGAGTTCGAGTGGAACAAGACTTTCACTTCTTTGCACACAATATGTGCAATTAACATGTTATGCACATAATATGTTATATTATAACATGTCTTTGCACATAATATGTTATAACATGTCTTTCCTAGATTCGCTCACCTTGCGAGATGATTTGTCTTCTTACAAATGCCGTGCCCAAAAAGAACTGAAGTCTGACTATCTATCAAGATCATACCTGCGGCAATGGAAGTGCTGCTGTTATTACACTGTAAAACACAGGGTTTTACGATTCGTTAGACACATTTCCTATACAACAACTCACCTTCACGGTTATATTACGAAAAGTGGGAGAAGAGAGAGGCCTAGAGTGGCCAACTAGGCTCAAAAGATATCCAACTCTTTGTACCAAAGGACTCGAAACACCCAGATTCTACATAGTTCCAAAAATCCATAAACCGTACCTCATCAACTTCCCAAAGGTTGGCCAATAGTCGCAAGTTTTGTTGGCTTGACAGAGATTATTTCGGCCTGTATAGATTATCTTCAGCATTCTCATGGCGTCCATTCTAAATCAAAGGCACAAAAATGTCTTCAATATTTTACGAGAAACACGGGTGCCCCCATAACGTTAGATCTCTCTACACTGGGTTGTCCCAAAAATAACACCTTCAAACTTGGACTCGTTTCTCCTGAAGCTAGTAGATCTACAATTCCTTCTACTGATTGTTAGTCAAATTGGCTGAATGTGTTTCTACTATTTTCAAGCGTAAGAAGGAAATATGTAGCCAGAAGAAAGGAACTGCTGTAAATACTCTCTTGACTGCATCATATACTAATATGATTATTGCCGAACTGGAGGACGACTTCCTAACGTCAAGATACTAAAGCAAAAGCTGTGGAGGAGATTTATTGCGATTATGACCGCATGGTGAGGAGGAACTGCAATTTTTCTTGGCTGACATTGATACATTGATTCTTGATACTCAAATTCATGGTCACATTCCTCGATTACCACTAAAATGATCAATCCGGAGATTGCTATCTATTCAATCTCATCGAATTAAAACCACCAGAGAAAATCTCGAATGGTACCTTTCAAGCCTAAAAACATGGTACAAAGATGATACCCTAAGAAATTTGTTGGGCCGCGTAAAATATACTCACTACATGTATCTACCATCGTGTTAATACTTATGTAGGTAGGCATGGTTTTTTAATTTTTTTTTTTAAATACATTTATTTTAAGAATTCAAAAATTAACAATACATGTTTACAAGACACAAATGCTACGACCCCCTTTAAGAAAATTTGTGCTGGGGTTCGGAGTGCTTACTTTAATTACATTATTTATATCTAGAATTCAAATAATTTCAAATAAAAAATAATGCCTTCTATTACGAATTTGGAGGAAAAATAAATACAACCAAGAAAAGAACGTACATCCCGCATCTAACAATCGGTGAATTACAGAACGTCTTCATAAAATTCGAACGGCAAAGCAAAACAAATGAAAATCTATAATTATGAATATAGTTTTTGCCATTTGAAATGGATAACAATTGATCTGCAGAAGCAACATGAAATGTTTTTTTTTTTTTTTTTTTTTTCATTTTATCTTTAAAGACTAGAGGAGTCACTTGCTTTTCTATTATGGTACGAGGAAGGGCGTTAAAGGCCGCAACCCCTCGATACGAGTACAAACCACACAAATCTTAAAACAACAGTACTCATTGTATGTAAAAATCAACGTAGATTTCAGAACCACATTATTCGGATCCAATACTTTGAACTCACTGAAAATCCTTGAAGATGGGAATCTGACAGGCTTCTTGAGTAAAATTTTAATTATGCATTTTTGGGTTGAGCTCAAATAGTTCATCCTTGATTGGAAAGCGCCACCCCAAGCAACCACTCCGTACACCAAGTGGGAATGAACCACCGCGTTATAAAATGGTCGTTTTAATTTGAGGTTCATATGAAACTTATTGACCTAAAAGTTATCAAGGGATGAAGTGTATTTCATGCATGCTACACTCACTAAAATAAGCATTAAAAAATACTAATTGTTTCATGGAAATCAGCTTTATTTCTCTAAATAAGGGCATTGAGGCTATTTCGTTCCATTAGGATAATTCGTTTTCTTTTTCTCATTAAATACCTCGGAACTCCCTGTTTAATGAAAGCCGAGTGATCTTCAAGTCCCGCGCAGTAAATTATTTTAACGTTCCTATCTATTTTGTAGGTGCAAACTGCCGCAGCTTGTCCCACCGGTTCATGAGTTCCCTCTGTCAACTTGTAAATCAACCTCGGTTTAATTTACGTTGTTTCTCCCCTATCTCTCTGACTTTTATTGGAGCTTTATTATCATCTTCGTTGTATGTTACTTAGCTTAATGATGCTAATAATAATTTCGTGTGGCGACGGAGACTATGCTAATGGTGTGGTCCTCAACTACCAGCCGGCTGTACCGGAGCTAACTAGCACATCGTTTTCATAACTTACAGCAAAATTATAATGTATGTTGGCAGTTGCTTCGATCTTAACGAATTTAACTATACGCATTAACATGAAAGACATCGTCTTTCATTACAAGGTATGTAGTTTTTGGTATCTCCATGATCGGGTTGTTTGGGGAAGTTGAAAATAATGGTTCAAACTTATCGTTTGTAATTAAATCGGTAATACTTAAGCCCTTGTGAGTTTTACCTTTGTCTTTGTACTCGTTACTTGAATTTGCTTTCCTGATTCTAGAGAACCTTTAAAAAGGAACGGCTGAAATATAACTACTATAATATTTAGAATTGATGTACACTATTTCTATTTTGGAAAACTGCAACTCCTTCCCTAATATGCAGTAGTCAAAATATAATGAGATTTGTCTATTCCACCGCTTCTTATTACGATACTATCCTGTTCCACATCCAGTCAAAAGAATCAAAGACAAAATCACAACAGTTCCTGAAGATAGCCAAACTACCTTAATTTCGTATCATATACCTAACATCAAATTTCCAATGGCAGGTAAATAATTCAATTGACTATTACTTGATCCACTGCGCTATAAAGTGCTTCAAAATAGAATAAATTAATAAAGTAATAATGGCATCAAATATGGATACCGTTTTGTTCTATGAGTTTGTATGGAGTTGTCCGATACAAGCACCTAAATATGGCGCCGCGTCATCAGAGGCCAGAGAGGTCTCCAGTCACATCTTTCGAAGAAGTAAGGCATATTAGGGTAAGTTTGGAATTTTCTTGAGGAGGTTGGTACCTAGCAGGGGGATGGCAAAAACCACGGGGTGTAATCACAGGGTGAGTGTTTATAACCATGTTCATATCACAGTTCATAACCATCCGAGCGGCTTCCTGAGGCAAGTATGGTAACACAGACGGATCTATGGCCGGAAGATGGAGCCTTCCTCCGCTGAGTGGTGATGAAAGCAAGATGAAGCAAAATAATCGGCATTCAAGCCACCTATGTAAAAATGGAAATTTCAGAGAGCTTACACAGGAGCACAAATAGTTACTCTCACCCGCTTGAGTGCGCTAGAATCACCAAAACACACTCTTCTATCATCAGTTGATTGTCCCTAACCCTTGTGACTGAATTGTGTTGATGTTGACTGTTGATAGGAACAACGAGTGCCTCGGTTTCAAGCGTCCCGTGGTTCAGGAAAAGTTCATTCCTTTGTAATTTGTGTTTGAGAATACATGTGTAGTTTTGTATGATAATATACGTCGTTTTCTAACAAAGTTTATGGATGCCCAGTGAATTTTCTGCGCTATTCTTCAGAGTGAAATGGATGAGGAGGAGCAGAGTAAGTTTAAATGGCACAGCAGTATCGTAAAACTCAATAGAAGAAATTATAAAACGTGGTCATTCAACGTTCGATTAGAGCTTGAAGATCAAAATTTATGGGAATTAGTCTCAACGAATGATGAAAAAAAATTTGCTGAGTTTACGCAAGAAAGAAAGAGAAAAGCATTTAGGTTGATCGCTAGAGCCCTAACTGAAGAAATTCAACAGGATATTCTAGATGTTTCGTGTCCAAGGACTCTCTGGAACAAATTGTCCTCTAGGTTTCAGCCAATGACTCGACTACGCCGTTTACAAGCGTCAAAATGTCTTTTTACGGCTAGAATGTTGGAAGATGAGGACATGGAAACGTACATAAACAGAGTTCTGGGTTATGTGTCCGAAGTGGTAAAGGCTGGCTGCTCTAGGGTAGACGAAGAACAAATATGCAATGTAATAGTCAATGGATTGCCTGAAGAATATGAAACGGTAGTGAGTATGGTATGTACTTTTAATGATGAGGATTATACTCCCGAGAAACTTGAAAGTTTATTATGTGGTGAGTATAAAAGGAAACTTTTAAAGAAAGAAGAATGTAATAGTCTAACAAATTGTGTAAGCTGTAAATACGCAATGAATACATTTATTGCTATAAAAACATAGGGGCTTGAGTTAAAGATGGAATGGGGCTTTCACCTCCACAATGGTTCTTGCAGGGCAGATATGAATATCAATTATTGCAAAAGGGTTTTCTGAAGTTCGACAATTATTTCAAAATTTGCATTCTTTTTCTCGGGTATTTACATACCTATTAGCAAAGTTCTTTTAAAGGTAGGATTGAGTCGTTTGTTTCACGATTTTAAGTCGGTTGATTGTTGAAATTTATATTTTGGGAGACAAAATCTCATTTTTGTCTCACGTTTCCTTCGGGGTTGTCCGTTACGATTTCGGTTCACCCCTGGATCTGAGAGCAGAATCCTCCACTGAGGAGGTCCAAGCGAACAATTTCCGACCCTGGCCACTTGTCAGCACTCGTGCGAATCCGTTGTGATGACTCGAAATGCAAGGTTTAGCTCCATTGTCATCTGCTTGTTCTCTTCAAGAAGATTGGAAAACTTTTTACGCGACATTATGGAAATATTGGAAATTTTCCTCTCAACCGGCATCGAATTTCGGAAAAGGTGGTTGTGTTCTTCCAAGTCCATTTTGCAGTATTTTTCTCCTCCTCAAAGACGAGCAAATTTCTCAAAGGGTACTTCTCTGCTCGATGGTCTGTGTACCAAATCGAAGAGTCAAAATACAAAGTCAGCGCTGCTCTATCGACCTCGTGGACGACCAGCTTAACACGGAGAAATGGGATGGGTTCATATCCCTTGAAAAAGAACATGGCAACCTGGTTATTTCTTCACCTCAGACCCTTCCCATGGACCCAAACCACTGTCTATCAACAACAATATTATCTTTTTTTGGTTTCACTGTTTTAATCTTCATTATTCGAGCAAGAAAGTCACGAAAAACCTACAAAAGAAGGAAACAAGTTGCGGAGGGGCAGAACAATACTCTTGGGACACTGGGATTCCTTCCTTCCGTATCGTCGAGTTTTTCCGCCTCCCTGCCCCCGCGACGTCTGAAAGTGAAGAATGAGGAAGGATATATGACGCGTGCCTCAGTTCAGATTCCCTCTTTCATACATCAGCCAGCCGGTTCATGTTCGCCTGCCGAGGGTCGTGAAACCTGCAGCTTCCTTTCGTGAGGCATTGCTTGATTAGAGACCTCCCTTGGGGCGGGAGGCGTTCGGTCGCGTATTTCTATCTCGGCGAGGCGGAGCGGAATGGGCTTGATGGATGGGTTCCTGTTACACAGATGGATGAATAACAATCGAAAGCATTCCTTAATTTCTACATTCTTTCCGTTCCTCTTTTTTAGAACATTAAGAACTTTTTAGGCAAAGACGTCTAGATAAAATGAAGTCTTGGAAAAATTAGTAGCTTTCCCGGAGTACTGGGGTATTTTATTTAGATCCCCGAATTCCCACTCTTGAATATCGTCGCAGAGTCGAGAATTTCAGCGGTTTCAGTTCGGGATTAATCTACAGCTGCTCAAAATTTATTAATCTCACTGGTGTTTGATTTGAATTAGTTTGTTCTCACTAAAAACTTCAATGAATGTTGTCATCATACAGAAAACATGGTCGTTATTGTCGTACAATATCATTATATATCATATATTATGATTGCAATGTCTCAATTAGTGATGTTGAACTACTAATTGGTATCATGATAACACCTTTTTGGTTTATTATTCAATAATAAACCATTGTAATCGTCTTGAAAAAAAAAAAAAAAAAAAAAATCTAACCCCCCCCTGAAAATTTCATGGTTTACGTTTCAATGGGTGTAGAATCCGAATCTGCAATAAAAAATTTTCCGTCCGTCCGCCGTACGCACGATATCTCCGAAACGGCTGGAGCAAAAAATCTGAAATTTTCACGAAAAATCCATCTTGGTCCGACGACGCCCCAACTTGAGCCAGCTCTCTCACTTAATTTAAAGTGCCATTAAGGGTTGTCAAAGTTTCATGAAATCCCTAAAAACCTCAAAAAAAGTCAAGGCGCCCTACATTTGGAATTTGTTTGAAGAACACTGCACAAGGAATTGAATGAGCCCCTCCCCAGGTCCGTAGGTCGAACCATTCCCGATCTATGGCCCGATTTATGGTGCCAACATTCGCGTTATTCTGGTTTTTTATTGTTTTTGTGTTGATATCAGTAACGTAGTGATGTAGTAATGTGGATACTGGAATGAACTCCTAAAAGGTTTTGTAGCCGATACACTGGTTGAAGCATTCTGATAACTATAAAAAATAAAAAGCAGTAGAAATTAGCTCGAAATTCAGATAGCAGACTGAAATGAGTACTTTGCTTCTTCTTCTAAGAAACTTCATGTAAATTCTGGGCATTCCTGTCCGAATTCACATGGATGAGTGTCTTTCGGGCCAAGTAATCGTAATCGTCGTGCAAAATTTACCGCCTGGTTTGGTAACACAAAACGCTGCAAACTCTTTCACTGGGGTTTATTATTCAATTGGCTTGCGTTCATGATTTGAATCTGTACTAAGCTTTGGAGTGTGCGTGTTTCACAAGTGATAGAGCGATTATTGAATTTCGGGAGGCATACAAATATGATCAACTGATCAATCCAAATAGGTATTTTGGTTGAGAACAGATTTACGTGCTCTATGCATACCTACTGAAATTCAATAATCGCTCTATCACCTGTGAAACACGCACACTCCAAAGCTTAGTAGAAATTCAAATCATGAACGCAAGCCAATTGAATAATAAACCCCAGTGAAAGAATTTGCAGCGTTTTTTGTCTAAATAATGTTTGTATGTAATACAATGATGCTAGATTGTTTGACGTTTTCGTAGAAATAGTCGTCTTGAAATATAGTCTTAGTTTTTCACCTAGTTCATATATAATAACCCTATTTTGCCAAAATGCTGATAGATTCCATGCTATTCAGCATAGACGGATATGCTGAATATAATACTATTATATACTGAACCGAATTCTGAACACTGGCTGTTTGTGTAAAATCCCAGTATTCAATTCTCGAAGTTTACTTCTCTTCCTAAAACTCCCGTGGTGCCTCAGTCGAGAGAGGTTTGTTAAATGAAATGACGGTAGGTAGTGTCGAAAGTTTTCCACTCATAGCTTCATCTCACGACCGCAAAAACAACAAGACGGATCCATCATGCCTTTTGGGTGGGCAGTATTGTTTTCTCATTAAATAAATTTTATTGTAACCACCAAGTACACCTTCAGTTGATGCAAATTTTGATATGAAATTATTGAAGGTAACAATGATATATTTTATATCAGTAACTGGCCTCCTTTCACTGTTCTAGGGAAATTGGTAAGGAGTGATTATTGTCTCGCCAAAATTTGCGAAGATCCTTTTTATTTATTTATTTTTTTTTGGCACGGTTGAGGCAATCAGGAAAATTTTTTTCATGGGTATTAAAATCTTTTTTTAAATTACGTGCCCTACCAGATTTTGTAGTCGAGGAGTGAAACTAACAGCACCATACTGCTAAATCATTGAAATCAGCTTTGAAAAAATTGGAAAATTCAAAAACCAAAAACTGCGCCAACTTGCCCCGATCTCCCCCTACACTACAAATGAACATTAATTAATCGACTCAATATCCACTGGCCCCATTTTTTGTTGTGTATGTTTGTGTTTATGTATCTCGGGCGACCAAAACGCACAGCCAAGACAATTTTCGTGGGCAACTTTTGAGAACAATTTTCGTGACGATTTCTTGTTTATGTGCCATAGCAAAGACATAAAAATATCTAAGATGGACTCTACTAGCAATTTTTGGAACTGAACAGTATAACTCTCTGGCAACATATTAGTTGACTGTAACCTAACCTGACTGATCAATCGATCACATGACTGCGTTGCGAAAATCCTAAATTAATTATATTTCCGTCGAATTATAAAGTTTACCATACATTGCTATGGAGGTGTTACTGGTGCAGTACAACGTCTACTGGTGAGATAAAAATCGAGCAATAACTCGCTAGGTGATTTTTAACTGCAAAAGTCGCGATGGGGTACCGCCTTTTCGAGAAAAGCTGATAGAATACAAATTGGATGCATTTCCCTGTCACAAATTGTCATCGAGTGGTCGATTATGTGCATTCAATCTACTTGTTTATAACCCACTGATGAGGGAAATCTGTTTTTCGTTCTCCTTCAGTGGATTCAGTGCCTTGTCTTGGCCTCCATCGGATTCCAAATCTCAGTTTTCTTGAAATTACACCAAGTGACATATTGTGAGTCGGCATACGTTGGCAATATTCAAGTAATAAGGCACATTCGCGGTAGGTTGGGAGTGGAAATGATCGCCTGGGTACAGCAATTCGATCAGGCAGAGGGGCAGGTCGTGAATCTAGGGAGACACGGAATATTTTGTTTCTATTTGTTGGTACCCTGGGGTCCCTGAGTTTCGTTTTCTGCTGGGAGTCACCACAAAACAAACTTCTGGGGCAGACGTTAGTGACAGCAATTCAACTGAAGAAGACCTGCCTAATCTATTACTTCACCCTCAACCACCTTAGATTAATATGACGACACAAGAAGAAAATGAAATAGACGGTAAACAAGGATGCTCAAAGCTCAAGTGGTAACCCAAGGTATATTAATCAATTTCTCAGTTTTTTTCATGGTTTTAGTGGTGTCCCGGCTGAGAGAATGCTCATATTGTTTCCTTTATCAGGGCTGATAAATCCCATCACGTGAATGAGGATGGGAATCCAACTAATCCTTTGGTGTGCTATGCTACATCATCGGAATGTTCGGCTTAGGGCCAGCGACTGCTGTAGGTACGTCGGCACAATATTTAGTAGAGGTAGTAGAGGTCCGAAGGTATAACGACGGAATCTCCTTTTAAAAGCTTCGCGTTGTAAATTCGCGTGGGTTTCTCCTCAGAGCTCATAAACCTTGGTTGTCAACCTTTCTTCTCCCCTCCTTCTTGCATTCAAACTCAAAACTACTTTATATCGCTTTTAACCTTGAGAAATGTTGTGATTCAGGGTCGGAAGACCGTCGCGCTTAACGGTGAACCTAGGGGATTTCAAACATCTGGATTTTCAGGTTCGCAGAAGTTGAATCGAAAGTCCTCAGATCGTCATAGCCAGTTGTGTACAATATTAGAAATCCCTTATTTTTGTCATAGATATACCGATTTTTACGGGAGAAAGTGAAATCATCACCAACACCGATCCTTGTCTATCTGGGAAGAATTATCGAATTAAAATCCTCTTCCGGATTACAGAATCTTCTCTTGTGTTTTGATTTGGGAGAAATGGACGATGATTCAGTCCCAGAAGTGGGCCTCACAATTCGGCACACAACTGAAGTAGTAGATCGGGGGCCAATTGCTGAAAATTGACCCTATTTTCGAACATAAACTGGAATGTTGTTTAATTTACTGTTGTGAATTATTCAAGTAGAAAACTAATCGTCTGGCTATAAGGGCATACTATTACTGAAAGTGTCGACGAAAAATTACTCATAAAACCCAGTAGGCTGCACCAAGTTCTAACTAAGGTGTGCGTAATTCTAAGACCCACAATTTACCTTCAAAACATGCAACTGATGTTTTCAGTTGGGTTTGCTTTATATCCAGTAATGCAATTTCCACAATCTGCCTAATAAATATACAGTACCAACCTGTATCAGACGCGAAAATAATTACTAAAATAGCAAAACAAAAGACTTATTATTATTCTTTTTTTATTATTAATAACCACTGGAGAGCTGGAGAAGGAGGTCGTTACCCCCAACTCCTTCCCCGGCACATTTGCCTACCCGACCTGAGCACCCTGCCAAACCGAGCACTGAATGCCCAGTGAATGGCACTTGTGCCCATCGTCAGGAGCTGCCTGGGACCCAAGCACTAACTGCCTGGTAATTACTGGGTGGGCATTACCATCCCAGTCTGTTGTGGCGACCTGTTGTCGTCAAACCCAGATAAACCTGGAAGGTCCACCCTTCCCCAAAACGTTTTGACGAATGAGAGGAGATCCTTTACCTCTCCCGTTTTAATAACCTGGGGATCAACGGAGGTTTGCCCCCAGGTTTGAAAACGCTGTCTTGCCGGCACAGGGCAGTGGCAGATCATGTGACACGCAGTCTCATCCTCAGCCCCACAGAACCGTGGTGGTGTCAGATTTGCCCATTTTGTGGAGATGGTATCTAAGCGGACAGTGCCCTGTTGAGAGCCCTGTTACTATACGCATCTCCTTTCTTCCTAGGCTGAGCAGCTCGTTAGCTCTCTTCCTAAGGCTTTTTAATTTCAATAATGAACATTTGGTTCGATCAGGACATTAAAGGTTTCATTCGATAATAATCTAGTGATATACTCAGAGAGGGAATTAATACAAAAGTATTGATAACAACTTCATACTTTTCCCCCCTATATTGATAATTTTCTCTCTCTGAACCGGCCAAATTACTCGCACTGGTTGATGTGCAACGCCGCAAAATTTGTAAATCATATAGAGGGAACTTAAACATACTAAACAATTTAAGGACGATGTTTTTTTTTTCGGTAGGAGGATATGAGCATAACATGATTAACAAATTCTAATCGGAACCTAGTTGATCCGATTAACATATGAAATCCCTACCGGATTAGGTGTAGGGCCTAATGAACAAATTTTTTATGAACATTTTTCTTTTCATGACTTACACAATTCTTTAAAATTATGAGAAACTCTCCGAATTGGAATTAGCTGTAAGAAAATCCTAATCAATGAACCAGAATAATCAACGTCACACATTTCAAGCTTGTAATTGAGGGAGGAAGATCAAGAAGTTAGTTGAACCCGTGTAAAAGACGGGAAGTGATGGAAACATCGTCAAAGTTTATGTGCTTCTGACACGCTCTAAACTAATCCGCTTAGTATAAGCCGAGAAGCACCGTCTTCGTGGACGAGTGATGATAACGAACTGAAGCGATAAGAACACCGAAGTTTTTTTGTAATGAAAATGTCATCTAGTCAGTGGGAATGAACTTGTTGAGAATACTAAAATATTTGTATTGTCTTGAACGGTAGAAGGTCTCATTTTCCATGACTCTTAAGAGATAATCCTTCTCAGATAATTGTTGTAAAATCCCGTCATTATCGCTGAGGAAGTAAGAATGCCTATTATTTATGCAATATCCTTAATCTTCAGTTTGAGTTGTGTCCAATTTTTTGTTGTTCTCATATTCATAATCAAAAACGTCTGCCAACTGGAGTGGGCAGTGTAGCTTTCTCACATATGCATTAGTTATTAGATGAAAAGAACATTACGAGTAACAATTGTCGATTGCAGAATGAAACAGTTACGATTGCCGTATACATGGTAAATTGACAAAATAAGGTTATCATTGAGGCGGTCCATTCCAAAACTCACATAATCCACTTTTTTTCGAAATTGAGGAATTGGTACCACTGCATTCAGCAGGAAAATGTGCATCTGTTTGTTAGGTTATATCTTTCCAAAAGTAACTAAATCATATAAATATTTAATGTTAAAAAGTGGGTGTCATTTCCAAAACTCACTTTATTTCAGAAGTATTATTCCAAAACTCACATGATCCATCAGCCAATGGGAGTGTGAAGTCTACGTCACGTGACTCTGATTTGACTGTCATTCCAAAATCATCTTTATCCTCTTATACCCAATCGGTGGCCTGGATTCAATCACGTGACTCTGTTTTATCTTTTTCATTTTTCTTCTGCTGTTTTGTCGAATTTGGCGGAATATCGGAACAGGAGAATTAATGCACTACATTACATCATGCTGAACGTATATTGTTTTAATGAGCAAATACTCATAATACTACAGATAAAACTAGGTATCCACTCCATACTACAACCTTCTTCTAATCTAAAATACTATTACCTACACCTATCTTCTACTAAAAAGTGAAATACACATTTTAAACCAACAGTCCAAAAAATAAAACAAATTCAAAAATCTAAATCACATTCCAGGTCCAATGCGTCCGAGATCGCGCTGTCCATTTCGCTATTGATGTGGTAGTACATCTGTTCATTGAACAATGAGATCATCTCCTCCGTGGGTACAAAATTAACACAAGAGATGCCCTCATTTCGGAGAAAATATCTCACCATCAGAATGCTCTGTATAACATCAACAAAGAGTAAAGATAGATAAAATCCCTTTATTTCCCCTGACTAGCAAAAAAACCCTTAACATTTCTCCCCCGTAAAAAAACCCTTTCAAGAAGAAAAAACTCTAAATTTAGGGGGGAAACCCCAATTTGGCAACCGTGATAGCTACATCCCATCCCATCCCTGACCATTTCAACAAAATCGGTGTGAGAGTACGGACTCCCCTCAGGTTTACAAATGCGCAACGGTTATTACCAATTTCACCTTAATTATCAGTATACCATACCGGTGATGATCGACCATCATGAATTTATATTTCAGTGGTAATCCGGTGCTTAGCCTAATTTCATTTTTGCGCATGTGTATTAGTTACTGCTCATTCGCGACAAAAAAATGTTCGTTCGTAATATTTCTAATAACAATTAACGGTTCTCCACCTCCCTAACTCCTACTCTTCTAACAGTCCTCTCCTAACAGTTACTGTTAATGTAAAAAATACGATCTGAGGAAGTTTGGAGGTACGCAATTTCAAATTTACTAGCCAGAGAGAAACTTAAATGGTCAACAAATGCAGGCTCGAACCCCCCCAATCTTTTTCTTTGCACTACTAAAGAAAATCCGGAATCCAGAGATATTTTCCACGGTAATTCATGAGGGTTATCTGCCAATATTTATTCGATTTCCTCGACCATTAGTTTATTGATCGGCGTGGACTCTCAATAAACTGACGTGAAAAGTATAATATCATCTGAGGATATTGACAAACCATACAAAGGAAGTTGCTCGTGTATCATGATGCGAGCGAGTTGTGATTATTGCTTCCGAGTCTCCTGTACTTACCGAAAGTTGTTACCACTTTTCGGCGTTGAACTTTTTTTCGTTTATTATTCAATAATAAACCATTGTAATCGCTCTTGAAAAAAAAACATTTTAACCCCCCCCCCCCACTGAAAATTTCATGGTTTACGTTTCAAAGGAGTAGAATCCAAATCTGGAATAAAAAATTTTCCGTCCGTACGCCGTACACACGATTTCTCCCGAACGGCTGTAGCAAAAAATCTGAAATTTGCAGGAAAAATCAATACCTATTGGTCCGACAACTCCCCAATTCTTTAGCCAGCACTCTTATTTAATTTAAAGTGCCCTTTAAGGGTTGTCAAAAGTTTCCATGAGGAATCGAATGAGCTCTTTCCCAGGTCCGTAGCTCAAACCATTCCCGACATATGGCCCGATTTGTGGTGCCAACATTTGCGTTATTTTGGTTTATTATTGTTTTTGTTTTGATTGAAGTAACCTAGTGACGTAGTGAACGTGGATATTGGAGTGAACTCCTAAAAGGGTTTATAGCCTATACACTGGTTGAAGTATTCTGATAACCATAAAAAAACGCTGCAAATTCTTTTAGTGGGGTTTATTATTCAATAGGCTTGCGTTCATGATTTGAATTTCTACTAAGCTTTGGAGTGTGCGTGTTTCATAGGTGATAGAGCGATTATTGAATTTCAGGAGGCACACAAATATGATGAACTGATCAATCCAAATAGGTATTTTGGTTGAGAACAGATTTACGTGCTCTATGCATCTCTCCTGAAATTCAATAATCGCTCTATCATCTGTGAAACAGTGACACTCCAAAGCTTATTAGAAATTCAAATCATGAACGCAAGTCAATTGAATAATAAACCCCAGTGAAATAATTTGCAGCGTTTTTCTCTAAAATCAAAACTTCCAGTAGCGTTTTGGGTTGTAGACCATTCTGAATTACTTTCAGTTCGTGATTGGCTCCATGTGCCCGCAGATTCTATCAAGAATAATTCCCACAGTTACCATCCGATTTTGAGCAATTTTCAATTAATCAATTAAGTCGTAGATGGTTCCTTGTGAATTTCACTGCCCAGAAATCAATACATCAGTCTGTGCGTAGGACGTCCTGTAATTCACCAAGCATAATTTTTTGTCAACGTAGTCGGAGAAGGTCGGTGTGATAATTCCACCTCAAGTCCAACACGATCTTATCATTACTCAACTCACACGACTGATCTTTTGAAGGCGTTGATGTCTGCGGGTGCATGTCCATGTCCTGTTCCATGAATCGCTGTAACAAGCTTACATCTTCGAGATGATCTAGACGAGGATGCTATGTGCCACAACCAACTTGGCAGATGTTTTTCAGGTGTATGAATTGTGACCTGTTAACAGTTTCTCAATTAAACGTGAAGTCAATGAAGAATGAGGCGGCAAGCTGCTTCATTTGGAGTTGGTAATTTGGTACCGGACGGTATCCACTTTATTTGAGCATGAAAACTAAGGTTGGTACTGAAGTGATAGGAATCAATAGCAAAGGCGGCACATCCCCTACTCACATTTATCAACCTCCGGGCCATGATCGACGACTCAGCTCTCTTAGATTGCTCCAACTCGGTCGTCCCACATGCACCGCCCGATCGGGACCCCCCTCGGCCCCCGGGTTTCTCGAGACCTTCACGCATCCGGTACAAAAACTGACCGCCCACACACTGAGAGTGTTGTGCCGTGAGGTAATTACCCCGGTGACCGGTTCATTCCGAGGCACCGAGATCAGGTTACGTCGGGGCGATCCCGCTGCGAGGGCCATCCTCCGGGGCTATTCCCAGGGGCTGGGTGGGCCCTTTATGCATGGAAATTATTATCGAATTCCCCCTTCTCTGAAACGCGTTATTATTGTCAGCTTCAAAGTGAACCGGCGCCCAACTATTCAGAACCCTTGAGTCAAGAGAGTCTTAAAATTTACAAGAAATCTAACGCTGATGAGTAGTATGTAATGCCACCTACTAAATAATTCAACTATGTTTCTCCAAAATCGATTTTAAACTTTTGAAATAATGAAAAAATTCAAAATGAAAATAAGAAAAAATCTCAAAATTTTAGTAGGGTAGATTGTGGGAAAAATTGCCTCACAAGATTAGTATAACTGTAACAAAACCCACTAGTTGCTCCTGTACTCTCAGCCGCAAAGGACTCAGCAGTAAGTAAAAAATACATTTTTTGTTTTTCATATCAGATTTAAATAAGTGTATATTTATTGGTTGGTTTTTCCTGCCTTTCAAGGCCGTAAATGTGAAATATTTAGGCTCCCATGTGGAAGAACAATTTCTAGCGAACATTTTTCGAACCTCAGCGGTCTGGTTTGATGGTTCCTATCTTTCAAAATCAACTCAACTCAAAAATGGCGACTTATTATGCTTAGGGACTGGTCGAGTGTTCCTAGGAATAACCATTTCATACCATTACGTACACGAACCGTTCCAGTTTTCTTCTGAGGCCACATGGATAAGTTTGCAGATATCAGAGAGTAAGAATAAATAGTCTTCAATGCACACAAATAGAATAATGAACTCGATTTACAGTCAATCGTTCATTAGTGCTTTACTTCTACAAGCTAACTTGGAAAGGTGGTCAAGTATGCCTTTTAAATTTAAAAGAGGCAGTTGAAAATGTCGAAACAATATAAAACGAAAAACCCTTTCTTAGATGTAGGAAGAGGTAAAACGAAATGAGTCATCCTTCGGACTCTCTGATGGGAAAATAATACGATTTGCAGTGTGTAATCTTGGAAATCAAAAAAATATTTAGCTAAATGAACTTGCTCTAGACATGCTCTCCTGAATTGATAAGTACTCAGAAAAAAGTATATTAAAACTGAATATTTTGCTTCCGAGTCTACCAAGGTAGCGGAAGCATTGTTTTCCCTTACGGAATGTGAAAATTTTTTTGTCTCCAAAATCAAAAATTCCACTCGCATTTTGCGTTTTAGACCTTTCTGAACAATTTTGGTTCCGTGTTTGTCTGTCTGTCAGCAAATCCTTGTTACGGGCAAAACTACACGAAGTTATATTCCGATTTTGATGAAATTTTCAGGGATTGTGCGGGTTGGGGTGTAGATGGTCCCCTATGGGTTTCATGACCCCCGGATCAATAGTAGTCTCTGCGCATGCGCAAACGTGAAATCCTTGCTACGCGCATAACTCCGGGAGTTCTTGACCAATTTCGATGAAATTTTCAGGGATTGGTCGGTTTGATGTGTAGATGGACCCCTATAAGTTTCATGACCCCCGGATCAATAGTAGACTCTGCGCATGCGCAAACGTGAAATCCTTGTTACAATTACTCCTGCATAACAATAAATTTACCTAATTCAATATTTACTTCGGGATTGAACGTTCTTTAGTCAATAATAATTTTCAATGATCTATACAGTCATGTTATGGATACGAGGAAGCTATGTGCCACACCCACTTGGCAGACGTTTTTATTTCAGGTAATGTCTTTGTTACTCGTTGGTAGTCCATTAATGTCATTTGAATCGTAGTGGAAATTATTCCTGACAGATTCCAAATGACCTTTGCCGTTGGTTTGGAATCGAGTTGCGAAACCTTTCTAACCCTATCACGCAAGACAAATAGAGCTATTCACGGCATCCCTCGCCCGAAGATCCGGTGTTTGTAAAGGACCGTAGGTGTCTGAGCAGCCTATTCATCTCACTTAGTCTAAGATCTCTGAAGAAATGTCTTTCCGTTTATTGCTACGTATAGAACTACTTTGTATTTTCCTAGAACGGCTATTAAGCGCAGTCTATCCAATTTGGGTAGGCCAATTTATGTTCATGAATTACATTTAGCCTTGAGATTCAAATATTGCTCATGTTTATACCTGAATTATGTAGTTCTTTCATTTAAAATTTTGAAGTTTATGTCATGATTTTGTAATATATCCTTGAGCGGGCACAATCAGCTTCTTCCCACCAATGACATGATTTTACAAATCGATTGAATGGAATGTAGGAACTTTTAGTTTATAAATTGACTATATATTATCTTCAAAGTAGAATCATAAATCTTGCAATGTTAGAACTTCTTAGAAGATCCATCCACACCAGTCCTTCCGAACCAAAAGTTTACCCAATAATTTGTTCGTAATCGGATGAAAACTGCTGAAGTTTTGTGACACAAGAATTTTATGCATAAAATACTATTGATCTCGCAGTGATAAAATTCATGGAGATAACTCTCGACTTGCAAGATCACGGAAAATGTCATCGAAATTTCTAAATGTTTAAGTGAGTTACCAGGGTTTTACATTATCGTACACCAATCAAATCGTAATGTACAGCTCCTGTCCTGCGTTAGAACGTGCCAACTCCACGAGATACCTCGGAAAAATGATCGACGAAGAATTGAAATGGGAACCTCACATCTCTACTCTCGTCCAAAAGCTCCGTAAATTCGCCGATCTGTTGTACACCCTCCGTGGGTGCCTTCCAAAGGAAAGTCTAATTGTGGTATACGAGTCCCTTGTAAAGAGCATCATTAGCTTCGGCATTGTCGCCCCTACAACGGTTCCGAATCCTCTGACCATTTTGCAGAAAACGACACTAAAAATCATGGCTAGAAAACTGCGTAGGTTTCCAACCGTCGATTTACACAATTAAGTCCAAGTTTTCTCAATTCACCAACTGTATGTTAAATCATCTCTCGCTTTTTTTCACGAACACCCTGAATTTTTCAATATTCCTACAACTACAACAAACTGCAACCGAAAACACGAGTTTGAGTACCTCCAAACATATATTCTACAGTATGCCATTCTTTATCCGCCATTTACCGGATCAATTAGAGATTCCCCCAAATTTTTCAAGAAGCAATTACAAGAAGAAGATTTGTACAAGATTTGTAAAATTTCAGAGGGCTTAGAGAACTATCGAACTACCTGCGGTTGAGGGGTATGTTCCATTGTGTTTAACAATGCTCGATGAGATATTGTTTTTCTTCGGAATAGAATTCATTTTCATTCATTCAATTTTGAGTCATCCTGACAAATAAGTGGCTGTAACGTAAGATTTGTGAGTAATCTCAAAGTCACGAAAAAATCTAATCTCCCTCTCGTGTTTTTGTGTAATCTCATGATATTATCAGAGATGCATAATACTATTAGGTACTATCAATAATTCACTTATGGATGAATGTTTGCCGAAATGGGTGCGGAAAAGATTGCCGTAAAATGAATTGAATAGTTTTATCACGTAAAACATGCCTTGGAAACCCATATTGATGTTTTTTGGGATTGAAATCCATAATTTAAAATGTTAATATCCTGCCGTTACAGAACTTTCAAGAGGACGAGGAGCCCTTTAAGTTTACTGTTCTCCTTCATAAGACCTAGTGACATCACTTTGGTGACTCATTGGCCCTCCAGTTGAACTTACGTTGAGTGATGACCGAAACCGCGTCTCCATTTCTGATCCGGACCCCGGTACACAAGTTTCCCCGACACATGAATGATAAACGGCTCAAACTTCCTTCCACAAATAATGTTTGTTTCTCCAGTTTGGCGTCAGAGGCAGCTTAAATCAGCGAGGAATCTTCTCCTAATAACTATGATGTGCTCGCCTTCTCTTCCCATTCCTTCGACCTCGTCCCGTTATACTCGTGCCTACGTTCGTATAATTCTGCAGCTTGGACCAACTGCCCGTCAGGCCGACAATTTCTTCTCAGGAAATAAAAAAACTCGAGCGATGCCTGGAAAACAAACGCTGTAAATTATTACACAGAGGCTTAATGTGCCTCTTGCTTAATGTGCCCCGTACCTAAAACTTTCGTCAAAGTAAAATCCCTTAAAACCTCAAAAAAAGTCAAGGCGGCCTAAATTTGGACTTTTTTAAAAGAACTTTCCATGAGGAATCGAATGAGCCCCTCCCCAGGTCCGTAGCTCAAACCATTCCCGATGTATGGCCCGATTTATGGTGCCAACATTTGCATCCACATTCACTACATCACTAGGTTACTGCGATCAAAACAGAACGCTGCAAATTCTTTCAGTGGGGTTTATTATTCAATTGGCTTGATTCATGATTTGAATTTCTACTAAGCATTGGAGTGTGCGTGTTTCGCAGGTGATAGAGCGATTATTGAATTTCAGGAGGCACACAAATATGATCAACTGATCAATCCAAATAGGTATTTTGGTTGAGAACCGATTTAAGTGCTCTATGCATATCTCCTGAAATTCAATAATCGCTCTATCACCTGTGAAATACGCACACTCCAAAGCTAAGTAGAAATTCAAACCATGAATCATTGAATAATAAACCCCAGTGAAAGAATTTGCAGCGTTTTTTAATTGAACATTTTTTTCTCCTCTGTTGTGTGGCAAAACCATACGTTTTGACTGATACAAATGGAAACTTGATTTTCATCGCTCATTTTTCAATGAATAGAGCACGTTTTGAGATGAAACGACTTGTATTTTCGTGAAGAAACAGTCTCCCAAAACCGTAACCAATCATTAGTTGAAAAATCGGGCATGGTTTGACCTACGGACGTGGGGAAGGGCTCATTCGATTCCTAATGGTATGTTCTTCAAATGGGAAAATATTTAGGCCGATTCGACTAGTTTTGAGGTTTTCAGGGATTTTACAAAGCTTTTACAGCCCTTTCAGGGCACTTTAAATTGAGTGAGGGAGCTGGCTCAAGAATTTTGGCGTCGTCGGACCAAGATGGATTTTTCCTGAAAATTCCAGATTTTTTGCTCCAGCCGTTTCGGAGATATCGTGCGTACGGCGTACGGCGGACGGACGGAAAATTTTTATTGCAGATTCGGATTCTACACCCTTTGAAACGTAAACCATGAAATTTTCGGGGGGGGGGGGGGGGGGGGGGTTAGAATTTTTTTTCCCAGAGCGATTACAATGGTTTATTACTGAATAATAAACCAAAATTGAAAAAAACAATTACGGATATCAATCTTGGACCCTAAACTTGAACAAGTTTCTCAACGGTATCCTCACGACTTCATCGATTTAGGGAATCATTGAAATAACGAATGATAACACGTTAATTACCGTGGATTTCATCATTCCTGGGACTGTAGTTTGTAGTAGAACGCCCTCGTGCCAACGCACAGATATCGGGTTACGTTATTAGTCTGAGTGCTCTATTGAGAACTGGACTCCTCCCCTCGACTGTTGTCCTTCCCGCTATGTAAACAGGGAATTTTCTATGTTGCGGATTAACTTGATAACGTTCCCACCTTTCCACGGGATTAGGTTACTTGCCTGGTCTCGTTTGAAGTCGGCATCCCGGGGGAAAGGGATTTAATTGAATTTTCATCAGTCGGCTTCAGCCTTTACAGTACAGTTTTTCCAAGTGAACCGATGGTTCTCTTGAGCTGTCGAGCGTAAAACACAAACACACGCAATTTGAACTGAATGTAAGAAGATGATGAAACGGACAGTTGTTTGTGAAGGATACCTTTACCAGAATATTTTCATGTTTTCAAAAGACAAATTCAGAACAGCGTTACGTTTACACGCTTAATTAAAAAGTTCCCGTCATGCAGCATCGTATGAGCCAACATTCCAAAATTGTCGTCTTAAATTTTGGTTTATTATTCAATAATAAACCATTGTAATTGGTCTGGAAAAAAAATATTCTAACCCCCCCCCCCCCCCCCCCCCCCCTGAAAATGTCATGGTTTACGTTTCAAAGAATCCGAATCTGCAATAAAAAATTTTCCGTCCGTCCGCCGTACGCCCGATTTCTCCCAAACGGCTGGAACAAAAAAGCTGAAATTTTCAGGAGAAATCCATGTTGGTCCGACGACGCCCAATCCTTGAGCCAGCTCTCTCACTTAATTTAAAGTGCCCTTTAAGGGTTGTCAAAATTTTGTAAAATCTCTAAAAACCTCAAAAAAAGTCAAGGCGGCTTAAATTTGTACTCTTTTTGAAGAACTTTCCACGAGGAATCGAATGAGCCCCTCCCCAGGTCCGTAGGTCAAACCATTCCCGATCTATGGCCCGATTTATGGTGTCAACATTCGCGTTATTTTGGTTTATTATTGTTTTTGTGTTGATATCAGTAACCTAGTGACGTAGTGATGTAGTAATGTGGATACTGGAGTGAACTCCTAAAAGGCTTTGTAGCCGATACACGGGTTGAAGCATTCTGATACCATAAAAAAAACGCAGCAAATTCTTTCACTGGGGTTTATTATTCAATTGGCTTGCGTTCATGATTTGAATTTCTACTAAGCTTTGGAGTGTCCGTGTTTCACAAGTGATAGAGCGATTATTGAATTTCAGGAGGCACACAAATATAATCAACTGATCAATCCAAATATGTATTTTGGTTGAGAACAGATTTACGTGCTCCATGCATATCTCCTGAAATTCAATAACCGCTCTATCACCTGTGAAACAGGGACACTCCAAATTTTAGTATAAATTCAAATCATGAACGCAAGCCAATTGAATAATAAACCCCAGTGAAAGAATTTGCAGCGTTTTCATGGTGTTGAAATTTGATCATTTTATTTTGTAAAGAACTTGTTAAGAATCAATTTTATTGTGAAAACCCGTGTTCTGCATAATATTCGTCTAATAAAAGATTTTAAACATCCAAATTGTTTTGAATTTAATCGATTTGTTTGCAACGTTTTAATGAAATTGTAATACAGTTTCTCACATAACGTTTAGAATTAATTTTTAAGTGACTCACTTTGTGGGTGAAGAACATATTTGGAGTAACATTCAGCTCAAAAATATAAATGTAACAATAGTTAACTGTTTTTGACATTCTTTGAGATTTTTAAAATAAAAACCCTCCTCCCCCCTTCATTCTTTGATCATTCGGAGAGTTTTGAAAATGCAATCATTCGATTCAGCGAGAAAAATTATACAGTTATATTTTCCTTCACCCCTTCTATTTTATCCAACATCAGAGGCATTATCTCATGCCAAAACGCTGATTCATATGAAAAAAATTGGCGTTTTTCCATATTCAAACACCAATTTCTTTGTCAGAAATTGCTCTAAAATAAAATTTAATAAACCGATGGAAAGCTGACGAAATGTAGATGCTTTAATAATAGAGTTCATCCATTCTCCAGTAGATGGCATGTTGGTGAATCAACATCGAAATTTGTTGAAAAAAAAAAAAAAAAAAAAAAACCAGAAGGTTGACAAAAATTATAAGTTTAGGCTGAAAAAAACTATGTACGACGTGACTTAGGAGAAATGTTATGGAATCAAAACTTGACATTCTTTTCAATAGTACAATTTGAAATTTATTATTTATTATTATTATTATTTATTTTGGATGTATTGGTATTATCATAAGCTGGTCAGGAAAGAATTGTTCGGTTGGCTTTAGTTTCAAGGTGCGTACAAAAAAGAACTGTCCGCTCTCTTATTGCTAGCTTTCTTTTTAAAATCTTTTCAACAAAATGCATAAAATTTAGAATGAAAAAAAAAAATAAATAAATAAAAAAAAACACTTGAAGTTATTTAAGAGTTAAGGGTTATTAAACTAACTGTTTCGATCTGTGGGCTGTAAAACTCCGTCAGTTTTCATTATTTTAACTTTTTTCCTACAGAAATACTAAACGAATACGATAGGACTGGCTTTTGATAGGTATGACATTTGATTTTTTCAGAGAAAGTACAAACGGAAGTTTTGGGGTTCGTTTTTTTCACGAATTTCACCAATATTTACTGATATAATTCACTTCAGATTGATTGCTAATTTTACTGGGGTGTTTTTTTTTTCATGATCCTCCGGATATTTTTTTATTGTTGTATCAATTGTTCCCCTATATAATTTCTTCATTTGACCTCAATTAGTCGGAGTGGTTGTTGACGTTGTGACCATTTCTCGAGGAATTCAAAAGAAATAAACGGCGCCGTGACCGCGCGAAATATGATAATGTTGAAATCAATCGATCCACTTTTTTTAAGGGATAAATAGCTACTATTAGCCGCTGTAATGGCTCTGTTGACATGAGCAGCCGCTGGAAGAATATTAATTATTTCTCCTCAACAGAAAATGCGGATTGATATAATCGGCGAGCGAAGGAGTTGATTAGGTCACAATATTATGCCATTCGTTACTACTCCGCTCGTTACATAATAATTTTGTTTTGCTTTTTTTTATGTATCCATGGGAAAATTGAATTTTTATTAAACGATTTTAGATCGTTTCGGAACAGTCTGAAATTATTACATGTACGAAATTTTAACATTGGGTATGGCGAAGTGAGTCTCATATTCCAAGTAAAATCTCTAAAAAAGCTAGCGTAGGAATACATAATATTCGACATTATGGTAATGGCGAAAAGTTCAGTATGGTTAATTCAACTAAAATAAATCGCCCTCAAACTTCGAAAAATAACAAGCCTTCCGCATTACGCCAAAATGTCCGCTGTATGTCCATTAAGGTCTTCGAAATGGTACAAAAAAAGCTTTCATTTGCAAATGTACTCTTCTTATGGTTGGTCCTAACTTCAAACGATCGCCTCATCCGTAGATGCTATGGGCCGAAACTGTTCGAAAACATTCCAAATACGTGGTTTTTCGGGGACATAGGCAAGTGGAATGTCGTTTTGTGGTAACTGTAGACGTAAAATCGACTGAGATAGGTTTCAGATCTGTATATCAAATAATTGAAATTTCTGAACCTGTAAGTGAGCCCCAAACCTTACAATGACACGATGAATCATGCGTGGTAATAAGAAAAATTACAAATCCTTGTTTCAAAATTGGCAGCGTTTGAACACATTTAATGAAATTTAAGTACAATTTTCATCATAAGTTTGAGTTTTAATGTTTAGCTGAGGGAAAACCGAAGTTTGATTGTGTTTCCAGCTATACTGTAGGGACAGGGTCACTGTGATCACTAGAATCTGCTCTTCAATATACCTTGCTTGAGGAAGGACATAGCCATCTCACATAAATGAATTTATCATAAAGTTATTTTAAAAACGCTGCAAATTCTTTCACTGGGGTTTATTATTCAATTCGCTTGCGTTCATGATTTGAATTTCAGGAGATATGCATAGAGCACGTAAATCTGTTCTCAACCAAAGTACCTATTTGGATTGTTCAGTTGATCATATTTGTGTGCCTCCTCAAATTCAATAATCACTCTATCACCTGTGAAACACGCACACTCCAAAGCTTAGTAGAAATTCAAATCATGAACGCAAGCCAATTGAATAATAAACCCCAGTGAAAGAATTTGCAGCGTTTCATGCGTATCAGAATGCTTCAACCCGTGTATCGGCTACAAAGCCTTTTAGGAGTTCACTCCAGTATCCACATTACTACACCATAAATCGGGCCGTATATCGGGAATGGTTTGAGCTACGAACCTGGGGAAAGGCTCATTCGATTCCTCATGGAAAGTTCTTCAAAAAGAGTCCAAATTTAGGCCGCTTCAACTTGTTTTGAGGTTTTTAGGGATTTCATAAAATTTTGACAGCCCTTAAAGGGCACTTTAAATTGAGTGCGAGTGCTGGCTAATGAATTGGGGCGTTGTCGGACCAATATTGATTTTTTCTGAAAATTTCAGATATTTTACTCCAGCCGTTTGGGAGGAATCGTGCGTACGGCGGACGGACGGAAATATTTTTATTGCAGATTCGGATTCTACACCCTTTGAAACGTAAACCATGAAATTTTCAGGGGGGTTAGAATTTTTTTTCGAGAGCGATTACAATGGTTTATTATTGAATAATAAATCAATATTATGTTGTCTACCACCTAGGACTACATCTGCTAATGTATTTAATACTGTCAAGCTCTTTACCATAACGCAATAGTATGTTTGTAACCAGAGGAATCTTTGACCATCAAAATGTAGTTTTTATTGTGAATTCAAGATGTCGGAGTCTCGGGTATATTCGACGGTAAATGGAACTAGTAACTATTCGTATGCATTACCTCGCCTGACCTCCTATCCCATTTCTCCATAAGGAGATCACCCCTCCCGCCCTTCCCCAAATGATGTAAACACCTCTAACAAGGTCCTCCGCAGTGCTAATAACACCTGTACCATACGGCCCGAGGGCTCTTGTCCGCATAGCAATTTTCATATTAGAACAAGAGCGCACCAGCGCGTGAAAGCAGATGGATTTATAACTTGCCGCATCCCCGGGAACCCCGCCGTTTTATGAAGCTTCTAATCAACAAGGGGTTGACCTTATCGCGGAATTATCCACAGGAAAGGGAGCCACATTGCGTGGGAGGACGGTCTCAGCGAATAGATTAATGAGCTCCCTCTGATGCAGCTGACTTGGCTTCGTTATTGCTTTGATGGGCTCTTTGCCTTCTTCATTCTTCATTTTATCTATTTTTATTTTCTTTTATTCATTATTTTGTTCTATTTTTCTTCGAATGCTCAAAGGGATTTCTGCGAGCGGATAAAAGATATTTCTTGACAGTTTTCTTTCGGTCGGTTTATCGAAACAAGTTCCATTGTTCCTACTGAATTAACCAGTCCACTGTATAATCCCGGTAATTAATTTATCTCGTGCTCGTGAACATTAATTCAAAGGCTAGAATCTGGACAACTGCATTTCACTGGCAGTCTTCATTGAAAAACAGTGCAAATACTAAGCACATCGGTTTTTTATTTCTGTATGTGCCTCTTTTGCAGCTCAGGGATCAATAGACTACAATTATTGAACATCTAAAGTTTATAATTATAAAACTCGATTTATTGACAAACAAAGCGGTAGGAACTTTCTTTTTAGTTTCTAAGGGATTTTAATTTATATCTCTTTTAGTGCTAACTCATTCAAATTATGTCGAACTTCTTCTTATCGATTTTTTAAAGAAAAAAATAAGCTATTCAGATTTCTTTGTAAATGCTGAAATCTAAAACGGGAAGAGGCGATCGTCTGGAAATCCGTCTTTCACCCAACAGACCGCAATCCTAGATTTTAAATTATTTCATTTTTTAATTGAAAATTTCGTTCTATCACCAAAAAATGGTTTATGCAATCAACAGATCAAGTTTGTTAGCCAGCTCGGTCGGTCTATTAGAAGAGGTCCAAATTTACAGTTCAAAGGTCCGAAATTTGCTTTTTCAAATGGCTAGTTTATTAGATACTTCAAATGAAATATTCAGTCAATATCAAATAAAAAACTGGCTATTTTGTGGCAAAGTATGAGGATGAGGGTTTGAACTCAATGAAACTATCCTTGCCAAACTTTTAGTTTAAGTAAAACCTTTTTAGGACCTACAACAATTGTAGAGTCAGCATAGGAATATTACTAACAGTACAACTACAAAACACACTCGAAAATGTCTGGGAAAAAAATCAACAACTGTCGATCGCTAATCTTCAATGCAATAAAAAGATGTTATCTGACATCAAATAGAGAATTTAACGCTCTGTCTAGCGGTGTCTTCAAATTTGATCTATCTATAAAATTGAAGTTTTAGTGACATTATATAGAAAACACGAAAAAAAATTTAAATTGCGAATAACTCGAAAACGAAGCCTCTAAAAAAAAAAAAAAAAATTGCTAAGAGGCACTTTTGGTCGGAAATGATTTATAGAATACGTAGGAATCGGATTGTGCATAACTCCTGGGATACCCTGTATAACGAGTTCTTTCTAATTTTTACAAGCCCTGAAGACGGTTGCATATGAACCGAAAGCTAGACGATGAGAAGGTTAACCCCTGATATTTTATCATCAACTTCATGTGCACCAAAATCACTGATATTCGTATTCATGAATTTTAACAGAACTCGTATGAGATGCATTAAATTTCACTATTTTTTTCACTGTTGCTAACTTTAAAGTTTTGACTGGATGGAGTTTCATGTTTTAGTGATGGATTACAACGGTTTATTTTGGAAAATATTGAATCAAAATTGCCCTATGAGAAAATAATGAACGACATCCTACAAGAAATTCACCCATTCCAGTGATGCCAATCAATACCGAATAGAAAGAGAAAAAATGTAGAAATTTAAATAATTTATAGGATGTCATTCATTATTTTCTGAAATATAATAATGATTATTATATTTGTTAATGCTCTCCCAAGTGTTCTTCAGTTCGATGAATATGTTGTGTTTGTCTGTTACAGGTACTTGAAAACCCTTTCCCGCTACCAAGCTAACCACGAGTGAAATAGGAACATTTAATAGTAAGTGAAGTAATACATTAACAATCCTACATGCCGAGTATGTAACGCCCTAAGTGATGAAGTTTATGGGGAGAGATGTGCTCATCGAGCAGTTTCCGTGAGGCTAAGGGGCCCGAGGAAACACGTGCGAGGACTTGGACTGGAGGACGGAGCAGCAATTTGGCTACCTACCAGAAGAATGAAATCACACACACACAGTTACAAAAAAAAAAAAAAAAAAAAAAATCAGATTATTTTGGCAAAATCAATTTGAATTTTTGGCATGTCATCAAATTGAAAATTTTGGCAAAGTAATTGGAACCTTTGGCACAAATGATTTGTAATATTTTTGGCATCTCAATTTAAACTTTTGGTGACTCAATTTCAACTTTCGGCATTCCAATTCGAGCTTATGGCATATCAATTTTTACTTTTCACAACCCCAACTATTCCAATATTCCACCCCATATAAATCCCCCCCCCCCAATAAATGTTTTTTTCTCTCTCTCATATCGTTAATATTAGTTTTCAAACAATCGATTAAACTACAAAAATTTTAAAATTCAAAATCTTTGATTTGGTAGCACTATGTTACTCTGACCGACTTTTGTATGCCATAATTTCAGGGCAGTTCTGCGCTAACTTACGGAAATTTCATGCAGTCATGAGTACAACTAGATGTTTTAGTTGATCTTATTGAATTTCATGAGGCACACAAATATGATCAACTGATCAATCCAGAAAGGTATTTTGGTTGAGAACAGATTCACGTGCTCTATGCATATCTCCTGAAATTCAATAATCGCTCTATCACCTGTGAAACAGGGACACTCCAAAGCTTGGCAGACATTCAAATCATGAACGCAAGCCATTTGAATAATAAACCCCAGTGAAAGAATTTGCAGCGTTTTTTATTTATATAACGATTGACTTTCAGGTTGGTAGGTATTTCGTTTTACTTTTATATGTTATCTTGTGTTATCTACTTCACGGATTAAAGTTAATAGTCCTACCACTTCGACCCAACTTCCTAAGATTCCCGAAGTTGTGCCATCTCCAAGGCGCGGAACCCCTCACCCCAGAAACTTGAAGTGCAACCAACTTTTACGGCCGAGTCGTAAACCTCCCCCGGTCCGGTAGTCTCCTGGAACCTCCCAGGTAATTGGAAGAGCCTTCCCAGCTTCCCTTTTTCGCCGCAGCGGTGCAAAGCCGATTGCTCGATGACGACAATTCATTTTGGTTTATTATTTCTAATAACAAACCTTTGTAATCGTCCAAGAAAAACTATTTGTTAATCCTCCTGTGCAGAGTTTAGATAATGTCCCATAGACTACGTCTAATACACACAGATTAGTGATTTACGGTGAAGGCCTCTGTGATACAAAAATAACAAACCTCTGCGTGATAGTTCTCAGCGTTTTCCCTTCAATAACCAAATACTGAGAAGCGAATGAATGTGCGAGACATGAATGCTGAATGTACAATATGTATACAATATTCAACTACTTACTTCCTATAATTCATCCATTATCCTATCACCACAGTCTGTCAGGCGGACTACCCATACAGCCTGATAAGAGTGTGTGCACTGCGTTAATGAAAGAAATAAACAATGGATTAACGAAATGTTCAGCAGGGTGCTCAAACATGGATCTCGTAAATTGGAGCATTTACATGTGCAGAGTGTCTCAATTGAAATCCGTTAAACATCATTGACGTCCTACTCGTGGCTGGGGGGTCTGTTTAATCACCTATGTCAGTTGCGATATTTGCATTTATTTGACCGGCCCCCCTCGCAAAAATCCCCCGAAATAATGAATCTCATCCCGGCATCGAAAAAGTCGGCTAAAATATGTCGGGAGGAGACGGAGGCAGCGCTCTTTGGACGTGCGAATATCTGCAGGCCATCTGTGGCCTTTACACCCCCACTAGCAGCATTCTTTGCACCAACCTGGTCGATAGAGTTGCGGATTTTGTGGAAGTTGTATAAACGCGGAGTCGTTGCAACACCAAAGCATACAACACTTAAACGAGTGTATTTAATCTAGCATTTTAGCTAATTTACGGATGGGTGCTACGAAAATAACCCTTGACGCATTAAAGCGTCTGACTCTCGTTGTTGCCATTATTATTTTGATGAGATTGTGGATTTGGTTCGGATCACGTTTTTGAAGTGTGAAACCATTTTTCGAAAAACGTTGGAGATTTTTTTTGTATTCAGAGCGACACCTGTCGAATAGGTTCAATTCACAGTTTTAATACATAAATACATCTTCCTTCGAGAAGCTGGATAAACAAAGGCGTTACAGGTACCTACTAGACTGTAGTGCTGAGGAAATGCTTCATTCTAAGCAGGCATGTTGATATTAAAGAATATAAAACTCATAATAAAACTAATTAATTAAAAAAAGTAATGAAAAAGTATAAAAAAGAATAATGAATCCCTTTTGAAATGTAAATAGGCACCCAAATAAATCAAAACAATCCAAATCTGCCTATTTCTGTGTTGAGCAGATTTTCCATTTTTCGTGGAGATTTCAATAAATGTACCATGATCTTACAAATTGTTGTAGAGGTCACTACTTAGAAAAAAGAACTGTTTCTTGAATAGGGAAGCAGAGTATTTTAGCATTTCTATGTTTGCAACTGTACAGTGGTAAATTTATTAAGCTACCTCAAGCCCAAACTTCACCATTCATTGCGAACGAAGGAAACGACCAGAAACCAAATGGAAACGTCAGAAAATCAGAGTATTTTGCATTTCGAATTACATGAATTTTACTCGAACGAAGGAAACGACCAGAAACCAAATGGAAACGTCAGAAATCGTGCGAATTACATGAATTTTACTTTTGCTCCAGGCAACCTATGCTTCAGTTAGCATAGGATAACAGGAATTTTACATATGTTAATGCACAGAGGGGTGATGACATAGAGGTGATGGTAAACTCGGCCAACTCTTAAATTACCTGTTTTGAGAGGTTTGCAAATGGAAAACTCGGCCCAAATTACGAACGAATGAATGAGTGAACGAGTGATTCAAATTTTCAATTTTTTTTGGCCATCGTCAAAGTTTAAATACTATTAAAATTTAAATGAATAAATACATACATAAATGTCATTCTGATGGAGCGTAATGGCTGGTGACACTCACACGAGACCATGTGGTGTCAGGCTGCCACTCAGCTATCTTTCTATGTGTTGCCTCAGGAATGTTTGTCTGTTTTTCGTGTGGGAATTTTTAGAATTATGTGGGTCGGCGCAGCTATTAATTTTGATTAGGACCTCTTTTTGGTAATTTAGTAGTTACGAGGAAAATGAGAGGATGTTAAGGTGAGGTGTTGGAAAAGTAAAGTAGGAATGGAAGGACTCACAGGTATTTGTAGTCAGGTTCAAATCAGAAGAGGGTGAAGCCCACATCATTGGAGGATACATGGATGTTGAAAGAACGTAGGTGCTACGAAAATACAACGTGAATGTAGTCAGTGGTTTCGACCTTTTCGCAGCTCTCCCAACATGAAATTCATTATAGCAAGCTTCTACATGCTCAGATTTTAAAAATGGTGGTTCAAAAGTGAAATCTACAACACAATAATTTTTTTTTTCGGTGGCAGGTGAGGAAATTTTTGAGATCTTAGGTGGAAATCGGGTCCCCTAAGATACCCAAAAGGGACCGCACTTTGGGTTATGAGGGATTCAAACCCACTAAAACCTCACCTTCATTTCCACACGAAACTCAGCCTGGAACTGTTTGACACATTACTTCAGGCTGGTTCTAGGGAAGGATTTAGTAATCCTCTCGGTCCGTGTTCTCCCTGCTCTGCCCCTCCCGTTCCTTCACAGCCTTCATTTCCTGGATCTTTTCAGAAAAGGATGCAACGGCGGTCCAGTTCTGTTCACGCTCAAGCATTTTACTAAAGATACGTTCTGGTGTCATGTCCTGAGGGATAGCTCCAGTGTCTGCTGAAGCCAACTTCTGAATGGCAGTCCAGTATTCACATTTCAAAAAAATGGAACACATCATCATCCTGGATCCTTGCAATACGGGCATGCTGGGTCATCCACTTTCCCCATGTAGTTAGTGGCGACCTTTTCGAGTCCATGGCCAAGAGGAACTGTGTCATAATAAAGTTCTACCTCTCATGTGGTCTTTCATCCATGTGGTCGATAAAAATAATTAACCAGTGCAGTCCATCTTCCTCGGTGTTCTCCTATCCACACCTCCTGCCAGTTAGCCATTGACAACACAATAATGAACAAAACGGCCAGGCAATGCGACGAGCTTTTTGCAAGCCAACTTCGAGGTCCGTCACGATCGTGGTGGCCAAAACTAGCAAATCGTGTTCATTGCACACGTCATTTAAAGCGTTAAAACATAATTCATACATCGAAGCCTTTTCAAAAGACAAAACACCAAACGTATTTAATTCTCATTCATGTACGCATGGAACGTCAGGAATTGATAAACAAAGTTCGGGCTGACAATAACATTCACTTGTTGGGACATCTTCCTGAGCAACTGAGGCTGGGCCGAATCTTCCATATTGATAATCCTCGCTATCTTAACGACCCAAGGTGGGGGACGAGTTAACCATTCCTACCTAGCCCTGAAGTGTGACCATCGGAGCTTTGAGCCGAGTTGACTAATTCCCAGGATGATTTTGAACAAAAATGTGGGTGATCGTTTAAATTTTTTTTTACATTTTTGCTCACGATCTGTAAGCACTTTGTGTTTCATCGATAGACTTGTTATGCGCTCCCTGGAGGAAGGGTGACTCCACGCGGAACATGATGAAGAAGTGAGAATAGTGCGTCAAGCGTAAAAGAAACTGCTCGCACCCTACAGGGTTTTTATTTGCTCAAATCTCGAAGATAGATTTGAAGATGGAAAAGGGACTCACGTCGTAAACAGAGTTTACAGAGCTCAATCTTTTTTTTTTTTAGAATACTCGGTAGATCGTAGGTGCGTGTGTAGAATGATGAAGGTCAAAGCTAAATCCATCTCAATATTCCAGTGTGCCAAGGAACCTGACAGCATCTTCGAAAATAACTCGGTTGGATTCAGAAGTCCAGGTGTGGTAAAGATTGGTGATGTTTAGAAGACATCCAAGAAGTTTTCAGACATTTAAAAAAGTCGAACAACAATGAGTGATTAGTTTAATTATTTAGCTGGATTTCTGGACAGTGTTCAGTTGTTCACTATAGTCATTATTGTTAGCCGGTTTTTATCAAAATTGAATAGTTCTGATCGATTTTGGTGCAATAGTCTTCAGGCTATTTGATGCTACGAAATCGCTCCAGGGTTCTTTTTACCTTATATTTATAGCTTCTTGAATATGAGCTTCGTTTTTGATTTTTTCGTATATATCAATATGTTAATAAATAAAGAAGAGAGATGTGGAGATTTCGAAACTAAAAAGACGGAAAGCGTAGAGTGGTTTTTACGAGCGAAAACAGACTCTACAAAGGAAAACGGCGTGTAAAATGAGGACCCTCCCTGTCCCCGCGATCAAGGATCACCGGGTCCTAATATAAAACTACGGTTTTATATGCGATCGAGGGGGAACCCGTCCAAGCTGAATTGTTTCCGTCCCCGAATTTTCTTCCTTTATACTTTTTTTTATTTTATTTTAGAAGGGAGGACCTTCGGAGATATTTACTGAGGTAATAAATATCGAGAGGCTTTTATTGCTTCCAAATCTTGCTGCGTTGCTTCTGAAACTTTTAAAGACAAAACGGAGTTCACCTTTTTCTCTTGAAGGATCAATAAAACAATCCTGGTTTTCCTCGAAAGTCTTATATTTATTTGAAACAATAAATCATTTATTGACTTCTCGCATACCAAGTGCTACCAAATGTTAACTAAATGTACCTGGAATATTCACCAGAATTCAATAAAATTCTACCAATGTTGATTGGTTATATTACTAAACAGGCACGTATTTGTGCATGTAACGCGCCTTGGCTCGTTGTTTTTGTATATACAGGGTGTCTCCTAACCAATGGATCACCCCCCTAAAATCGCCAACATGAGGGTGAACGAAACTTTTTTTTTGGATCTTCATATTTTTTTCCAAGGATTTCAAATATTATATTTGCTCACTCCGCGCAATTGCGCAACCATACGCAATTGACACTAACTTTCTTATTTTAAATGAGAACCCGCATTTTTTATTGCAGATTCGGATTTTACCCGAAATTTCATGAAAATTTGACCAATCAACCAAATTTTTTGATTGGGCATAACCGGTTCAGCGATCACGCAAAGTTGCGCAACACCAAATTTGTCAAATAGTGGATGATGGTGAACTGTAAAGTGTGGCTCATGAATTTTCATTGATTTTAACGCTGATTCACGTGATGATGCGGGTTCTCATTTAAAATAAGAAAGTTAGTGTCAATCGCGCGGTGTGTGTAAATATGATATTTGAAATCCTTGGAAAAAAATATGAAGATTCAAACAAAAATTTTTTTGTTTACCTTCATTTTGGCGATTTTAGGGGGGTGATCCATTGGATAGAAGACACCCTGTATACGTTTTTCACTTATTGGTGACAACGTGTCATCAGGAACAGGTGGCTCCAGCCTTGAAACCCAGGGGGTACACCAAGACCATAACGGACAACCATGAAGGGAACGTGAGATAAAAATGAGCTTTTCTCACCCAAAACACAATTTTCAACTACCAATATTGCAAACGAAATCAATCTTGTCCGCTTTCTCGGCTTCAAATCGTGGAACTAACGATTCAATCCTACCTTTAAAAGAAGTTCACTAATAGCTGCTGTTCAAATTGCTAAAAAAAGAAAGAAATGATTGTTGAACTTCAAAAAACCTTGTGCAACAGTTGAGATTCGTATCTGCCCCGCATGGATCATCGTGGAGGTGATAGCCCCTTTCCATCTTTAACCCAATCTTCATTCCTAATATTGCAGCAAAGAAGACAATGGAAGCAGAAAAGTTTATTACTTAAATCACATCCGCGCAGCCAATCAACCTTTTCGTAGCGATGAGGGTTGAACTTGCGAACCGTGGAACGATTTATGCTTGCCTTTGAGGTGGTTGCAGTCCTGTCAATAAGGGCATTGGGCGTCCTGCATCGCGAATAATCACTCTTTGCTCCGTCGACAGTTTAGCGAACTAAAGCAGTATAGCACAGTATTCATCGCGCATTTGCAGCTAACACTGTTCCGTCACAAGGGTTGGTTACAATTAACTGATAATAGGATAAGAGTGTGTTTTGGTGTTTCTTGCGCACTCTAGTGGGTGAGCGGACAACAATTTTTGCTCCTGTGTGAACTCTCTGAAATGTGCGCTTTAATTCAGGACCTCTCATTGGTTCATTCTTTGGACCCGTATCCAATCAACGCTGGTTCCCTTCCATTCAGAGCACAGACGGGGTTTCGCTCTTGGATAGCTAACCCCTAGCCCCTCTTACCAAACTCACGACTCCATTATCCTCTCACCCATTCTGAGGTTCTGTTTGGCGAATGGATTTGAAAATCTTCTGCTCTTCAATGAGGATTCGTGGCGAATTGGAAAACATTATCATAATATTATAATTATAATCTTTTTCATTTTGGCCAGGGGGTGCAGATGTGCCTTTGCTCCTGTCAGCAGCCGCTCATGATCAGGAATAAACAACAATTTGAGTTTATAGTATT
The DNA here is from genome assembly GCA_031894815.1 of Creontiades dilutus. NCBI lineage: Eukaryota > Metazoa > Arthropoda > Insecta > Hemiptera > Miridae > Creontiades > Creontiades dilutus. The sequence goes on from JAVIWC010000391.1 coordinate 370,973, forward strand.
GGGTTTTTGGATATTATAGAGGGTATCAGATTCGTAAATCAGAAAGTGAAATTCAACAAGTGAACAGAAAGTGAAATTCAAGACCAACTTGGTATTTCATTATAATATTTTATATACAGACATATGTACGAGCTCGACTGGCAATCTGTGGCAATCTATACAAATACATTAAACGTGTTTGTATTGGCTTCTCACCTTTTTGCATACAGCAGAATAAAAGGTTACCGTTTTTTTCAACCAATTCTGCAACCATGCTCTAAATTGTAATCGTTGATTGACTTTGATGGTAAAAAACAACAATTTAATGGGATTGAACAGTGATTCAATGATATTTTGCCTAACATTATCAATGTAGAACCTACAATAAATAGGTAATGATTTGTTAGTTATGATGGCTTCATATTCAAAATCAATTCAACATCGTTACTTGCTTTCTTTGATTTTGTTGAACCCATTCTGCTGATGAAATGAATTTCCTCATCAACTTTGTCGAAAGTGATTTACTCGTAGTTCTTAATGATGTTGAAGCTTAAGGTTCTTACTCACGTTCGTTGGTTTCGGCTCTCAACAAAAATTATATAATGTCTCAGTTTAGCGGACTAGTGTTTGGTTTCTTCCACCGAGAATTTCGTTCCTGTTCAATTAACTAACAGGATTTCGACGCCTGGATCTCAAATATTGATCGTACAACTGACCAACAGGTGAAGCCGTTCATTGACCGACCATTGTCGTTCTGGAGGGCTTCCTAAACGGGGCTGTTCCCCTTCGAAATTAATTTCCGTTACCACTATTGATATAGGTGTGTCCATCGGCTGGAACGCTTTAGTTTTGCCTTAAAATTTAGCCTCTGCATGATTCGATTGATCGATGTAGCTTAACATTGAATTTGACGGAAACTGCGGATTCATCACCCTTTAAGTCTTTACAAGACGGTAGGTGCAATAGCATTTGAAATACGCAATAAAACAAACATTTGTAACTAAACGATTTTTGAATAAATGATCAGCATAAGGCTTCCCCTGTGCATGAAAACTCCGACAACGGGATATCTGGAACACTTGGAAAGCCACAAAACAAAAATAACTCATTCTACAACTCTTGAATAAAGGCTTATATAACAGTTCTTAGGATAGATTCAACCTAATGATGCTCTTCAATTTTAAACTTCTCCTTAAATTTTACTTCCGTAATATATGCCCCACCCCAGGCTATCATTTCATCAGGGTTGAAAAGTTCGGTCATTACTTCACCTTTATTCTGCAAGAGGTACTGAATATTATCGGTTACTGTATTAAATCGACTGTAGTAACAATATTACAGATATCTGCTGATACGGCTGTCCTCTCTGTTGGAGATGATATAGAAGCTGCAACACGCAAACTACAGACAGCTACTACTGAGGTTTCTAAGTGGACCAAGATGTGGAGAATGAAGCTGAACGAATCAAAATCAGCCCACATCAACTTTAATAACCGAAAAGTCCCAATCTTGAATGTTGAGAACAATTCGAATACAATACCGCATACTGAAGCAGTTAAATACTTGGGTTTGACACTTGACTCTAAATTAAACTGGAATAAACACATAGAAAAGAAGAAAGAAGAACTTAAAATCAAGTACAGAAGGATGTATTGGCTAATGGGAAGGAATTCCCATCTCTCTCTTCACAACAAACTGCTTATATATAAGCAGATCTTTCGCCCTATTTGGACCTATGGGATACAGATCTGGGGCTGTGCCAAGAAATCAAATATTAAGAAAATCCAAACCTTTCAGAATAAAATACTGAGAAGTATAGTTGGAGCCCCTTGGTACATGCGAAACGATGATATTCATCGAGATTTGAGGATGGAGACAGTCTATGAAATTATTGCAAAATACGCAAGGAAGCATGAAGATCGCCTCCACAAACACGAGAACCCGGAGATGCTCTACGTTTGGGACAACCAAGGTGAAATCCGACGTCTCAAGCGAAACAAACCACTGGATTTAGTTGTGCTGCGTGAATAGAAGTGCAATCGAACGCAGTGCTAATTAATTGAGGTATATAATAAAGGGCTAGGTTTTGCTGTAAACCTACCCTCTTGGAGTGTACCTTTATTGATATGCAAAATTGCTAGATGAAATGTATTTGATTTTTCGGTTGCAATTAATAAATCACGAATAACAAAATCTGCGCATTATGCAAACTATTATAATATCCAGCTATAAAACAACTAGTGGAATCAAAGTATTTTTATTATTTCAAAGATACGGAACTCCGAAATGTTATACATAAAAGTCTTTAAAATAACTTGGAAGCTGCCTCAAAATAGCTGTATTTAAAATTGCCTCAGTATGAACCCAGTGAGGAAATTAAAAAACTTCCGAGCATGTTTCCTTTTTTGGTATCTTGCCTTTTTTCTCACAAAATATCCGTATACGTGAGGAAGTAGGGGAGTGAGGGGTAATACCGTGCATCGGGTAATGCCGCCCATTGCTGTTTCGGATGTTTGAATCGACACCAGAAACGTGGGAATGAGCGCCGATCCTAGAGAATTGTCCCGCCAACTAGGTTCTAGCGTTACCCTACCTGCAAAGTTAGCCTTCTTGACGTGAGTGCAGTGAGTATTTTTCCGAATCGTTTGATGTTATTTCTTGTGCATCGGAAATAAGCAATGTAAGTCCCATTTCCAACTCTTTTTTAGATTAGTTTTCATGTATATACGCAGAATTTCATCATCTTTCTGAAGCACTAACCAAATTTAAGTTTTGATTGTAAATGAAGTCAGCGTGAATGAATTTCGAAAAACGTAAACATTGGGGTAATGCCGCCCATCGTATCGGGGGAATGCCGTGCATTTCTGAAACGTCAAAAAAAGATGGAAAAGAACAACAAATAACAACAAAGCGCCAAATTCAGCTGGATTTTGATCAACTCACTACTAGTAGCAGAGATGGGGTTCAGAAGAAGAAGAAGAGAAAGGTGGAAATCATGAAAAAAATTGAAAGCCCTCAAAAAAAGAAAGAGAAGCGCAAGAGAACCAGAAGTGAGAGCAGTGACAGTGATGACTGGGGAGATATCTCTGAGGGAGACCTTGTTGGAGACACAGACGAAGATGTTGAAGAATTCTTGACTTCGTCTTTTGTGGACAGCTTGTGTACAATTTGCCAAGAAGCCGATAATAATTCGCCAAAGTGGAATTGCGAGCGCTGCAATCACATGCCACTAATTGTGTTCCATGGGACGACCTGATCGCTGACTACCTATTTTATAATTTTGTAAAGGATGAAAAGCTAAATATTAATGTGGGTTCAAAAAAGCTATATACAAGACTGTAGTTTACCTATTTCTACGTCGTGGTTCATTTTAACTATAGTTCATTGACTGTTTTCATGGTTTTTATTGTTATAAATACATTTAACCTTCTAACTTTGGAAAAAATGGGTTGAATGACGGTTGAGAGGGGAACATAATTCAGTTCTCGGGGTTGGGCGTCATTACCCCACGGTGTGGGAAATGCTTCGCAAAGCACTTTATTAACATTCTCGGCTATTGTTCCTCAAAAAATCGTTTATTGTATGGGGTAAATGCTCAGATATCGAAAATAGAATAAATTCTTGAGCCATTCGTGCAAGAAAACATTTTTATGATGTTCTGTCCCTTAACTGTATGGTTCCAAAGTTAAGTGCACTGTGTTACCCCTCGTTCCCCTAATGTTGGTTATTTAATATTTCCTGTACAACATCAGCAAAATTTGGCTTTATCGAATGCAGCACGTCTTCAGACGCTACTTGTACGCATTGAATAAGATATTTTTGATTTTCCATTAATATTAATCGCGTTCTTTCTCAAAAGTTTGAGTTAATTGATCTCCCTGGAACGACGAGCTCTTCTTTGTGTGGGCCGTGGTTATACTCGTATTTTCTCCGTTTATAAAACAAAAAATCACCTTGACACCGGTCGAATAACAAGGTATATCAACGGTAATATATTTTTCATTTTAAATTTACTATCAATATTAATCACTATTATGATTGAAGAAAAAGGTTGTTCTGATCGTTTACTTGATTTGAAATCCCGTAAATCTTTTCGCGAATTTTAATGGCTGACGAACGACCAGAGCTCACCATTATACGTCACACGCTATCTCTCTGGTCTCGGAACCACTCCTAAGCTGCCCAGCTTATCCCTGGAAAACTGGTTTCAAACTTTCTTTAGGAGCAGCTTCATACCTAGATGATTGTAAAATAGCGATAAAGTTACCGCGGCGTGTAAGTTATTCCTTCCCGATAATCTGAAGTTGTTGACAATACGTGGTGTTGTATTACTTTATCAAGACAAGCTGAGGTTTCTCCTTTGAATAAAACGCCGAGGTATGTGTATCTAAGGCCCTTTCGAAAACTAGGCCTTAGAAACCACGAGCTAGTTGAAGATTCAGAAAGTTCTCCCTTGAGAGTGTGTAGCGACCCAACAGTTTTAGTTTATAACTTATACATCGGATTCAGAATACTGTTAAAGAAAATTACATTAGGTCAGGGTTGCCATTTATTTCTACTTCACCGATTTTGATGAAATTTTATCGAGTTAGGTATAACGTAATACCTCGTATCCCCGACATTTTACTCTGTGAATCCCTTTTATTACGAAATGGACAATCAAAAGAACAGTGTTTCATGGATTTTAGTTGGGAAAGCGCCAATTCAAAAATGTTGCTGATCAGTCTGTAGTTGAAGGAACAATGTTTTCATCATTGCCCAAGCCAAACACGCAAAATACGACAGAGTCGCTGAAGACCTAAGAGGGTCTTTCACGCCACTCGTCATTTCATGCGATGGCGCATCACATAAAGAGTATGAAGCCTTTCTCAAAAACGTTTCCTTACGCCTCTCCAACAAGTGGTCTAAATCCTACTCCCAGGTGATGATGTGGGCACGAGTGAAAACTCAGTTCTCAGTTCACCGAGCAGTTTCCATGAGGCTAAGGGGCCCGAGGAAACACGTGCGAGGACTTGGACTGGAGGACGGAGCAGCAATTTGGCTACCAGAAGAATAAAATCACACACACACACACACACACACACACACACACACACACACACACACACACACACACACACACACACACACACACACACACAGATTCAAATTGAAAATTTTGGCAAAGTAATTTTAACCTTTGGCACAAATAAATTTTAATATTTTTGGCATCTTAATTTCAACTTTTGGCGACTCAATTTCAACTTTCGGCATACCAATTCGAGCTTTTGGCATATCAATTTATACTTTTCACAACCCCAACTATTCCAACATTCCACCCCATATAATGATCAATAAATGGTTTTTTTTTTCTCTCTCTCAAAAAAAAAAAAAAAAAAGAAAAGTTTTCATCATTGATGTTGTGGTCTAACAGGCTACCATTATTGATAACTTCCAACAAGAATTGAACGTGTGTTGGAAAACTGGCGTAAATGTCAACTCAATTAGGTTTTGTAGAGAACATCAGCATGTACCAATAATTGGTACATTTGCTTAGTATTTCGCTTGGTACAATTATTGTAGGTACATTTGCTTAGTATTTGGGTTAGTATTATTGAGTTGGGGTAGAACTTTGATATCTTAAGAACCTTTGGTACAACACTTTACCGCATATTCAGAGAAAACATAACGTACAATTGCAAACAAATCTTGCAATGTAACCTAGTTCAGTGCATCGTATGAGAAAGTTGAGGAGCTTAATTTCAAAAAGGCACAAATCCAAATCTGGGAGAAAACGTTTTTTTCTCAATTTTCTATCTCTGAATACGAGTTGAATCAGATCCCCCTAACATTTCCGAACAAAACAGAACACATCCACGTCAATTATTGGGCTAAAGTATATGTGTTTGCATCAAAATAACAAATTGACAAACATTTTTTTCAGTGCCTTGCAATCGAAATGGCACATATCCATCGAATTTCGTCAGGCGATAAGTCGTGGGTTTTAAAAAGGCACATATTCAAAAAGAAGCATTGCGCCTTCGTCTTGACGTTGAATATTTGCACGAGACTCGATAGATGGCAGGCATGACGAATGGAATTATGGAGTCAGGTAAAGTTTTCAATAAAACCTACAGAATGGAGAATGAATTCTTTCTTTCTCAAAAAGGCACAAAACCATGAGTTTTGATCAATCCCTGAACATTTCCAAATCAAAATGGATATACAGCCTCGTGTTTTGAGTAAAAATCGATTCATATTCTGACAGACTTTAGACAGACACACAGACAGACACGGAATGAGAAATTGCAGAAAAACATCTCCACTAATCTGCAAATCGTTTTTTTCACTTCCTGAACATTTTGTCGGAATGGATATGTGCCTGTTTGAAAGTAAGCTCCACAGTTGCATTAATAGAATTATATTCTCTTCCAGAATCACGTATTCAGGAAGTTCATTCCGAATCTAAATAGTGATAGCTGTATTCTTGATTACTTGTCTGTATTCAGTATCGCGTTGCTGGAATCGGCGGGCAGAGGTGGGACCGAGTCGCAAGATATAGGTGAAGGTCCCAAGGAAAAAGGAACCTCTCTCTTGACTTGAATGGGTGATGTATACTGTGCTGACCTTTATCTAGAAGAAGGCTTTGAAGCGCCTCTACAACCGGAGTAAACATCCTCCTTCCGAGGGAGAACCAATACACTAGAATTACAGAGATTTCCTACCTACCTAGGTGAGGAGTGTTAGAGTGGAATCCTGCAACGCTTTATGTACCAAATCCGACTGAATCCGATAGAGAAATGCTTCCGAAACAGTGGTTTCGATTCAAAACCGGCTGAATCCAAGCTTCTCAGTCAAAACGCAAGGAGCGGACATACTGTCGTCAGTGTTGCGGGGAAAGGCACTTCAAATTTTCTGATGCTGAACGATTTGCATCGAAAATAAAAAATGATGGCCTCCAGGTGAAAGGAGAAGTGAATTTTTACAACGACGTCGGATCTTTTAAAACAATCAAGAAAAAACACAAGAAGTTCAGTGACATCATGGTCCCAAACATCGTTCCCGTTGGATTTTCCATAAACCCGGCAAAATCACGGATGTGAACAATCTGTTGAAGAAGCATTTAGGTGACAACTGAGACGAAATACCGGATCTGGAAGTCTACAAAAACATCGTGAACAATCGGTTCGGGCAAAACCGAAGGGAGATGTGATAACATTGATGAGTCTAAAAATGCTTTCGTCTGGTGGATATTTATCCGGCGTGAATTCCGAATGGGATGATTCTTTTCTAAAAGAGACGTTTAGTGGCTATTGGATCGAGTCACCTGAGTTTTAATTTTGCATTAAATACCTATGTTTTTTCAAAGGTAGAAAATTTCTTTTTTTCTTTTATTTAATAAAAAATTTCCCTTTTTCTTTTATTTAATAAAAATTCTTTCGAGTGGTCGTTTGTATTATGCTGTTGGATTTCTAACCAACCCCAGGTTCTTTCCTAATAAATATTGATGAGCATAGAGTGGAAGACACACAAAACAGTCACATACGGACTAAGTCACTCGCGACGAAGTTGTGGAAACCCATTTCAATAAAAACGGAGTAAGATAGAACGTTGTTTATGTTTCCACGAAAGTAAAGAGTTGAACAGTTAAATCGATTTCGACGGTTAGATCGTCATCATAGTTTTTTAATTTTCAACAGTGATATTTTAAAGACTACTGCAGTATTATGGGAACGAATCTAATCAAATTTGGTCGAATTGCAACAAAACCGGCTCAATCCAAATTTGAATTTAGAATTTTGGAAAGTCTGATTATTTTGGTTTATTATTCAACAATAAACCATTGCAATCGCTCTTGAAAAAAAAAAAAAAAAATTCTAACCCCCCTTGAAAATTCATGGTTTACGTTTCAAACGGTGTAGAATCCGAATCTGCAATAACAGTACGCCGTACGCACGATTTCTCCCAAATGAAAGGATCTCCCAGTTCATTGGCTTGCGTTCATGATTTGAATTTCTACTATGCTTTGGAGTGTGCGTGTTCCACAGGTGATAGAGCGATTATTGCATTTCAGGAGGCACACAAATATGATCAACCGATCAATCCAAATTGGTATTTTGGTTGAGAACAGATTTACGTGCTCCATGCATATCTCCCGAAATTCAATAATCGGTCTATCACTTGTGAAACACGCACACTCTAAAGCTTAGTAGAAATTCAAATCATGAACGCAAGCCAATTGTTATTATTCAATGAAAGTGAAAGAATGTGCAGCGTTTTTGAAATGAAACTTGACCTAAAAACCCCAAGGAACTTTCATTTTAACAACGATATTATATTAAAACGGCTACAATAGTATGCATCTCGGGAAAACGTATTTTGTGTTTCTTGGACATTTTTCAAATTTGGATTGAGCCGGTTTTGAAACTACATGCCTCAATTCGTACTCGATTATCGGTACTAAATAATTGAACAATATGTGGCATACGGACCTAAACGAATTGTGTGGGACGAATAGATCCAGACGCGGGATATCCACAACTTAGTTTTTAAATATATTTTTAGGTTTCAGATTCCTTCTATATATAATTTTCAATTAAAAGGAAATTGAAATGAAATAAACCTATTAAATTTACTCCGATAAGGAGAGGGAAACTGTTTTTCGCTCGACCTAAAACATTCGGGAGGATTTTCTCATTCGAAGCCCGTAACTTTAATTAAGAAAAAGAGCGAGAAAATGCTGAAAGCAGTACAATAGATATAGGCGCGGTTTTTAATTAAAAAAAGGAAAAAAAAACCGCCGAATTTCGTTTCAGAGTCCCTTAGTAAGGTTTTCTTGTTTCGGGGCATCCTCCCCCTCTCAAGCAGTTTCTATTTCCTGTCGAAATGGTATCGGACGGCTGGTTCTGTGGAAATGAGATTGGGGTAAACGTTGTTTTTGCAACCGCGACAAGGGGTGGAAATGATGTGAGGGGGACAAGAGAAAATATTTTCCCTTTCAAGTCGAAGATTAAAACAACAGCCTTCGGCCAAAAAACTCTGTTGCAGTGTTGTAGATTGGGCTTTTATCGGCTGAACCATACGAATGGAGACTGCTAACCATGATTCGATTCAAACTCCGTTATACCTTAATTGCCCTTTATGCGGTTTAGATGGTTATTCAACGTATGTCCTCTGTTGGCTCCATGAGTTCTTGTCATTTCTATAATCTCCGAAACGCAAATAATATCCAGTCAAACACATAAAAGCGTACAACAACAATCATTACTCGATAATATCACGAAATAAAAGACTGAAGGATTTAATAAATTGAATATTAGATTAACACTATTAATTGTATAATCCCATTGCCTAAATCCAATACCTAATGTTTGATATTCAATTACATCCTGCTGTATAGATAGTGCCAACCCCATTAAATATCTCACCCTAATCCTTAACTAAATTGGGTTTAGTTTGTAGGAATGAACATGTCAAGGACAAAGATAAATAAGATATCCTACCACACTACTCCTAGGGGTTTTGAGTGGACTGTATTTCTGGGAATTATTCAACAATTTATGAAGTTTAAACGTGAGGTGAATGTAGGAGAAATTATATAAAACATACTTATTTATTTAGTTCAATAAAATGATGAAATTGAAAATAAAATTGACGAGTTCCAAGTCAAGTTACCACTTGACAAGAAAGATGTAGAAGGTAATGTAGCAATAGTAAAGAAGATTAGCATTGCAATGATGAAAATAGGAAGATGGAAGAGCCCTTAAAGAGATTCATGTAAGGTTGATGGAGAGGGACAGCCAATAAAACCTCTAATTGAGGTTTAATTTGATGATGATGATAAATAGTGGTAAAGATAAGTGGTAATTGGGTAGATCTTACCAGATACAGGATCTCTGTTTGGTGTACATGAGGTCACCATTGGGGACCCACAATATCCAATGGCATATGTTCCTATACCTCACTGCAGAATCAGCGTCCCTCATAATTTTATAGGGAAAAGTAGAGCTCTACCTGTCTGACAAATACTAAACTAGCTGCGATTCATTTTACATCACGCTGTTGAACGAGGATACAAAATTAAGGAGAAAGAAAATTGACAGAAAGGTGATCACATAACAGTTGATTAGATAGTTATGAAGATCGGTTACATATAACCAGGTGACAGTAGGCAGATGATAGTTATGTTCACTCTGTCAGTGACTTTGACAGTTTGCTAGCTCACTAATATTCAGAGCATAAATATAATAAGAATAATACATGACAATAATATTTAATAAATCATGAAAGAATCAAATGATCACAAACTTTAGAAATTGGAATATTTGACACTCTGGCAGGTGCAGAAAATTAGATTTTCATGGTTGACTTCAGGTCATTATTACACGCCTTTTGATACTAGCAAAACGCCTATTATCAGGTTCCCTCTGATTTTGAAAATCTGCTGTTTATTGGTGAACTGTGGAAGGATTAGGAATCGACCGCTGTGATGACGGTTGTTTTCAGTTGGTGTTGTTTTGGTTTGAGCTAGATGTTACAAATTTCGGTTTATTATTCAATAATAAACCATTGTAATCGCTCTTGAAAAAAAAAAGTCTAACCCCCCCCCGAAAATTTCATGGTTTACGTTTCAAAGGGTGTAGAATCCGAATCTGCAATATAAATTTTTCCGTCCGTCCGCCGTACGCCGTTCGCACGGTTTCTCCCGAACGGCTGAAGCAAAAAAGCTGAAATTTTCAGGAAAAATCCACGTTGGTCCGACAACGCCCCAATTCTTTAGCCAGCACTCTCACTTAATTTAAAGTGTCCTTTAAGGGTTGTCAAAGTTTTGTAAAATCCCTGAAAACCTCAAAAAAAGTCACAGCGGCGAAATTTGGACTCTTTTTGAAGGAATTTCCATGAGGAATCGAATGAGTCCCTTCCCAGGTTCGTAGCTCAAACCATTCCCGATATTATGGTGCCGAAATTTGCGTTTTTTGGTTCATTATTGTTCACGTTTTCATCGCAGTAACCTAGTGATGAAGTGATGTAGTAATGTGGATACTGGAGTTAACTCCTAAAAGGCTTTGTAGCCGATACACGGGTGGAAGTATTCTGATACGCATGAAACGCTGCAAATTCTTCCTCTGGGGTTTATTATTCAATTGGCGTTCATGATTTGAATTTCTACTATGCTTTGGAGTGTGCATGTATCACAGGTGATAGAGTGATTATTGAATTTCAGGAGGCGCACAAATATGATCAACTGAACAATCCAAATAGTTATTTTGGCTGAGAACAGATTTACGTGCTCTATGCTTTGAACCCTTTAAGCGAATTGAATAATAAACCCCAGTGAAAGAATTTGCAGCGTTTTTAAAACGGGATTCCAAACACCTCGATCGAATGAGCGAGTTGAGAGCTCTCAAAAAGGATGCAGGTCTGTAATAAAAGTTAAAATAATCGTAATCGCAATTCATCCAAGACTAAAATATTCCACTTCTTCACCCTAATATCTCATTATTTGTATTTCCTCCACTTATCGATCCCTAAAACGTAAAATGACTCAGTCAACTGTCTTTAGGAATCGAATCGTTCCATTTTCCGATGTGCTATTTATTTGCCTCAAGGCCCGCACCAATTATGATACTCGACCAAGACATGAAAAATGTAATAGCCCGGAACGCAGCCCATTGTTACAGCTTCTCAGCGGGGGGTCCCCGATCTAGATTACTTCCTTTCCTCCCCTTTTTTATTGCCTTCCCTTCCTCTGGCTGGTCCTTCAGGGCGGATGTGGTGACGCGCGTTTGTTGATAAACTCTGTATTAGGAGAAAAACTCTTCGTTAGCAGTGCCCTAGGTCAAATCGTTCCTTCGACAGCTTCGTAGTCGTAGTCTCGGGTAACGACTACACTACGATACTATAAGCCAAGTTCATCATGTGCGTTCTGACTGAAATGAATGAATAGATGAATTCAAATTTAATTGAAAATTGGGGGCAATGACGCAGACTGCGTCATTGAAATTCTTGGAAGTGTGGTATCATTCATCAAAAGGGGGCAAAATTCAAAATCTGAGGGGGGGGGGGGGGGGGGGGGGGGGCCCAACATTTTTTGGAGGGTTAAAGTTAATTGAGACAGCGTTAAACGTAACGACATTCAAAAATATATCACACCACTAGATAGAACGTAAATAATAATAATGAACCTAATAATCAATTTAAAAATGGTTTGTTTTTCCACATGAAATGTATAAATGACAATGGCAGTGCTCGAATATTGTCCATTTTGTCTATTGTCTTGGTTAGAATTTTGTCAAAACCTATAGATATCTACTTTTAGTTTTAGATAAAATAAGGAGTGCTTAGGAGTATTTTCCACATTTTTGTTTTTGGGAGGGGGTAATAACGTACATGGGAGAGGGGAATTGCGTCATGAAGCTAAGGGGGGGGGCACCCCTATATATAATTTGCTAGTGTCAGACGGAGTTCTGATCCCTGCCGTTGACCAATTTCAACGTTAGGCGGCTCATTGGAATCAATAAGAACTATGAAAAAAGATTACATATATTTTTATATAAAGGGAATAAAATATTAATGAGACCCCGATGAAGTGTGCTCTATCTGTAACCTAAAAGAAAAAGAAGATCTTTTCCACTTCTTAATAATATGCCCCCACTATTCCCAAGTACGAGGGACATACCTACAATTAGAGGCTACAAACGACCTCACTAGAGAAAATTTCGCTGAAGCACTCCTAAACTTTTCGTCCAGGAACGAAACAAACAAATTGTACCATTACGTAGAAAACTCACTTAGAATTCGGGCGTTTTTAAGAAACGAATAATGGCATTCTTAAAAGATTATTGGAAATTGATAATGACTTAGTACTAAACTATTACCTAAACTATTACTATACTATAAACTATACTAAGAAATAACAACTAATACTGAAAACCTTATTAAAAAACAAAAAACGTAATGTAACCAATAATATTTTCACAAAAAAAAAAAAAATAAATAAATAATAATATAAAAATAAATAAAATAAAAAAGAAAGATGCATTTATTGGATGTATAAAGAAAACTATTAATATTAAAACAATTTCAAAAAACCCCCACAATATTTGTGTACGAATAACTACAGCAATGTACTGTACTGTTGTATTATTTTAACTAATTAAAAGAAGTCCAAATATATTTAAATAATAAGCGTTATAGAACTAATAATTTAAATAACTAAAATAACAAGTTAACTGTAAAAAACACACACACACACACACATAAAAAAACTTGATGTTGATTAGATTCATATAGTAAACGTTTGGCACATGATGAAAAGTGTGTTCATAAATATTCAATACCTATACCCAAGGTGGATAGCTTTAATATGATCTGTTTGTTCCTTTTGTTTTTTTTTTATTCTATGTAAATAGCTAAGAGGTGCTACTCATCTGTTATGTGAATTTTTCACTAAATACAGTATATTATCCATCTATCTATCTGTCTATCATTGGAATCGGCAGGTTCCCCTGATTATAAATCTTCCCCTTTCGTCTAGACCTCTTCCTTAGTCGTCAACTCGGACTTCTTTAACGACGCTGCCCGAGTAAACAATTGCTCAGTTATGTACCTGTTCGTTACTCACATCGACGGATTATTAGTATCAAGACGACGATCCCTCCATTTAGTGTTTTTCAAGCGCCATGAATAGTTAAAAACCTGCGAAGAAAAGAGGGATTTTTCGCACAATTTGACATCAAACGGTGGAATATACGGCACGAAAACACGCTTAGGTACTTAAATAGTGATATTTCGTAGAATATGAACGCATGGAATAAATATTACCACTCCTTCTCTTTTTTCCAAAGATGAAACGATGTAAGTTTCTACGCTATTTACACTTTCAAGCTGCATTTATTATTTAGATTCCTTGTGACTTTTATTTGAAGATCTACAGGCCGAGGATGGATCAGCCGAGAGGTTTCGAAAGCTAATTTATACGCTTTTTACCCCTGAAGCTACAATTTAGTCTATAGACTCCTCAGGACTTTCACTTGCATAGGCCTCCGATCAGCTGAATGGCTCTTGAAGCTAATTTTTTGGTCATTTACACGCTGATGCTAAAATTTAGTAGTGGCTTTGCCCTTATAAGCGATGTCCAAACATAGCTACAAGATTGGGGCTTTCCATGCCCCAACAGTATCCTCGTTATTACTTTAACGGCTAAGGCATTATGATCAGTTGATAATAGGGGTAAGTTCTTCCTGATAGCTTGTGGGCCATGATAATTGTTTTAATAGGCCTATCAATAAAATTTGTTAGCCCATCTAAAACCCGATCTTTCCTGAAAAATCATTCTAATGTGTCCGTGAGCTTCCCAAAGTTGGTGCCTACTTATTGTTTCTAGAGGAGTATTCTTTAAAAGAGGCCATGCCTCCATTGTGCTGCAATACATGTATGTGTGCTTCTTCTGTGACATTTTAGCTTTAGGTACAACATTAGCTCTCCAATTCATCTTGACTAATTAGTATGTTTCTGCTTGCTCCTACAAGAACTGGATTGGGCGGCTGGGTGAATTGGTGGAAGTGATCGCTGAGTGTTTTACTCGAGGCTGGGATATTCGAAAAGCCAAGCTAGTACCTATCTACAGGAAGTCCTATTAACTGCGTTTCAGATGAGGAAAATGTATCATCAAAATCAAAATCAATTAGATACTTGATTTATTTTGGAAATGGGTCATTTTTTTGCGAAACATTCGATGCTAACAAAATACAAGATCACATGAATCTGTAATAAATTAAAATAAATGATCTCTTCTTGTTCATTCAGATGTATATGGAAATTTACCCAGCAATTAGGTACTCTAATTAAGTAACTAATAGCCTTGTTCAACTTTCAAACAGCAGAATGAGTGTGATTAAAGATGTGTGGTGTAGATTGTATGTGTAGATTGAAGAACATTTTAGTCTTCGCGAATAGATTACTTCACACCCAACTCTCGCCCTATTGCAAGGGTTAAGAGATTTAGCAGAACTCTCATCAATGGGAATGAATGTACTCTCTCGAAAATTGCACGATCATTAATATCTGAAACGTGGAACCCGGAGCAGTGGAGCCTTTGAAATTCCAGAATCACCCATCAGAAACGAGACGAAACGAACTGAGAAGAGTTTGGAGTAGACTCTTGGGAAAAATAAAATCCTACGAAGAGATGAGGGATTTATTTAGGATAGAAATGAAAAAAAGGTAGCGAGCAAAAAGGGGGTTAAGGGTACAAAAAAGTGGAAAAATTGAGAATCCGCCACTCAGGTTGATTGGACCGTGAAGTGACTAGATTCCACTGATTCGGTTGCTAACTGACTTGGTAGGGAGGACTACCGCAGCTTAACCCTATGAAAAAGAGGGATCCATCAAACCGAGGTAACAAAGGCACGTAGGCAAATTTTATTGAAGGAGAATTGGAATTTAGTAGAGGGCGATTTGGAGGTATTGGATTTTTGTTTGTCCGAACGTAAAGGTATCTTCCTGCTCCTGAAAGTACCTCTATATTCAAAAGGGTAAATTGCAGCATTCCATTTGTTAGAATAAAAGCAAAAAATATATTGAAAACAGTTGTATTTAGTTTGCTGATAAATTTTAATGCTAATAACTATTGAAATGCAGTATGTAACCGTTATTCCATAACTACTGGTGATTATCGGAAATATCGGTGGATAAGTACCTAATTGATAGTCTTGTGAGATTATACCGGGTTTTGTTAATTGACAAGGATACTGTTGCATTGGTTAAAGCGCCAACGCCATCCACTACACGATGATTAGGATGTTTGACTCATAGTGACTTTACACCTAGTGATATATGGTGATGCTGGAGCACATTAACTAGCCGAACCAATGCTCTGCGAGTTCGTATATAGCATTCGTAGGTCTGAGGGTGATAAGAAATGTACTTAACCATAGATTGCCTACGTTTCACTAGGGAGGATAAATGATTTCACCAAGTTTTTCAAACCGTTAGTCAATATGTTTACAGGTATTGATGTAATTTTTGTTAAGTCCTTCCTATGTGGCTACTTGAAAGATCAGAAAGAGAGAAGGTACATATTCGTGCATTGAAAGGACTAGAGTTTAGAAGGTAAATAGATAACAATGTGGTGTATGTTGATTAATAAAAAGGCTTAACAGAAAATATGTGGTCAACGGATAATGTAAACATTACAGGAGGGACGTGCTATATCTCCTACTTCTCTGCTGCTTCCACTGGATTTGGCTGGCACATGATTTAAAAATAATGTGGGTGGACAGCTCACTCAAAACTAACATTGAACACAATTGTAAAATTATAGAAAGTTATTGTAATTTCATAGGTTACAAGGTAATTACAATTAGGCAAGGTTTTTGTACTAAAATATCACAAATATTTCCTAAAATGATTGAATGACTGAAATATCTGTAGATTTACTTGTAGAATTGCATGTTGGCAGTACTCAATCTAAAAACAAAGAGGAATAATCATTCGATTTAGGTGTACAAGTTCCATTTTTTTTTTAATAAACCTCCGCGTTCTATTGGATGAACAACAGTTTGGAATACTGCTAGTTTATGATATAGCAGATTGATTTGAACGGTTACATAATTCCATCTAATGCTTATCAAATCACAGATAGAAGGCGCAGTTTCAGCTACTGATTATGAAGCGCTTGCTTTTCTTGTCTGGTGTGGGAATGCGATTAACGGCCCTTGCAAAGCAAAATCTGTAGCAGTCATTATTCTGCATACCAATCTACATCCTTTCGTCAATCAGCGGCGTTAATTATGCAGAATAGGTAATATTATGGGTGAGGTTTTTTGTTAAGTTTGTAAAATAGTTTTGACTTGTTAAAAGAGCACTTTTAGGCTTCATTGGTTTTTGTATATTCTAACTGTTGATGAATAACGCAATTACTTTTTCCTATTCATATTTAATTACAAACAAGGCCTAAATTACAATTATTTCTGGTATATATCTATGTTGAAATCTATGTATTTTTGAATGATTTCTGCCCTTCTCACTCATGGAACAATTGCCTGTGTTTCGAATTGTCTTACTTGATACTAAGCCATTCTCTGCTAAATCAAATTGTTACCCCTATAACACTTGAAAGATCGAAAACAAGTGGGTGTGGCACATAGATTCCTCGTATCCATAACATGACTGTATAGATCATTGAGAATTATTATTGACTAAAGAACTTCGTTCAATTAGGCGAAGTAAATATTGAATTAATATGAATGAAACGGACCATCGAGGCCAAAAAATATAAATTGACAGTCGACAAATTGACGCTGTATGGATTGATAAATAAAGCGATGAATTGACATTATAGCATTTCGAAAAATAAAATATATGCATCGTTCAATGATGGTTCAATATGGTTCTATCCAAGCTCGAGGCTAAAACTTTATTTTCTCTTTATTAATCAAGAGGACCATCTTTACATCATTCCGAACAATCCCTGAAAATTTCATCGAAATCAGTCATGAACTCCCGGAGTTATGCGTGTAACAAGGATTTCACGTTTGCGGATGCGATCATATTTGTGTGCCTACTGAAGTTCAATGATCCGGGATCATGAACCTATAGCTTAGAAGATTCAAATCACACCCCGACCCGCACAATCCCAGTGAAAATTTTATCAAAATCGAACTATAACTTCGTGTAGTTTGGCCCGTAACAAGGATTTGCTGACAGACAGACACACAGACAGACACGGAACCAAAATTGTTCAGAAAGGTCTAAAACGCAAAATACGAGTGGAATTTTTGATTTTGGAGATAAAAAATTTTCACATTCCGAAAGTGAAAACAATGCTTCCGCTACCTTGGTAGACTCGGAAGCAAAAAGCAATGTGATTTGGTGGTTGGAAACATCCCGGAACTTCTTCATTAAATACAAGGATATTGATCCAAATTGAATGATTATTGAAACTAGAAAGATAATGGATGAAGATGGCTGTAAATCATGGGTTTGATGTCAAAATTAATACTTTTTTTTTATTGAGCTTACATGAACCTAATAATAACTTACTAACAAACGATTTGAAGCAATAAGGCATTAATGTTGATAGGTAGCGTTTCTGTGCAGATCACGGCTTAAATCAATGAACTCGATCCACAACAAAATCTTCCCGTGTCAACTTCACTAATCACCTGTTCATATTCTGTTAAATTACCCTTTCGATTTTGATGAAAGCTTCTCATATAATAATCGCGTTTCCATAAAACGACGTTCTAGTAGCGGTTTTCTCCGGTTGAAAGGTTTTCTCCGGTTGTAAAAACACCACCTGTCTACAATAAGAGGAATCCTTTCCACTTTCTACCCCGAACTCTTCTCAACCGACCTTCGGCCTTGTTTCAATAAACCCTAGAAAATTCTCCCCCTCACTTGACGATTCCTCTACTCACAATATAACCTTCACCGCCTACCTCTCTCCTTGAGAATCCTCCGCTGAAGGGATTTAATCAAGTGTCAGGGGTTGAAGTTTAATTTCGTGACAATCCTTCCTTTCTCACCCTTCTGTTGTCTCACACCTTCTGAAATCCCTCTTTTTTTTCACTCCAGCTTTTTAACTCCAACACTGTCTACTTAGCGGCTTGGGATGTAAATCTGGGAAAACTTTTTGTCTTTTCACCTCCACCAGCCCCCTACTTTCGTGTGACTCTTGTGATGCCATTCTTCCTAAAAAGACCCCTTTGAGTGGAATTGCAATATTGCCTGTTGGGATCTCACATTCCAGTGAAAACCGAAAAACCAAGATAAAAGAACTTCTTCTTGCTCCCCGTTCCCGCATGGTTAGTCAGCTATTTCAATGATCTGCTCCTTTTGAAAAGTCGTTTAATCTCTTTAGCTTCCCTCATATAGTTGGAATTTTCTACCGATGTAGAGACGATTGAAAAATAATGTCAGTATAAGTTGAAATCGGGACCACGAGTCAGGATATCGGAATTCGTGACATCAGCAACATCCCTCAACGATATACGATATACTTTTTGGAATCATTCTCACTCGTCTCAAAAAATAATACGAAAATGGGGGAATATTCAACAGCCAGTTAGTTCGTTCTACGTTGGTTTATCAAATGTGCAAGTCTTGTACTACAAAATACATAAATGGAAAAAAGCGCCAGCCTTTTCAATAAGGTACAGGTTCACTTTTAGGTATATATATACGTATATGAACCTGCCTCAGCCCAGGTATCGATTGTACAACTAACTTGCAACAAGAGTTGTCCCGTACAATTTTTCTTATCTAGCCTAGTTTTCAAGGTATGTTTGGATTAACTTAAAACTCTCAATGCGTCACGGTTTTTGCTGGTCTTCGCCTCTGACGTGATTTTTAATATGCTCATTTTTTATCCTGGCAGCCTAATTTTCCTTTAGTAACGTATTTTCAATAATATGTTGTACGTAAAACGTAAATTTACGTTTTTTTAACGATGTATCCATATGGATACATCCGCACGCTGCGATAATATTGGGTATGCAAATCTGCACCACTTCCCTTTATTTCCCTTTTTTCCAACTTTTTTGAATGATTTTATTTTGGTAACATTATACCCAAAATATTCATTGTAGTATTATAGTTTATTTTTACAAAAATGTACACTTCAAAAAACAGGTATACTTCATAAACAGGTATACAGGTACACTTCAGAAAAATATTATTGGAAAAAACAATAGTAAATTGAATTCAGTAATAACATAAATCGTAATTAGATTACTTACCAAAAATCTGAGTGTAACTTTAGGAATTCTGCTTCACAGAACACCTCAGGAACTTACAAAAATCGGCGCGTGCGAAGAACACCCCGTCGTTACTCAGAGTTTTCTGAAGTCATTCGTGTCCAACGGAACCATATCGTACGAATCCTCCCCTCTCACAAGCTCTTTGAAGAAAGCGAAGGCGGATAGCGTGTAGCCGTATGGATACACCCGTCAGGCGCGTGGACCTAGCATGTATCCACATGGATACAACTGCACTGATAGTGTTAAAGAGGAAAAATTGTCAAATCTTGAAAATTTAAACTCGCTTTTTCACTTCCATTTTCAATAGCTTTCAAGTCCATGTGACCCTGAAATGAATTTTAGCCTGTAGATCTAAAATATGTGCCATAATCTCCGCTTTGCTACAGTACATAAAAAACATTCACTTTGGAAGTTAGTAGAAAAATTTACGTTTAAATGCGGATAAACGCGGTTTTTTTGGTCCTCCCGAATCGACTTTTCCCAAAAATGTGAGTTTGGTATTGGGTATTACATATATTTTTTTTTTCTGAATCAGATGGACCTTATCAGCCTCCTACCTTATCGAATAAGGGGGTTTCAGAACCCCTGGTCGAAAGTTCGGATCAACAGTTGAACAACTCAATTAACAAGACACTAATCGCTCAGAACTTCCTACTTGAGGAAAGAGGCTGAAAATCTCTTTTTTGTAGAGAGTGTAGGCCCAAAAGGGTTACCAATTGGTTCAGTGAAAAAAGCTCCATAAAATCTGATGAAAAACTCATTTCTTTGTTTAATCACACCCTTAAAAGCTGTGATTCAGGCGCGGATGTCAAGGCTGCAGGACAAAATTTGACTCTGAACCAAATGGACTTGAAAGCGATTTCAAAAAGTAGAGATTTTCAAGGAGACATGCCAGTTTTTCCTCTTCAAGTTCATTTTTCATCAATATTACTCATTAAAAGAACTTCGGTTTTCCATATTCATAACGACCTGAGGATAGAGACCGTCTATGAAACAGGTACCTGCTAAGTACGCTGGGAAGCACGAACAACGGCTCCACAACCATGAGAACCCGGAGATACAATACAATGCACAAGAGGAAAAAAAAACAACACACAATACTCTAGAGGAAAAAAAAAAAAAAACATTTGACCTAGTTGTGCAAAGTGCAATAAACTGATTCATTACAATATTATTACTATGTATACTATCGAAAGGGAAGGTTTTATTGAAAACCTAACCTACTGCTGTGTCTACTTTATTATGAAAAATATTGCTAGATGAAAATGTATATCCATTTTTCAGTTGCAATAAAAAAGTCACAGAAAAAAAAGTTTTCCGTTAAAGGGATAGGAAAGTCAACGCTCTTTTCAACAGTTATCAAATTTGAAGTTACTCCTTCAATTAAGGGAGTTGTAATGATTTTAGTGAGTTGAACCGAAAAAAAAATCTCATAACTGACATCTTAAAAAATACGCGAGATAAAAAAAAATGGGCAACTTTTGTTGCGTACAATCAACACCCAACAGGTTGGCCTAACATATAGCTTCGTCGTGTAAATATGATGTTTGATCGTTAAAATATTGGAAATAATTATAGAAGGTGTTGAACTTGAACTTGTCTCAACGATTTAGTAAAGTAAAGTAAAGTAAACAAGGAATTTCACCTTAGATTTTCGTCCGACTACCCGGAGGTGTCGCGGACGTCGCCAGCCGTCCTCCAGAGAGGATCGGAACTAGGTCTGACGATTTCGCTCGTGGCTTCCCATTGCCTCATGCCCCTGGGTTGGGAGCGTTTTGGATTCACGTGATATCGAGATCAGAGGTGAACAACACTTGATAGGATTTTGGCCCTAATTATTGGTGCCAGCCGGATTCGAACCGCCGCAATCAGTACTCCCACTGAAAGTAAACAGGTGGAGGGTCAACGATTTCTACTAGAGAGTTGTATAGGGACATGTTCCTGCAGAGATCAGCGCCTTCAAAAGGTGTGTCTACGTGAACTGGGGGTCTGTCGCGCTAATCCTTTAGCGTACGGAATAATCATGGTTGAGTTGAAATTGGTCTGAGCTAATGAAAACAGCTTTCCTCAGTTAACCACCAAATATGGACAAGATCGGAAGATTGAAATGTGATTAAGTCATAGTTGGCGGATTTCACGTTTGCTAATGGGGAGGATGTACATAGATTTATAAGCAAAGAAATTCATAGAAGGCTATCTACAGTCTAACCCGCACATTATAAGGCTTCTTAGAGGGATTTCATGTTTGGGAACGCCTTGTAACTACTAATGTAACTACCACGTTGACATTGTCAAAACATTGTTCAATTGTTTTTCGGATTTACCTTCAAAATTTGAGCAAGATCGGACCTGTAGAACTTGAGAAAATGATACTGAGTGGATTTATTTTTCCACACGACACTGATTTGCTGTTTTGCACTGATTTTTCAGCAATGAAACTCATAAGGGAACAACTAGACACTACTACTCGCTTATTTCTACTGACACGAAACGAACGTGTTTGGAATGGTTAAAACGGCAATCGCGAGCGGATATTTTTCATTTGTTCAAAAAACAATTTTCGTATACCGAAAGTGAAACAAAGCTTCCGACTTCTATTAGTAGACTCTGAAGCAAAATCAAATACAAATTGGTAATTTATGCAACAAACCTTTACCGACCTGAAGTGGGGCCTATATTCAGGTTTTTTAAACAAATTTTGACGTTTAATAAAGGTTGATTTGAATTGATTTCTGAAGTTTTTAACTTTGCAGAAGTTACAAATTACTTAACATACTATGAAATGGGTCATGCTAACGTTTGATGGTTAACAACTCATTTGCTCCTGAAACCCGCACGACCCAGAAGCTTGGCAGGTGCGGGAACTGACCAAACTTTTGGCAAACACTCCGTCAGAACTGATCCGCCGTTCACTTTCGCGAGAGACAAAAACTGTTGTGCGGTGTTGCTTCAAACTCGTGAATAGTTGGAAAAGGCTGAGAGTTCGAACCCTTTGAAAACATTTTTAACGCCGACCAGACCCTACAAGTTCAAGACTAAACATCGGTTGTGCTATTTCAGGTTCCTCCCGTATTAGTTCTTCGCCCTCCGACCAGATAAAATTATCCCATAGAGATAGAGAATTCTGTCTGATCCACAGCTGTTTCACTGACGCAACCTATTGTTTCAATTCTACTTGCAAACTTTCGCCATCATGCAAAAAAATAGCCTTGTTACTAGTTTTAAATGTTATGCGTGCCTGTTTTCCGCACTTTTGAACATTACCCGCTCCCTCGTACCAATTAGGTAAATCAACACGTACACTTTTTTTAAAACTCTTTCAAAATGGACGGGGTATACCATCAAGGAGATAAACAAAAACTAAATTAAAAACGCCGCAAATTCTTTCACTGGGGTCTATTATTCAACTTTATTCATTTTGCTTGCATTCATGATTTGAATTTCTACTAAGCTTTGGAGTGTGCGTGTTTCACAGGTGACAGTGCGATTATTGAATTTCAGGAGGCACACACATATGATCAACTGATCAATCCAACTAGGTATTTTGGTTGAGAACCGATTTACGTGCTCTATGCATATCTTCTGAAATTCAATAATCGCTTTATCACCTGTGGAACACGCACACTCCAAAGCTTAAGGAAATTCAAATCATGAACGCAAGCCAAATGAATAGAATTGAATACTTGATAAACCCCAGTGAAAGAATTCCAGCGTTTTTGTGTTAGTGACGATCTCTTGTTTCTATGCATGCACACACATGATTTGTTTATGCGTTGCTCACGAAAACTGGACGGCGGATAACTGAACCACACCAATCCATCGCAGCTAACTGCTGACGGACCAGTAACAGGACCAGTAACATCTTCGGAAATCATCGAATTTGGAGACCTCGATTGATATAAATGTTATTATTCATTGAATACATGTTATTTCTCATATAATTCGAAAACATGTATTTTAAACAATAATAGTACGGTTGAAATGGGTTAATTTTTTCCCAATAACTGGATAAAAAGGAGTTTTTGTTAAATTGTTAAACGTTCAAAAGGCGATTATGGAGTCCCCTTCATCTTGTTCGTTCTGTGCCTAGCACTTGCGTTTACAATTCACGTTTTATTCTTATTGATGCGGAAGAGGCAGGATCTTTTAGTGGATATTTCCACGCTGTAGAGCCCCTTGCTATCGCTCCGTTATGACGAGCACTCCCCAAAGACATCTCAACTCAGGTACCTTCCACGAAGGAACCTTCCGCTCCCTTCCCCAACCTCATTCCGCTTCTCTCGCTGCATTATCCTCGTAATAAAACTTACCCGTGAGATTTCCGCGAGATTTACGGCCGCCCTGGGTGCGTCTTCGCTTCTGAAAGTGCCGGGTATACTGTTGGCAACTCGTTGAGGTCCCCACCTTTTTATGGAGTAGGTTTACATGTTCCTTATACCCTATGGGTTTATATAGTTTGGATGCTTCCCAGACGTTCTTTTTCCGCGTTTGGTACATATGAAAGCGCTAAATGCGACTCAATGGCGTCACTTAGACTCAATACCCCGATAACACACATTTTAGTTCCTGAATATGCAATGAAACTAGTCTTCTTTTATAAGATTCTGTCAGTTGACAATTATTCCGTATGTTCTAGTATTCTGTATGCTGTTAAGCTTCTCCTTCACAACTTCCCCACTTGCAACACAATGCACTTCCAAGTAAAATGAATTTCAAGAAATGCATAAACACCTGAGCCCCGAATGCGGGTCAATACCTATTTTCTTGGGTTCCTCGGTACATACTCATATCGTCTCACGTTTCGCACCAAGACGTAAAAATAGGTGTGTACTGCCGTGAAATTTCAAACTTTTTAACGTAATGAACATGTCTAATTTCCTTAAATTATAATCGTTGTAACTGGGGAGTTTTCTGTAAAGTGTGTGCCGTGCAACCACACAGAAAAGAAGAAATAGGGTATTTCGATGCCGAAATCCTACTTTCTTGGCCTCTAATTCGAACTCAGTTCCCAAAGGAAATCCTGAAGTTCCATTTTATGGCCTAACCAGTTTTCATTTTCCTCTTGTTTCATCTAGTATAATTTGTAGAACTCATGCAGTGTGTTGTTTCGGTATGACACGTTGGATATCTGACGAGGCATGCAGCATGTGAGTAGCTAAATGTACTTGGTTCACTATGAGACCGCGAGTTCAGGTTACATAAATTTATTGGGCATGTAGTGGCTTTCAACTAAAGTTATGGAAGAAGTCATCGTTCTTTTCTGAAGATGGAAGAAGCGTAGACTTCTCCATATTATTACACTAGTCATCGTCATCCACATCGTCTGATTAATCTGCATACCTACAAGCAAAACTCTGCAAATTCTTTCACTGGGGTTTATTATTCAATTGGCATGCGTTCATGTTTTCTACTAAACTTTGGAGTGTGCGTATTTCACAGGATAGAACGATTATTGAATTCCAGGAGACACACAAATATGATCAACTGATCAATCCAAATAGGTGTTTTGGTTTAGAACCGATTTACGTGGTCTATGCATATCTCCTGAAATTCAATAATCGCTCTATCACCTGTACAACACGCACACTTCGAAGCTTAGTAAGATTCAAATCATGAACGCAAGCCAATTGAATAATAAACCCCAGTGAAAGAATACTTATTTACCCCAGTAATAATATTGAATAATAAACCCCAGTAATAATATTGAATAATATTTACCTATATATTATCAGCGTTTCATGCACATCAGAATGCTTCAACCCGTGTATCGGTTATAAACTACAAGTATCCACATCGGCTATCACTCCAGTATCCACATTTACTACAACTCGACGCTATCGGCCGGACATCACTAGGTTACAAACAAACAATAATGAACCAAAAAACGCAGATGTTGGCACCATAAATCGGGCCATACATCGGGAATGGTGTGACCTAAGGACCTGGGGAGGGGCTCATTCGATTCCTCGAGGTATGTTCTTAAAAATAATTACAAATTTAGGCCACTTCGACTTGTTTTGAGGTTTTTAGGGATTTTACAAAACTTTTACAGCCCTTAAAGGGCACTTTAAATTGAGTGAGAGAGCTGGCTCAAGAATTGGGGCGTCATCGGACCAACATGGATTTTTCCTGAAAATTTCAAATCTTTTGCTCCAGCTGTTTGGGAAAAATTGTGCGTACGGCGGACGGACGGAAAATTTTTTATTACAGATTCGGATTACACCCTTTGAAACGTAAACAATGAAATTGTCAGTGGGGGTTAAATATATATATATATAATTTTTTTTTTTTTCAAGAGCGATCACAATGGTTTATTATTGAATAATAAACCAAAATGTATTAGATTCCCCTCATGCGAAACGAAGTGTTATAATGATGCTTCGTCAGATGTTTATATGTACTATATAGCACATGAAAATAATCCGTCAATTAATAGCCTCAGTTCGGAAGCTGCGATGATGATGCATTTTCAATACAAAACGAAGATTCAAGCTGTAAGGGCCTGAGGCTATCGCATTATTGAAAAGAGGGGGTAACTTCGTTTGGTTCATTACATCCCGAACGAAGCAAGAAGAGAGTGAGGGGATTCTGAGGCTTCCAACAATGCCCTAATATCTCAAGTGGACAAAAGAAGTAGACGAAGGCGATGGACCGAAACCGCCTCCCCGTCTCATCACCCATTTAGACAATACCGACCAGGGGGCGGCCTCAACTGATAAACGCCACAATGAGGGCAGACAACGGGGTAAAAACTTATGTCAAGAAACTGACGTTCTTCTCCAGAGGTCGTTGGAGGGGTTCAGAAAAGTCTTCCTGAGGAGACTCAATTTATTTAACCGAAAGAGCGGATGAAATCAAGTGTGAACCTTTTTTCCTCGCAGCTACTGCTGCTTGGTTTCTTCCCTTCTTTTTTTCCTCGAAAAATGACAGGTCCGAAAAAAGAGAGGATTCGACAGTTTTCATTGTCAATACGATCGCTTTTATCATTGAAACGGTCTAGAGAGGTACCTTTTGTTTGCCGGTGGAAGTTAACTTTGTTGAGACACTTTACTCCAATAGGTACTGTTTATTGTTTCACCGAATTCTATGATAAGAGCTATTTGAAAGCTCATTGACGTATTGAACAGTTCAATACTGGGAAACTTCGCTTTTGTTCTGTTCCCTTTTAAAATTATATTAGTAAAGTTTTTGGTTGCAAAGATAAAGCGTTCAGATCCTGGGATATCACTTTCGGCAGTAATGATTATTCTTTCGGAAATTAATTGGCAAATATTACCAGCAAAATGGAGTCTCTCCACAAGGCAAATAATTTTGCTACTTTTATAAACATTAATTTTGAAATTCGTCTATTCTACTTGCACGTCAACCGTTCTGATCAATGTTGAATAGTCAGCTTCTTAATTATTCGACCCTTCTTGAAGTATCAACAGTTACCCAACCTCGGCGAAATTCCCACATGATGTTATTAGGGTTAACTTGATCCTTCCTAAGGTTGCTTGTTCAATTCATAACCAGGTTGTTCGGGACATTATTCTTTTTGACCAATTTTGACCAATAATAAACCATTGTAATCGCTCTTGAAAAAAATTTTTTAACCCCCCTGGAAATTTCATGGTTTACGTTTCAAAGGGTGTAGAATCCAAATCTGCAATAAAAAATTTTCCGGCCGTACGCACGATTTCTCCCAAACGCCTGGAGCAAAAAATCTGAAGTATTCAGGAAAAATCAATATTGGTCCGACAACGCCCCAATTCTTTAGCCAGATCTCTTACTTAATTTAAAGTGCCCTTTAAGGGTTGTCAAAGTTTTGTAAAATCCCTAAAAACCTCAAAAAAAGTCAAGGCCCAGGTCTGTAGCTCAAACCATCCCCGATGTATGGCATGATCTTATGCTGCAAACATTTGCATCCACATTCACTACATCACTAGGTTACTGCGATCAAAACAAAAACAACAGCGTTTTTTTAATAACAGTAACCAAGTGATGTAGTGAATGTGGATACTTCAGTGAACTCTTAAAAGCGTTTATAGCCGATACACGGGTTGAGGCATTCTGATACGCGTGAAACGGTGCAAATTCTTTCACTGGGGTTTATTATTCAATTGGCTTGCGTTCATGATTTGAATTTCTACTAAGGTTTGGAGTGTGCGTGTTTCACAGGTGATAGAGCAATTATTGAATTTCAGGAGATATGCATAGAGCACATAAATCTCTTCTCAACCAAAATACCTATTTGGATTGACCAGTTGACCATATTTGTGTGCCTCCTGAAATTCAATAATCGCTCTATCACCTGTGAAACACGCACACACCAAAGCTCAGTAGTAATTCAAATCATGAATGCAAGCTAAATGAATGTAATTGAATAATAAACCCCAGTGAAAGGATTCGCAGCGTTTTCCAATTGTCTTAATAGTTGCAGGAAAAAGCTATAAAAAATCGTAAATTCAAAACATCAAGCTACTCACTTCCCTGATGGTAGTGGGGTGCACTGCAGTGAATTTAAGGTAAGTACGGTATTGTGAAAAACTAGTTTTTACGAGACGATTCATTTTTCGTGCGGAAACGACTTTTCCGAGATGAATAAAATATCAACTGCTATTATTTCCAAGTTTACGTTGCCTCATTTTAAAGATGGGACGCTCGAACTGCGTTTGTTATCAACTCGATAATAAATTCACTCTTGTGATACTACTCAGATCCTTTAGCTAGTCTCGTAGGACCCGGCCATTGTTTTGCCACCGGCCAGATGACATTCCATTATATACGGGAGTTTTCGTCACGGCTGGGGGCCAAGAGCGAGCTCATTATTTATGCGAGTGTGACACCAAGTCTCAACGGCTCGGATGCTGGGTCATCGGAATAGAGTCGTGCATACATTTCGGACGCCTTCGTTCCATTAAAATGAAGTCATGCACCTATTGTTGACCGGCTTTCTCATTCAATTCTTTCTGAGGGCAAGTTTCTATGAATTTGGTTGCACATTGTAGGTTAAGTCATGAGAAACTGTTTATTAGCTCAAAATTATCAACACCAATCAATTAATTTTATTAAAACTTATTAATTGTCTGAAATAAGTGTGTCAAGACAACAATTACTAACATGTCATGTTGGTTTTGGGTATTCAATATTTTGGGGGAAATTACATTTCATTACATCTTTTGGGGGGGTTTCGTTTACATGGTTTCCGTGACTAAAAAGTGATGGTGTTGTGTTGCATAAAACAAGTAGGGTATAATAAAGCCCCATTAAAAAAAAATAAATAGATAAAATGGTGACTGTGATAGAGACATCCGTTCTTAAAGTGGGTACTGGAAATCAGTTCTCAAATGGAGCTGAGAAGAGTGACGTCATATGTGATTCCGACGGGTTTATTGTTAATGTCTGTTTATGCTTTCAGACAATTGGTTTCCAGTCAAATGATATCCAAATACGCTGTAATACAGGGTGTATCCTATATGTATTACTGCAATATTGGCTTTTCTTGATTAGGCGTGATGCTGGAAGATGATGAACATCTACCTCTTTTATTAGGACAAAACTCCAGACGTATAAAAGGAGGAAAAGATCCAAAGCGACCAAGGGACTGACACTAACATTTATGAGAGGAATTCCACTGAAAGATAAAACTTTATATATATTGTGTATAGAGAAGGATAAAAGTAGTTATCTAAATTCGATGATTTGAATTGCTATCCGAACTTTAAAATTTTTGAATGCGTTCTGTGTGGTTTCTAACATCTCTTTTCTATACAGGGTGTCCCAGGAGATACCTATGCACAATAAGACTCCTACGTATTCTACAACTCATTTCCGACCAAAGGTGCCTCTGTGCAATTTTTTTTAGATGCTTCGTTTTTCGAGATATTCGCGATTTATAATTTGTTTCGTGTTTTCGATATTATGTCACTAAAACTGTTATAACTCCTTCAATTTTAGAGATAGGTCAAGTTTGAAGACACCGCTAGAAAGAGCGTTAAATTATCTATCTATTTGATGTCAGATAACATTTTTTTATTGCGGTTGCCGCGTGAAATGGCAGTTTTGTCAGAATCTTGAAATCCCTTGTTTTTCATCTCGCCCAGCAACCCCATTAATACTTGAGACCATCAAGTGCATAACTCCTGGGACACCATGTATAACCATGTCTTTTACTGGTGGGACATCATAAAGTGGGATATCACGATTGGAATCAACCACATGGGCAATTCGCCGAAACTGGGAATAATTTGATTAGCATTATTTGATAATTTGATTTAATAGATGTCAGAAAGCATTCATAGAATGGACCTGTAGTAATAAAATATTTTTACGATTAAATCGTTGTCTTTCCAAAGCATTTTTTTACGACTTTTTTATCTTGTTTACTGAGTGATTCAATGGTGGCCCTAATTTTATCAAAATGATAAAGTTCCAATGCCAGAACACAAGGAGATGTGTAGTAGTTGTCCTAATAATTCTAAAGAACGATTATAAAGAAATCATTTCTCAGAATTAAGTAACTCTAACTGCATGTTCTGACACACTTAATTCTGCCAATAAAAACTTTTTGTACCGGAAAATATTGGAAAACGCTGCAAATTCTTTCACTGGGGTTTATTATTCAAACTTGCGTTCATGATTTGAATTTCTACTAAGCTTTGGAGTGTGCGTGTTTCACAGGTGATAGAGCGATTATTGAATTTCAGGAGATATGCATAGAGCACGTAAATCTGTTCTCAACCAAAATACCTATTTGGATTGATCAGTTGATTTTATTTGTGTGCCTCCAGTTTACTCCAGTATCCACATTACTACATCACTACATCACTAGGTTGCTGCTACCAAAACAAAAATAATTATAAACCAAAACCCCAGTGAAAGAATTTGCAGCGTTTCATGCAAATCAGAATGCTTCAACCCGTGTATCGGCTACAAAGCCTTTTAGGAGTTCACTCCAGTATCCACATCACTACATCACTAGGTTACTGATATCAAAACAAAAACAATAATAAACCAAAATAACGCAAATGTTGGCACCATAAATCGGGCCATACATCGGGGAATGGTTTGACCTAAGGAGCTGGGGAGAGGCTCATACGATTCCTCATGGAAAGTTCTTCAAAAAGAGTCTAAATTTAGGCCGCCTTGACTTTTTTTGAGGTTTTCAGGGATTTTACAAAACTTTGAGAACCCTTAAAGGGCACTTTAAATTAAGTGAGAGAGCTGGCTCAAGAATTGGGCGTCGTCGGACCAACATGGATTTTTCCTGAAAATTCCAGTTTTTTTGCTTCAGGCGTTTGGGAGAAATTCGTGCGTACGGCGTACAGCGGACGGACGGAAATGTTTTATTGCAGATTCGGACCGTTTGAAAATGAAATTTTTTAGAATTTTTTTTCAAGAGCGATTACAATGGTTACATTATTGAATAATAAACCAAAAGGGTAGATTTATCTACCGGATTGTTTAGGTGGTCTGATCACCAGTTGTCGATGATGGAAAGTGAGGTACAATTTATCGAAACACAATAATGACCAGTTGACCATCAGTGGCGGTCCTAGGCTTACATTTTGGGGGGAGTCATTGTTAGAAAATGTAATACATTTTTTTATCAAACCAAAGCCAAGTCCTTACCTAAGGACCTTACCTAAAGATTTTCAATGAAACTTAGGTCTATCTTTAACATTTTTTCCCGTACAATAATTATCAGAGGAAGAAAAAAGTGTGTTTGCAAAATAAGGTTATTATGAACCATGACAGTTAAAAATTTCGGGGGGGGGGGGGGGGGGGTGACCCCTGTGACCCTCCCTCGGATCCGCGCCTGTTGACCATCAAGTGTTCACTAGTTTGGAGGTAGATTCCAAATGCCATTAGGCTTTCAATTTCCGATCAAGCAGTGATGCTACCCACCGCCCAGTGACATATATTGCCGTTCCGACATTTCTGTTTTTCTTCAAGCCTTCTCAACGGACGATTTCGTTTTTCTACTAACTCAAACTGCACAAATAGGGCTCAATATTAACGAGTTTGTTTTAACAAATTTCATCATTCACGTAACAGATGGTAGGCATACAAAGCTTGTAAAAGTCCTTAGGTCGGCGTTTGTCATTACCTTACGATGAAGAAGGGTACAATCACTCTTTCCACGCTTATCTTTTCGTTACCTGAATTCTCTACCCCCCAGCTACCATTCCCGCCATTATTTTGCCCCCATCATCAAATCACTTGAGCCCCTTTTAGATGATTGCTTCTCAGGGCGTTCTCTTTGATCAACCCTTCGGGTCTGGAATCAATCATCACGCAAATTCTAACCTCGACTCGCCTTTTCCTATTATTTTTTTCGGCTAAAAACCCTTTTCTCTTGATGAACTTGGGTTTCTTATACCATCTTATCTTCAGATTCATCTGTAAGATACTGTTTTATAAATCCAATACCCAATGAAGGGATCTTAAAAGAAACGTGCAATGCAGTTGGACTAAAATCGAATCACGATTGATTGAACGAGTCTCGTTTCAGAATGATAATTGTTTAACACCAGTATAATTTGATCCAAATCAATGATGGTCATGTATTAAGAAACCAATTCGGTTAAACACCGCAGTACCTGCCCTTTTATGCTTCAAGCTCATTATATTTTGAGTTGAACAGATTGATCAAGGTGGACCGGCGATCTGCTCGACTAATTAATTATATATCCATCAAAAAAACCATTGTGTGCTAATTTGCCATGTATTTAAACATCCCTGATAACACAAATACATTTTCCTCTAAAGTCAGGTATACATATTTATATTCAAGCCATACACTGCCAATACCAAATACCCAAATAAACGTTGTCTCCTTTATTTGTAACTCTCCTACAGTGGCATTCAGTTTAATGGTAACATATTGGTAGGTAAATCGTTTGATCTACGCGGAAGTACAACACATATACATAAGTACAATAAACTGATATAGAAACTCTCTATGTTATATTTTTCAATGCATCCAAGAGTCGTTAAGACTGATCACCAATAAACCTCACATTGCATTGAAGGGCATTCACTACAGTCTAACGTAAAACAGTTCGATCCACCAGTTGTTGCTCCGTTGGCACCCTGACCAGCGTGACCGGCGTATCAAGAGGAAACAGAAAAACTGGAAAAACGGGGTCGCCCACGTCTTCTCAAATGATCATGAAACTACCTTGAAAAGTTCTAGGGTCGTCGGGCGGAACAGAAAAGAATGGCAAAGCACCCAAAACGAGTCTGGAATTTCTTCCAGATTCCCTTTCTATAATACGAAAAGTTGGATTGAGGTTCGTTCCGTTGTTGTGGATGACATGGGCAACCTTGGAGGTATTGGGGGTAACGGGGGAAAAAAAGTTCATCCTTCCTAACTTTATTTCCTCTTGTTTCGACTTCCAGAAAATCGGAAATGTCTTTTATGTCCGTCAATCGTCAATATGTGTTATTTTGTTTTTCATGTTCGGGGTAGAATCTGGTTAAGGGTTTGGGGAGTTGCTGTAAATAACGAACTCTGTAGTTCGTAGTTGGAAATAAGTGGGGAATGGAGTGCTCTAAGCAAATACGCTTGATGTAGGAAAACAAAATAGAAAGAGATA
Source organism: Creontiades dilutus (assembly GCA_031894815.1). Taxonomy (NCBI): domain Eukaryota; kingdom Metazoa; phylum Arthropoda; class Insecta; order Hemiptera; family Miridae; genus Creontiades; species Creontiades dilutus. The sequence goes on from JAVIWC010000391.1 coordinate 404,277, forward strand.
TAGGACGATAGAGGTGGTACGTAAAAGTTTGAATAAGTTCTTACTGCTTTATACAGCGCTGAATACAGTTTTATCATTTAAATGGTTAACAGGAGTACCCCCCCCCCTTCTCCGCTCAACACTCCTTCAACTAACCTTCGGTGGGCTCCTTCCGCCTTTTGTTATCCCGGCATCACCACTTTTCCGTCCGCCCGAGGGGGTCATTCGTGTACCTGCCACCTTGGTAAGCACTAGCCTCTCTGGTAGTTCCAATTCCTCTTGGGTAGTTCCAATTTTCATGCAACATTACCTCAATATCTATTTTACAGGTTATTTAACCATACATTTGAAGCATGATTTATTGGGTCTCTAATTCAGTTTCAGAGTTCTTCAAATTTGACACGAAATGTTTGTCATTTAAATGATCGGCTGTAGAACCATAGAGGTCTTCTGTCCCGTTTTTTTAAAAGTAATTCAATTACCAATTATGACTCCTGATTTTGGTACATTTTTCAAGCAGTGATGTTCATTATTGATATTCGAAATACCGATTTGATTAAACAGCGATGATTGTAGAACGTTTAGCGCTGAGAGGTAAAGAATGGTGAAACGTACAGTTCTGGTGGTTTTTAGCGTAGCGATTTCCTTTAAACAGGAAATATAAGTACGCTTAACCATGTACTATACTAAACAGATAATTGAATGTCTTGTTATTATCATTCTGTTTCTACTGCTAGCATTGAGCTAAAACCCGTTTTCCTAAGGATCAGAAAAATTTGTGAAAATGGTGAGACGTTACCTAATTGAGCGTACTTAAATGATCTGGCTATAGACTGTGTTACAGCTCTTTCAGGGATAGGAAATCAAATAGTAAAAGCGTTCAACTTTTCGCAAGCATGACAACTTTTTATTTTGAGAAGTACTACCGCTAGATGTTAAATTTAAGAGCTGGCTGGAAATTCAACAACTCGGGGTGTCAAGGCTTCAGGGCTTTTTTGGTGTCAGGGTTTGTACATGTATAAGGGACTCCCCATCCACAGCTTTGCTTGATAGTGAGTTTGTAATTTTCCAAATGTTGGTTTCTTCTGTTTTTTCCAGCACCTGCAGATTACGAAACCATTGCTTTTACTCTTATGAGATACCTGTAAATTATTACAAAGAGGTTTATTATTTCTGTATCAGATAGCCCTTCTGCGTAAATCACATATCCTTGTATTCTGGAGGCGATGTGTGGTACATTATCTAAACTCGGCACCTCGCGCCTCCATACATGGTAACTGCATTCAAGATGAAAATACTTGGGCAGCCGCCAGCCACGCGGTCTCAGGCCTCCCGTAGACGGGCACAGCGGCCCTTCTCTTTAGCACGACCGCCTACCTGAACGTAGACGACCGATTCCCATCACGCAAAGATGAGCTTTTTCGAATGACGAGGGAACGGAAGATCTTAAAGCAACCCAAGTGGTCTTATGCGATTCAGGAAACTAATTTCTATCTTAAATTAAAAAAACTACCTTTTCCTACACGAACAGTTTCGGAAATTTCGATTTTTTTAAATAGATTAATCCTTAAATATAATCTCTTAGGATTGATTAATTAAGATGCCGAAATTAATGCCACATCCCGGATCGATGTTGGATTTTCGAGACATTTCATTAACTTTGTCCGACTAGTTCCGGACCAAAGCTTACGACCATAACGGTAAACCATCCGGTTTTTAAATTTAAATTTTGAAATTCGTATCTTGGAATGTAAACCAACAATTTTTGAGGGGGTTTGAAAAAATGTTTTTACGTCGTTTACAAAGGTTCATTATTGAAAGCAGTAAATCAAAATCGTGCATATTCGCATTTTAGGTTGTTGAAATGCTGACTAACTTTCATTTCTCTCGCTTTAGGATAATTCGAAAATTACTCCTTCATTACTACGTGAAACATCATTTCTTCCCTGCCTAGTTGGCAATTGTTGACATTTGACGCTCCAACTTGGCTTCGCTATTTCTTCCAACCATACGAACCCGCTGCAGAATCTTACAAGATTATTTAAAACATTTCACCTCCTGGGATCATTGAAATTGCACTTTGTGAAGCGTCTAAAATACCGCGTCTGTTGATCGTCCGTTCGATATTTTGAATTGTACGAATCTAGGAGTCTGTAAAATTTCTTGGGCTCGCTATTGGAAATGGCTAAAAGGAATATCAATGCCTCCTTTAATGTAATTCTCACTTGTCCGCCTAGGATCACCATTCAACTTGGCAATCTGGATGATATCTCCAGAAGTTCCAACCTGACAAACCAATGGCGTAAATTCCTCAGTAGTCCTTCCATCCAAGTCTTTCTCTCCAGAACCGCTCATTGTCATTTACGTGCTTTCATGCGCCTGATGTGTGCGTTCCTACGATGAATAAAGTTATAAAGAGTTTACTTGGGGTCGGTAGTTAGAGGAGAATGGACGCGAAGGTGTGCGGTTGGGACACGCCGAGCGGTTGGAACGGTCAAAGTTGGTAACTTTCGTTCAGTCACCGCATAATGGGGCCCTCATTCAAGCCATTGTAGCTCTAAACCTCTTTAAACATCGACGTCCACGTTTTAATGGCCACGATTTAGCAGCTCATTCCGCACACCCTACGACGGGTATATTATATTGTTCTTCGCTTATAATCTCCACTATATATTCCGAGTTTCTTATATAACAAGTTAATATTGAATATAAGTATTATAGGTTAATATCAGTAACCATCTTTAAAAAGTAGAAAACAAACCATCTGGAAAAATTAAGAAAAAAAAAAGTAGAACTATCCATAATGCATATTCGAAAACTCTGGGTAGACGTGTTCTAAAGATGTCTTGACTATCTGCAGTAGACTAGTAGTTGATTAGCAATTAACGTGAGAAAAGAGTTAACAATCCTAGACACTATACATATGATTACACTGAGGTTTAGTACTTGTGTGATGGAGTAAAACTTCTACACTGCCCTACGATCCAAAAAAACCACCATTAATACTTCAACTCTATAGGCTAATTAGGACGGAAGATAGCTCTTGGGGTCACTCGGATGATGAGGAGTGTCCGTGAATAATGGTGATATTTCGAAAGTTTTCTATATTCAGATTTTTGAAATTGCAGCCCTTCGGTTTCACTATTTAGAATTGACTAAGATCGAAGCTGTGAATTCTATGCCAACTGGACCCCAATTGTGATTTTTGACTCAAGTTTGATTGATGACTTGCTTTGATTCAGTAGTTTCGGAGAAAAGTTCCGGACAAAGAACGGACCAAGAGGAAGAAAAATAAAATTTATATATTTATTTAAAACCGCATCTCAAAGGCTGTTGATTCTCGTTTCAAAGTTGGTAAATTCCGAAATTCGATTTAAAACAACAGAAAACGACCGCCATCCTATGGTCTTTCCGAAACTTCTGGACCGAAGCTTACTATGTTTGGCTAAACATTCCTATATCGGCGTCATAATCAATCGACCCTGAGAGTAAATATTTAGAATTGGAATATTACAAAATCAAATTTCAAACAATTTGTATGATAGAGGCTACTTCTTAGTTTAATTCAGATAAAAATTAGTTACCAGGGTCTAATGAAACCTGGTTAGGCATTCTTTCAAACATCAAACATTTTATCATCAATTTCAGTTGTTCTATTCATTGGTTCTTTTTCTCTATGTATCTTGGAAGGGAACTGTTAAGTCCAGTTCTGGAAGTCTGGTAGTCCATGTAGGAGGGCTAGGTACCTAATAATGAAATAGTGATTTGGAGTCTTTTGAATTCTACGAAGCTTGTAAAACGTTCCCTTGTGGGATAATGAAGCACAAAAGAAAAAGTATAATTCCTTTTTCAACGGGTCCAATTTCATACGGCCTACTCACTATTTGTTTAAAAACTTGGAAAAGATGTGATTGTCAATCAACGGTGATTAATTAGCTTAAGAGAAAGTTAAAAGGTCCAGGGGGGAAAACAGTTTCTTGAGCTGTTTTCTATGCTTAAGAAGATCATCAATTTTCATTAAATTAAAGAGAATAATAAATAAATCGAACAATTCAAATTGAAAGACGCTTAAAAATGTCTTTGTGAAAGTCCGTTTTGTGTCATTCTGAAACGATTCATGAGATTTAGTAATTCATATATTTATTATTTTAAAAAAATTACTTTACAACTGTAAAATGTTCATGAATTGCTTATAGTGATCTTGACAGCAACCGTCGACGTTCGTTAGTTTTTCAACATACCAGTAGGCTCCTTGAAAAACAACCTTCTTGTACTGTTCTTGACGCAAACCGCTCGAGTCCAATTCGGCTGCTAGAAATTTTGTTTGGTCTTTCTTCAGTACAATTGAATGGAGTGCGATCATGAACTTCAGTTGTTTCCTACCTGGGATGGTCTATTCTACCTTTGTGTTTGAGATGGCAATTTTATTTTGTTCTGGTCCTCAATGTTTCTTCCTTTCAACCCTGCCAGTTAGAGCTTCGGAACCAAAGAAACTTTTAGCGCGCCGCTTTAAAGCGGGGAGGTTCGGCAAACTTGAGAACATCTGGAACAAAGAAAAAGCTCATTGCAATTCTAATGAGACCGTTTATGAACAGGGATGGGTCTCTCTCTTTGATGGGTGCCAGCCTCAGTTCACCAAGACTCATCTGTCACGTGACCTCACATCATCAACGCCGAAAACTTAGTCAGTTCGTCTGCCATTGTTTGTTGATTAGGACATCATATATTAAAAAATTATTCTAATTACTTCCTGTAGACATGATCGGTTGGTGCGTCCATTATTCGACCATTTTGGTTTATTATTCAATAATAAACCATTGTAATCGCTCTTGAAAAAAGAAATTCTAACCCTCCCCCCCTGCAAATTTCATGGTTTACGTTTCAAAGGGTGTAGAATCCGAGTCTGCAATAAAGTTTTTCCGTCCGTCCGCCGTGCGCCGTACGCACGATCTCTCCCAAACGGCTGAAGCAAAAAAGCTGAAATTTTCAGGAAAAATCCATGTTGGTCCGGCGACGCCCCAATTCTTGAGCCAGCTCTCTCACTTCATTTAAAGTGCCCTTTAAGGGTTGTCAAAGTTTTGTAAAATCCGTAAAAACCTCAAAAAAAAGTCAAGGCGGCCTAAATTCGTACTCTTTTTGAAGAACACTCCATGAGGAATCGAATGAGCCCCTCCCCAGGTCCGTAGGTCAAACTATTCCCGATCTATGGCCCGATTTATGGACAGGCTCCCTGAGGTGGAAAAAAAATTGAACAGGCTCTCTGAGGTGAAAAAAAAATTTGGACAGGATCCCTCTACTCTCTCAACTGTGAATATCAATAACTTATAGATTTGATATTACAAATTTCTCAAAGATATTTCATCTCTCACACAATTTCTTCTGTCAACCATTTTCTTAAGACTAAACTCGTCTTTCTAGTAGGATGTTCCATCGCTATAAATATCTTTCGTTGTTGACGTTGCTGTATTGCTTGTCTGTAAAAGACCTAAACCTAATCGAGGAGTTATTCCGAATGAGTCAGCGATTCCTGACGTTTCCCAACTTCGAACAGCCTCCGTTCATGATGTTCATCTTCTTGGATCCTTAATAAGCTCTCTTGTGGTTAAAGAACGGATTTTTTGTTCCTCCGAGGAGCACAAAACCCTTTCCTACGATCAATCCTTCCCAACTGATTTTAACGGACAGCGTTCGAATTATTTCACCGGGTCATCCAGTTATTGTTTGTGAAGGACGAAAGCTTTGTTTGGCTTAGGAAGAAAGTAGTCAGTTTCAAATAGCTAGAAACTATTACTAGATGTTTTCAACTTGTAATACGTGATTCAGGAGTAGCAAAACTACAGTGCACGAAGTTACAGATTTCTCTCCTTTTATTTCGTATACCGGCAAAGGTATACAGCACTGATTGCGAACCCCCTTTTCCAAGATTGTAGCCAGAAATTACTGGCGATTTTACAATAGTTTTGAAACATTATGTTACTAGTATTAAGATCATTGGCTGGAAGTTAATTTAGAGGTGTTCGGTAAATTCCCACGACATATAAAACAAGTGGGTGTGGTACATAGCTTCCTCGTATCCATAACATGACTGTATAGATCATTGACAATTATTATTGACTAAAGAACTTCGTTCAATCAAGTAACCCCCCTCGAGGCACAAAAAAATTGATTTTCTCTTTATTTCACGAGGACCATCTTTACATCAGTCCGAACAATCCCTGAAAATTTCATCGAAATCAGTCATGAACTCAAAATTGAGCGTACTATGGGTTTGATGATTGTTCATCCGGATTTGCAAATTTATTGTCCCCTCAGAAATAACTTCAGTAATTGGGGTCATGTTTATGTCTGCATGCAGAGTAACGTTTCGGACAAACCAAGGAGCTCCTGTTAGTTATGCGCAGTTCCGATTTTGTACGTTTGCGTATTTTTTATCTGCTATTGTACGGCAGCTATGACCATCTACAATTTCGCACAATCGCTGAAAATTTTATCAAAATCGGACTATAACTTCGAGTAGTTTTGACCCGTAACAGAAAGTTTAATTTTTTTCCTTGACAGACAGACAGACACGGAACCATAAATTGTTCAGAAAGGTCCAAAACGCAGAAATGCGACTGCGAATTTTTGATTTGAAGGAGACAAAAAAATGCTACGTCACATTCCGTAAAGCAGACCAGAATGATCTTCCATTTTCTGACCATTGGTAGACATTAATATGCTAAATGTTTTCCATTAATATGAGTACTGGTTTTAGTTGAGACCCCTCTTGCCAATCCATACTAATTTACTGCTCAACTGTGCTCTTACTTAGGAAGAAGATTTTGTTTTGAGACTTGTATTGAATAAAATAAAATCAACAAGACGGGTTCGACTAGTAGAAGAAGGATTTGGAAATTCGAATTGGAGATAACTTTCCGAGAGGATCACCTTACAGTCAAATCAGTTGGCCCTATATGTTTTCTGCTGGATGAAGAATGATTGATTTTGTTACCTTGAAAGAGCGAGATGTATGGACGCGCGAAATGGGACTTGAGGCATTGTTCGGGTCTAGAGGAATGCATTGTACCACCGCATCACAATACTACCAGATCAAATCAGGTCGCGACGAAGAACGTCTCTTGGAAATTGATCGTACAGTCTAAATCTTGATGACAGATACCACTCGAGAACTCATCTGACGTACAACTATATTTTTAGTTGAGTTGGTGGGGTATGGCTTGACCATTTTTCTTTTCGAATAAGTTGTTGGAGCTCTTCAATTTTTTAAAACATCTTTATTGTCTTGTTTGTACGTTTCATCAGCAGGTATTTTCTTATTTATTTATTTTATTTTTTTAAATATAAGCAACAATCTCTCCGGTATTAACATTCCTCTGATTCGTTTGTATCATCGTCAACGTGATCATCTAATTTATTTATATGTGTTACTTCAGTCATCTTTCTTCCATATATTTGTATTAACTTTGCAGCTAGCCATCCTCCTGTGAAGTACCTTGGCAACAACCCAACCTCCTCTTTAAACTATTCCAGGGTAAAGAGAAAACTTTCTCTGCTTGTTGATAGTTTTGTAGAGATCACTTTTGTTAATTGTACTGCTCACTAGGTGCATTACTTTACATGTTATCCAGTTGACTTGGAATTGTTTTATGTTAATGTGTTTTTTAATGTTAATTTCGAAAAAATTTGGGGAGTTTGAACACGTTTTATGGGTAGAGGATCCAGATCACGTTGACAATGATACAAACGAATCAGAGGAATGTTAATACCGGAAAGATTGTTGCTTATATAAGAAAAAAAATTAAGAAAATACCTGCTGATGAAGCCCACGTTGCATGGGTGAAACGTACAAACAAGACAATAAAGATGTTTTAAACAATTTAAGAGCTTCAACAACTCAACTATATTTTTAGTTAGTAGCTCCGTATTATGGCGCTTTTCAACCTGTTAGATTTGTCATGCGAGTCTTCGACCATCATGTTTTGTCTTGCGAGCCACGATTCAGACCGATTTCCTTTGAATGTTGTAATGTGGTTGAAATAACATAATTCTAAAACAAATTTAAATTTTAAATGACTCTCAAATGCAGTATTTGAATACACAAGACGATCCAGAAAGAAATGACCGCCCTCCAAACTTTGAAACATTAGCCGTTCGTCCTAACGCCATTCGTTATGCATTTGCATAAATATCATGAAAAACGCTTTTGTGCATTGCACAACGATGTGTAGCAGATTCGGATTCTACAACAAATTCTACGGTGATTTGATCCCTCATTCTATATTTTCGCCCATCCGCAACCGTCATCAAGCGCGTCAAGTTGCCAAGACTCCACTCATGAACTTTAACAAACCCAAAGTGTGACACATGAATTTACGCGGTTTTTCAACGCTGATTCACTTGGTACTATCCGTTCTTTCATTCGACAGCCGAAAATGTCCCGATTTTAATTGATGAACTGTTATCTCTTTAATTTATGTGCATGGGACATAATATGTGTCCATGTTATGAATCTTAAAAGTCTATTAACGCTAATTCCCGTAAGTGCATCTCGTTTTTCCCTAGTTTGAACGGTTTTACAGCCAAATTACCAGAGAAAAATCCCCTGAGAGAGAATCGAGCCTCCATGAAGGGAAGCAAAAGCATTTTGGTTTATTATTCAATAATAAACCATTGTAATCGCTCTTGAAAAAAAAAATTCTACCCCCCCCCCCCCCCCTGAAAATTTCATGGTTTACGTTTCAAAGGGTGTAGAATCCGAATCTGCAATAAAAAATTTTCCGTACGTCGTACGCCGTAAGCCGTACGCAAGATTTATCCGAAACGGCTGGAGCAAAAGATCTGAAATTTTCAGGAAAAATCCATGTTGGTCCGAAAACGCCCCAATTCTTGAGCCAGCTCTCTCACATAATTTAAAGTGCCCTTTATGGGTTGTCGAAGTTTTGTAAAATCCCTAAAAACCTCAAAAAAAAGTGGAAGCGGCCTAAATTTGAACTCTTTTTGAAGAACACTCCACGAGGAATCGAATGAGCCCCTCCCCAGGCCCGTAGGTCAAACCATTACCGATCTATGGTCCGATTTATGGTGCCAACATTCGCGTTATTTTGGTTTATAATTGTGTTTGTTTTGATATCAGTAACCTAGTGAATTAGTGATGTAGTGATGTAGTAATGTGGAAACTGGAGAGAACTCCTGAAAGGCTTTGTAGCCGATAATAAACCAAAACGCTGCAAATTCTTTCACAGGGGTTTATTATTCAATTGGCTTGCGTTCATGATTTGAATTTCTACTAAGCTTTGGAGTGTCCGTGTTTCACAAGTGATAGAGCGATTATTGAATTCAGGAGGCACACAAATATGATCAACTGATCAATCCAAATAGGTATTTTGGTTTGAACAGATTTACGTGCTCTATGATCGTATCTCCAAATAGGTAAAGAACAGATTTACGTGCTCTATCACCTGAAATGCAATAAAATCACGCACACTCCAAAGCTTAGTAGAAATTCAAATCATGAACGCAAGCCAATTGAATAATAAACCCCAGTGGAAGAATTCGCAGCGTTTTTTCTTAATTCTGCGAAACACTTTATGAAGAGCGGCGTTGTGCCCATATTTCTACATAGTGAAATAACGAAATGCCGAAGGCTGGACTCTTCTTTCTGGACCCCCTGGATTCTTAGAGGGCGAAAGGGTTTTGCAAAGTCTCATTTGAATTGCTATAGGATAGTCCAAGTTTTAAAAAATTACCTCGAAAAGTCAGATTAGCTGATATTGGCGCCATAGAAAGAAAGCTAATTGAAACATTGAAAGTTCTCTATGAGCTCTTCCCATTGGTCTTCTATTGCCTTTTTGGTTTAGCGGTGCTATCATGACCGCGGGATTCTGAAAAGGTGGAAGATCCAAAACTTTACAGTGCACCAATCAGTTCAGTTAGAATATAATAAACATAAGATTTCGTTGGACAGTGATTAACGTTCTAATGTACTAGGTTTGCCTGAGTTTACGAACAACTATCACCTTCCGAGGCGATAGTGATGATTGCCTCACACAGTGAGCACTTCGGCTCTCAAGATCTCCAAGCGTACGTTAGTCTAAGTAGCAGGAATTACTAGAAAGTTTTCGGCTCGTTCTCTCCCCGTCGATCCGCCAGATAAAGGCTGACATTTATCCCCCACCCACTTTTACCGCGCTCATATCTTTCAAGCTGTCATGCCTCTTTCTCGCTTTCGTGATGAAATGTCTCCGGTTGATAAGATTATTGTTAATGTCTTGAGCAAAGAACCCGCTTGTGAGTGGTCTCGGGTTACTTGTTGTTTTATAACCTTCTACCCCGAATTGAAATAGGTAGTGAAGTCCTCAGCTTATCTCGAGAGCGTCCGTTCTAAACCTAGGTAATGCACCTTTAATGCCTGTGGGGTCCCTCGAGACTCGCGCTTCGTCGCTACTACAGAAAAAAAGGTTATCGGCCGGCTTTAAAGTTGAAATGTAACAATTCGTTTTGTGGGTGGTTTCATCATTTCTCAGTGGGCAGCCATTTGCATCGGACTGGTATCCAGTATTTCGAAGGGAGCGTTTCCATGCTGTTGCAACTATTTATTATCGGGAAACCCCGTATATAGCATTTCCAAATCTAATTCAACATTTTCCAAATCTAATTCAACATTTTCCAAACCAAATTCAACATTTTACAAAACAAAGTCAACATTCATTAAATTTTTAACGAAATTTAGTACTTGTATAAAGGTTGGCCAGCTGCCGGCGTTGGTAGAAGAAGCAAAGCGTTCGAAACACAATTCGAGCAGTCGCATGGAGTTATAGCCGCTACTCCCCGTTCAATTGCACGTGGAAAGACATGGTCTCGTTCTCCGCTGAGAATATTCCTCACCATGGTCTTAATTTTAGAAAATGCACTCTCAGCTGGAAGAAACATTTGACTTATTCCATCGAATGCACTTGAATCAACCAGTTGTCGAATTTCGGTAGGGCGGTGAATTTGCGCATTATCCATCACTAGTACGAATTCATTAAAAATGTAATGAATGTTGAATTTGTTTTGTAAAATGTTGAATTTGGTTTGGAAAATGTTGAATTAGATTTGGAAATGCTATATATTAGGTAAGAAATCATATTTTATGGTGCATTATTCCAACTGATGGTGATTGATTATGACACCACAATTATTATTCACTGTTGACGAGGGCATTAAACATTTAAGGAGCTTAACCGTTGAAATTTAATGGATGATCATTTCATAGAAAGTGTGTTGTGAAGGTAATTTGTGGAGGCCTCCACTTCATGTCTAGTCCGCTCTTGATATCTTGTAAAATCTGTGTATAATTTCCAGTTACGAATATGTACTTGGATATTTGGCTTGATGTATCAGTTTAACCGTGTCCATGTTTCTATCTGTGCTCTCTTGTCATTTGCTTTTGCCTTACATCTGCCCTTAATGGGTGAAACGTGATTAGGGATGATAAGAACGAACACTCATCTTGGAACCATTCAGAAAAACGATGACAAACGCATCTTCCCAATCAATTTCATTCAGAAATTGAAAAATGGGGCATTTCACTTTTAATTCTTCTTGAAGTAAGGGAAATGTTGGTAATTTCAGCGATGATCAAGGTAATGGTACAGATGTATGAGTTACCTACACGAGATTCCTTGTAGCAGTGGGATATCTACAGGGTACAAGGGCCATGGGTGTTTGGAATTTGCACGAAAAGTGGTGACTGAATTTTGGAGCGCCGACTTTTCATAGTTGAAAAAAGAGATCGTGCAACTCTGCTTCCTATAATTGAAAACGAGATTTAAGTGGGTACCACTGTAATTGCTGACTTGTGGGAAGCCTACAGTGGTTTATAATCGAAAGGCTTTGATCACAAAACTGTGAATCGCTTGGAGAATTTTGGAGATCCCGCCACAGGAGCCCACGTCAAACTATAGAGACGTTGTGGAATCACAGTGAAAAAGAAGTATACAATTAGACGACAGGGAGCCAGAAATCTACTGGAACGACAGTTAATAGAAGAATGGTGGCGATCATGCAACCCGGCGAACACATTTGATGCATTCTTCAATGATCTTCAAACTGCTGCTCAGTTGATGCAACGCATGGAAGATGCACATCTTGGTTTCGTTGTCTTCGAGTTTCCCTTTCCAATTTTCAAAATATCGTTATGGTTGGTTCATCCAAAGACCTAGAAACCACGGTTGCAGCTATCGTAAATAGCCTATGTAAAACTACCAGTTAACTGTAAATCAACAGTCATCAACCGTTAAGAAGAATCTGAGCTAAACAGAGGTCCGGTGTACAACAAGAACAGGTAAAATATTGAAAAAGTTATTCATCATAGCAGAGTGTGACAGGAGTCAGCTACACCTAAATAGAATACTATTTCATAGGGAATGAATTCCAAGTAAAATGAGCATTTTTGAGCCATTGCCAAGAGTTCATGTTATTGAAACGTCTACCTGATCAATTTCTTCATAGGCCTATGAACTTTAGGTACAACGTTGTTATTGGTCCAAGGCTTTGGAGTCCTTTCTGTAGGACATATTTACCTTTCTGAACGATTAAGCCAATTTTGGTTTGCCACCAATTTGAATGATTCCCGCAAGAAAAAGTCGAATGAGATAAAAGGACCCCATATTTCGAGGGGGTAGGATCTTGGAGTGGCGATTGAACGCTGACCCCTCTTCTTACTGCCAAGTTCTCGAGTATTTCGCTTTGTTATATATTTTTCTATTCCATTACACTCCCACCAAGGTGTCTCAAACCGATTCCAAGTCCAATAAATGTTTGCAAAGTGACAGTCTTTAATTATGTGATTTGAATTCACTTAGTCATTCAACTATCACGTCGCTATTCGGTTCTATCTAGTTCAAACCATTATCAGAATAATTTCAACGAGAAAGTAAAGTAAAGACTTACGCTTGTGGTAACTAACTAACTACAGTTATGCAAGTTGAATACACCTTATGTTTCAAGACCTCGTTTCTTTTAGATATATCATTTGGGTAGCTGACGAAAATCTCCTTGCCCACAATTCCAGGCCAATTACAGTCCAGTTGATGTGGACATGAATTAATATAGAAGAGAATTACGGTTATGCTTGAACTAATTTCCTACAATACGATACTCTTCGAATGAACTCATCGTTCAATATCTATCCTGGAACTTAGTTATAAAGCGAACCAACATTAATTATCCATCTAGTAGGTGAGTTTATTTTCATCCCAGTCTTTTGTTATGTCTAGAGACGAATATAAACTTAACACAACACTTCCTTTATAACGGCGTATGAGGCAAAGATTTCCTCTGGTGATAGCTTGGAACTTTCTCTAGACTCTAGTAATTGTTAGTAATTGCTTTTCCCCAGGTACATTCTTATCGTGTTACTACCGTACCGATTGCTGACAACCAACGAGGAAGTAGAACCTATTATTAAATCCCGGTATTAAACTCCTCCAGGAGCTTTTACTCTTCTTAGACAGTTCTCGGGAGTCGCTGCCTTATTTTCTCGTTCAGTTTCATACTCAATCGTGATGAGTTCTTCGGCATTAAATAAAAGAAGAAGATGAAAAACAAGGTGTAATCTCTCGCACGTATTTATTGCCTTCATGACGTGATTGTGAGTTAATTGCAGGGCTAGTTCAGTGTTGGGAAGTAGGTTATTACTCTGAAAATTTATAAACATTTTGTAAAAATTAGAATTTAACGAATTATCATGAACCAAGAACATTCAAGTGTAACTCCAACCTAAAAAAAAAAAAAAGTTCCCGTCATTCAGCATGATCGCAGGAGCGAAATGCCTGCAATTGTCGCAAACGGACCACGTTTACTTATGTTGAACTGAGTTTAAATTTATAAACTTTGTGTGCAACAAATTTCCCACTGTCAATGTTGTTGCAAGAGAAACGTGTTCTAGATAATATTTTTCTATTCATCGAGATTTAAACGGGTTTTAAATTTTTTTCCCATTATTAGCTCATTTTGAAGAACTTTTGGTAGAATTTTCAGCAACAAATTTGAGCTTAAATTATTCCATTGTCAATAAACATATTTTGGGTCGTTCTTCTCTAAACTATATAAATTTAACGACTTTCAGACGTTTTTTTCTGATTTTTAGCGAACAACAAATACAATTTTTGAAATTTCACCAATTTACGTGCCCCAAAATGGTTGTCCAACAAACTTATCATTTCTTTTGGAATGCTTGATTTTTGCACAAGAACGAAGTTTTTATCTCAATACTATCGAACGTTATCACGTGAAATGACATACGATTTTTCATACATCTATGTATACAATGCGGACTTCGATGAAGAGATGAAATAAATTCATTTTGTATGAAAACTCGATAAAACACTGCAGTATTACTATGTATTACTGACACTTACAATATCAGTTGAAACTTTTAATTTCTTTAATAGGTACCAAGATATAAATATTGACTTTTTATTACATTAAATTCATGTCTTCAATATGCATGTATCGGATGAATATTTATTTTTATTTGCTTGCTATCCCATAAAATAGCTTGGTTTATCTAGTTCTTCTATAATATAGAATCTATATAGTGGCTGTTATTACACAACTTCTAAAATATTTCAATACTTACATAAGTTCATCTATAGTAATTTACTTCCTATTCAATTATTAACAATCTGAGATATCTGTAGGCCGTAGTGTTTCTAATTTCCCTTTCATGGGAAGGCTTGTAAAACCCTTTCGATGACTAGTATCTGTGCAAACTCCCAATAAGCTCCATCATAAAACGGGTATCCATGAGCTTTGTATAACACGCGCAGTTGTGGACCGTTGACGGATACCTACTCTTGAAAGGTTTTGAAGACCTTTCAAACACATTTCGTATCTGGCTATCTCTGCACTTTATATTGTATTTTATATTGTCATGTTTATACCATGTTGCTAATATAAAGCTTTTTTTTATTCATTTGTAGCATTACATTTTGCATAAACATGTATGCTATATATAAATTTAATATAAAGTTGGCACTTATTAAAAAAGTTTAAAAAAGTAAATTAATAAATTCAAACGTGTTGTACTTGATGGATAGCACAACCACTTTGTTGCGTTTCAGTTACCTGGAGTCAATGCTAACCAATACTTACTAATGTTTTACTAATACTTACGTCATTTATATTTACTGTCCCAGCGTTCTGTAGAATTAGAAATTGATCACGAAAAACGTTTTCTAAAGCTCTCACAGTAGATACATAGGACTGAACTCGACTTGTGAACATTTTGCCCAATCAAAAATGTTCACAAGAATGAACATTTCAATGTGTTTAGTCTGTTATTCTGGCCTTGGTGAAAACATGCTACAAAAACGCTCTAAATTATCACTCAAGAGGAAGATGCCTATTAAGTACCGGAATATTATGACTGTCAATCCAAGAGAAATTCCTTCTTTTAGCCGAGTTTTAATTGGTTTATCATATATTTTGGAATCTAATTAGCTTATGGAATTTGGGTGTTGCTTGCGCAGTATAGTTACTTGTAGGTGTAGATATTATCTAGTTGCAAAATTAAATTTTGTTGAATCTTAGAAACTCGTTTGCAGAAGGGGTGAACAATTTGATGTATTTTTTGATATTCATTGACACACTGTTCTACAGCGCCGGTACCGCAGAAACTATGTAGTAAGGGTAACATCTTGATGTATTGATTGCCCTAGGGAAATTTCTTTTGTGTTGTGAAAGTTCCTTCGGCTTATCGTCTATGAGGAGTTTAATTCTAGTTGTCTTACCCGCTGGAAGTTTGGATGTTACAACTGTTACACCGTTTCAGTTCTGAACCCAAGAGTTCCCGTTCCTCCAAACTGTGGATTACACGATTTCCCGCGACCGAAATGAGCAAATTGAGTTTGGAAACTGGAATTACTCGTGTAGAAGGGCGGTTCTCACCCTCACACGGGGAAATTCATCTCGGCGAAGAGGGACCGGATGAATGAGCTGCATAGGGAACTGATAATATACAACTGCACTCTACGAAAGGGGAGTCTGAGTATTGTGGCCGCGGACTGGGAAACCACATTCAGTTAGCTCATCGTTCGATGACGGTTATGTCATGCAATAATACATCGCGTATAACCAAAGCGGGAGAAACCCCGGTTTTACCAATTTAGTAGTTTTACACTATCCAATTTGCATACTAACACCGACTATAACTTTGTAATTATATATAATAATTACGACCGCATACTATCTACTCCACTCCCTATCCGACCCAAAGAAATAGCTTCATGTACGATTAGAAATTCAAATAAATTACTGGATTGTTATCATTATCGGGTGTTGAGTTATCATCCTCTTGTTTTTCACTTGGAAGTTGCTCGTTCGTGCCTTCTCCCAAGAACTGGCGGTCGAAGTGGGAACGACCGTAATTCAGTCTTAATCTGATCCTGCAAGGAACATCCTTCATCAGAGAAACCTCTCTCTGGATGAGGAATTCTTTTACTCGAGACCCGACTTCAGAGATTAGAAACATTCTTAATTGCCTTCCCTATAATTAATAAAAAGTCGAAATCGTACTTCTACCAATCCACCAGAAAACGTCTCTGGCTTCTCCTGTTACCGTGAAAGTATAGATTGTAAAGCCGTCTCGTTGACAGGTGATGGTTTCTCCTATGTAATTGAGATGAAATAGTTGTTTGGAAATTTCATGTACGCATTTAGGTATCAAGTTTCACAATTTTCGTGATTGAAATCTCGTTTTCGGATCATTATGGTCCAACTTTTTAGCAATCAGATTGATAGCTTTTCTGAGAATGAGCTGGTTAGTGTAATTCCACCAGTTAAGATAAGAGAAGTTCAATCAGTAATCAACAAAGAAACTAAGACCAAAAACGCTCCTAGTTACGACCTCAAGACAGGTCAAGTGCTGAAGCAGCTCCCCCGGAAAGCAGTTGTAAAAATTACTATGATTGTTAATGCCATTCTAAAATTGCAATATGTTCCCCAAGTATGGAAAATTGCAGAGGTCATTATGCTACCTAAACCCGGCAAGTCACTGGAACAGATTACCTCATACGGACCAATATCTCTTCTGCCGGTCCTATCAAAAATGTAAAACTTCTATTGAAAAAACTCCTACCTATAATTGAGGACAGAAAAACAGTAACAAACCATCAGTTCGGGTTCAGACATGAGCATTCAACTATCGATCAAGTACATAGAATCACACATGTAATAGAAGCAGCACTAGAACAGAAAAAAGTTTGTTCTGCCATATTTTTAGATGTGTCCCAAGCATTCGATAAAGTATGGCACGAAGAAAATGGTTACCAACTTGTCACTGAAGGATTTTAGCTTCTTCGTAACTGATCGATACTTCCGCAGTAGACAAGAGGATGCCTACTCTGATTTGCAAGAGATTAACGCTGGAGTTCCTCAAGGCAGTGTGCTAGGGCCAGTATTATACCTTATATATACTAGTGACTTACCAGAAATAGAACAAAATACAACAGCGACATTTCCTGATGACACTGCAGTGTTGGCAGTTGCAGAAGATGCTGTTGAATCAGTTTCTAAGCTCAACAAATCTTTAGTAAAAATTCACTGATGGGCGAGAAAGAGGAAAATTAAAATGAACGAGGCAAAGTCAATACGTGTATACTTTACCTATAAAAAGGTTTAATACATACCTGTCATACTGGACGGAAAGACCATCCCTTACTCTAACCAAGCAAAGTACCTTGGGATGACGCTTGATGCCAAATTGAAATGGAAAGAGCATGTCAAAAAAAAAAGCGGAAGGAGCTTGATATTAGGTATTGAAAAATGTACTGGCTTATGGGCAGCCACTCGCAGCTGTCAACGTCTAATAAGCTTATGTTGTACAAGAAGGTCGTGAAACCTGTGTGGACCAATGGTGTGCTGCCATGGGGCTGCACTGCTAATAGCAACATCAAGATTGTACAAATATTTCAGAACCATGTATTGAGGAACATCGTCGGTGCACCGTGGTCATTCGGAACGACAACCTTCATAATGATTTGAAGATCGAGAGCGTCGCTGCCACTATAAGGAAGTTCGGCTTTAAACACTCTGAACGGTTAAAGGGCCACGTCAACGCAGAGGCTGTCCACTCCTTGACGTTGACAACCTTTTTCGAAGACTAAAGAGAAAAAAGCCGTTCGAACTGACACTGGACGTATAAAGTAACTTATCGCGAGTGAAGTGCGAACAAACTATTATTATTATTAGAACAAAAGAAACTCTTGTTATGTACAAGAGGACTGCATATTAAATTGTGATACTAGAAATAAGTAACTAATAAGTTGTTGAAACTGACTTAATTGTAATTAAAATAAAAAATAAAAAACGCTGAAAATTCTTTCACTGGGGTTTATTATTCAATGATTCATGATTTGAATTTCTACTGAGCTTTGGAGTGTGCGTGTTTCACAGGTGATTGAGCGATTATTGAATTTCAGGAGGCACACAAATATGATCAACTGATCAATCCAAATAGGTATTTTGGTTGAGAACCGATTTAAGTGCTCTATGCATATCTCCTGAAATTCAATAATCGCTCTATCACCTGTGAAACACGCACACTCCAAAGCTTAGTAGAAATTCAAACCATAAATCATTGAATAATAAACCCCAGTGAAAGAATTTGCAGCGTTTTTTGATTAATAATGAATTTGTAAAGTGTAGCTAAGGGAACCCCGATACATTTCCGTAATAATAACATGAAGATCAAATTACAATAATGAACTTCACAATACTAATCAAGAATGGAACTAACACCAATCTTTAGAACTTGAATAAGTGCCCAACTCGATTTCCCAATCGGTTGTTTGTTTTATAACTTGGGATAACTCAAGAATGTAAGTTTCATAATTGGAATGCTTAAGGGTGCTGGAAGTACTTATTAAATGAATATTTAAGGAGGGTAACATATTTAAAATTGAAGTAAGAACATTACTTCCATATTATAAAGGGATTGTTGAGGTTTTCAAGTGAAGAAAATGCAGAGTACATTGAGCTCATCATGGGAAATCAGGAAACGCAAGACCTGAAAATAATTCCTTCTGTCCATCTCTCCAAGTAATTGGCGTCGGTACATTAGGTTGTTAAGGGGGATTCCGTTTGGGAATGTGTAAGATCCAAGCTTTTCTACTCTCATCCCTCGTTGTGTCCATTCGCTCTTACTGCGTCCTTAATAAGAAAAGCCTAATCGGAAAAGGATTACGCCCTTTTTCAATCAAGCCCACGGGCCCGAGATCCTCCCAAATGACCTTTATCTGCCCTTTGGCCCGCGTGAATCGGTTGATCCTTTCGAACGCAATCGCTGCCCAGGAATGAGAGGGGAATGCCCGCTCTGGCGGGGGAGATTCAGGAGCCTGCAAATCCCTCCGGGTTCTATCTGTCCAGTGCCGACCATCCTTGATAGCTGGATTTGGAGATCGTTACCCTTTTCCGCTTTACTTTCTTTAAGAATTTATATAACCTGATCCTTCGAGACCATCATGACAATAATACCATATCGTCATTAACACATAGGGACTGCTATAATACAAATCTTGTTAAAAATCAGTGGGGTTTATTATTCTATTGGCTTGCGGTCATGATTTGAATTTATACTAAGCTTTAGAGTGTGCGTGTTTCACAGGTGATGGAGCGATCATTGAATTTCAGGAGGCACACAAATATGATCAACTGATCAATCCAAATAGGTATTTTGCTCGAGAACAGACGTGCTTTATGCATATCTCCTGAAATTCAATAATCGCTCTACCACCTGTCAAACACGCACACTCCAAAGCTTATTATAAATTCAAATCATGAACGCAAGCCAATTGAATAATAAACCACAGTGAAAGAATTTGAAGCGTTTTTTTTTAGATATATTTTTTTTTCAATGATTATCAGAATGCTTCAACCCGTGTATCGGCTACAAAGCCTTTTAGGAGTTCACTCCAGTATCCACATTACTACATCACTACGTCACTAGGTTACTGCTATCAAAACAAAAACAATAAAATAAACCAAAATAACGCAAATGTTGCCACCATAAATCGGGCCATACATCCCCTTAGCCTCATGGAAACTGCTCGGTGAACTGAGACTTTAATAGTCTTTAAAGAATATTCTACCTTCCCAGGGAATTCTACATTCTATAACATTAAAGCTGTGATTGCTAGGATAATGTGAAGCTAACTAGAGTCAGTGTAGAAAGTCGCAATGAGAAGGAAATCGTCGATAGGTTTTGACTTCGGAAATTAAGCTCTCGTATGTCCGCTAAAGATCAAACCTAATTTTTTATACTTTTGATCATCATATCGTTAATAAGATGAGTTAACTAACAATAATTTTAATGACCTAAATTAAAAATGAAGGTTCCATACCACAAGAGTTGAAAGCCACGCCCTCAGAAGTCAAAAATTAATTTGAGAATAGAGCGCTCGTAACAATTGAGCAGAAACTGAAGTACTCGTATTATGATTACATAATAGAAAAAACTACCTGATTATTATTCTGTGATTTCATTGAATGAATAACATTCATATTGGACTATGTATAGAGTTTTTGATAAGCTGAGCTAATGTGCTACTGCTATCAGAGGTGCTATGCTCAGAACTACTGACCCTCTTACAGGTTTCGGCTGGGCTTATTCGGCTATCATGACTGATGTTCGTTTTTGTTATCTAATTCGAATGAACGTCAGTGTACATTACCGATAATAAGGAGTTTATTAGAAAGGACTCTCTTGCTAATCAATTAGTTAATTTTCTTGGAGGTCTTTAACGAATAAATTCTGTTAGGTATAAGGGAGATCATACCTCCCTCTTCTTTCAATTTCAACGAAAGGCAGTTTGTTGTTCTAATTCTAATTCTAACTTATTGAATCCGGATTCCGCCTCATTTCATTAAAATTGACGGATTGCCATTAATCAATTTCTTTCATCATAAATCAGTTTTTAGTGTTATCCAACGTGGCATCGTAGTGTTGAAAAAGCGCAACAATTGTTTTCATTTATTGGGCAATCCTACCCACGCTGCTCGCCTCTCGTAGTAAAAGAAGTTTTGAATTCGCCTCGAGTGACTGGGTTGAAAGGAGTGGACTGGAAGTTTATTTGTTTTCTTTTTCTTCTTCCGAAGCACTTTAACCCTCTGAGAAATTTTACTTTCGTGTGGTTGTAGAAGTTGTTATGCGGGCTTCTTTTCCTGAGCAACAACATCTACATCATTCTTCAGAAGAAAGATATTTCAACCCTCTGTCTTGGATCGTTGATTAAAACTTCTTTCCTTACTTTCTATTGCGCCGCTCTTTCTTTCCCTCTCTGAAAATTCACTATCTGTCGGTAGTACCTGCTCCTACCTATTCCTACTTTTACCTAATTTTTTCCGAAGGTAGAAAGAAAGCTTAAGTAATTCAAAAACAGTAAATTGTGGCAGGTGGGGGTTTCCCATTAAAATCCATTCGATAGTTCCCAGAATACTTAAAATTGCTCGTAACAAGAAAAACACTCTTTTAGATGTTTGATCTTTAAAAAATAATTTAAAGGAGGAAACCGGCTCAAAATTTATGCGCTCTTAACTTTCCATAATCCTATATGAAGACCTGTATCCTTAAATTTTTACCGTCCAAATTCATCTATCATTAATGATCAATGAATCAATCAATCACGGTTCGTAGAACACTGCAAACAATTTATGGAGGAGGGGGTGGCGGTCAATTTTTCATTTGTTTTGTATTTGATTTGTCGTAATATTCATCATGGAAAATTCTCATCTGAAATCTCGCATCTCAAATCTTATATATCTCATCTGATGTATAATGCATCTAAATATGAATTCTGAAGCACCAGCTTTTGTATTCAACAGGGGATATTCATCTTGTTGATTTTCACACAAAAATGAAAACAGCATCTCACCATTAACATAAACGCCAGAAAATGATGAATGTCTGTTGCCAAATTGTTGATGGTTTTTGAACATGGTCTTTGCCGCAAATTACTCAAGTGTCGCACGCGATACAAGTTGTACCGACCTTACGAGGTTCAAAACCTCAATTCACGCCTGCCTTTTTTAGCTTTGATGGTGAAATTTGAAATAAAGGAGCCTCTGTTTGGGGGCATCAATACTAAGAGGTGTTTGGTTGGTCATGATAGCAGAGATGGACGTAATCTTGTCGTCGAATTGGTTTGTAATTTCAAAAATTATTTGTTTACTTTGAGCCAATTTTTTACATATATTCACAGATGGCTCGGATTCAACGAATAATCTGACAATAATTAGTCAGATATATTCGTATTCGTATTTAGCCACAAGATTGTGCAATTCACTGGCACTGTTTGTTTCTTACTTGTGAAAATGACTAATCTTTTGACGAACTTTGCGCGAGTCTTATTGGAATTTTTCGTGGTGCACCCTCTGGGGAAGTTTAAGGTCAAGTTTAAACCTTGAAGGCCATTCTGTTGATTTAGGTGTGAAACACCCTGTACAAGCTCTGACCTTATCAAAAACACTTCCCCATACCCTCTCAACATTTAGACTGTCACAGTTGACTTGGTTTAGTATTTGATGGTGAAGGGTTCCGAAGATTAAGCTAAAGGTGTGGCCGCCGTCTTTCGGAAGAGTGATTCTCAAGCGTGAAAACTACTACCTTCCCTAACTGACGTTTCTGTTCCAGGCATGTTAATCACAGCGTGTCCGTAG
This sequence comes from Creontiades dilutus, assembly GCA_031894815.1. NCBI lineage: Eukaryota > Metazoa > Arthropoda > Insecta > Hemiptera > Miridae > Creontiades > Creontiades dilutus. The sequence goes on from JAVIWC010000391.1 coordinate 426,954, forward strand.
CCGAGTGTGAAGTCATCGTTTAAAACTTGATTTCACTCAGGTACCGAGGAAAATAAATACATACTCTTAGGGTGTAATCAAACTTTTGTACGACAACTGTTTTCTTTTTCTTCAAGCGCTAAGTTTTATATTATCAAATTGCTTCCTTACTTGATGAAAGTGGAGATGCTTCGTGATCATGTTACAAGCCGTCACGCCCACTAAGTGTCAGCGTCATTATGATAGCATTTTCAGGGAAAGCCTCATTGGGTGGAAATTTGATGATTCTCCGTAAATGTCGTTCGCGTCAGATAAATAGTGGTTTGTGTGCAAGGTTTTAGAATGATATCCTATTAATTTTGCTGTGGTATTAAGAACCACAAAGCATAAACACATTTGAAACACATTATAGTCGGAATCCCGAGACTAACCAACCGATTTGGATGAAGTGCTCGGGGATTGTGCCAGTTACTTCTTCGTCAATATTTACTCCTGTGTAGATACAAACGCGTACTTCTAATGAAATTCGTTAATTACTCGTTTAACAGTTATCAATTTATTACAAGATGTAGCGAAGAGGACGTTGCTTACTCATATAGGATCTAGTATTCTGGCTCAAAAGTATTGTGCCTGCGAAGCAGGAACTGCATCTCTCATCTGATTCGTATATCTAGGTTTGTATAAATGAGTACTCCCTCTGGATTATAACCCTCCAGGCATACAATAAGTGCAACTGTCTGTAGCAGACTACTAGTGGGCGTCTACAGTATCAATTTCAATATGAAAACTGCGGGTTTGAACGACCGAGACGGCTTTGACAAGATAATAACGGGTCAGCCGCTTGTGGACCCCTCCTTGAGTTGCGGGAACGATTCCGATCGCGTGATGACTGGTTGGTTCAGTTGGAGCGATAACGACCAAATCTCTGATTGGAGCGGCACCAGATGAGATGAGTTTGCGTGCTCCTTGCCGGTAAGATCCTCGTTGACAGCGATAAAAGGGTTGATGAAAATGGAACGAGTAACCATCCGAGCTACAGGGTCCATGCTATACCCACCCATTCTTCTTCAGCATCTGTGTTGCGTTGGTATTTTGATTCTTCAAATTCGTATTAATCAATCTTTCAGAACCAATAAACAGTTTATCATCGATTATTCCAAGCTTCAACTAGCTAATTAGCTTACATTCACTCTGAATTCAGTTGCGAAAATATATTACAAGTAGTACAGATTATCTTCTTTTTTGGTGATTAAATTATCCACCACCCAATAATTGCAAGTTTGAAAAAAATAACGGTAAACAAGTGGGTGTGGCACATAGCTTCCTCGTATCCATAACATGACTGTATAGATCATTGAAATTATTATTGAATAAATCAAACCGTACAATCGAACCGAACAATCCCTGAAAATTTCATCGAAATCGGTCAAGAACTCCCAGAGTTATGCTTGTGACAAGGATTTCACGTTTGCGCATGCGCAGAGGCTACTATTGATTCAGGGGTCATGAAACTCATAGGGGACCATCTACACATCAAACCAAACAATCCCTGAAAATGTCATCGAAATTGGTCAAGAACTCCCGGAGTTATGCGCGTAACAAGGATTTCACGTTTGCGCGTGCACACAGGCTACCATTGATCCGGGGGTCATGAAACCTATAGGGGACCATCTACACCCCAACCCGCACAATCCCAGAAAATTTCATCAAAATCGGACTATAACTTCGTGTAGTTTTGCCCATAACAAGGATTTGCTGACAGACACACAGACAGACATAACCAAAATTGTTCAGAAAGGTCTAAAACGCAAAATGCGAGTGGAATTTTTGATTTTGGAAAAAAAAAATTTTCACATTCCGAAAGTGAAAACAGTGCTTCCGCTACCTTGGTAGACTCGGAAGCAAAAATGATTATAGATGGATAAAACAAGAAATATTCCTGGGAATGATATGATTTAATGATATCGGGTACAACGTTGAAGCGGATAATAAAGCAAGTTTGAAATCGCGGATAAATGCAAGATATGTGAACCTGAACCAATACTTCATTGAATGTAATACGTTTGAGAGAACGAAATTTATCCGTTATCCACTATATTATCCAGAAATTCATTGAATGCAATACTGGGCTGATATACTCATACAAACTAGCTTTTAATCTCAGAATTGTGTCCCACGATTGATGGTACAAATTTGAGGGTTGGATTCTGCAACAAATTTCCAACAACTTTTGGCCTATATCATTTTTTCCACAACTCCCTTCAAATCTTTTCTCTCCTTTTTCTTCGATTGTTTTCGTGTTTTTAACTAAAATTGTTTAAAATGGTTCCAACTCAGTTAACTCATAATATAGATGAATTCAAATCTGTGCGTAGTGTTGGGAGGAGCGTTGAATTTCCGTTCTTCTCCATGCATAATCGGAATTTCATGAACGAGCTGAATAGTAAAAAATCACGACAATGTGACAATTTGGACATTTTCTCACCAGCGTTCCTCTCTGCATTTGCAATTCAAGAGCTGTTTAATGGTTCATCAAACTCATCCTCTTTTTAAAAGGCTTGATTTTTTGAATTTGGACAAAATCGTTCTTCACCTCAATCTGGACAAGAGTTATAATCTGGAATGACACCTGTATGTTTTTGTATAACAAAACCATTGAATTCTAGAAATTACTTCAGATTTCTTCCAAACAGATTTCGATTAAGGAACTTTGTATGTACAAGTTTTCGGAGCCATTGAAATATCTTCATTTTTTTGACAATTGCTAAAAGCTTATTATTATTATTTTAATGATAGCAATGAGATTGAGGGTTGGGGCCATCGAGAGCTGGCAAGAATTCGTTTGTCTTCTTTTTTCTGGCTTTTGGCCACGAAGAACGAAGGGAGCAACATCGATTTTTACGTGTTCCATCGTATTGAATTTGTATACATTTTTCTCCAAGATATGAGAAAAGCAGTTGTGGGTAAATGATAAGCTTTCCTCCTGATTCCTTCTTTGAAACACACCTCATAAACATTCCTCTTTATTATTTTAGTCTTTCAAACGAATCACCGTTCATCTCATCAAGAAAATGATACTGACGGGATGAAGTTTGATTTTACTGTAACTTTTGCTGGCAGGATATTTCACGGCAGATCATCGTCACCCCTCCGACTCTCTTGACGTAATCCTCTTTTCTAAGATCGTAAAAGGGGAAGTTCGAACCCTCCACGTGATTGCAGTTCCGAACAATATAACGAGGGGGAAGAAACTTTAAAAGTAGGTATATAATTTCCTTTACGTCCAACTCGTCTGGTGTTATATTATTAACAAGTTAGTGGTTATAAGTCGGAAAACATTTACGTAATTGTGTTGGTGTAATGTTGATATTTAAATAGTTATTGCCCGCCCTACGTTCCGTCCGATCACTGGGGATTTAAACCCCTTCCTTCACCAGATTGGCGTCGTTCTATGGAATTTCACACATTCCCAGCTAATGGAAAGTTGTTGTCACATGTGCCCAAGAAATGTGCAACGCCTACCAGGCTAATGCGAGTGCTAGAAATTAGAAAAGACATCTTAGTTCATCTTCCACAAGAATACCTATTCTGGATCCTTTGCTAGTTCAGTGTTTAAAAAAAAATGCCAAGAGATACCCCCAAAGCAAGAACCTCGCCACAACTGCAACAGAGTCTGTCAGTGAGTCATAATACTCATACGGAGACATTGGGCCCGATGACTCCCGATCAAAGCCACCAAATTTGCAAGATCTCCTACACCTGACCAGATTCCTTGAGAACCCAGACTCAAAACGAAGAACTGAAGAAGATATAAGTTTAAACGAAGAAGTTTATCCAAATGCGGATGGCTAAACAAACTGGGAACAACATTCAGATGTTCGGTTGTTAATTAAAAAAATAACAAATTTAGTACGTTTTTCCGATTTATTCAATTCCAATATTTAAATTTTGCTTTTCTCAGAAAGCGGTTTTGAGGACTATGATAGGTTTCCCCTGACTCCTAATTATATGGGAATTTCCATCACCAAATTGGAATATAACTTGTAATCCGATTTCTATTATTGCTGTTCAAAAAACGCTGCAAATTCTTTCACTGGGGTTTATTATTCAATTGGCTTGCGTTCATGATTTGAATTTCTACTAAGCTTTGGAGTGTGCGTGTTTCACAGGATAGAGCGATTATTGAATTTCAGGAGATAAGCATGGAGCACGTAAATCTGTTCTCAACCAAAATACCTATTTGGATTGATCAGTTGATCATATTTGTGTGCCTCCTGAAATTAAATAATCGCTCTACCCTGTGAAACACGCACACTCCAAAGCTTAGTAGAAATTCAAATAATGAACGCAAGCCAATTGAATAATAAACCCCAGTGAAAAATTTGCAGCGTTTTTTTTCCCCCCCCCCCCCCCACAATAAAAAATCTATAATTTATCAAGTCCTTTAACACTCGTATTGCGTTAAAACTTCCCCAAATCCAAATTTAAATGATGTAGCCAAAGGTAGACTGATGTAAAGGAGGCACACAAATATCATCAACTGATCAATCCAAATAGGTGTTTTGGTTGAGAACCGATTTACGTGGTCTATGCATATCTCCTGAAATTCAATAATCGCTCTATCACCTGTAAAACACGCACACTCCAAAGCTTAGTAGAAATTCAAATCATGAATGCAACTCAAATGAATAAAATTGAATAATAAACCCCACTGAAAGAATTTGCAGTGTGCGTGTTTCACAGGTGATAGAGCGATTATTGAATTTCAGGAGGCACACAAATATGATCAACTGATCAATCCAAATAGGTATTTTGGTTGAGAACAGATTTACGTGCTCTATGCATATCTCAGGAAATTCAATAATCGCTCTATCACCTGTGAAACACGCACACTCCGAAGCTTAGTACAGATTCAAATCATGAACGCAAGCCAATTCAATAATAAACCCCAGAGAAAAAATACTTATTTACCCCACTAATAATATTGAATAATATTTACCTATATATCATCAGCGTTTCAGGCAAATCAGAATGCTTCAACCCGTGTATCGGCTATAAACTACAAGTATCAACATCGGCTATCACTCCAGTATCCACATTCACTACAACTCGACGCTATCGGCATCACTAGGTTACAAACAAACAATAATAAACCAAAAAATGCAATGTTGGCACCATAAATCGGGCCATACATCGGGAATGGTTTGACCTACGGACGTGGGGAGGGTCTCATTAGATTCCTCATGGTATGTTCTTCAAACAGGTAAATATTTAGGCCGATTCGACTGGTTTTGAGGTTTTCAGGGATTTTACAAAACTTTTACAGCCCTTAGAGGGCACTTTAAATTGAGTGAGGGAGCTGGCTCAAGAATTGAGGCGTCGTCGGACCAACATGGATTTTTCCTGAAAATTTCAGATTTTTTGCTCCAGCCGTTTGGGAGAATCGTGCGTACGGCGTACGGCGGACGGACGGAAAATTTTTATTGCAGATTCGGATTCTACACCCTTTGAAACGTAAACCATGACATTTTCAGGGGGGGTTAGAATTTTTTTTCCAGAGCGATTACAATGGTTTATTATTGAATAATAAACCAAAACTAAACGAACTTCTCCTCCATTGGACAAGCAAAAACACGATTATGAATTGTCACGGATCTTCCTCCGTGCATCACAACCTTCTCCCAACAGCACCACCACAACTTAATTCTCTTAATTACAATTATCTGCTCTACCAGGGGAAGCGCTAGTGTCGCCTACCGAAAATCTCCATTCGATCCAATTAACTTCTACTGAGGTGACGACGGGCTTTTCCGCGAGATATAGTTTTCAGCGATATAACTGCGATTTCTCATCATTTACATTTTTTTACTTTCTACTTTTTGGCGAAGTGCGTTTATTTTATATTTTAAAGTCTCCAAGGAGCGAGCACCAATCAGGTTTGATTTATATAATTGACAATTTTGATTATTTTCACTTTTCAATTTTTTTATACCTGAGGACAAGGTTATTAATTTTTTGATTTTAATTTCCACTGCTTAATACAGCGACATTTCCTTTCATATTGCCTTTTCTTAATTTTTCCTTATTTCCACGAGTATAATATACTATATACATATGCATATTTATATATGTATATGTCTATAGCATATGCTTTCGTCGGGTTCCGGGTAAAAGTGACCAAGTAACATTTTTTTCAAAATGAGCTTTTTTTGTCATTCCGGTACTAAGGAACGTTGTCTACTGTATGTTGTTGCTAAGAACGTTATCTTCAAACTGATGTGCAAGAAATACTTGAAAATAAATTTTACCTGCCTGACCCAAAGAGTTTTATGTGACCAAATGGCATTTGAACTCAACCACAAAACACGAGATGGATTATAAATGTACTCTCGCTGGTGCATGTAAATGTTATCAATTGCCATTTGATCACTTTTACTGTGTAAGATTTGTAAGATTGCATAGTGGGCAGGTGAAAATGACCAATTTCAGTGATAGTTAATGGATAACCTTTGCTAACAGAAATAGGTATATCATTGTTATTAGATGCTTGGCAACACGATAAATTAACAAAAAAAACTATTCAATCCCTCAATTTCATGTAACTATGCGACAGATTTTCGAAGAATTGAATTGACCAAATGAGTAAAGCTTGAAACTCCAGGCAGGTAAAAATGATCAAATAGAGTTTTCCGGAAAACAGCTCTTATTTAATCTGAAGTGAATTTTGAAGCACGATATCATAGGCGGGCACTAGCTAACTACCTACAGGATAAAGAAAAATCGAAACATAGTCGGATGGGACATCACACAACCAGTGTTCGTAAGAAGAAAATAGGTGAAACTTCAGATCGCTCCCCTGTAAAATTTTGCAAATGTTACTTGGTCACTTTTACTCGGAACCCCACGACTATATTATGTATATAATATAATATAAATATATTATATACATATTTATTTTTAGCTAAAGGCTTTTGAAAAAGGTTTTCCCTAGCAAGAACTCGGGTGGTAGCACGGAACTCTGCTAATTTTAATTTAAACCCGTAGTAGGGTCTTATATGGTAGCAATAAACGTGTAATACGCCGATACTCCCTAACACTCCGATTTTTTTTTTTACAATCTAAACTAGAAAATCTGAACAATAGTTATTTTAGGGTTCAAGATGTCTGCCTTGTTTTTACATATTGAATCAGGTATTTATTCCACGTGTGTGAAATCCCGTGTCACAAACGTAACTCAATTAAATCGCTTGAGTTTTTTTGGGGTTTTCAGAAGTTTATCGTTGCAGTAGTTTTTGTTCATTTTAATGCAGTTGAATAAGTGTTTACGTCTGTACGTCCACAAATGTTATCTCCTTTGGATAGGGATTTATAATGACAGGAGTATCCAGTTTTACTGAAAATTGTTGGGAATCGGGGATCATCTTGAATATGTTGGCTCAGTAATTTAATCGCAATTTGCTCAGTAATAACTATGGTACATATTAAAACTTTGAATTCATCGGAAATTCATATTGAAGGATTATTCAACAACTGTTTATACAATTCAATGTTAGAGGTCTGTCGCTAGAAATAAAACTCAAGTGCTATGTGCACAAAGTCCAAGTATATGCATTGTTTTAAAAAGTGCGCTTAGTTACAGCTGATGACAGCATAAAGAAAAGTGATCATATCCACTCAATATAAGCAATGTTGGTTACTTTAATGTGGTTATTGGTTGTAATATTTGTTTTTCACGCGCGTGCACGTGCATATTATGCACTTCTACGGTTTAGAGCGTTGTTGCTGCTAGTTATGGCATCGAAGTGCTACTAACACCATATTATATCGTGGATCCTACCCTTTTGGTACTATTATCGAAACGTTGGTGTTCATCCCTGGGGACTAATCAAGGTCTGGTAGTAGGACGTCTGAGATACATATATGAAGGAAGGTGGGGTGGGTTTGATGAATGGACCCTCGAGGGCACTAATCACTCTATTAAGGATAGTGGGTTCACCATGGCGCGTCTTCCCCATTATGTGGTCATTTCTCAGATTGGGATCGATTGTAATTGATGCATATAAAGCAGATAACAATGTTGCGTATTTGATGTGTGGTTCTAAGTAGTATGTTTCTGTTTGTATATCTGAATAGTAGTAGTGATTAGGTTATAAGTATTTTGTATGTTAGTAGTGGGTGTAGGTAGTGGAGTGACCACATTCATTTCAAATCCATTATTTGGAGCATGAGTTTTTTATTTTCATCGGATACGTTTCGGCCTTCAACGAGGACTTCATCAGTCTTATTATGTCATCAATACATATAGAATTCTGGCTTAGACATGGTGGTGCCACCACACATCCTTTCACTTTGTTTCAATACTTGTAGTATGGGCAATTGAAGTTTTTTAGTTGCTCCCTCATCCTTCTTTATATAAAAACTGGTCATGATTAAAAATTTTTATATTATTGTTGTTGTCACTAATTGTCCTATAAAGTCCTCCGGAGTTTTAGTTTTGCCTGCAGCTCCTCTCTCCCTTTTCTCTTTTGTATTCCTTTTTTCGCTAATTAATCAATTATTGAAAAACTTCAATTGCCCATACTACAAGTATTGAAACAAAGTGAAAGGATGTGTGGTGGCACCACCATGTCTAAGCCAGAATTCTATATGTATTGATGACATAATAAGACTGATGAAGTCCTCGTTGAAGGACGAAACGTATCCGATGAAAATAAAAAACTTATGCTCCAAATAATGGATTCGAAATTTTGTATGTCGCGTTTATTATGCAGGTGAACATTCCATGGAAAAAAAGGTATAAGTAATGATTTTGGTTTATTATTCAATAATAAACCATTGTAATCGCTCTGGAAAAAAAATTCTAACCCCCCTGAAAATTTCATGGTTTACGTTTCAAAGGGTGTAGAATTCGAATTTGCAATAAAAAATTTTCCGTCCATCCGTCCGCCGTACGCCGTACGCACGACATCTCCGAAACGGCTGGAGCAAAAAATCTGAAATTTTCAGGAAAAATCCATCTTGGTCCGACGACGCCCCAATTCTTGAGCCAGCTCCCTCACTCAATAAAGTGCCCTTTAAGGACTGTAAAAGTTTTGTAAAATCCCTGAAAACCTCAAAACTAGTCGAATCGGCCTAAATATTTTCCTATTTGAAGAACATACCATTAGGAATCGAATGAGCCCTTCCCCACGTCCGTACTGCTACCATTCCCGATGTATGCACACAAATATGATCAACTGATCAATCCAAATAGGTATTTTGGTCGAGAACAGATTCACGTGCCCCATGCATATCTCATGAAATTCAATATTCGCCCTATCCTGTGAAACACGCACACTCCAAAGCTTAGTATAAATTCAAATCATGAACGCAAGCCAATTGAATAATAAACCCCAGTGAAAGAATTTGCAGCGTTTTTTTCTTGACCACTGAAATTTTTACGCAGCGTTTTGAGATACCTATTGTATGCTAAACTCGGATAATTTCATGAGTGCAAGAAAAAGTAATATTAAGCAGTGTGATTAAATGGTCCAATTTCACCATTCTCGTTAATTGACCCTTTAGGATTCCAAATTAATTATTTGTCATCAAATATCAACAGAGCTTGTTCCCCCAGATTGGAGTGGTCTGTTATTAAAACAAATCTCTCCCAAACTGTATACATTTACGCTATCCTTCTATTTACTCATCCGGCCATTTCTGTAATTGGTTTAGTTAATACGATTCTCATCCGCTACCCTCCTGATATTGTATATAATATAGGTACTTTGCTATAATCGAAAGCCAACTGACAAGAATCGTCATTAAGATTATCGCTACACAATTCCGATGCTTCAGCATGTCAATGTGGAAAGGTTTTACAATGCATCGTTCCGAATTACCTCATACAAAGAGAAGCAGGAATCATCTCAATTGATGCGTCGCTTTTGAAAAAAACACTTTCCCAGCAAATTTCGGGAAAGATAGAAGGCCTTCTAAAAAGGAGCTGTTCGGTGCCTAGTAACATAGACTGGAAGAAAGTGGTTTTTCTCTAGTTCTACATCATTTTTCTTTCTTTTATTGGTGTCCTAATTTAATTATAACTCCGTTCAATAAATAGCAAAAGCTGCACCCCCTCCACCCGTAATTTTCCCAAAGACAACCAACAGGTTAGTTGTTGGCAGCTTAACTGAGTTAAACTTAAAAGTTCGTTTTCTTGTGACTAGTTTTCCTCCCAGCGTATATTCTGGTCCACTCAAGACCAATGCGGTCTTTCTAAACCGTAATTCGATTTTTACATCACCTGTGACTACTAGCAGGCACCCCACAGCTCTATCATTAATTTCATCAAACAACAACTGCTTAGGTGCGACTCCAACTGCCCTAAAACTCAGTTCTTCTGGTGAGCTCACTGCTATTCTTCATGATTCGGTGGATAGGAAAGAACTCCTACTATCCTCTGATCCTCTGATTTCCTCCCAATGTTGGAATAGGCTTCGCAGGGCATTGGGGTCCACGAATATAGACATTTCCATGTCGTTCATGCCACTTTTGCCATCTCTGTAAGGTGTTTAGAAGATTGTCGTAAAACAATAGATACCCTTTTCAACTGTTAGGGTAACTGTCAAAACTCGCGTCAAGTTGTACAGCAGTGTCCACATACTCATGGTATCCGCATCCTACATCCTTACACAGTTTTCAAGCTGATGGAAGACCCACCACTCCCGTTCTTTACTGGTGGTCACGCAAAGTGCTTACTTTGTAGACTGTTAAAAAACAATTAATCCTATAGTTAACGAAAATTCGGTCGTACGATCATGTGGCATCACGAGAATCCTACTCAGCTAGGTTGAATGAAGACAAATCCAAAACCACCTGAACCAGCTGTGTGCGACCTGATGCTTCTTATTGTATGGCGTAAAGAAGACAGCAACTATGCTAAGGTTTCACTCCCTACAGCTCAGGCATCGTGGACTTCATAACCTGTCATCCAAAGAGAGGATTCGAATTAGTTTTCATGATTTCGCGTGAAGCTATGTATGATCCAAACTCCTTCAATTGGAAAACAGTTTTGGCGTACTGGGATGTTTCTATTCATGATAATATGATGTAGCTTCTGCACTAATATGATATAAAATGGGACGGATGTTTGAACATTTGTCCTCAAACTCCGAATTGCTGTTCATGGTTCCATCGTTTATGCAGATTATAGGCTCTGATAAGTTGGCTGGAGGCAACATGAATTTATTTCAGGTTTTCAAATGTTACCACTGTCGTTTTGTCACAACCTGATTGTGAATTAAAAACGCTGAAAATTCTTTCACTGGGGTTTATTATTCAATTGGCTTGCATTCATGATTTGAATTTCTACTAAGCTTTGGAGTGTGCGTGTTTCACAGGTGATAGAGCGATTATTGAATTTCAGGAGATATGCATAGAGCACGTAAATCTGTTCTCAACCAAAATACCTATTTGGATTAATCAGTTGATCATATTTGTGTGCCTCCTGAAATTCAATAATCGCTCTATCACTTGTGAAACACGCACACTCCAAAGCTTAGTAGAAATTCAAACCCATGAACGCAAGCCAATTGAATAATAAACCCCGGTGAAAGAATTTGCAGCGTTTCATGTATATCAGAATGCCTCAACCCGTGTACCGGCTACAAAGCCTTTTAGGAGATCACTCCAGTATCCACATTACTACATCACTACATCACTAGGTTACTGGTATCAAAACAATAATAAACCAAAATGACGCAAATGTTGGCACCATAAATCGGGCCATACATCGGGAATGGTTTGAGCTACGGACCTGGGGAGGGTCTCATTCGATTCCTCGTGGAAACTTCTTCAAAAAGAGTCCAAATTTAGGCCGCTTTGACTTTTTTTGAGGTTTTAAGGGATTTTACAAAACTTTGACAACCCTTAAAGGGCACTTTAAATTAAGTGAGAGAGCTGGCTCAAGAATTGGGGCGTCGTCGGACCAAGATGGATTTTTCCTGAAAATTTCGGCTTTTTTTTGCTTCCAGCCGTTAGGGAGAAAGCGTGCGTACGGCGGACGAACGGAAAATTTCTTATTGCAGATTCGGATTCTAGACCCTTTGAAACGTAAACCATCAAATTTTCAAGGGGGGTTAGACTTTGTTTTTGAAGAGCGAATACAATGGTTTATTATTGAACAATAAACCAAAAGGTTAGGTATTAAGAATAATTATACACATTGAGAACAGTACTGGACAATTTTCTCGAGTTTGAATGTTCTCTTGTTGTAATTCAATCGAAAGTTGTGCTTTAGGCGTTCCGAAGGTACAGATACCTATCCAATTATATAATTTCGTTCGAGAAACAAACTGGTTATGATGATATTTACTGGAGATGATATACTTCAAATAATCCCCGTTGCTGGTTGTACCTACTAATTACAATGATTCATTTTCTGTTTCAGGTACTTGTTGTTGAGTTTTATCTGCTCTACCTCGCAACCGTGAGTTTCCCATGATTTGTGCATATTTTCTTTTCATTTTATGAGTAATTGTCATGACGTCCCCATTGCTTGTTGGTTTAAATTACGCCCTCATTCTTATGACAACAGAAGGTGGGGCCTGAGATAACATTGCAGTGCGACAACGAGGAGACAGTCTGAGCCCTAAATGCGGGCCTGTTATGTGAGAGATTATTCAAGTCCTTCTAGCCCTCTTCGTGTTGGTTCTACTGTGAAAAGCATTCTACTGTGGTTACCTACTTACTTACCTATTCGTTCTTGAATAAAACGTAAACTTACGGCGCTTCTTGTGAATATTAAATAGTGAATTAGTATTGTGAGTGTTAATATGAACATCGAGCCAATGACAAAATATTGCTTGGTATTTTGTGGCCCGCCCACATATCAATGAGATCTGTGTATTTGTCTTAGGTGTATTAGGTCTACTGGCTAATTTGAAGAGTCGACTTTTATTAGACCTACAGTGGTCATTCTGAAGATTTGACAAAATTCACTTTTCGGATTGATTTCTCACCAATTGAACTAACGTACAATATTTTTTCATACACTACAGAGAAAGAAAATAGAACGTTCTTTCCACCGGTATAATCAAAATTGAATTTTTTTAAGTGCATAAGGGAGTTATGGCCGTTTTAGTGATTTAAGATCGACTACAAGAAAAATATCTCAAAATTGAAATCACTCGGAAACGAAGGCTTTAACCAAAAATTTCTATGAGACACTTTTTGTCATAGATGATATGTAGAATCTATTCCTAGCCTGCGGCAGGTTCCTCAGGTTAACACCCTATAAGATGGCTTACGTTCTGACCTATAAGATTTCAGTTCTGGAGACACCATTTCTGCTTGGCAGTTTAAACGGGGAACATGTGAATATAAGCTAGTCATGAGTGTTTTTAAAATATACTTTGATGGGTTATAGTTTGAACAAATAGTAACTACCTTGTTTGCAGTGTAATGTGAATGGTGCGTACTCGTTGAAATTTCGAAGTGTACACCATACGACGGGTATGCTACACAACCCTTCTCTAACTGCTTGGAAAATGAGAACGGTCTTCAGAATTGGGAACAGCATGACAAAGTTTCTTTGTATTCTTTCTAAGGAAGATGCCGATGACCTTTTTAAAAACTCAAAAGGAATGGAAGTAAGAAATCCGTGGAGAGATGATATGAAAACTGCTAGAAACTTATGTATAATTTAGTAGGGGACCAGAACGTTACTTTTGACTTGTGGACGGAAGGCCAAGTGGTTGAGGTATTCGTGAGGAATGGGTGCGGGCTAGACGGAAGAAAAACGGGGTGACGGGTAGTCAGCCAAATCAGTATTCTGAGCCCTGCATCTTCTCTCGAGAAAAGAGGAGAGGAGAACGAAGAAGGGCGATGGCTCATTAGGACCCATCTGAAATAACACGGGTGTGAAGTGCCTCACAAACGATTTAACTAGCAGGTGAAGACCGGGGGCAGTGCCCCTCCTCCCTTTCCATCAACAGCTTCCTCCTTCCGTTGCCCTCGCACTGGTGATTCCTTCTCCCGAAAATCCCGCACTCTCTCGTCTCCCACCACTCCCGAAGAAGGACAGCCGGAGAAGCTGTCAAACTAATGAGATCGCAACCCTCGCCCGCGCCGGCGTTTTCAGAAATAAAGCGCAAAAGCTGCACGGCCATTAGGCGCCCAAACGAGCGAATATTCCATCTCTCGCCTGACGGATCCTAGAGCCGGGCTATTGCGTGCCGCGATGATGGCCCTCCGCGCTGTAATTCATTCCAAACCTCCGAATATATGTAGTCATTTTCCATTAAACATAAATCAGGCTTATCCACAAGAAACAGTACGTAGACTTATTTCCCACTTAAATATATTTATGTGAAGTGAAATATTGTCCGTTCTCAGTGCCGACTCAGCATGATACTGAAGAACTTCTCTCGTACTCCATCGTGCTGAACCAACAACTTTTGTTGCCATATTTCATTTAGGCAATCACTCAAACAATGTCAGTCAAATCATTATGTTTTCAGTTTTGGGCAAAACTCGAAAACTCCTAACTGAAATCTACTGAATCCATCCCGAAATCAATTCTTGAAAATGTATCTCATAAGTATCTGTTTCTGTTTTAAAAACTTTTGTACAACCCTTTTTTTAAATGAAAAACTATGATATTACGTCAGCATCAGGGATTCGAGGACTAGCATTGGAGATATTCAAATCATATAATAGTGACAGAGAACGAGCGGTCCACATTGGCAAAGGGAAAAGCGAAACTGCCTTAATCCGCGAATATGGCTGTTCTCAAGGCACTTCAATTGGGCCGATTATTTTTTCCCTATGTGAAAATGAACTTGCATCACAAAAATATTCCGGGAAAATTGACATGTTTGCTGATGATGTTGCCCTAGTAAAATCCGGGCAAACATGGCAGGAGGTCCATCAAAATGCCGAGAAAGATCTGAGGGCGATAGGACAATGGATGAACACCAGTAAGCTTACAATCAATACTACGAAATCGGTTTTCATGGACGTAGCAAGAAAAGCAGACTCACAATCAACATCGAGTGACCCTTTGACATTACATAGCTGCAATGACCGTGTGACTGTTCAAAAATCAAAAAAGTTAATAGCTTAATTTATTTAGGAGTGACTTTCGATTCTCAAATGAAATGGACCCACCACATTCAAAATCTGTGTCAAAAGCTAAGGAAATGTGCCTATACCCTCTATAGAATAAAATTTCTATCAGATGAGCTGAAGATCAATATTTATCAGGCGCTGTTTGAGTCAATCTTACAGTATGCAATTGTAATATGGGGGAATACTTTCAAGTACCTAATTGACAAAATGTTTAAGATCCAAAAAATGACCCTAAGGGTGTTGTTCAATAAGCCCAGGCGCCATCCCAGTGATACATTATTTCATGATTTGAATCTGTTAACCATCCACCAATTATACACATTAAATATGCTAAAACTAATCCGTAAACACAAAAATATGTATTTTGCTGATGTGAGACAGCGGCAATCAAAATCTTACAGACTCAAGTTGCCGAGAGTAAAAAATACATTTGCTCAAATGACGACAAAATACAGAGGCATGCAAATAGTTAATAAAGATTTTGAAAAAATTAGAAATCTCATGAAGATAAACAGTCAGCATCTATTCAAAAAAGAAACCTATAAACTAATAAGAGATAACCTGTATGAGTACTTTATGAACTAAAATTAATGAATAAATAAAATTAGCAGCTATATAAATGGCGTGTATAGTAAGTACATCATTTTATGGAAGTGAAATCTAAATTTTAACAATTAATGTGGTGTAAATATAGTGTTATAGGAACGTACTTTATAAAAATTAGATGTAAGAACCAACTCCGGGCTGGGCCACAGTGTTACACTATCCAGCTCGGTCATCAGTTATTATTCAAATGAAGAATGTAACGTGTAAAATGATGTAAATAAACTATCTATCTATCTATCCATCTATCTATCTATCTATGTCTGTATTATTATGTAAACAACACCATTTTTGTTGTGAGCCGACGTGATATCCCTTGGTACTATACCTTTGAGAATATCATCGTTCGAATGAGCATTGTCAGATATCTACCAATATTCAGACAGATGATTTTGAAGATATTCTTGATGTGATAGTAGAGAGTCTCTTCCAAGTCCAGTTAGAGCAAAAATAGACACAATCGGGCAAATTTTCAATGCTTGTAACTCTATGAGATTTATAGTTCACGGGATCGAATCGCTTTGTTGATTTATTTTATTTTTGTAGGCTCAAGCTTTTTTGTGCAATTGAAAATTACGTTGCACATTTAGGAAATCATTGGCGGTAAGCTTGAACATGTGCGATTTTAATATACAGTAAAACTTTTATAATTTTGACTCTCTTATTCCCCCATTTTCAATTCAACGATTTTATGATAGGAAAATATTTTTTCGCTCAGAAGTTATTAAATTTTCATTTATTGTTACCCATTCTCCAACCTCCTCCTATATAGATCAAATTATGGACTCCTGAGCTATCCGAAGTGTGATAAAAAGATGAAACAAACCCACAAGTTCACATTAATCTTGTTGAACGAGAAGTACAAGGCAGTAGGGGCAGTAGAAATGAGATTTGTTGAGCTCCGGACGTAACGGAATAATGAACCGAAAGTTTGAAATAAGCTATACATTTTTTCAAGTTAGTTTTGCGTTGCGCTCCAATGTTTTGCATAAATTTCCCTGCCAATTAAAGTCTGAGAACATATTTATTTCAATCAGTTGTAGCGACATAAAGCGGGTTTTAAAGTACGTTTAATACGTTGATAACGAGAGAAAAACCGAGAAAAAACATGGAGCCTGATGGTTTTCCACCCAACGTAGTCGGTCCTCAGGGAAATCTTTTCTCCTTTCATTTTTTCCTTATAAAAGCAATATTTCAGCAAACTTTTCAACTGCCTAAAGTGATTGTCTGGATAGCTCCCAACTCCATTCCGCTCCATAACTTAGCGATTCCTGTGACCGTTTCTCACTCGCATTTCTCAGCTTCTTCTTCAGCACCTCACCCGTTTTCACGAAACGTCTTTCACGGGAAATTTCCGCGGTTTTTTTCTTCTATCTAATATTTTTTTTCCGATCAGGCCAAGTATTTGATGTTTTTCACTGTCACGAAAGAAGAACCCCCCTCCTTAAATCGTTTCGCAAAAAATATAAAATTATCAACATTTCTCATCCCAGAAATATGAAGTTTTTCACTGGCTAAAATAGACATATTCGGCATTTCACCCCATCATCATCAGTTCATTAGTTTCAATATCACAACAAATGAACACTTTCAAAATAATTTATAAAAAATTGTTGGTTTTTCCTATAATTCAGGATTATTATCTAATGGTAAGCCAATCCACTAAGGGAAACAGCCCAGTAATGTAGAACTGGAGTTTTGTTTACTTAAATTGTTTTCATATAAACAAAACGTCTTTAATTTTTCTCACAATTTCATGTTAAATGGTTTGAAAATTTAGGACTTTTTGTGGCCAGGGATTCAATCAATCTATCAATTCAACTATCTTTTATGAATTAAGTAGATAAATATCAACATTTTTGCTCAGTTTGAAAATCGATTTAACAAAATTTAAGTTTGTTTTCCTGCAAAATTGTTTTGCAATTGTTTAGTCATTGTGGATCTATTGCTCCCGAGTCTGTGAAGCCTTGTGTTCACTTTCGGGAGCCAACAAAGTTTTTGTTGTCCGAATTCGAAATTTCCATTTGTGCTTCATAGCCTACTGAACAAAATTGGTTCCGTATCTGTCGGTCTGTCCGCCTGTCCGCAATTCCTTGTTACAACCATAACTTCCACAATTTGAATGAATTCAATTCATATTTTGAGAAACTCTGCGGATAAAACCTCTTGATATATCATACAAATTTCATCTCAATATAATCAGCGGTCCGCTCTGCGCATGCGCTAACGTGAAATTCTTGAAACAGGTATTTTTCACAATTTTGATTCAATTTATGCTATATTATATGATAAAGGATTATACGCACAACGCCCCTCAAGGTCTCATACGAATTTCATCATGATCAAACTAGCAGTACGCTGTGCGCATGCACTTACGTGGAGATTTGTCCATTTGAAATATTTTTTTTCTGAATAATGTAGCCAACATGACATTGATCACAGTTTCCTGGATTCCTTGAAAGTATAAGTAATTACATAGGTATTTCAAGTGGTTATGGAGTTTTAATTTACCTCAGAACTATCCGATGAATTACTCCCAGTAAAACCTCTTGCACATTTCTACAGACCCAACAGAGTAACCCAACAGCCGTACCCAACAGAGAATAGTGTTTTATTTGGACACCAGATTTAAATGTACGAGCAGCGCGGCTACAACACAGACATGCTACTGCTAAAATTGAATAATATGAAATCCTTACAAATGAAATAAAAGCCAAAATTACTTAGAAAACAAGAAAAGAAAATATCCAATCCAACAAACACATCTCTATTGCAACTATCTTAATCATATTTCATACTAGGCTAGTTTCATGTCCATATATTCGCATTATCCATAGATATTATAAATATGTAATGATTCTAATAATTACAAATCACAAATATGTTTACCACGATCAAATCAGCCAATATCCTTGTGACTTAAACCATCCTATATAGTTATTGGTTTATTATTCAATAATAAACCATTGTAATCGCTCTTGAAAAAAAAAAAAAAAAAAAAAAAAAAATTCTAACCCCCCTGAAAATTTTATTGTTTACGTTTCAAAGGGTGTAGAATCCGAATCTGCAATAAAAAATTTCCGTCCGTCCGCCGTACGCACAATTTTTCCCAAACGGCTGGAGCATCTGAAATTTTCAGGAAAAATCCATGTTGGTCCGATGACGCCCCAATTCTTGAGCCAGCTCTCTCACTTAATTTAAAGTGCCCTTTAAGGGTTGTCAAAGTTTTGTAAAGTCCCTAAAAACCTCAAAAAAACCACGATGAATCGAATGAGCCCTTCCCCAGGTCCGTAGGTCAAACCATTCCCGATGTATGGCCGATTTATGGTGCCAACATTCGCGTTATTTTGGTTTATTATTGGTTTTGTTTTTATAGCAGTAACCTAGTGACTTAGTGATGTAGTAATGTGGATACTGGAGTGAATTCCTAAAAGGCTTTGTAGCCGATACACGGGTTGAAGCATTCTGATATGCATGAAACGCTGCAAATTCTTTCACTGGGGTTTATTATTCAATTGGCTTGCGTTCATGATTTGAATTTCTACTAAGCTTGAGAGTGTGCGTGTTTCACAAGTGATAGAGCGATTATTGAATTCCAGGAGGCACACAAATATGATCAACTGATCAATGCAAATAGGTATTTTGGTTGAGAACAGATTTACGTGCTCTATGCATATCTCCTGAAATTTAATAATCGGTCTATCACTTGTGAAACACGCACACTCCAAAGCTTAGTAGAAATTCAAATAATGAACGCAAGCCAATTGGATAATAAACCACAGTGAAAGAATTTGCAGCGTTTTTTATATGTTTTTCACAAACTACGAGTAGTAGAGGAATTTGTAGTGTCGGATAACTTTCTTCTCCCCCTAGAAATCGATTGCTGTACGAACAAAGAGGGAGACTATAATTGTTGAGTGGGTACGTGATGAGAGACGTATGATTGTTTTGAATCCCGACACGTCCGCGTCTTGATCAAAAGGGACGTTGCACAAAGATCACGCCCTCGCCCTCTCCCTCTACCTACGGGGATCCTAACAAGGGTTGTTTCTGATAGACAAGTATTGATTGGCCTTTCCGTCCTCCTAATTGCATGTTTTCCCCTTCTAGCCCTTTTTCCTCAGCCAGTGGGACATGGGATTTCAGCCCATGGGAACAGGATATCAAGGTGGCACGACAGTACTGATGGCTGCACATTCAACTACCTTTTATTCTTTTCGTTCGGTTCTGATGCGAACACTATCAACACTGTATACAATTGGACGATGGTGAAGGAGTGAGTTATGTGAACCATTTCACAATGCCGTATTGCAATCCACCATTTCAATCGATACTAATATAATAGAATCACTCACAGCGCAACCCTCCATAAATCTTGCAGTTGCATTACATTACCATTTATGACCATTATTACACCTCGCAGGACGTTAGATAGTTCCCCACACTCATGAACTACTATAAAACACTAAGTATTCCATGTAATACGTAATCAAAACCTTTCCTTACAAATCAACTTTCCTCATCGCCACTTCTGAAGTTTTAATTGTGTTTTGTTTGTTATGTTATTGATAAAATTCTAAGCTATACTTGTATTTGAGTAAAAAATTTAGGAATTTTGGTTAATATTCAATAATAAACCATTGTAATCGCTCTCGAAAAAAAAAAAAAAAAAAAAATGTAACCCTCCCAGAATGTATCTGTGTAGAATCCAAAGCTGCAATAAAAATTTCTCCGTCCGTCCGTCGTACGCCGTATGCACGATTTCTTCCCAGCAAAAAATCTGAAATTTTCAGGAAAAATCAATATTGGTGACAACGCCCCAATTCTTTAGCCAGCACTCTCACTTAATTTAAAGTGCCCTTTAAGGGTTGTCAAAGTTTTGTAAAATCCCTAAAAACCTCAAAAAAAGTCAAAAAAGCTGAAATTTGGACTTTTTTTGAAGAACTTTCCATGAGGAATCGAATCCCCTCCCCAGGTCCGTAGCTCAAACCATTCCCGATGTATGGCCCGATTTATGGTGCCAACTTTTTCGCGTTATTTTGGTTTGCGATCAAAACAAACACAAGAGTTTTTTCTTTATCGCAGTAACCTAGTGATGTAGTAATGTGGATACTGCAGTGAACTCCTAAAAGGGTTTATAGCCGATACACGGGTTGAACCTCAAACGAAATTGTTTTCCATTTTAAAAAAAAACTTTTTTTTGAAGAACTGGCTGTTTCCATGAGGAATATCAAATGAATTGGGATAATCTCTAAGATACCTGTGGTCCGTAGCTCAAACCATTCCCGATGCATGGCCCGATTTATGGTGCCAACAATTGCATCCATATTCACTACATCACTAAGTTACTGCGATCAAAACAAACACAAGAGTTTTTTTTGCTTGTTTCTTTTGATTGCATTAACCTAGTGATGTAGTGAATGTGGATACTGCAGTGAACTCCTAAAAGGGTTTATAGCCGATACCCGGGTTGAAGTATTCTGACATGCATGCTCCGTCTTACGAAATTTAGAATTTTCAAATAGTTGGAAATGAAAACAGTGTTTTGCTACAGATTTCATTTAAAAAAAATTAAATGATTATTCAGGATCGCCGTACATTCATCCTGGCTGTCTTCCTAAAAGTCAGAAAACGAACATTAATATCAATATGAATTGGGATAATCATGTGAACTGAATACAGTTTGAGAGGCTCATAAAATTTGCTTTCTATAGATGCGCTATTTTGTTGTCTGTTTTATGATGTTTTCGGGATCCTGTTGGACAGATGTTGTTCAGGTTCTGTTTTAAAACTTTCCACAAGTCTCGTCTGCCAGTGCTGTTTTAAAAAGTTGAATTAATAATGAACCCATCAATCATTTTCATCACCTGCCCAAACCCCAAGGTCCGATGGCCTCACTATTGGAGGAAGTGCTAGATTCTGTTTGTTTGTTTCCTTCAGATCGGGCTCATTCAGATCGTCGGGTGGGGAGGAATCCCAAAGCCAGTAGGTCCAGCCTGCTAAGGGGGTGCAAAAATAAGGACATAGTGATATCCTGTAATTTCATTCGATTCATTTAACAGTTATCTATTATTTAATCAATTTAGAAAAATACAAGCACCAAGCCCCACATATTCTTCAAGTTTTTAAGATTCAATATTTGTTATTTTTCTATTTTTAAATTTTACTCTTCATTGTTTCCTTTGGAGTGGTTTTGTAGAACGAAAAGAAGGGTTTTAATTAATCACTTACAATATTGAACGAAAGAAAAAACAAATAGTAACTATAATCCCCTTCAAAAACGGTTCATGTTTCAAAATGCGAATTTTTAATAAATGGAAATCCATCTCCCAGACATCTGTAACTTTTCCTTTCAACTACGAGACCGAAGTTTATGGGTGTTGAGTCCAAAATCACATTTACGAGCAATAATTAGAACTAACGGATAAGAGATATCTAATAACTTATTATTTTCTGTTTTAACAATCTTAATTGTCTTTGTTGATTCACTTCATGTTGGATCATACGTTCCACCGCCGGTCTTTTCATATTTAGACTAAAATATTAAATAATAAATTTCGTCCACAACTTAGCTGAGAGTATATATCACGATTGTTGATATTTAGGTTAGATTATTTTTATTTATTTACCAAAAGTTAACATAAAACAAGATAATTTGGATTGGGAGTGAAGAAGTGCATAACACATGTTAATTCTACTTATCGTTGTGTTATGTTACACCAATCGTCCCTGTTTACGAAGGAAGAACGTTGAACATCACTCAGAGATTTGTTATTGTGTTCAGACCGATCTGACCTCATTCCATTCACCTTTACACAGGTTACCAGATCGGACCACATAAGGTCAATTTAATTCATTCGATTATTCGATGGGACGAGAATGAATTCCGGGTTAATGAGAAACACCAACTTTACATTATATCATTTTTTTCTGACGACAGCGGGTTTATTTAGATGCATGCGGCTTACATTACAATAATGAGCTCATTCATTAGAAGTACATAAATCTCGTAGTGCCTCCTTGAATTTACATGGGATTCACCCCCTAGAGCTACCTTTTAAATTTACATACACCATTGCTTAGTTCCCGGTTGTTATCGTGGATCTTCAACGTTGTCACATTGTGGGGTTACGTTTGAAGAAACCTTTTGATGTACATCCTCCTGTCTGATGTTTATGGGTTCAGGTTAAGGTGTTAATTAGAAAGAGAAAGTCAGGAGCTCGATCGTAATCGAATTAATGTTGTGGTGTGAACTATCTTTTACTAGGAACATTCCCACTACAGTACCCCTGTGGTTGATATACCGACCTTCCGAAAACGCAACCACTAATGGCATCTTCTTACCAGGTGACACCTCCATCAAATATTCAAACCTGGAACTATCTATGGAACGGGGTCGATTATTTCACTGCTAATATTTCCTACAAGTCGACCTTTCCGATGTACCGCTCAATATGCTGTATACAGGGCATATAGATGATAATTTTTCTATTAATATTTACCCATTACATTGTTATGTAAATATATCTCGTCCCTAAAGTTTTGGAACGAAAAAAGGTGTTCAGAAAACAATTCGTATAAAAAAACGCTGCAAATTCTTTCACTGGGGTTTATTATTCAATTGGCTTGCCTTAATGATTTGAATTTCTACTAAGCTTTGGAGTGTTCGTGTTTCACAAGTGATAGAGCGATTATTGAATTTCAGGAGGCACACAAAAATATTTAATATGATCAACTGATCAATCCAAATTGGTATTTTGGTTGAGAACAGATTTACGTGCTCTATGCATATCTCCTGAAATTCAATAGTCGCTCTATCACCTGTGAAACACGTTCAGCTTCATTCACCACATCTTGGTCCACTTTGTCGTAATATGATTTCTTTTAGTAGGTACGTACCAACAGATTCTCATTCAGGTATGCATCTGGGCGCTCAAGCATAGCTTTTCTTTCAACATTCTTTATCTATTATCCTTTTGACGTGGCTTTTTACTGCTCTTCAGTTTTGAGCCGCCTTCACTTAGCCTTCCTTTCTTCTTAGCATGCCGTTTGCCGCTACGGTGATCTTCCAGGACCCTTTCCTTATCTTATTACCATCCTCACGATTTTTCTACGTCAGTTCATGACGACATCTGTTGAATGTAATCTCCCAACCCCTTGCTACAAATCATCCCTAAATCGCTGGAACCTTGCTTCTTTTTTCTCATCCCTCAACATTTTTTTTCCTCTGTCTCAGAGAGGTCGGAGTTTTTTTCCAGTTCCCGAACGCGCGGTTTTGAGCTGTATCACTAATAAATAAACACCAAAGGGGTGCATGGGAAAGGTGCGCCTTAACAACCGTTTCTGAAAGGGGTTGGTCGCCGCGTAACTACATTTTAATTGTATATCCCGATGGGGATGTTCATTCATCACGGTAGAGAATTGTAAAGAAGAGCGCCAATACCGATGAGGAAGAGGCTTATACTTGTACATGTTCCTTTGCTTTGTAAATGTACAGCTTGCGTGAAATATGACTTGTTTTATAAGTCACCAAAAGAATTCCGAGGAACGCAGTCGGAATTTTACTTCTGTGTACTAGTGTTCACAATATGCTCCATCATGCTCCATGTACAGGTTAATGATGAGTCCAGTCAGTATAACTCAACCTTTCATATTTGTTGTTCCCATACGATAGACACTTAATTCAATCTTGAGCTTTTTGGATACTCATACTATACATCTGTGTCTAGTAACTTTCAAACCTGACTTTTTTAGTACTATGCACACACAGAACCACACATCTGGTGGACACACGTGTGGTCCACGTTTGTGGTCTCAGCAGACATCAAATTTTCCTTGCAAGCTATGGAAATTACTTTACTCAGACCATATTCAGTCATTCAGATTCCTGTCTCCAATTACATAGATCCTTAGAACAGAAGCAAATTATACATTAATTATCGGATTCATTCAAATAACAACTGAAGGAGTCCGAAACACTGGTGATCCTTAGGATGTTTACCACACTAAGTGTGGTCAACACTTTTATATAAGTCTTATTTAAAACTTTTGAAAGTGAACATTGTGTTGAAAAACTGAGTTTTGACGTTTTTAGCTCACTGTGCGGCCCTTTATTACTAGGAATGGTACCTATCTGTCGCTTACCTTCGTATTCTTGCATCAGGAAAGTAATTTACTCAGTTATTCCAATTACGTAGGAAAATCAAATTGTTCAAACGAAGGTTAAGAAATATCTGCAGCTAATGACATGTAGATTAGAGGTGAGACGATATTTCAGTAACCGATATTTTGTAACCTACTGGCCATCAGAAATGTAACTGATACCGAAAACCAAAAATATCGGTTACAAAGTATCATTTTGGTTCGGTCTAGAGCCTGTCTGTCTCGAGTAGATTGAGACAGGATACGCGATAGAGAGACCGACATACGACAAATACAACATGCAGGGGAATAACTTGACCATAGAAATTCATCGTTTTGCATAACTAGTATAGTACTACGTTACATTCGATATTACCACATTATGAAGCCAATGATAATACGATACTAAATACTGTTACATAAAGTGACTATAACAGAGAAACCCAAAACAGTTACCGCCATATCGCCCGGTTGAAAGAAATATCGGTTACCAAGTAACCGATATTTGTAACTAATATTAAATATTACAAATACAAATTTTGTATGTCTCTGTATCATAAGTAACGGATATATTCAAATATCAGTTAAGGACACCTCTAATGTAGATTTCATCACACATGGATACTGTTGAGGCAGAATACATTTTCTCTCTTGGGAGAGGAAATTCACCCCTTTGAGTGTGGACATCGAACGTAAGCCAGCTATGTATAATAGTGGCGCTGCTCGTGTGTTTGCCAATGCTCGAGTGATTCTCAGGAAACGTCGATGATCGGTCGATGAACGTCGGTGTTTCTCTATATTGACTTGCCGTGCTTGCCAAGTTGCGGACGGAGGACGTTGCAGGGATCTGTGCTGTGATGTCAGGGGTAGTGGTTGAACAATTTAACGCAATGAATGAAACACTGCTTTGGACAAGTGTTGTGGAAAGTTTGATTTTATGGGCAGATGGACGGATGAGGGAGACAAAGCAGTGTTCGATAATGAAGTCGCATGTTGCCGGATGGGGGTTGTATGCAGCCAAGTAGGGGAACTTCTACTACGGCACGTTGGTTTGAACCATACATATTGACAGAACGTCATAAAAATGTTTTTGTTGGACAGTTTACAATTTATTCTATTTTCGATATCTGAGTTTGAAGAGGATTTTTAAAGGAAAAAATGGCTTGAATATTAATTAAAGTGTTTTGTTACGGGGTTTCGATTGTTGATCATTTTTCCTCAATTGGTCATTCAACCCATTTTTTTGGTTTATTTATTCAATAATAAACCATGAAAACAGTCAATAAACTATAGTTAGAATAAACGATGACTCTAGAAATAGGTAAATTGCAGTCTTGTATATAGAACTTTTTTGAACCCACACTAATATTTAGCTACGCCGTTCTTTACAAAATTATAAAATACGGCTGGATACATCACAAGTCCGTGATCAATTTCCCATGGAACACATGTAGTGGCTGCTGTGATTGCAGTGCTCGCAATTCCTTTGGCGAATTATTATCGGCTTCTTGGCAAATTGCACACAAGTTGTCCACAAAAGACGAGGTCAAGAATTCTTCAACATCGTCGTCTGTGTCTACAACAAGGTCTCCCTCAGAGATATCTCCCCAGTCATCACTGTCACTGCTCTCTTCTGGTTCTCTTGCGTTTCTCTTTCTTTTTTTGAGGTCTTTCAATTTTTTTTTCATGATTTCCACCTTTCTTCTTCTTCTTCTGAACCCCATCTCTGCTACTAGTAGTAAGTTGATCAAAATCCAGCTGAATTTGGTGCTTTGTTGGTTATTTGTTGTTCTTTTCCATCTTTTTTGACGTTTCAGAAATGCACGGCATTCCCCCGATACGATGGGCGGCATTACTCCAATGTTTACGTTTTTCGTAATTCATACACGCTGACTTCATTTACAATCAAAACTTAAATTTGGTTAGTGCTTCAGAAAGATGATGAAATTCTTCATGACTGAAATTCACTGGGGTTTATCATTCAATGATTCATGATTTGAATTTCAACTAAGCTTTGGAGTGTGCGTGTTTCACAGGTGATAGAGCGATCATTGAATTTCAGGAGATATGCATGGAGCACTTAAATCGGTTCTCGACCAAAATACCTATTTGGATTGATCAGTTGATCGTATTTGTGTGCCTCCTGAAATTCAATAATCGCTCTATCACCTGTGAAACATGCACACTCCAAAGCTTAGTAGAAATTCAAATCATGAATCATTGAATAATAAATAACAGTGAAAGAATTTGCAGCATTTTATAGTTAATAAGACACATTTTTGAAATGATATTGGAGAGTTTTAATTATCTACAATAATTGTCTTGATGCGGTATAGATGAAAACAAATTAATCTTCCTATTGGCAGTAAGCATCCATACTGTGTATGTGTGAGCCCACAATAATAGTTTCCATTGGGCTCCACCACTCCGCTATTAATGGAAAGGGTCTTGGACCTACGGGCTTGTGGGATATTCATCGAGCTAT
This sequence comes from Creontiades dilutus, assembly GCA_031894815.1. Classification (NCBI taxonomy): domain Eukaryota; kingdom Metazoa; phylum Arthropoda; class Insecta; order Hemiptera; family Miridae; genus Creontiades; species Creontiades dilutus. Next base: position 454,270 of record JAVIWC010000391.1, read on the forward strand.
GAAAGACGCATAATCACGGAGGACCGAGGTTCTGAAAGCAACAAACGGAGAGCGATTGTAATGACCATCACTTTACCGGAGGTGGTTGAGGTTGACGGCGGTCTTTTCGTGCTCTCCGCGGGTCATCACGTTCTTTTAAATCGTCTACCGGCGCAAGCAAAGGCGGGCGGTCCCCAATCAGAAGCTGTTAAAGAGTCCTGCAGGATGATCGCATCACGGCAGCGAGTAGAGTTCCTCTTCTTGACAGAATCTTCCCAACTTCTCTTTCCGAATGAATCAAGGACCAATTGGGCAATTACTGCATTTATTGTTGGTCATTTGCAAGCGTTCTTTATTGAAAAATACAATTAATACACCTCCTCGAAAAAATGAATTATTGTCCAAATGGCTTGAGTCATGGACGTCGTGGATATCTCTTCACTTTATCTACATTTCAAAACTCTCGACGCGTTTATGGTTAACCATTTTTCTGGATACTCCAACTGCTTTCTTGAAAAGACAGTGATTTTAGGAAGGTTGATTGTGAAATGTTGGTTGCATTGAGGTGAACTGAAGTCTGAATGCAGTTTGCTTGGGGTTTGACCTTGTGTATCCAACTCCCAACTACTTCTGTCTGTCTTTGAAACTAACATTGATAGATCAAGCTGCGATTCAACTTTCAACACCTTCCATTCTCTCGCTTCACTACGAATGAATACGGTTAGTTAGTATTCCAACCGATTTTGTACTTATAAGGACAGGACGACGTAGTCGTGGGTTTTATATGTTCAACACAATGAACTCGAACAAGCGGAAACGGATTTTTTTCTACATTCCCTTCTCGTTACATTCATTATTTCCAGCTAGATTGCAATCATTATTCTCTGTGACATCGATCATTAAGATCAAGCGATAACACCACCGTTTGAAAGCCGATATTTGCCGCACTGAAGTGCAATTAGGGCTTTGTTGATTTCATTACAACAGCTCTCTTGGAACCCCTGTCTAACGAGACTCAAGTTACGTTTATCATTGATCCAATAACATCAGTTTCAGTTACCATTCACTGTTCCCACAGAAGAATTTTGTGGTTTCTTTCTATCTCAATTTATACTCGGTTAAACGACTGGACCGATTAGCATGCGGGTTTTCGTTAAATGATGAGGAACTACTTAAAAGATTATTTTTAGCCGTAATAAAATACTCACACCTCCAGTATTTCTCAAATTCGAAACAAAATTCACTACGTACTCCAAGAAAACAACACAATCAGGGAAATTGTTGCGCTGTCACTGCTCCTCAACTGTAGTTACCGAAATAGCTTCAAACTGCACATGTGATTCTAACATGGGAGTGAAGTTCACCATAAGTAGGAAAAAAATGCATATGGATTTAGTTCACGATTGTTTGAGTAATACCTAACTATTGTTCACGAGCAATATTAAAGTTATCTTTTATTTATCTCAAGCGGAACTCCTGGACTAATGGATCAATGTTGATGGATTGGTCGTAGATTGTGTCAAAACTAGTCGAATCGGCCTAAATATTTTCCTATTTGAAGAACATACCATGAGGAATCGAATGAGCCCCTCCCCACGTCCGTAGGTCAAACCATTCCCGATGTAAGGCCCGATTTATGGTGCCAACAGTTGCGTTTTTTGGTTTATTATTGTTCGTTTGTAACCTAGTGATGTCCGGCCGATAGCGTCGAGTTGTAGTGAATGTGGATGCTGGAGTGATAGCCGATGTGAATACTTGTAGTGTAGTTAGTAGCCGATACACGGGTTGAAGCATTCTGATATGCATGAAACGCTGATAATATATAGGTAAATATTGTTCAATATTATTACTGGGGTTTATTATTCAATATTATTACTGGGGTAAAATTTACCTTAACTTATTTAATAAGTATTCTTTCACTGGGGTTTATTATTCAATTGGCTTGCGTTCATGATTTGAATCTTACTAAGCTTCGGAGTGTGCGTGTTTTACAGGTGATAGAGCGATTATTGAATTTCAGGAGATATGCATAGACCACGTAAATCGGTTCTCATCCAAAACACCTATTTGGATTGATCAGTTGATGATATTTGTAAGCCCCCTCTACATTTGTCTACCTTTGGCTACATCGTTTAAATTTGGATTTGGGGAAGTTTTAACGCAATACGAGTGCCAAAGGACTTGATAAATTATAGATGTTTTTATTTGGGGGGGGGGGGGCACAAATTGAGGTTCAATAAAAAAAGGTAAATATTGCTTGAGAACAGATTTACGTGCTCCATGCATATCTCCTGAAATTCAATAATTGCTCTATCCTGTGAAACGCGCACACTCCAAAGCTTAGTAGAAATTCAAATTATGAACGCAAAGCCAATTGAATAATAAACCCCAGTGATTTTTATTTTTTGTGTCTTGTCATTTGTGATTTTTCAGTATTTCGTAATTTTGGAACTACTAGCAAATGTTTTTTCTAGTTTCCATCTAGTTAGATTGAAAAAATTACATTTTTACAACAAAAAGTTTGAAAGAATTATAGTCCAAGTGGCCTTTTTGATACATCGCGCTTTTGTGAGTTACCTGTTCATGTAACATTCATACATAACTTTAAATACCTATGTGTAAGCAATTCTATACCTTCTTATCTAGTTCAATTGAAATAAATAATCTTGAAGCCAATTGCGTGTTTTCGGAAGCAAGAGTTCATTTTTAGCCATTAACGACTATTAACGGCTGTTATTTTAAACAATAAAGAATTTTTTATGAAAAATGTGATTTTAAATTGTATTCTGGTTCTTTTGTATTTATTGCAATGGAAAGTAGAGAAACCAGCAAGATAATCAATGAAAAATCAAGGGCGGTCGATAGACAGCTGCGCGAGCGCCGGTGTGACTCAGGTTGGCGCGAACGCGTGAAGGTTGATGGTTGTATCACATGTGAAGGCTGAACGGCTAAGGAAAATTCTTGGACTGAAGAAAAATCGAACACGCGGCACGATCGTTTTGCCGCAACAAAGCGTGATGCCGCGTTGTTACGTCTGACACATCTGTAGAGTTGTATTGTTTGATCGCACTGATAGATCGCGATGGGCGCCCGCTCGCCCCCCCCCCCCCCCACCCCCCCCGTCGATCGAGTTCGTTTTTCACTTAAGACACGGCGTCGAGGTATGGTATCCATGATGCGTCTGCGGCCGGCGTCTGCGGCTTGCGATTTCTTCATGTACCTACCGAAACAGGCGCCAGCTGCGCCGCGCTGCAGGAGAGTTATCTCTCAAGAGACGCGGCGCTGCAGGCGGCGTACCTATGTGCCAGCGTCAGTTTCGATCAATCATCATCATCATCATCATCATCAATCTATATACAGACGAAAATATCAGAGCAGGTAGGTATATCAGGGGGTGGTAACGTTGGGCGGGTGGAATTCTCCGCCACCCCCCACCCCCGCCCCTGAAGGGGAGCGTCGGACCGTCTCCCAGGGCAACCTCTGGGTGGAATTCACCCCCCCCCCCCCCCTCTCGACTGCGCCAGTGAAGGGGACCCCACCAATGAGGAGCGTCTCCCAGGGCAACCTGCTCCCCTCCTCGGGGACTTGGAATATACGATTTTTGGTTTATTATTCAATAATCACTGGGGTTTATTATTCAATTGGCTTGCGTTCATGATTTGAATTTCTACTAAGCTTTGGAGTGTGCGCGTTTCACAGGTGATAGAGCGATTATTGCTTCCGAGTCTACTAAAGTAGCGGGAGCATTGTTTTCACTTTCGGAATGTGAAAATTTTTTTGTCTCCAAAATCAAAAATTCCACTAGCATTTTGCGTTTTAGACCTTTCAGAACAATTTTGGTTCCGTGTCCGTGTCTGTCTGTCTGTCAGCAAATCCTTGTTACGGGCAAAACTACACGAAGTTATAGTCCGAATTTGATGAAATTTTCAGGGATTGTGCGGGTTGGGGTGTAGATGGTCCCCTATAGGTTTCATGACCCCCGGATCAATAGTAGCCTCTGCGCATGCGCAAACGTGAAATCCTTGTTACGCACATAACTCTGGGAGTTCTTGACCGATTTCGATGACATTTTCAGGGATTGTTCGGTTTGATGTGTAGATGGTCCCCTATAAGTTGCATGACCCTCGGGTCAATAGTAGTCTCTGCGCATGCGCAAACGAAATCCTTGTTACGCGCATAACTCTGGGAGTTCTTGACCGATTTCGATGACATTCTCAGGGATTGTTCGGTTTGATGTGTAGATGGTCCCCTATAAGTTTCATGACCCCCGGGACAATAGTAGTCTCTGCGAATGCGCAAACAAAATCCTTGTTAGGCGCATAACTCTGGGAGTTCCAACCAATTTCGATGACATTTTCAGGGATTGTTCGGTTTGATGTGGATGGTCCCCTATAATCAATCAATAAGCTTTGCGCTTGCGCAAACGTGAAATCCTTGCCGCAAGCATAACTCCGGGAGTTGTTGACCAATTTCGATGATATTTTCAGGGATTGTTCGGTTTGATGTGTAGATGGTCCCCTATGAATTTCATGACCCCCGGATCAATAGTAGCCCCTGCGCATGCTCAAACGTGAAATCCTTGCCACAAGCATAACTTTGGGAGTTCTTGACCGATTTTGATGAAATTTTCAGGGATTGTTCGGACTTATTAGGCATATTTTATAGTTTGTTCAATAGTTGAACATGCCTACCTTTATTTTCTCAAGTTATGCTCCTGCATAACAATAAATTTACCCTAATTCAATATTTAGTTCACCTAATTGAACGAAGTTCTTTAGTGAATAATATTTTTCAATGATCTATACAGTCATGTTATGGATACGAGGAAGCTATGCCCACACCCACTTGGCAGAGGTTTTGAATTTCAGGAGATATGCATGGAGCACGTAAATGTGTTCTCAAGCAAAATACCTATTTGGATTGATAAGTTGATCATATTTGTGTGCCTCCTGAAATTCAATAACCGCTCTATCCTGTGAAACGCGCACACGCCAAAGCTTAGTAGAAATTCAAATCATGAACGCAAGCCAATTGTATAATAAACCCCAGTGAAAGAATTTGCAGCGTTTTTTCTAATCATTCCAATAATTCCGTTAATTGAAAATGGAGTGTTATTAGCTGCTATGCATATTCGTAAAATCGTTGTAATAAGAAAAATTGCTACAGTTTCCTTTTGAAGTTGTTCATAAAGAATGTAATAATGATCTCAGTTTTGTGTAAATTATCATAATAAACTCTATGATATCTGGATGGCTGCATGGGCCATCAAAATTCGGGACTGTTCAGTTTTATTAATGTTTTATATTGTGATTGTGTCCTTTGTATAGAGAGAGGATGAGATTAGGTGTGATAAATTCAATTGTTGTTTCAATTTCATTCTTTTTATTGATTTTCACGAAGGTGAGTATCAAATTTTTTTGAAGGATTTCAGAGGGATCTTTTCGTTTCTTTGACCTTCGAATCTGACAGAGAGCGGGGCTGGAAAGGTGAGGAGTGGACAATATAGCTTGTATCGTTTCCTATCTATTTATACGATTCGTTTGCTCTTCCCGCGAGGCCTTTTGAAACGCGTCCCACTAGCGGCTTTGAGGCTCCCGACTGCATCTCCCCTTTGCACCTCCAAACGCCGTCTGGGCTGGCAACAGAGGTTTTCTGTGTGCCGCTCTTGGCACCCTGCTAACAAAACATGAGGTATAACGTTTTCTCCTATCGCCTCTGTCATCTTCCTCCTTTCGGTTTTTAATAGCTGTAATAACTCTTGTCGCTCCCTGTCACTCACCTTGAATTCCTTTTAGTTGTTCCTCGCACGATCGAAACCTCATGTTCTCGATTGCTTATCCCAATTAATTTATGGTGAATTTATTGGTTTAAATTATTTGGTGATATCGACGGCGAATACAAAAATATGTTTAGAGCCGTTACCAAAGTTTCTATTATAAGGTTAACATTCAGTGGAAGGGAAACGGACGGACGTGTATGAAGGTTGATGTCAGGGAAAATCCGTATAAACTTTTGTGTTAGCGAACTCCTCTCAACCCGCTCTGGTCGGAATGAGTTCAACTCGGTGAGACGTAGAAAGCCGACTACGTGTCCAATCAGCGTGATAAAATCGAAGTACCTAACCTTCTGTCGGAAGCTCAGCTCTGATAACAGCACACAAACGTTTGCAAGGTAGAATTATGAACCGAATCCCCCTGTAACGGCACATTTTTTTTTGGAAGAATGCTTACGTATCTCTGCGTCAAAGGTAGCAAATCGCGCGCTGCTCAATTGTGTTAATCATAGCAAATTTCTGAGGCAAGAAAAGGAGTTATATATTAAAAGAAACGGTTTGACTTCTTCGTATTTTATGGTGATTGATGTCAGCTAGTCGGACCCAAACTTCTTCGCTGTACACTTCTCCATATATCGCACATAACATATGTGTAACAAAATGAAATAAATTACCCTCGGGTAATTCTTAGCTCATTGGAATTTCTCTCTCGTTGTTCTAATTTTAACCATGTCTCACGAGATTCAATTTCAAGTTTAAATGTATGGAGTAGGTATTTCTAGCACACTCTCTGCAAGGGTTTTATATAAAATCAATACTATACAAGTACATCATCATTAATACTTCTCCCTCTCTCTTCTTGGTCTCTTTTTTCCCCCACAAAACTTTTTTTTTTTAATTTTTTTTTTCACATGCTGCCTACTAAGTTTAGTTCCTCCGTAACGCTGCGTTTCTAATTTATCATGTTTTTTTGGTTAATTATTCAATAAGAAACCATTGTAATCGCTCTGGAAAAATAGTCTAACCCCCCCTGAAAATTTCATAGTTTACGTTTCAAAGGGTGTATAATCCAAATCTGCAATAAACATTTTTCCGTCCTTCCGCCGTACGCCGTACGCACGTTTTCTCCCAAACGGCTGGAGCAAAAAATCTGAAATTTTCAGGAAAAAATCAATATTGGTCCGACAACGCCTCAATTCTTTAGCCAGCTCTCTCACTTAATTTAAAGTGCCCTTCAAGGGTTGTCAAAGTTTTGTAAAATCCCTAAAAAACCTCAAAAAAAAAGTCAAGGCGGTCTAAATTTGGACTTTTTTTTGAAGAACTTTCCATGAGGAATCGAATGAGCCCCTCCCCAGGTCAGTAGCTCAAACCATTCCCGATGTATGGCATGATCTTATGCTGCCAACATTTGCACAACGTTTTTTGTTTTGTTTTGATCGCAGTAACCTAGTGATGTAGTGAATGTGGATACTGGGGTGAACTCCTAAAAGGGTTTATAGCCGGTACACGGGTTGAAGCATTCTGATATACATGAAACGCCGCAAATTCTTTCACTGGGTTTTATTATTCAATTCCATTCATTTGGCTTGTATTCATGATTTGAATTTCTACTAAGCTTTGGAGTGTGCGTGTTTCACAGGTGATAGAGCTATTATTGAATTTCAGAAGATATGCATAGAGCATGTAAATCTGTTCTCAACCAAAATACCTATTTGGATTGATCAGTGGATCATATTTGAGTGCCTCCTGAAATTCAATAATCGCTCTATCACCCGTGAAACACGCACACTCCAAAGCTTAGCAGAAATTCAAATCATGAATGCAAGCCAAATGAATAATAAACCCCAGTGAAAGAATTTGCAGCGTTTTTTGGTGGATATCTCTGAATTCGACCTTTTATGGCACTGACCATAACCATCGTATGAAAAAAACTGAAAGAAAATAAAGATAATAATGGTGATGATGAACTGGACTAGAACTTGCGAATTCACTAAAAAAATATTTAGGCAAATAAATCAAAAGTTATGGACGAATATCCTGGCAAACTGACCTACGTTATACGTACATAATACATATAATAGGACAGTTTATCTGAATGTTCTTATGTCATAAGATGGTGTTACTTGAGAGATAAATTAGCTAAAGAGTTACTCAAGCTGCAGGTGACGCCTCTCTAGTCCCATCTATGCTTCTTTAAGGCTTGGGTTCCATGTTTCGGCTTCGTTGCTTGAACAAGAATGACAGTAGCCTCAGGGTTTTCTCGAAAGATCGGGAAGCTCTCTTCCTCGGCATTCTTCCTCAGAAATTACAAGTTTTCATCTTCGTTTAATATTCCTCACACGCCTAACGTACGATGATTAACGAATTTGAACGGATTCTAAAATGATCTTTTACTTTTGTGTCCGCATGTTGTACTGTGTATACCGGTAAGTATTTGAATGTTTCAATATGGAGGAACCACAATGATAATTGTAAACATTCGCAATTGTGCCTCGCCCAAGTTCATTATCTTCGTGGAACTAAGGACCACCGGAGTGGTTTCGGGGAATAACGGGCAACATTTTCTGTCATCTCCGGCGTGCCTTTCCTTCCGCCTTCATTGCAAAGGAAGGCAGCCGGTCGTGCGGTTTTTGATGAGCTTCAAGTACCTGGGCTCTGTCACGTTTTTGTTAATATCGTCTGTCATTAAGAACGCTGTGTGGCCTGATGATTTGTAATACTACACTGTTCCTTCATTTCCCTGTTATCTTGGATGGTTGGAACAGTTATGCCTTCCATGTTTACCTTGTTAGATTTGGTCGGAATTCAAATGGTGTTATCCCCTGTTCGGCTGAACTCCAGGCTTTTGTTTTTATTATTAATCCATCATAGTTGCCATCATGGATTTGTGATCTATGAGATCACTGACGTCACTGATTATTAGATAGATAGATAGATAAAACATGCTTTATTACAAAATGGATGAAAAATTACAAAAATGCGTATAACAACTGCATGCAATAATTGCGGTCCAGGTGGACCGTCCGATGAATTCGCCTTACATAGGTAGATATTTAATTTTACAGATTACGCAAGATTTCCGATAGAATCCCCCAAACAGCCGCTAACACAGTCAACATTATTCTTAATCAATTATAATAACCTTCTCAAAATATAACAATTAATAACAAATTAACGAAATGTCACATGCATAGAACAATTATAATTTTTTCCCAATACTCACAAACTAAATTTATCCTACATTAACCAAACTAACTTAGAACTAGGTATCACAGACTCTTTTTTATTAGGTACTTGCAAAATAACAATTTGATAACAATCTCAACTACAAGGCGAATATCACAGTCATCTTGTCCTCTTCATTTAAATTAACTTCTCAATTTATATTAACTGTATTGTGCTATATATTAAAGCCATACTCGATTATTGTTTTGTATCTCAGGCTCCATGCTATCTTACAATATTTGATCAAATTCACATTTCCAGTTTTTAGTAACGCTAAATATTCATTCCAGTTCAAATACAACTCCCCCAAATACCTACTTCTAACCATACAAAATGCTTTACACTTACAAATGAAATGAAAACAATTCTCGATTTCTCCAGAGTTACACATATCACATATCTGGTCGTTGGAATCGTAGGGCCTATACTTTAAAGACAGAAGATCTCCTCTAACTTTGAAGAGCCACTTACAAAACTGAAAATCTTTGAACTGGCTTAAAGGAACCACATCATTTTCGAGTCTAAGGGCTAAATATTGAGGATGATTCTGGAACACAGTGCTTTCTCTTGATATTGTGCATTGAGTAAACTTTCATCTATACGCGCTTTCCAATCACATAGATTATTGAATTCCAGCGGCGGTATAGCATACTTATCTCTCAAGCACTGCCATTCTTTTTACCAAATAAACCTCAAGCTCCACGTACTTCTTGGCTAAATAGTTGGGTAAGCGATTGCTAGGTATCTTCAACACTTTTAACAAGTAGCTGAAAAGCATTCTTAGAGTGTACAGATAGAGAGGTTTCAATTTAGTTTCAAGGTACAAAACATAGTTTGGGGTGTTTCTCGGAAGAGAAAAACGTCTGCCAAGTGGGTGTGGCACATAGCTTCCTCGTATCCAAACATGACTGAAAGTCAGAAACAGCCTTGTTATGCGCGTAACAAGGACTTCGTTTGCGCATGCGCAGATACTACTATTGTTCCGGGGGTCATGAAACTTATAGGGGACCATCTACACATCAAACCGAACAATCCCTGAAAATTTAATCGAAATTGGTCAAGAACTCCCGGAGTTACGCTTGTAACAAGGATTTCACGTTTGCGCATGCGCAGAGGCTAATATTGATCCGGGGTTCATGAAACCTATAGGGGACCATCTACACCCCAACCCGCACAATCCCTGAAAATTTCATCAAAATCGGACTATAACTTCGTGTAGTTTTGCCCGTAACAAGGATTTGCTGACAGACAGACAGACACACAGACAGACACGGAACCAAAATTGTTCAGAAAGGTCTAAAACGCAAAATGCGAGTGGAATTTTTGATTTTGGAGACAAAAAAATTTTCACATTCCGAAAGTGAAAACAATGCTTCCGCTACCTTGGTAGACTCGGAAGCAAAATAAACTTGATGAAAAAGCGCAACACAGATTCCACCTGATCATCAAGAACAAAGCCCCATACTTGCGACGAATAGCAACATTGCAATAATAGTGAGATAAAAACCGCTTGTGCTTGCTCGTGGTTGCCAGTTTTGCCATCGAAATTCTTCTCCTAATTATTATTAATCGGTAGGTATAGTTTTTATTGATATTTAATCAAGTATCAACAATTGAGATTAATAAAGAATTTCATGTCTGAATGAATAACTCGAAGAGTTTTAATTATCGATGTTTGCTGCAGAATTTTTTCATTTGTTTGATTTTATAATATAAAATTGATATCGATTGTGCGATAATTGCAAAGCTCATCCAGCTAAACTACCTTGGTAGATACCCGTAGCTGTACTAGCGTTTAATTCTACCAAAGACATCAACTGTCAGAGTTGGACATTGGTATTGAACTTTTGAAGGATGAGTTCTTATATCCATTTGTTAACTGTAGTTGAAAAATGAAAATGTTGGGCATCCGACGCCGTTTCTTGGTTGTGTTTACCTATTGTATTGAACTGGTGAGTCTGGGTTGTTGCCAACGGGAGAAAAAAAAAAGATACAGCCTTTTGTTAACGGTCAAGTCAATACTCGGATCAGGGTGGAATGTTGAACTGTCTTCATCGCTCGTATCACTCTGCGAGGACATTATCAAGATAAACGTTGCAGTAAAGGCGGTTGAGAAAATAATTTAGATCATCTCTGGACGATCATTCGTGCGTAAGAGATCTGGAAAGTAATTGAAACAGCTTATGGATCTTAGCCGCCTAATTACAATAGTTCTGTATTCGCGAATTGAAATTTCATATTCCCATTTCTGGTCAACAGTATCCATAATAGATCATAATATTGTGTTCCATAATGGGGATTTCTGGGTGTGAAATACGTTAAATTTATATCAAAATGACAAATTGTACTTTCACGTAAACTGAGCATCTTACTTCTAGCTAAATGATATAAATCATTCAGACATCATGATGGTGTTTTCATCATTAATTTATTATATTATTACATATGTTTTAAACCACTTTTATTCTCTCCATACTGTAAAATGTATGTTTATTCGTTAAAGTAAACCTCAAAAAGGTTGATTTGATTAGTATGTTCAACTTATTCTATTGTAGAGTATTATTGTGAGTTATTGTGAATTATCGTACACGGCTAATATGTTGAAATGACAATGTGTAATTCTGTCCTGAGACTGATCTATTTTCCAATAATCCGAGCATTATGAAATTCCAAATGGACCATCATTTTTGAAAGCTGGTTCAATAATATGATACAACTCGGATGCCGGGGCACTTGGTCCGTACACCTCTTGACAGTAAAATGGACCAAATCAGTTCGTACTCGTTATGGGGTAGAACGTATTATGCATGGAAAATAATTTGTACACGCATGCAATGCATGAAAAAAGTCTCGATATTCCTACTTGCATGTGAATGAGAAGTGGTGTGGACACAGTACGAATTCCCTTATGACATTCGACGATCGACCAACTGATATAGTCTCAAAAGAAGTTAATTTTAGTTCTTCCCACTTCCAGGCTGATGAAGCGTGTGTCGATATTTTACGTAATTCCAATAACGTTTTAAAAAAACGCTGCAAATTCTTTCACTGGGGTTTATTATTCAATTGGCTTGCGTTCATGATTTGAATTTCTACTAAGCTTTGGAGTGTGCGTGTTTCACAGGTGATAGAGAAATTATTGAATTTCAGGAGATATGCATAGAGCACGTAAATCTGTTCTCAACCAAAATACCTATTTGGATTGATCAGTTGATCATATTTGTGTGCCTCCTGAAATTCAATAATCACTCTATCACCTGTGAAACACGCACACTCCAAAGCTTAGTAGAAATTCAAATCATGAACGCAAGCCAATTGAATAATAAACCCCAATGAAAGAATTTGCAGCGTTTTTTTATTGAATAATAAACCCCAGTAATAATATTGAATAATTTACCTATATATTATCAGCGTTTCATGCATATCAGAATGCTTCAACCCGTGTATCGGCTATGAACTACAAGTATCCACATCGGCTATCACTCCAGTATCCACATTCACTACAACTCGACGCTATCGGCATCACTAGGTTACAAACAAACAATAACAAACCAAAAAACGCAAATGTTTGCACCATAAATCGGGCCATAGATCGGAAATGGTTTGACCTACGGACCTGGGGAGGGGCTCATTCGATTCCTCATGGTATGTTCTTAAAAATAAGTTTACATTTAGGCCGCCTTGACTTGTTTTGAGGTTTTTAGGGATTTTACAAAACTTTGACAACCCTTAAAGGGCACTTTAAATTAAGTGAGAGTGCTGGCTAAAGAATTGGGGCGTTGTCGGATCAATATTGATTTTTCCTGGAAATTTCAGATATTTTGCTCCAGCCGTTTGGGAGAAATCGTGCGTACGGCGTACGGCGGACGGACGGAAAACTGTGTATTGCAGATTTGGATTCTACACCTTCTGAAACGTAAACCATGAAATTTTCAGGTGGGGTTAACATTTTTTTGTTTTTGTTTTTTTCAAGAGCGATTACAATGGTTTACAATTGAATAATAAACCAATAATTGTCATTAAATGAGTAATTATTAGAAATGTATACGTAAATCACCTTATTGGTATAATTTTCGGTGTTTCAATTATTAAAGTAGCGTCGTTCTTCGCAAAAAAGGAGATTTCGAAGAGAGAGCTATGTCAATAAAAACGAAGCACTAGGAGAAGCGTTGGTGGACGTGTACTCATTAATATGGAACAATCTTCGTGGCGCGGCCAAAAAAAGAAAAAAAAAAGAGAAAGAACGACGAAAAAAAGAGTGGGAGAAGAGAAAAAGTGAGTTAGGTTGAGCTAGGGGTTGAGTAAAGTATCATTAGGGCTGATACCTACCACGCTCTAATGCATCATAAGAGAGGGAATGTGTTTCAAGCATTAGAGCCCATCCGCGAGCAAAGATTCCGTAAGTGTAGAGGAAAAAAAGAAAACTTCAGATTAAGGATGTAAGAGCGGAACTTGCGGGTCAGTAAGGCTAGGGAAGACCGTGAATAAAATAACGGATGAGATTGCTGCGCCCTTTTTACGATTATGTTCGTGGGTTACTCCGTAGACGACGACGTTACGAATTCATGGTCCACCATCTTTGGACGATCTGGGTCTTAGCTCTGCTCGGGTTGACACCTGGATTCTTCGTAAAGTTCCAACCAAAAATACGAATACATACGAATACGTTTTCTATTGTTCTTATTTGAAAATCAAGAAAAACATCGACAAAGACCATAAAGCTGTAATAATCAAAGTAAATTTAAAAAGATAATCTTCGTATATCAGTACAATTTTGCTTCTTCATTATCCTTCTTTAAGAATTTTCAAAGAAATTCAAATTTTCATAAGTTATTGCCAGAAAACGTTTTACGAGCGGCCTTTCCTTTGTTTTTGCTTTCTTAGTAATTTATTTTGTAATTTTCATTTTCATTCAAGTTCAGTAGTTGGGATCCGAAGTGGGCTCCTACCCTTTAGACCTATGGGTAATCAGTTCTCTCGCTGGCTGTAACAGCCTTAAGGCCGGTTCATGTATCGCATTTTTTAAGTAGTTAGATTGTACATTATCCAAAATTTTGATCAGAGCAACACCTCGTGTTTCATGCTCGATACGGCTATTAACTCCTAGGAACATGGAGTTTGATTTTAATCTGTCATTAGCTCTTGAACTCGAATCTAGCTGTGCTGCTCTCTACCACAATATTGTGGAAAATGTCTGAACTACAAGTCATGTACAACCATTTTATATTTGTCTGCTGTCTACAGCAAGTTTTGTTCTACTTACTACATCTCGTAAGACTGAGTGTATAGATTAAAAATCATATATTTACTTTCATGGTTATTTTTATTTAGTGAATGTTCATTGCAGACCAAGACGCACAACTATACTGTTGTCGTTATGATGAGCACCTGTTGAATATTATCAGCTGGCATTCATTGCTTTATCCATTCTCGATCGTGAAAAGGAAGTACTGGTTAATAAAATAGATGATGTACCTGCAACCTTGTTGGTAGCGGTTGGTTTTTAAATCATAATAAATATAAAAATATTTGTGAGGTAAATAATATGATGATTATTCCTGTTTACAAAAACCCATATGTAGGTACCTACCACCAATTTTTGTCATTTCTTTCGAAAATGAATTTGATGTAGTTTCCAGAATAAGGTGTCCTAACATTCCTGTGTATTGTTACTGTTAGTCGGTGCTCCCTCCATCTTTGAAAGGTTATCACTTCACAATCAGATTGATATTAACGAATAGAGACCTTACCACATTGATATGTGGGAATTTAACTTTGTTTTGGTGGTAGGTACCTTTGTTCTCCGTCTTCTAAACTAACAACGCTGCAAATTCTTTCACTGGGGTTTATTATTCAATGATTCATGATTTGAATTTCTACTAAGCTTTGGAAGTGTGCGTGTTTCACAGGTGATGATTATTGTTTACGTTTTCATTATTGATTTTCAGGAAATATGCATAGAGCACTTAAATCGGTTCTCAACCAAAATACCTATTTGGATTGATCAGTTGATCATATTTGTGTGTCTCCTGAAATTCAACAATCGCTCTATCACTTGTGAAACACGCACACTCCAAAGCTTAGTAGAAATTCACATCATGAACGCAAGCCAATTGAATAATAAACCCCAGTGAAAGAATTTGCAGCGTTTTTTTCTAGAATCAGAATTTTGATTGAATGGATTTACGTGCTCTACGCATATCTCCTGAAATTCAATCAATAATCGTTCTCTCAAATGTGAAACACGCACACTCCAAAGCTTAGTAGAAATTCAAATCATGAACGCAAGCCAATTGAATAATAAACCCCAGTGAAAGAATTTGCAGCGTTTTTTTTTTTTCTAGAATCAGAATTTTGATTGATCAGATCAAAATGTGATTTGCTAGATGTAATACATCCTCGAAATTGCTAGCTTTGCTCTCGAAGGAGAGGTGAATAGTTGAGGTTGGCCGTGACATGTTTCAATCAATGACATTCTAATCGATACGTACGATGGTGTTGCAAGTTGATTTAGTGAGAATGATCACTTTCATATTGTTTGAGTAATACACTTTTATTCTTTAGTCAGTATCATTGTAATTTCCGTGATTTTTGTTGGTTGACGAAACTAGTTGGTCTTGTTTGAAGCTTATTGGAATCCAAAAAGATTGCATCGTTCTTCCAAGCAGATATAGTAAATGATTTAAAACCAGTTAACTTCTTGCAGAGCAAGCATACGTACACGTTTCCTTTCTAAAAATCATTTTTGCGGTTATCTCAGGGATGATCATGGGAAATTAGTCCTGAAATAATGTTTGGCACTTTCTGTAATGTTCTATATACAATGTATTTTTGTTATACTCCGGTCTGTTATATAAATCTTCATACAATTTATTTTGTTCTCTCGTGATAAGTACATTATTCCTTCGCTTTGAACGAGAGGGAAGGTAAAAATCCTTTTATTCTATTTCGTATTCTCCTTTCATCATTGAGTTAAGGAATCTTGAAGAAAAAATGAAATCAACTCATACCACTTTGGAAGTTAAACGCTTGGTCCTTTTCAGACTTCAAGTTTGTGAAGGGGAGGCATTAAAGAAAAGTTGTTTCCGTATAAATAAAAACTGAAATTCTACGCCGACCCTTCTCCTGCTTACATAGGTATTTTACCGTCTTTCATGAACCTGCTGAAAAAACCTTTTTGCACGAATCAGACATTGACAGCGATGATTCGAACTCTCAACTGCGTCTAGGCTGTATGAATAAACGAATAGAGTTTTACGTTTTTATGGAGTTAACGCGAATGATTCTTCTTTCGTGAAAAATATGATCATTACGTGTCTTGGTGCAGGAAATTGAAATGCTGAAGAACTACGAAGCTTTTGGATGATTGATCAATCTCTCTTTATTGATCTATATCAGTAAAGCGGAGGTGGGTCTCGAATTTTGAGGCTTCTCGGTTATCCCACCACCTCGAAGGGGAACCCCAACTTCTCGAGTCCAACAATAGCTGAGATAAACCTACAAAACTAATGCGCTTCTTCACTCTCTCTCCCACCCACAACTGTTCTTCCGCCGTAACCTGTCTTTCCAACAGTTGAATAGCCAACATTTTTAAACTTCCAAGGAGTTTTGGGAATGCTGCCCCTCAATTTGAGGTCAAAACTGCTCCTTCTCTCAAATACCCCGACGACTTGTGATTGTAAAAGGGTTCCCATTGATCCTTGGTTGAAAATTTTCCTGTTAAGGATGATAACAACTCTAAAAAATTGGTTATCCTGTTTGGCACGCTGCGGACGAGGTTTAGAGAGGCTCTCACAAATGCAGGAATGAATCACCTCACAATATATCATTCATGCTGTCCAACAATAATTCCTAAATGTCTTGCAATAAATTTGTGTGATGTGTCTCCAATTCAATGCAACTATCTTCATATCATTCATATCAAAAGCCCGAGTTTGGTTTTCAAGTATTTGTAATTAGTTTTCAATTATTGGTTTATTATTCAATAATAAACCATTGTAATCGCTCTTGAAGAAAAAAATTCTAACCCCCCTGAAAATTTCATGGCTTACGTTTCGAAGGGTGTAGAATCCGAATCTGAAATTAAAATTTTTCCCTAAAAACCTCAAAAAAGTCAAGGCGGCCTAAATTTGTACTCTTTTTGAAGAACACTCCACGAGGAATCGAATGAGCCCCTTCCCAGATCCGTAGGTCAAACCATTCCCGATCTATGGCTCGATTTATGGTGCCAACATTCGCGTTATTTTGGTTTATTGTTGTTTTTGTGTTGATATCAGTAACCTGGTGATGTAGTGATGCAGTTATGTGGATACTGGAGAGAACTCCTAAAAGGCTTTGTAGCCGATACGCGGGTTGAAGCATTCTGATAATCATAAAAAACGCTGCAAATTCTTTCACTGGGGTTTATTATTCAATTGGCTCGCGTTCATGATTTGAATTTCTACTGAGCTTTGGAGTGTGCGTGTTTCACAGGTGATAGAGCGATTATTGAATTTCAGAAGGCACACAAAGACGATCAACTCTATGCATATCTCCTGAAATTCAATAATCGCTCTATCACCTGTGAAACACGCACACTCCAAAGCTTAGTACAAATTCAAATCATGAACGCAAGCCAATTGAATAATAAACCCCAGTGAAAGAATTTGCAGCGTTTTGTATTTCCGGTCTCGTCACATTCCCTCTTTTCCACCGCTAAACTGGTCTGGAAACTCTATGATTCTTACCTTATCGTTTTGCGAGTAAGAAATGTTTATACTTCACCATTCAAGATATATGTAGCCAAGGCTTCGTGTGTTCATATCAACTGTAAGGGCGGAAGTTGTGGGCAGAATGGTTGGTTATCCTTCTTATGAAACACCCACAAAATTGTATCTATCTTGGATACCCTTATTGAGAATAGAACTGTTAGATATTATCAGTTAGATAATATTCTCAAAGCTCCTTGAAACTCGCATGTGAGTTTACGTACGTCTAAGAGGATTCATCAAGGCGATTCTTGTTAATTCACGATCTTGTGAGCATTAATTAGATCGGTTTAAGTCCCCCCCTCTCTTCGTTAGTTTGATATCCAATTTCGAATCATCTTACACCTAAGTCTTATTCGTCTCTAATTCTACTTATCTCGATATTAATTATAATTCAGAGGTTCTGGCTTGATTTTGAACATAAATCCAAGCCTACCAATTCTACTCAAACAACGAATTGATTTTCAGATCAAAGTATTTCCAGTATTGCGATGCGTAATGTAGTTTTACGAAAACACTAATAAGAATTTTATTGTACTCCACGCTTTGTATTTATAACAGCTGTTTGGTTTTTCATTAAATAAACCTATTTGTAATCGTACTGGCGTTATTACAAACAATATAATTGAAGTCAGTTTCAAAATTCAACTTGGAAGTTGCAGTGCCAACTCACTGAAGTTTTCCGTACACTAGTACCGACAAATCGATGGCTGTTTAAATGAGGTAATCTCCACTATTATTAATGATGTCATTCTCAAAACTGTTGCCACTACTTTTTCAAAATTAGTTTTGTTTGATGGTGCCAACTCACTGAAGTTTTCCGTACACTAGTACCGACAAATCGATGGCTGTTTAAATGAGGTAATCTCCATTATTATTAATGATGCCATTCTCAAAACTGTTGCCACTACTTTTTCAAAATTAGTTTTGTTTGATGGTGCCAACTCACTGAAGTTTTCCGTACACTAGTACCGACAAATCGATGGCTGTTTAAATGAGGTAATCTCCACTATTATTAATGATGTCATTCTCAAAACTGTTGCCACTACTTTTTCAAAATTAGTTTTGTTTGATGGTGCCAACTCACTGAAGTTTTCCGTACACTAGTACCGACAAATCGATGGCTGTTTAAATGAGGTAATCTCCACTATTATTAATGATGCCATTCTCAAAACTGTTGCCACTACTTTTTCAAAATTAGTTTTGTTTGATGGTGCCAACTCACTGAAGTTTTCCGTACACTAGTACCGACAAATCGATGGCTGTTTAAATGAGGTAATCTCCACTATTATTAATGATGCCATTCTCAAAACTGTTGCCACTACTTTTTCAAAATTAGTTTTGTTTGATGGTGCCAACTCACTGAAGTTTTCCGTACACTAGTACCGACAAATCGATGGCTGTTTAAATGAGGTAATCTCCACTATTATTAATGATGCCATTCTCAAAACTGTTGCCACTACTTTTTCAAAATTAGTTTTGTTTGATGGTTTTGAATGATGACGATCGTGCCTCATAAACCTTGACGACCCTGGTGGGTGGATGTAAACAAACATGAAACATCGGATTCATTTCGAAAAGGGTGGGGAGGGGGCAAATAATCCTCCGTGATCCATATTGATTTTTTAGGGTCGTGGATCTCGTATTTGCACGCCCTTCGTACAAGGATCGTTAGCTGTATTGGAAGGGCGGCGAGACGCAAACAGGAAGGACGTTTCCCTTCATCTCTTGTTTTCAATAGGATCGCCAATAGTGGGTTTTTTTTTTCGCTTGGTGTTTCACACTCCCCCATCAACGTTTGTCTCGCGGCTATGTTCGGAATTAAACTACAATAAGCCCGGCGTCCCCGGGAACGTTTCAGATAAATTGAATCAAGGAAGAGTTAGCAAACAATAGGACGGGAGCGTGGCGGGGCCTGTAGGAAGCGGTCAGAATGGACTACGACCCGTCCACATTCATCTGTAACGACCACCGGTTATGGCGAATGGTTATGGCCGTGCCTCGTTAACTGATTATTGTGGTCGTGAGGGTGGATTTTTTCACCCTTCATCTTTGAGGGTTGAATGGTTGTTTCACGCTTCGCTCTCCAGAGACAACTTCGCTTTGCGATAAACGCCGTTTGTTTGTTTGTGGTTTGGAAAGTCCAAAATAAATACTGAAGCCAGACTTGAAAATTCTTCCCAGTACAAGATAAAGCAGCAAAAAGAGATTCGTTATTCAAATGGAGGTTCGCTGAAAACCACAAAGTTTGTTTTCTCTAAACGCGTTATTTTTTACTCCGATGTTGAATTACTATGAACTCTTGTGGGATGGTCTGATGGTTGATTAATTCCATCTCGGTTCGCGAGTGGCCTTAAAACGTTTTCTTCCTAATTTCAAGAGAGAATTCTACCGGGAAAGCGGAACATTGGACTCATTTTTAAGCTTAGCTTAACTACGGTTATTTAGTTCTTCAATTCGTACTACTAACTTGGGAAAGCAATTGTAGTGGAAACGATTTGAAATACTAGATATTAGTTGAAAACGATCTGGAGCAAATTATGCGAGGGGAAAAAACAGCTGCAGTTCTACATCGTCATGGAATTAACGATGAACAATTTTCTCGCACCCTTTCAATTGTTACTTGTGAAACGTGACTCTCTTAATTTCCGCAACGCGATTATTATTCATTATTCGTTAAATAGCGCTAAATTGGCCATGCTTGTATGAATGACTGCGTCTGGCGGTCTTAAATGGATCACATCAATTACACTGCCCACAAAAAAAAGGTCGATTCGTAAAGTATGCTAGAGTATCCCTATGTATTTTTCGAATGAGGTCCTAAAAATCCCCTGACCCCCAAAATTTTGAGTTATGGCAAAAAAACTACCCTTAAATTGCCGTCAAAGCCTTTTTTTTAGTCATGAGATTGGGATGAAGTACAACACCTTTTTAATTGAATTTCTAAAATTTTTTTCAACTTTGGACAAGGAGAGGTTGGTTACTTGGGGTAACAACCTCCTCCTCATTCACCCCCGCCACCCTCTCCTAGGGGTTGAAATTTGAGTTTTCACGGCAAGTCGAGTGGGGTATGGATTTCTATGTTTTTGGGGTCCCTGAGATCGAATTTTAACTTCCAAGAGCCTATAAGCACCCCTTAAGGCCCTTCCCTCAATCCCCCCTCCCCCTCTCATAGGGGTTGAAATTTGAGTTCTCACGCCAAGTTGAGTAGGGTATGGATTTTATTCTCTTTTCTTGAGATATCTCTGTCATATTCGAAAGAATTAAGAGTCATTGGAGGAGACCCCAACAAAGTTTGATAGCCTTTTCAAAAATCATATTCAATTTCAGCGAACCTGGGAACACAGAAATCCTTACCTTATTCGACTTGGCGCGAAAAATCGAATTTCACCCCTTAGTAGGGGGTGATAAAGGGAAGAAGAAATGTCTACGGACTCTTAGAAGTTCAAATTCGATCTCAGGAACCCCAAAAAACATAGAAATCCATACCCCACTCGACTTAGCGTGAGAACTCAAATTTCAACCCCTAGGAGGGGGTGGCGGGGGTGATTGAGGGGGTGGTAGTTTCCCCAAGTACTCTCCTTGTCTGAAGTTAGAAAAAAATGTAGAAATTCACTTGAAAAGATTTCGTAGTTCATCCCAATCTCATGACTCAAAAAGAAGGTTCTGACACCAAATAAAGGGTAGGATTTGGCCATCGCTCAAAATTTTGGGGGTCGGGGATTTTTCGGACCTTTGATTTGAATTCAGTATCGAAAAATACATAGAGATACCCTAATCTCCTTTACGGAACCTGAATTTTTTTTATTTTTGAGGGGCTGTGTTATCAATATATTATATATTTTTTTTGTTTAATCTCAACTTCTAGGTCTTGATTCCACGATGAAAGGAGAAAATCTAGGGGATTATGGCAAGAGATTTTTTATTTATTTTAATATACATGCATATTTTTTTACAAACTATAGACAAAGCTGTCTTCAATTTTCGTATTTTTTCAAATTAAAATTTCCTTCTCAATGTAACAAATTTTTTTGTAGGATTTATTTATTTGCCTAGATTTGCTGACTCAACCCTGGGGATGTTGTTTGCTGTCGGGAGGAGGAATGGTGGAGCTTTGAGTTTTCTTTCATAATTTTTGAAACTGATATTCGTTCCAATTTCTTGACATGAATTTTAGTTTCTTCAAGAAAGTCAACCTCTTGTCGTTTATTACTCACTACTACTGGTATTTGTTGCAAAAGAAGTGATGGAATGGACTAGTGGACCCTTCCAAGGGACGAAATATCCGGGGAGTACCCTTGAAGCTGAAAAGCTTAATATTAATGCCAACATGAAGCAGTTTTAAGATATGAGAGGTGGGAGCTATCTAATTCTAATACATTATCGGTTCTTCCAATAAGCGATGGTGAAGGGGGTGGGGGAAAGACAGTCGCAAATATGGAAAAACAGGGGTTAATTAATAATTTCAAGAGATTTAATATTTAAAAGGTGTTGCTTATTTTGCGCATCCATACGTCCATTGAGGTAACGCAAGAGAAAGTGCCAGTGAGTTAAATAGAGACTTTTTGGTGCGGTTCACGCACGACGTTGACGGTACCGTCTGGAATAGGATGCAGACTGCGCATGCGTGACGTCCCGTCCGTCATGACGAGCCGTCTAAAATCGGTTTCCCGCGGTTCTCCTATACGTCTTTCCTTGACGAGATGGCGGTAACATAACCTTCTACATTTAGAACATATTTTACCTATTTCTCATATTCCGTTTTCGGCATTGTACAAGTTTTTTTGCACACGGTAGCAATATCGAACATCCATGTTGTTCGTCAACAATCCACAAAATACAACTTCAACTCAATAACACAAACTTCAGTACACAATAACGACAGTAAACAACTTCCAATGAATGTTGATGTCACGTTAAATATGACTTCAACAGCCAGTAGCCTTGATACTATTCTACATGGAAATGTTAGCATCCAACTGCTCGCCTCAACTCGGCGACCACGGTTTCCTAGTCGTCGTCCACCAAAGAGGGGGTTAGTGTTTAATTTCCATGCTTCGCTAACGAGGAGGTGATGGAATGGACTAGTCGAACCTTTTGAGAGCTGAGGCGATTCCCCAGCAACACCCATGCTTTGGGTTCACGCAGCAGTTTCAAGAACCGGAATGGGAAAACTATCCATATAATTGTTGGGCTTTAATCACTTGACTATATTTGTGGCAAACTTATTTATCTTAAAGTGAAGAGAAAAACCACATAGTACATCATGTTAGGTGTATTATAACGATCATGTACATTTATCTCGGGGATTAGTCAATTTTATCGCTTGAACAACCGGGACAGCCAGTTTAATGAATTCTCCTCCTCTCCTCCCCGATTCGAAATCCGCCAATTCCCTTTTTATTAGACAAGCAGAGTCTGAATCTGACGACCGATATGATGTGCATGGGAAGGGCAGGATGAAGAATTGATGAACAGGGCCGTGTTCGCGAGACATTATTGGAACGTGTCTCCATATCGCAGCTTAGAAGAGGGGCAGGCGGTGGGGCGAGAGTGACGGCCGGCAAGCGGTCCGCGGAGATGTGGGGGCGGAGAGGACGGCAGAATAAACAGGGTGAGTCAGAGGGGGCTGTCGGTCAAGCGAAAGGGTGCGCGCGACCCGCACGTGGGATCCCCGGCCATTACTCCGGCGGCTCGTGTTTTCATCGTATTTGTCCGATTGCGTGATAATCTGTCGGTAACAAATGAATCCCTAGTGATGGATTTTAGGTTCTATTCAGCAATGACCATAATCCAAGTAATTCTAAAAAATTTAAATACCATCGGACTGTTTCGGGTTTCCATTCAGGTGTACAACTTCAAGATTCGAACTGTTATCCGTTTAATATCAGTTCAATATTCTGTCAGTAACAACTGGGTTCCAAGTGTTACATTTTAGGTTCGATATTCCAGTGACTGTTATCCTAGTAACGTCTTAAGCCGCCGAAACGTGTCCAACTGTCATTTATTTGCTTATATTAATTTTTGATCATTATTCAATGATAAACCATTGTAATCGCTCTTGAAAAAAAAATTCTAACCCCCCTGAAAATTTTATGGTTCACGTTTCAAAGGGTGTAGAATCCAAATCTGCGATAAACATTTTTCCGTCCGTCCGGCGAACGCACGATTTCTCCCAAATTTCTGGAACAAAAAAGCTGAAATTTTCAGGAAAAATCCATCTTGGTCCGACGACGCCCCAATTTTGAGCCAGCTCTCTCACTTAATTTAAAGTGCCCTTTAAGGGTTGTCAAAGTTTTGTAAAATCCCTAAAAACCTCAAAAAAAGTCAAGGCGGCCTAAATTTGGACTCTTTTTTGAAGAACTTTCCACGAGGAATCGAATGAGCCCCTCCCCAGGTCCGTAGGTCAAACCATTCCCGATGTATGGCCCGATTTATGGTGCCAACATTTGCGTTGTTTTGGTTTATTATTGTTTTTAGGATAACGTATAAAGTGAACGAAGTTCTTTTTCATATTTCTGGAATAAATTAGTGTTCGACCTCTGCTAATCCACAAATCACTCAGCTTTCAGGCACAATATCCCAATCATGTTAAGAGTTCAGGAGGAGAAGTAAGAGGGGGGGGGGGGGCGAAATTTAATCTCAATGTCGATTTCGTTTCATTAGTTTTGTTGACACTGCATCAGTCATTCTGAATGTCTAAAATGCAAAAATGTATCCCCTCCCAAATTATCCCTTATTCTATTTACAACCCTTTTTCTTCGAAAGGTCAGTTAACCCATTTTAGCAATACTTATAGATTGCTAAAAGGGCAGTTTTTAAATAAAAATAACATCAAAGCGCCAACAAAACAAAAAGATCTTTATAATAAAATTATCGAACATCTCTTTTTCAACTTTTTCATCGGAAGGATGTTTGTGTACCAATGATGCAGACGCACTGCGATCCTAGAATCAACATAATTGTGAAGAACCGTCTCACCGAATCTCCCCCGTAGAATGCAAACAACTTGAAAAGAGCCGACCTTGTATGGGATATGAGTTGACGAAGATGCAGATGATTATTTAAACGCCCCGGTACCTTCTCATCCACCGTATTGAGCTTAGCCCACAATGAATATTGTAATTCTAGTTTGTTTGCACATCTCCCGCCTCCTTCCCGTTCGATCTCCAGGATTCACCCTTTTACCCGCTTCCTTTATCGTTCAAAACCGCGGAGGCCATGTATAATTCATGATCCGTCCTCTCCACCCCCGCCCCCCAACCAACCCCTGTGTCGTTGTCTCCACAGCGTTCGACAATCAATGGTCTCACGGATTACTTCCTCCAGAGCGTCCTGCCTTCGTTGCAGCATCTGTTCAAACAGAGTGACGTTGTTATGTCCCCGATCCTCCCTCTCCCCGCTAACAACGACCCTCACCGTCCACCAGCTTTCTAGGGTCACTGCCGCAGTCCGCGGTGTCCCGCGGTTTCTTGTCGCGTGGGGCAACCGTAGTTTGCCGGTTTGACCCTTGAATAGGGTGATTTGTCGTGGCTCTTGTTCTTAAGGGTTGAAGTCTGCTGACTCCGAGTTAAACGCGTTGACGGAACTTCGCGATTATTCTAGCTTCTTCTCTGTTATGTAAATATCCACTTGCATTTCAATACGCCGTACTTTTCCGACTAAGATATCGTTTATAAACATGCACTGCGTTCAAATCCCAGAGTACTGACTTTATGAATTGTATATTAAAAACCTTTGAGATGTCAATTCCCATTTTTCTTTATGAAGTAGAAGAGAATGCTTTCTTTACATACTGTTCAGATGTATCTGAAATAGTTTGGGAACATGAAGAGATTTTCGGTGTTTCGGTCATTACGTCTTGAAAACCACACTTGACTCCTACACGGTGACCATACTTGCCGCTTTTGGTACCTCATTGTTTGATAATCCCGTTTGTATGTTTAACAACATATTTAAAGCCTTTAATGGCCTCCAAATTCCCGAAGCTGCTCTGTGCCGTAAGTTTTTCCCAAGCCCTGTTTCTGGCAAACGGTCAGTCACCTGAAGTCTCCCCCCTAGCACCCTGGGGTTTCCCGGGGGTAGTTGTAACCCCGTCCCTGATTGGTTTCTACTATCCCCCTCTCTCTGCTCCCCACGATTCCCCACTCTAAATTTTCTACACTTCCCCTCCAAAAAAATTTTTCCGTTTTTTGGTTAACAGAATCCGGACTCAGTTCTCTCTTTCGTTTTTAGCTTGCTCTTACACCCTTGTTAACTCGACTGACTTCATATCATAGTTATCAAAGTGACTTCATTTTCATAACTAAGTAGTGGCAAAGCAGCATATTTTGTGATATTGTTGACTACCCGCGAAACCTCAACTTCGGCAGAAGCGCCCTAAGATTTTGTTCTGCAACACCTTTATTTATTTTATTGATTCACTATATCGACGAATACGAATTGAATGATATATTTCCATACTCGTTCATTGAGCATGTACGCATTGATTTGAAATATAGGCTCCATCAGTTAACTGCATAACCGTTTATATCTTCCTTGGGTTCACCTCAACACATACAATTACTTCAAATACTGAATGAACTCTGAGGTTAACTCTCGTAATCTCAATCAATCATCAGACTTGAGATTAGATTATTCTTTAGACGTGTGGAGGAATAAGCAGTCAAACCGCTCCAAACCCAGACGACCTTTTGTTGTTATTGTAAATGATGATGACTCCCTCAGCTTCTCTATAGATTCTGGTAAACACTCAGACCTCCCTTTGGGGCCATTGGGACGCCTGCAAATGAGGCTCAAGTAAAGGTGGCCTAAACAGAACAGACTCACTGAAACAGAACCAGTCTATGTCTGAGCTAGTTATCATTTTGAAAATAAGAACGTCGATTCTTTCGTGAAATTTTAAAAAGAAGGAGAAGGTGGGTTCCCTATGTTGATGAATTTAATGAATAATGTGGTCGGGTTCATGTCCAATACTTAAGTTTGGACAAATGTTTAATTTGGATTTTTCAGGAAACAATAGAAAGGTCCTGTACTTCTGTACTCTATTTGACAATGTAAGTGCATTGAAGGCATTTTGTCTATCTTTAATTCCCTTCATATTATGACAAGGAATTGATGTGTCCCTAGATATCAGGGCGTGGTAACGAAGCAGTTAACAGTCCAAAGAGAAGATAATGAGAAAACCCCATCCGAGCTGTTTTCTGAATAATCTACCAGTTGCACTTGTAATAGACATCCAATTTTCTTGATATGTGTGAAGCACACTATTATCCAATGCATCTAATTAGAACACCTTCAATCAATACTGTGGTTGAATCACCAATTAAATCCATTTTGGAGCTTGTTGATTCATATTCAATCAAATGAAAATCAACCAAACTGAGTTAGAAACATTTATAGTGCTCGCAACCAGTTACATTATCTTGTTGAAGTACTCCATTTCAATTATTTTATAAAACAAAATAGACGGGCCAACCTTCTTCTGCGAAATACCTTCTGAAAATTATCGAATATGTATAGCATTACGAAATCCGTAGTCCATTGACGCAGGCACGGAAGAGTAGCAGGATATTCCGAAAACGATCTGATTTACCTAATGCTGGGAATCATAATCTCGTCAAATAACCTAACGACGCCCCCAATATCCCGAGCCTTTACAAAGGCCCTTATAATTAAAGCTCATTCCATCAGTTTCAACCCTCTCACAACTGATGTATTCAGATTGGCAAAGCTTTGTCCTAATAGAACTTGGAAATTGAGTTTAAATTTACTACTCGATTACTTAGCCGAATAGGGAGAGAAATTACTTAAAATAACGGTTCCTCTAACGCGGTGGTAGATAAAGTTCAGTATCTCTTTAGCCGTTATCCTCGCTCGTTACATCCACGTTTTGGTTTTTGCAAGTTTTATTACGACTAAGACCAGTTTTGCCATTAAAACTTCTAAATCCGGTTCTTATTCTCATCAAAAATTTATAATATTGCATTAAAACTTCAACGGATGTTTTCGTTGGCCATCGATCTCAACTCGTATTTATTCAGGATGTTGTACCGTAGTCAAACCTTTACATCATTCGGATAAAAACATTTCATGTTGATGTAAATGCTCATTGCGATTCCTTGTGAGTAGTTCAGTAATAACTACGGTTACACACACCTGACCCGTATTTCTTCTCAAAATTAGTTTTCATTTTCATTTTTTGTTCCTAATTAAAATCAGTATCTCTTGAATGATACGTTGATTATTGCAGATAAATGAACACCCATATTACGCTAATAACGTCCCAACATCGGACTAGCCTTCAATTTAATTTCGTAATCATCAATCACGTTGGTTAATAGTTTCCTCCGGAGAATTATCGAAATATTTCGTAATTGGTATTCAAATCTAATCCCGTTTATGACGATAAATGCTGTGAATCGCCACGTATTTATGTTTGCATATTAATATTAAAGTTATATCTTAATGGGAGTAGCCGTATAATTTATCCGTTGAAAACTGATTTTCCCTTACTCGATAAGTGCAAATTGATATTATGTTTCCAAGGTTGAGTGCGGTGAAGCACGCAATATTTGGATTTCCTATTACAATTTATTCAATAATTCACCTCTCGTTTCGCTGTTGGAGTTACGCCTTGCCCTTGTTAGTTTCAAGGCTGGTCCCTTAAAAATAACATTTCCCTCTTTCCAGAAAACGTTGTTCTGTTAATTGGGAAATTCTCATAACTAATTGTCACTATGTAGCACTAAAGTGGTATATTGAAATCTGTTATTTTCGTTTCCTCTCTGTGCGGAAAATTCTTGACCCTTAATTTGTGAGACTAGCACATCTGAGCACTAGCACTAACAGAGTTTCCATTATTTCGATAGATTTTTGCTTTGGAACCTGTACCGATTATCGAAGAAGCTTCTGTTAAACATGGACGTTTGGCAATGATGGTAAGAAGGAAGGAATGAACTATTCAATTAAAAAAAGGGGCCCCGTCTGCTAAGTACATTAATTTTGCCAATTCAAATCAATTTACTAGTGCAATCGATACTGTTGTAACATTAATTAAACAGATACGATTGCCCAGTTTACGTATCCAACTGAAATTGACTTGGAACATGTTGTTTGATTCGGTCTACTAGATCGATCACTTGAGTATGACCATTTAAAAAATTGGCGTATAGTACGTTAATCAACAATTTATACTAAACGCATAAATACGCGTTGTTTATCCGCGCATTTATACTAAAATTGTTCAATTTAAATATGGAAAAAGCATTACTAACATGAAAGGCCATCTATATTATTTTTCGGAGATTAATTTGATATGATGTATGTGGTCGGATGCCCATACATCGGACCATTCATCATTAATCATACACCATTAATTGACTTACAATTTGAATTACAATCATCTTCTAAATCGTGTGTGCATTCACCATGATCGAGGAGCATTGGTATCATCTTACATTGACAACTTATTAGTATTTATTAATTAAAGTACATTATTTCGGATTATTTTGTTGGAAATCGAATAGGATTTAGTTAACTTTATAAAGCGGTATAAATGTGTTTCTGATAAAGAGATAAGCTCTGTATGGAAATGTCTCTCGCGGCGTATAGGAAAACTTTGGTGCTTCGAGAAAAGAAAACCCTGCTGATCGAAAACTTTCTACCGAGTTTTTCTCCCCAGTTCTTTCTGAATTTACTACGAGGAATAGCAAGATAAAAGCGAACGATTCCCGTACGACCGGTAAGGTAGAGAAAAGGCCATAAAACCCACGTTTTATAACGCCATATGTGATTTTCCCTTCTCCTTGCACGTGGGTACTTCGCCCTTGTGATTGCCGTGGGTATGCTGGATGAGACACTTCCCGGATACAAATCATCAACTTCTATTTGAGCCATCACGCCGACCCCTCTCTTCCGCATTTATGTTCCCGTCAACTTGCCTACAATGCTAGAGCCGCTTGCGATCACCAGTGCCTAGTCGAAGGGTGAAAGGCCCTCGGCCAGCCAGTGTCAACTGTCAACCTTGTTGAGGATTCGAACTATCTGTGGTGGAGAAATCGTGGAAACTCGTTTCATTTGTACCACTGATATTGACGGGAAGTGGGGAACGAGATCATGTTGTACATATTTATAGAATAATATTCATGACACGTCGGCAGTAATGGAACTACCCTTAATTTAGACTATGATATATTGATCAAGGACTGACAGTGAAAAGACAAAGAAGTGATTATTGAAAAGTAAAAAGTGGTTATCACAAAAGTTCCGTTATTATTATCTTTAGGTGGACTGAATTTGGTCTTAATAGAGTATTGTAGGTTGAAATTAACCGTGGTCCGTACAGCGTGGCCCTCACTCAGCCTTAACTACATAATTCCTGAGAGTTCCATCAATACAGCAAATGGCTACAGAAAATATTAGCGTTGTAAAAATTGTGTACATTCAAATGGATTTATAGAATTGTCATCGAAATCAGATGAAAGCTGTGGAAAGTGTCGGATCAGCATGTATATATAGACGACCACTGATTCAAATGCAATGCAAATGCGTTGAAAATCCTATGAATATTGAATAAAACGAACCAAATCCTTTCACTGGGGTTTATTATTCAATTGGCTTGCGTTCATGATTTGAATTTTGACAAAGCTTTGGAGTGTGCGTGTTTCACAGGTGATAGAGCGATTATTGATTTTCAGGAGATATGCACGGAGCACTTAAATCGGTCCTCAACCAAAATACCTATTTGGATTGATCAGTTGATCATATTTGTGTACCTCCTGAATTCAATAATCGCTCTATCACCTGCGAAACACGCACATTCCAAAGCTTAGTAGAAATTCAAATCATGAACGCAAGCCAATTGAATAATAAACCCCAGTGAAAGAATATGCAGCATTTTCCTGAAAATTTCAGATTTTCTGATTTTTCCTCAAAATTATCAAATCGGCTACAAAGCATTTTAGGAGTTCACTCCAGTTTCCACATTACTACATCACTACATTACTACGTCACTAGGTTACTGATATCAACACAAATACAATAATAAACCAAAATAACGCGAATGTTGGCACCATAAATCGGGCCATAGAACGGGAATGGTTTGAGCTACGGACCTGGGGAGCGGCTCATTCGATTTCTCGTGGAGTGTTCTTCAAAAAGAGTACAAATTTAGGCCGCCTTGACTTTTTTTGAGGTTTTTAGGGAGTTTACAAAACTTTGACAACCCTTAAAGGGCACTTTAAATTAAGTGAGAGAGCTGGCACAAGAATTGGGGCGTCGCCGGACCAACATGGATTTTTCCTGAAAATTTCAGCTTTTTTGCTTCAGCCGTTTGGGAGAAATCGTGCGTACGGCGGACGGACGGAAAAATTGTTATTGCAGATTCGGATTCTACACCCTTTGAAACGTAAACCATGAAATTTTCAGGGGGGTTAGAATTTTTTTTCCAGAGCGATTACAATGGTTTATTATTGAATAATAAATCAAAATTGTCGGGATGGTTCAGGTTTCATGACCTTGTAGATTTTCATAAAATGTTCAACGTAGAATAAAAGGGTACTAGTCAGGTTCTCAAGACGGTACGATCATGATAAAATTAATCTTTTAACTGTTTTCAAAATCTGACGGCATCAGACACAATGGCCCTTACCGAATGCTACACTACGTTACATTGACCAAAAATTATTATATCCTGAATGACAGAAGCGTTGTCAACTTTTGTTTGCTTGCACTAGCCCAAAAAATACCAGATAATTGCGTTAATAGCTTGCTATTTTTGAATCTTCTACGGACAGATTCAGTTCTCTTATATGGGTATAGCTTGTCTTCTCCCATTCGAATCTGATCATCAATCAAGTTGATTTCCAACCCGTTTCTCTTTTCCAAGGTGCTGCCCAGACGAATTATCCGGTTGGCTTGTTCTCTGGAATCACCGATCCTTCATTGATTCAAAAGCTCCTCCTCCCCAGGTCCACACGTATTATGCACTCTGTCCTCACAACCGGAGCGTATTAACTCCGTTCTTATTTATTTCTGAATCCAGTTCGTCCCTTTGATGTCCTGACCGAGATTGCCGCGTTTTTCCTTCGGCGATCAAGTTCAAAAAGACGAAGTCGAGGGGAACGAAAGGGAAAAAAAATCTTGAGGGAGGTCAGGACTCACAAACGTCGGATATATTCCACGAGGCCACAGAGCTCGAGGTGTATGGGCCCTGATAGAATCTCTCGCACCTTCTCCTTCTCTGTTCCCGTTGCTGGCTTTATCGTTGTTCATCTGGATAATACGTTCACCTTTAAAGGAAGCAAGTTTATTCCG
The DNA here is from genome assembly GCA_031894815.1 of Creontiades dilutus. Taxonomy (NCBI): domain Eukaryota; kingdom Metazoa; phylum Arthropoda; class Insecta; order Hemiptera; family Miridae; genus Creontiades; species Creontiades dilutus. The sequence goes on from JAVIWC010000391.1 coordinate 486,310, forward strand.
CTTATTCAGATCATCCACAACGAACAAGGCTTATGTAAACTCGTTGGAGGCCTTTGAGAATGTTCGTAGTAAAAATTGTATCGCTTCTGATTCGTTGCTCAATATACTTCGCCAACTATAAAATCATGATTCAATCAACTACAAGTTTTTGAATGATAATTTTATATGAATGTTTGTGTCCAATTTTTTTATAATGAACGTTCGTAATTTAAAGAAAACATGTTTTTTTAACCCCCGCAGGAATTACTGGTTTACGTTTCATCACTCATTGAATGATAAGTCACCAGTCGAAATTGTTAAGAGTGATACGTCAGGAAAATGTTTAAATGATGTCATTCCTCAAAATATTCCACCATTATTGGGTTCTTTCTTGCAATAAAGTTTGGCTCCGCCTCTCCATATTGATACTATTTGTGCCCCTTTCACTTTGTAAGCCTTGAGTGGCATTGGTTGGTCCTCCCCGCCCCTTTCACTTCCTTGAGCCAATAGGATTCAATCTCCTCTCACTTGATCCTATATAAGATATGCTTTCTGTGATGTACTTACAGTTCATGTTTGTTACTGATGATGACCTAACTGTCGAATTCGATTTAACAGTGTAACTCTTTACATTATAAAAATATAGATGCCGTTCCATCTCACTCCGTTTTCAATTGAATGATGAAACCTTTTTCTTTCTTACATTGGAATGAAGTAGTAGTGTTTTTTTTTTTTTTTAAATTTGAATTTTGGATTGTACGCATCTACGAAAAACAATTAAGCAGGGGGGTTATGGTACTTTTTTCCATGGATTAGAAATATTCATTATTGAAAATAATCAACCACTACTAACTACGCAATCAAATTCATTAACCAGTAAAAAGACAACTTACAATGCCGTTCTTTGAGAATTAAACAAGCAATTGAACAGAAAATCAAAACATTGGCCTGATAGATTGAATTCAGTAAAGGAAGCAACTTCAAATTGAACAACGATTCAGTAATTAAGTCATCCTGCTGGATCGCTTGTTCAGTCTTTATTTTCCCCGGAATGTTTACATAGCTTCGGGCTAGAATCGATCCGTGCCGCATCAGGAAAAAAACGCTGCAAGTTCTATCACTGGGGTTTATTATTCAATTGGCTTGTGTTCATGATTTGAATTTATACATAGCTTTGGAGTGTGCGTGTTTCACAGGTGATACAGCGATTATTGATTTTCAGGAGGCACACAAATATGATCAACTGATCAATCCAAATAGGTATTTTGGTCGAGAACAGATTTACTTACGTGCTCTATGCGTATCTCCTGAAATTCAATAATCGCTCTATCACCTGTGAAACACGCACACTCCAAAGCTTAGTAGGAATTCAAATCATGAACGCAAGTAAATTGAATAATAACAACCAGTGAAAAAATTTGCAGCGTTTTCTTATTTTATTTTTTCAATTTTTTTTAATGGTTATCAGAATGCTTCAACCCGTGTATTGGCTACAAAGCCTTTTAGGAATTCACTCCAGTATCCACTTTCCTACATCACTACGTCACTAGGTTACTGATATCAACACAAAAACAATAATAAACCAAAATAACGCGAATGTTGGCACCATAAATCGGGCCATAGATCGAGAATGGTTTTACCTACGGACCTGGGGAAGGGCTCATTCGATTCCTCGTGGAGTGTTCTTCAAAAAGAGTACACGTTTAGGCCGCCTTGACTTTTTTTGAGGTTTTTAGGGATTTTACAAAACTTTGACAACCCTTAAAGGGCACTTTAAATTAAGTGAGAGAGCTGGCTCAAGAATTGGGGCGTCGCCGGACCAACATGGATTTTTCCTGAAAATTTCAGCTGTTTTGCTTCAGCCGTATGGGAGAAATCTCGCGTACGGCGGACGGACGGAAAATTTTTTATTGCAGATTCGGGTTCTACACCCTTTGAAACGTAAACCATAAACTTTTCGGGGGGGTTAGAATATATATATTTTTTTTTTTTTTCAAGAGCGATTACAATGGTTTATTATTGAATAATAAACCACAAAAGAAATTTATTCAGTCTACATTGGAGTGGAAGCAATTGATGAGAAAATCAAAACATCAGTCTGATAGATTGATTTTGGTAAAGGAAGCAACTTCAAATTGAATAACCGTAATTCAAGCCAATCAAAAACAGATCTGTGTTAAAATTTGCTCTAACCTCAAAAATATGTCAGATTGTTCATTCTGCCTATTAGTAGCCTGAAACACCAACAAATATCCACATTGCAATATAATAGCAATTAGCCAATGTGAAAATTTCCAGGGGTGTACCTGTTAATTAGATCCCGAAAAGCAGTAATTATGTCATGGAAGAGACATGGTGGATCACGGTTATTGAAGTTCATTATGTGCTGTCAACCGATTCACGTTTGGGTCTCTCCATTTATTAATGAATGTACACGATCGTGAGCTCAAAACCCTCGGCTACGTACCTAACGTTTTTTTCATTCATTCGAAAGCCTCACGACCTCTTTTTTTTTCTCTGTTTTCAATGAACCTACCTAACAACGATTTAGTAATTAAGTCATCCAGCTGGATTGCTTGTTCAGTCTTTATTTTCCCCGGAATGTTTGCATAGCTTCGGGCTAGAATCGATCCGTTCCGCATCAGGGGGGAAAAAACAAGCAATTTATTCAGTCTCCATTGGAGTGGCCCTGGACATATTTTTTTTGCATAGCTCTTACTGTATAAACAACCCCCTCGCAGTTGTTGGACTTCGGGCCTAATTACCCAGAATACTTTACCTCCATATTACGGGAATCATGAACGTTGGAAAAAAAACAACAAGTATTTCAACGTTGACATTTTTTCGTTCTAGGGCAGGCCATCCTTAGGTTTTGGTATCGTTCTTTGTATAGTTCATGTATAAATTGGAAGAAGTCCTAGTACACAATGTTTTGACTGTTTTTGTCTGTGTTATTTCCAACGATCACCTGTTCTACTCAGCTATTATTCTTTTCTGTCCTGCGTGGCTTGGATGTAGATAATCATTTTTGAATCATCTTACCGACTTATATTCTGCATACATTCGTACACTCTGCATCTTCAATTCTTCCGCCACTGAAATCAAAATAGTAATATCATTCCGACAACAACCAGGGTTAGCTAATCCTATGAAATGACCTTGAACTCAATTAACTTTGTTTCATCTATTTAGTTGTCAAAAAACTTGTCGAAAAGCATCAAGGATTCGAGGACTAGCATTGGAAATATTCAAATCATATAATACTGACAGAGAACAAGCGGTCCCCATTGGCAATGCGAAAGCGAAACTGCTTTAATCTTTGAATACGGCTGTTGTCAAGACACTTCAATTGGGCCGGTAAATTTGGTTTATTATTCAATAATAAACCATTGTAATCGCTCGGGGAAAAAAAAAAAAAAAAAATCTAACCCCCATGAAAATTCATGGTTTACGTTTCAAAGGGTGTAGAATCCAAATCTGCAATAACAATTTTTCCGTCCGTCCGCAACGGTTTCTCGATTTCTCCCAAACGGATGGAGCAAAAAAGCTGAAATTTTCAGGAAAAATCCATGTTGGTCCGACGACGCCCCAATTCTTGAGCCAGCTCTCTCACTTAATTTAAAGTGCCCTTTAAGGGTTGTCAAAGTTTTGTAAATCCCTAAAAACCTCAAAAAAAGTCAAAAAGGCGGCCAAAATTTGGATTCTTTTTGAAGAACTTTCCACGAGGAATCGAATGAGCCCCTCCCCAGGTCCGTAGGTCAAACCATTCCCGATGTATGGCCCGACTTATGGTGCCAACATTTGCGTTATTTTGGTTTATTATTGTTTTTGTTTTGATAGCAGTAACCTAGTGAGTAAGTGATGTAGTAATGTGGATACTGGAGTGAACTCCTAAAAGGCTTTGTAGCCGATACACGGGTTGAAGCATTCTGATATGCATGAAACGCTGCAAATTCTTTCACTGGGTTTTTATTCAATTCAATTGGCTGCGTTCATGATTTGAATTTGTACGAAGCGTTGGAGTGCGGGTGTTTCACAGGTGATAGAGCGATTATTGAATTTCAGGAGATATCCATAGAGCACGTAAATCTTTCCTCAACCAAAATACCTATTTGGATTGACCAGTTGATCATATTTGTGTGCCTCCTGAAACTCAATAATCGCTCTATCAGCTGTGAAACACGCACACTCCTAAGCTTAGTAGAAATTCAAGTCATGAACGCAAGCCAATTGAATAATAAACCGCAGTGAAAGAATTTGCAGCGTTTCTCCCTATATGTGAATGAACTTGCTTCACAAAAATATTCAGGGAAAATCTACATGGTTTGCTGATAATGTTGCCCTAGTAAGTTCCGGGCAAACATGGCAGGAGGTCCATCAAAATGCCCAGAAAGATTTGAGGGCCATTGGAAAAAGCTTACCATCAATGCTACAAAATTGGTTTTCATGGACATAGCAAGAAAAACAAAACCACAATCAACATCGAGTGACCCTTTGACATTACACAGCTGCAATGACTTACCGTGCGACTGTTCGAATATCAAAAAAGTTAATAGCTTAGTTTATATAGGAGTGACGTTTGATTCTCAAATGAAATGGACCCTCCACGTTCAAAGTGTGCCTCAAAAGCTAAGAAAATGTACATACATTCTGTATAGAATCAAATCTATATCAGAAGAACTGAAGATCTATATTTATCAGGCGCTGTTTGAGTCAATTTTACAGTATACATTTGTAATATGGGAAAGCACTTTCAAGTACCTAATTGATGAAATTTTTAGGATTCAAAAAAATACGTTGAGGGCATTGTTCAATAAGCCCATCCCAGCGACACATCATTTCATGATTTGAATTTTTAACGGTCCACCAAATTTACACATCGAATATGCACAAACTAATTCGTAAGAACAAAAGAATATATTTTGCTCATGTAAGACAGCGGCAATCAAAATCATACAGACTCAAGTTGTTGCGTGTAAAAAATACCTTTGCTCAAGTGATGAAAAAATACAGATGCATGCATATAGCCAATAAAGATTTTGAAAAAATTAGAAATCTAATGAAGATGAATAGTGAACAACTATTCAAAATTGAAACTTGTAAAATAGAGATAACCCATGTGAGTACTTTCTGGACTAAAATTAATGATTATATAAAATTAGTAGGTACATAAATGGCGTATATACCAAGTACAGCATTCCATGGAAGTGGTGGATGTTAAAAATTAATGTAGTGTAAACATAGTGTTATAGGTAGGTATTTTATATAAATTAGATGTAAGAACCAACTCCTGGGCTGGGCCACATAGACTATCCAGGTCGGTTATCAATTATTACTAAATTGAAGAATGTAACATGTAAAATGATGTAAATTAACTATCTGCTTATCTAGTTCCACCTGAGTGAGGTTTAGAATTCCGGTTAGTATTCACTGGACCAGGTGAGTTACGGACGGAGAATTTACATGTTGCTACTTCAAACTGCCAATCCTAGATCACCTTTCTTACTTTATGGAATAAAACACCACCTTATCTAAGAGTTTTTCTATCCAATTTATTATATCTGCTCAATGCAGTCCCCCATGTTGTGACTGAGAAGGAAGTGTGTTTGGTAGATAATTTGAAATGTAAATGCGTTATATCAAAACGGGCTATGTAGTATTCCAGTGGCCCCTGAATGCTAATACCGGTCGTTTTACGAGTAGGTTCCCTCGTTTTAATTGGTCTTGCATGTTTAAATATTCAGTGTTGTTGGAATAGTTTGTGAAGGGATGGCACGGCGCTGAGGTTTCCGATGCTTGTATAGGTTTATCGATTGTTCTCAACCTTCCACTCGTCCTTTCTGTAGCTACTCCTTTTTATCTGGTATTCTAGGTAACAGGCGGAAAAAAAGTTGCTTTAATGTTATCATATTATCAGCGAAATGGAGAGAACTCTGAACTGTTAGTGTCAGCGTTGTGGTCAATAGTTCCAATGACATACTTGTCTATGTACTTACGTATTGATGCAGCACAAACTAAATTTAATAATGCATGAATAGAATTGAATAAAAGTTTCCATCCAAAATGAACTCCAAAAACAAATTTTCAATTAATTCTGTTTTACCGCTGAAATCGAACCACATTTGTCACCCTCTGATTGGCGAGTTTGTACAGTGATTCGATAGAAATGTGAATGATGGATTCGGAAACCTCTTCAAGTGAAGAAATCAAATATTCTAATTTATTTGGGATATTTTTGGCCTTTCATACTCTCCTCAATATCCAACCACAGTATTATGCAAACCGATTTTTTTTAAAGTCATACCATACAATTTTTTTCAGCGTGGAAAAATTCCCGCATGAGTGGAACCCGAGGATATCAAGAAATTTTGGAATGATTTCCACTCACAGCCAACTTGCCCAAATCGTTGGTACCGCACATTAACTTCGTCATTTGTCACTGTACAAAAATTGTCCACAATTCGTTGCAAAGCCTTCAATTTAAACTCTAATTATTTACTGACAAAACCGCTGCAAATATGGAAGAAGCTGAGGTGTACCTCTGAGTTGAAAGAACTGCAAATTTTGCATTGAAGATTTTGTGAAAAGAAAACACTTCCTTATAAAATCTCACTAAGCGCTGCTACTGCATGATCCATGTTTCTTAAATTTTAGGCTCCGAATAAAAACATCCTAATGTTCATAACATCTCCTTTTTGTCCTATAACTTTCAATAATGAACCTATTCAATGGACTACGGCGTTGGAATTTGAAATGGAGGGCCTTTGAGACATGTAGGATTAAATTACTAGTTACATAGGTGCACTGATTAGCGGTGACACTTGTGGCTGGTTCATTTCCTAATCGATCTTTTTTATTTTTATTAATTCCATCAAAGACAGACATAAATAACATGGGAAAAATAAATACAGGTAGGTACCTTATAGATAACTATACATTATATGGTGGTATGGAATTACCCCAACACCAAGAAACAAGCTCTGCGCGGTATGGGGGAGTAGACTGTTTTATTCATACAAAATTAGTAAGTGTGGTTCCTATGCATTAAAATACATTGCAATGATAAATGAAAAATAAAAAAGTAGTCTTCTACGTATAAATGCTGCAGATAATATTATTGCTGCTGTCTGGCCCTAGAGCAACTAATCAAGAGAAAATTTTATTTTTGTAAATTGAGCGAGGATGATATCATTCGGCAGGACTCTGATGATATCAGGAAGGGCGTAATAAATGTGACGAGACGTAGACCATAAGCGGGAGGGGGAACTGGAATGATGGCTCGAGTAGTTTGGCGAGTGGCGTATGTCTATGGGCGGGGGTAGTTAAAACAGTCAGGGTGTTTATAGAAGAAGAAAAGTGCTGATTTTAGATATAACTGGTTGATGGTGATAACTTGAAAAGTTCTTGGGAAGAGAAGCGACGAGGCTTACGGGCTATCGTTTTCAGAATAGATTCCTGACTTATGGTGATGGGGTAGAGCAGGATAGGGCAGAACCCTAGCGAGGATTCCAAAGCCTTGTTAATCCGGGTCGAATTGGTTTGCGACAAACAATTCCGCGTGCGGTAGAAGATGTGGATGAATTTCCGAGTTCGTGAAGCAAGCGCCGCTACATGAAATTTCCACGATAGATCCTCGTCGATCACAACCCCATGGAATCAAGTAGCTTGAACTCGCTCGAATGCATGAGCATGAACGTAACGGGTTCGGACTGCACGTGTGTATGTTTGGCTTGAAGTTATCTAGGTTTTTTTCGGGTGGGTGATTTGGAGAACACCAAATATTTGGTTTTGGCAGTATTTAAACTCAAAGAGTTCACACATTGCCATCGAAATACGTTATTTGCGTCAATATTTGCTCACTCAAACACCTCGTCCCACGAATTACCTTCACACAGTATGGCTGTATCGTCTGCAAAGAGAAATAGACGTCCCTGCAGATTTAACATATCAATTCGATTGATAAATATCAAGAAAAAAACCGTAGCGTGGGTCCCATACTGAATCACCTCGAACTCAATGTTAGTAATATCACTATCGTGGTTATCGACTGTCGCTATTTGTTTTCTACCTTCACAATAGGAGCGAACCCACTCCAGCTCAACGCCTTCAAATCTGTAAAGAGGCATCACATCCAGAAGTAGTTTTCGGTCGATCGAATCAAATGCCTCGGCCAGATCAAGGGCGATCAATAACCCTTTTTTCCCCACGAGAAAACGACCTCTTTTGTGATTTCTAGAAGATATAAGGTATGGAGGAGCACTGATTTTCCTAATTTATACCGTAATTTGTCTGTGTTTTCAAGATATGTAGTTGAGCTTGTTGGTACATCAAAAATAAAAGGTATGGAAGCACAGTGATCGGCAGAATGAACTACTAGACTAATTTATTCTCAAGTCAACCTACCGTGCAAAATATGCGAAAGTAAACTCCTCTTGATACAGACGTAGATGTATACGAAAACTTTTACGGTGGAAATACGAGGATACAAATATAAAATGACTAGGAACAGTGATTTACTACTTTGACGCTTTTAATAATCGTAAATCTTTGATGTGCATTGCAGAGCTATATGTATAAGGGTGATTCTCATCTAACGGGACAATCGAGGTTTTGATTCTGACTAAAAAATTTTGTTCTCCTAAATTTATGATTTTTTTATTATACAATCTATATGATTTTCGTTGTTTCCTCAAAATTCAGGTTTTATAATTTTATAGGTTACGAGAATGGTATGTATCCATGACAATGAGCTTTGTCAACCAAATAACGATAGAATTACGTAAACGATGTGTAGGTAAGGTTGAATGAGACAGATATCTGATATCAGTTTTTCCTGACTTTGTGCTAGAACATGTATCACATTTTAATATTAGTATTTATTTAGAATCAAATACCAAACTTGAAAAAAAAAATTGTTTCAAACAGCCATGACGGCTTTTGTGTAGCCACAACAATGAAGTTTAAAATCGCCACGACAATGAGAAATCAACATTAACCTTCTGCAATTAGGAGTCTAATGAACACTAATAGAAATTGAAACTTGCATTAAATAGAGTTTTTACATCTCTATCCCAAAATGAATGCTAAATGAACCAATAAGATTGATTAAGAGTGATTTTCAAACCCATAACAATGAGAAGTATGAAACGTACACACCTGTTTTATAAACGGCTAACTTCATTTTTGAGCCCCAACTGTATAGAAATGGCAGAAGCATGGTGTTTCCTCAAAGGGCAGGGTTACCAACGCTGAAAAAACTTTGAATTGCCAAAAAATGCCCTCATTTGAGAGAGCAACGATGATTTCCTTCAAACCCATGACAGTGAGACAGAAGGTTTGGGACAAACTTTGAACAGTTGATTCGTACAGACTATCTAAAAGTAGGTCCCACATGTAAGCGCACTAACATCCAGTAACTAATTCTAAAAAAATACTAGTTAAAATAGTTCCGGTAAAACGTACTTTGAGCGGATAAAATTTCGGATTAAGTTCAAATTCTGACTCACGGACAGACCATGACAATGAGATTAGAGGTACATTTCGATCAATTACTGGCATGTACAATGAAGAGTAGCCGAACTTTATGAAAGCCATGAGTAGGCCTAGTTACCACATAAAAATTACAAAAATAATTTTTGGAAAAAGTTGAACACAACATTATTTACCAATGAAGGACAGCGATTGTCCCGTAAAATAGGAATCACCCATAATGCACAAGTAATATTTTTAAATAAAATTGTGATTGTGTGAGTGATTTTTTATAAAACTTATTTGAGCCATCCAAATTGAGCCGCTGATGTAGTGAGCACTACATTCCTTCTGGACTCTCTCGAGAAGGATGAATCGTCATTGTCGAGCTTCAGCTTTGCCTGGCCATAAGATGACACTGTTCATTACTCCCCCTTCATTAATAACATTCCCCCCCACCAGGTACCTGTAGTTACCTTGATAAACCCTTGGGTGGTCCGCTCGGCAATCCAGACACTTTTATGTGGCCCCCTCTCGCGTCGGGGTCATCAATAGAAGACTTCCAGACCCCGACTTGTCCTTCCATTGTTCTCCGTTTTGTTTGCCAAATTAATAATTTTTATAAGAGAAGACCATAGTATAATGGCGACTCACAATGTCAGTGTTATTTGTGTATAACCGAGATCTCTTTGTTTGGGCGATCCGGCGTCCTTTTGCTGTGTGCCGTATGTGATGAATACCTGTTCCGTCAGTATTCGCTTTCCATCTGTCTCCTTCAAAGTCACCCACAATAGCTCCGATCCCAAATTAAATCTAACGCCGTAACTTTCTCTTCTCTTCCACAGTTTTCGTATGTTCGATGTTTTAGAAATTCAAAGTGAATATTATTGTATTATTCTATCAACTACACTAAACTCGGCTTTGCCTTAAAATTGGTTTTCAATAACATATTTTTGAATTTTATCAACAATGCTTGTGGTTTGTTTCGAAGTTCCTTCTCCTTTACATAATTTACGGAATTCTTGATAGAATTCGGCCAAATATTGTTGGTTATGTGAAGCTAATTTCTCCTTCAGCCTGATGTCAATTTGACAAATAAAGGTTTTTTTTTATTGATTGACTAATTTCTCCAATCATGTGTGTCTTACCTGGTGGATCCACCTTCAATGATTCAGTTATTACTGATTCATTCTCTGCTCATCAATGATTATAAAATCGCTTCTACAACTGTGATGAGAAATATGAAGAAAAAAAATGCAACATTAGAACACCTGGTGAGACCGTTAACGATAAGTCGGACTTGTCGAGGTGAAGTTTTAGAACAGTTATCAGCTCTAAAATTTACGATTTCAGCAAAGCACTTGAAATAGATGGATTTCTTGAGACTGAAACATTTTATCTTCAAAAAGCGTTTTTGCTAACGTAGCAGGCGAATCGCTTCAGCGCTTTGGAGAGGCAAATGACATAACTGCACCAAGCCACCTTATTCTTGAATGTTAACAGTGACTCGAATTGCTCATTCTCTCCCCTATTGACTGCCGCTACATCCCTTTCCCTCTCAGAGCCCCATTGTCACTATAGACAGCCCATTTACCTATTAAGGGAGAAATATTTACTCTTATTCTGATTATTATAAGCATTCCCCACTTCTCGATTGTGTCCTCCCCCTCCCCCCGCTGTTTGAACGACCCAGTAATGAGATGGATATGGATAGTTTTCTTTCCCCGTTTCTTGAAGCTGCTACGTTATACATATGGAAGGGCCGTCACCTCCTCGTTCTCAAGAAAAATTATTCCATATTAATTATATTCTGAATTATTACGTTAATATCATGTAAAATCTCCATTAGAGAGCGCCTTTTCCTTACAATAGCAGAGCAAACTGTGGCGAAGTTGCAATACTGTAACCAAACTTTTATTTTGGTTTATTATACAATAATAAACCATTGTAATCGCTCTTGAAAAAAAAAATTCTAACCCCCCCTGAAAATTTCATGGTTTACGTTTCGAAGTAATTCGATTTCTTCCAAACGGCTGAAGCAAAAAAGCTGAAATTTTCAGGAAAAACCCATGTTGGTTCGGCGACGCCCCAATTCTTGAGCCAGCTCTCTCATTTAATTTAAAGTCCCTTTTAAGGGTTGTCAAAGTTTTGTAAAATCCCTAAAAACCTCAAAAATAGTCAAGGCGGCCTAAATTTGTACTCTTTTTGAAGAACACTCCACGAGGGATCGAATGAGCTCTTCCCCAGGTCTGTAGGTCAAACCATTCTCGATCTATGGCCCGATTTATGGTGCCAACATTCGCATTATTTTGGTTTATTATTGTTTTTGTGTTGAAATCAGTAACCCAGTGATGTAGTGATGTAGTAATTTGGATACTGGAGTGAACTCCTAAAAGGCTTTGTAGCCGATACACGGTTTGAAGCATTCTTATACGCATGAAACGCTGCAAATTCTTCCACTGGGGTTTATCATTCAATTGGCTTGCGTTCATGGTTTGAATTTATACTAAGCTTTGGAGTGTGCATGTTTCACAGGTGATAGAGCGATTATTGAACCCCACGAGGCACACAAATATGATCAGCTGATCAATCCGAATAGGTATTTAGGTCGAGAACGGATTTACGTGCTCTATGCATATCTCCTGAAATTCAATAATGACTCTATCACCTGTGAAACATGCACACTCAAAGCTTAGTATAAATTCAAATCACGAACGCAAGCCAATTGAATAATAAACCCCAGTGAAAGTATTTGCAGCGTTGTTTCTTCTTATATCTGATATTTACCTCAGCATTGCCTATTAATGATTAATATAAATTTCAAATCGTATCAAAGGATACCAGCTACACTTTCGTATCATCCTCAGATCGCTATGCTGGTTGAGTCTTTACTCGTCGGTTGCCAGGAAATCTTTGTTTTGAGATTCTTTCTTAGTTTATCCCAATTTTTTAAGTTGGCGCCTTCCCGTTTAAAACGAAAACTAGAAACACCATTTACTTTTCCCTTTTTTCCGTCGTGCTCCCCTCGATTATGATGTACGATATACCGCAGTGGCGATAATATATCCCTTCGAACCTCGAGCATTCTTAGCTGGCGTCTCTCATACAGGATCCGACGCTCTAATCTCCACTCCTGCTCTGAGAAACAAATTGAAACATCGGCATCTCCACGATCCCTCCTGGGCATTCGTCCATGTCAGACATTTATTTTCCTCTAGTTTATATATTATGTTTAGAAGCGTTGCACAACATTTTACACCCTGAGTGTTCTCAACTTAGTCACGATAAAATCAATTCGATCGGGTATAAAGATATATTTAATATCTCACCTACTTTACTTAGACCGTTGTGAAGCGTTTCGTAAACACTTGGTCCTTCCTGGGTTGACGAAACCGTCTACTTCAACCGTATAAGCGTTATTGAAGAATGAGAATCCTAAAGCAAGTGAAAAAAAAAAAAATAAAATTTCGTTCTGTAGGTGTTGGAATAAATTTTTCTTTCAAGTGGAGGATCTCTTTCAAACATGTGCGTACGTCAACCTCGCGACCTATCCCGAAATTTGATGTGAATTCTTCAACGTACTAGTTGCAGTAATAGGGGGTAATTCTGGAGATAGACCTCCAATCATAGTGCTTGGACTGGTAAGATTTCCAAACACATTTTTTAGAAGATCTAAACACATGTAACTACATCTAACACATGCCTAAAATAATTCATAAGATATTGTAATTATTATAATGTAATGCTAGCGCATTGGCTTCAACATCAAACAGATACACCTGGAACGGGTACACGTTTTTCATGAGGAATATTTTTCTCATCAACAGAAATTTTCCTTGTCAGCTCAAAACCGTAAAAGGTTCTCCAACTTCTTTTCTAGAATCCCTCATCACGTATTCATTTTGTAAATACAAACAATGAAGTCATAATCTGACAAAAACAGGGAAAAAGTATTGTTTGCAGCTATGCAAATAATTAATTGGTCATTGGAAATTACAGTGGGAAATCGTGATACTGTTCTTATTTCGAAAGAGCGGATAACAATTCTTTAACCGGAAACAATTTTCCTGGAAAGTAGGAGTAATTCTGTTTCGCTACGCAATGCCAGTTATTAAGTTAATAAATATATCTACCAGTCTAATTTTTCGTTAGATAAATCTTGGTAGAATACAGAAAACGGATCCATTTCAGTAACTTCAGTAACTGATATTTTCGAAGTGAGCTTTTTGTATTATTGGGATTTTCTCCCTTTAACTATTTTTGACTTTCTACCCTCCAAGACGCATTGAATTTAAAATAACTCTTGAGTATGATAAGTACGAATGTACATTTATTCTAGAATACCTACACATTTCAAATTTCTGAAGTAGTGGATAAATTGTGGAATTTGTGGTGGCTAGATGGTCCTTAACGATTCTTGAATCCGTCGCCTTGGGAGATGAATCAAATGATTTCAAGCGTCTGGATCATTCTCTGAGAGCGGAGGAGCATTAAACCGCATTCAGCTCAATGGAAGGGGCAACTATACCATTCCATTACCTCACCTCGCCATGTTACAAATTTCATTGAGATGCACTTAGGAGAGCATTACTGATAATGAATCTTTAGCGTTGCTGAATGTCATCGGACATTTTCTTTTTAGCATCCTCATTGAGCGGTATGCTGCATTTCCAAAATCTTCTAACTTGGTCAAGTAAATTCTATAACACTCATACTAATTCAATACCGTAATCAAGTCCAGTATCTTTGAGTGGACTTAATTTTTGTTTAGTAGTTTTATGCGACATTTATTACTTGTGAAAGAATTGTACTACCCGCTCTCTCTGAAGTGCATGTGAAGGAGTCCCTTCTGAATAACAAGTTACTGAGTTATTGGAAACGCAAAGGGTTAGATATGAAATGAATAAATAAACCCTACCATTAGGTTGTCCTACATCCTTCTTGCGATTGACCTCTGCTGTATTCCGCGTCCCAATTCGCGAAATGCCAACCAATGCTGGTAGGAATACGATTTTTTGTGAATCTTTCTCCCCCCTTCCTGCTCAGTCGAAGGTGTTAAAGCTAACGTGGACTAGGTTCAGCAAGCAAAAAGTTGAGGCACGGAGATATTGGATTTGGTCGGAAGGCTGAGTGTTTTCTCTTTCTTTCATGCGATGTTCCTTTCTCCTTGTTGATGGAGTATAGATGGAAAGAAGAATTTTCTTCTGTGCAAGGATCCTGAATAAAGGGAACAAATAGACATCTAAATATAACAGAGGGTATCCTAGTTCAAGAACTCTTCATTCTCCGAAATGGAAAAATAACTAAAACATTGGATACTTGAACTTCTTATTACCTATTCTAGTAAATTTGAAATAACAATGAATTTTTCCGACGAAATGAGAAAATTTGCGTGTTTATGCTCATCTAAAGTAAGGAAAGTCAAGAGAGAATTGGTAGTATGAATTCAACAGTTTAATTCATACTACCAATTCTCTATTGACTTGACTTGGAAATACAGTTACTGTATTTCCACTAAATCCTTTGTTTTTAAGCGTAATTCATTGAATCAACTCTCGATGTTGCTTGTGAATTTTAACCGTTGAATGTTCTGCAAGCAAGTTGATTATGATCGTTCCGATCCTGTCCATCAAGTCCATCTAAACCGTCTGCAGATTCCCTATACAACACTATATTAAATATAGTTATTAAATTTTAATAATTGAAAACCTGATTATCAATAACTCGTTATGTTGCTCTTGTTCCAGGTACGTCAAATAATGTCCACTAATGGTTGCAGTTCATTGAAAGGTAATCGACAACATTATGCTATCTAACTTAATTTTATACGCCTTCTCCTTCCTCAAACTTTCATTTTGGGCGTGTTAATCGCATCATTTGTCAGCGGCTTCTTTTCTGTAACCAGTTCCTCCAGAACCGCTTTCCAACATATCATTATTCTATAAAACGTCGATGAATAAAATTGTTTTCTAAAATGCTTCCGTAATTCAATAATCACGCTGTAATTTGACCGAAGTAAATATGGATGTAGCCCTCGGGCTTCTTTCGAATGCTTCCTGCCCCATAAAAATGTCGTCCTTGTGGAAACTGGTGGTATGGTTATTGAATACCGTAATGCATTGCAGATGTAATGTGAATTTCAAATCATTAATGAAAATTATTATTATTTTCAACATCAATATGAAGCGTCGATGATTTGCATTTCATGTTAACGGCTGAAGATCGAGATCATTACTGTACATCTACAGGTTGTTCTTCGGCTCGTCTGCGAAGTTAAACTGTTTTCCATGTTCTCCATCTTCTTCTTATACTTCTTGATTGTTTCAATCTCAAGGTGAACTTCATCAGCAATCTTCACCTCGAGCGTGGCAAGTTTTAGGGCTTAGCGATCTAGCGGTACTCCGTAGCGGGCCAATTATTGCACGCTTGGCTCGGTAGCGGGGAAGCTAATCGAATTAGAGGATTTTCGGAGATGAAGATGGATTATTCTCGAATATCGAATGGCGCCTTTTCGAGTATGATAAATGGAGTTACCCTTCTCGCCCTGCCATGTCCTTCTATTCCTTTTAGATCGGAAGATTTAAGGAGGTTGCACAGAGGTTTACTGTGACCCTCACAGTAAATCACTCCTTCATTGTGTGCCAAGACGGGAACTCTCTTTACTCTCCTGACCCGATTCCATAGAACAGTTTGTCATGGTAATACAGTCTTTTGCAGCTCTTTTCGCTCGTCCTTTAGCTTGAAGGCGAAGGAGCTGTCTGTCAACCATCAAATTTTTGGTTTGAGTTATGAATCAACATTGAATTATATCGCACCACCATTGAGCTCAACACAAATCATATTTTCCAAACCACTATCAATGGATGCGTATGTTATCAGAAACCTCATGTGTTGGATACGTCATGCGACTTAAGCTTCTCATGCGAGACTGACTACCTACTTTGTTTCTCTGCAACCAGTCACATTCCTCGTTGAGTTTGACGCATGCGCGTCTATTGATACCTGGCGAGGGTCGCCGACGTATCCAAAACATGAGGTTTCTGCTAACATTCATATGTTTCAGCGAAAATTAAATGGAAATTCTATGCCAAAAACCCTCCATAAACTTCGGAATAATCTGGCAATGGAGTTTTTGGCTATTGAATCTCACATTTTCACATGATTAACCATTTTGGTGAGCAAGCTGGCAAGTAAACAGTACTTATTGACTTTAACTTGGGCACTGCCTTTTAGATATTACTCGCTTTTGGTTTATTATCTGCAATAACAATTTTTCCGTCCGTCCGCCGTACGCTGTACGCACGATTTCTCCCAAACGGCTGAAGCGAAAAAGCTGAAATTTTCAGGAAAAATCAGAATTGGTCCGACAACGCCACAATTCTTGAGCCAACTCTCTCACTTAATTTGAAGTGCCCTTTAAGGGTTGTCAAAATTTTGTAAAATCCCTAAAAACCTCAAAAAAAGTCAAGGTGGCTTAAATTTGTACTCTTTTTGAGGAACACTCCACGAGGAATCGAATGAGCCCTTCTCCAGATCCGTAGGTCAAACCATTCCCGATCTATGGCCCGATTTATGGTGACGACATTTGCGATATTTTGGTTTATCATTGTTTTTGTTTTGATATCAGTAACCTAGATGACGTAGTGATGTAGTAATGTGGATACTGGAGTGAACTCCTAGAAGGCTTTGTAGCCGATACACTGGTTGAAGCATTCTGATAACCATAAAAAAAATAAATATAATAAAACGCTGCAAATTCTTTCACTGGGGTTTATTATTCAATTGGCTTGCGTTCATGATTTGAATTTATACTAAGCTTTGGAGTGTGCGTGCTTCACAGGTGATAGAGCGATTATTGATTTTCAGGAGATATGCATAGATCACGTAAATCTGTTCTCGACCAAAATACCTATTTGGATTGATCAGTTGATCATATTTGTGTGCCTCCTGAAATTCAATAATCGCTCTATCACCTGTGAAACACGCACACTCCAAAGCTTATTATAAATTCAAATCATGAACGCAAGCCAATTGAATAATAAACCCCAGTGAAAGAATTTGCAGCGTTTTTGGTTTGAGTTATGAATGAACATTGAATTATATTGCACCACCATTGAGCTCAACACGTCATATTTTCCAAACCAGCATCAATGGATGCGTAAATACGATTATTTTTCAGCGAAAATTAAATTGAAATTCCATGCCAAAAACCCTCTATAAACTTCGAAATAATCTGGCAATGAAGTTCTTGGCTATTTAATCTCACATTTTCACATGATTAATCATTTTGGTGAGCAAGCTTGCAAGTAAACAGTACTTATTGACTTTAACTTGGGCACTGCCTTTTAGATACAACTCGCTTTTTTTACTCAGTGTTTTTGGTGACGAGTCGGCTAATTTCTAGTCTCAAGGCTCCAAAAGGCTCATGCAACTTAGGAGCCAATCATCTACGTTACAAAACAAACATCCCGAACCTGACTAAATTACACCACCAGGAATCTAGTCACGGAACCCACTTCTGTGTGTTTTTTATAAATTAAATCTATTAGACCTCCACGCTCCTCTCTCTCTATTTCTCCTTCCTGATAGAGCTTGTTTCGTGGCACCACAAGTTTTAAGCCCGCATACCCTCGGGCGAGGTGTCTCTGGGAATGAACCAAGCTTCTAGGACGGCTTCTTTAAGCGTTTTTGTGAATCATCATTTCTAGTTTTTCAATCTTCTCGTTGAAATACATCGATTGTCGGCATTTTTTACATATTTGATGACGATTTTGTATTCATAAATAGGCAATAGCAAGCTCAGAACTTACCATTTTCAGTATTGGTGGTGGCGCCAGTGGCTCGAACAAACTAGATAGAAGCAATAAAATCGTTAAAAAAAACCGTTCTCATAAAAATACGAAGTTTCTTCTCGACCGTTAAGATCACAACTGCTTTGAATGTACACTGTTCTCGAAACGGGCTTTGAGATTGTAAGTATCATTCAAACAAATTTATTCTGCCGTAAATCGAACATAGATGCTTCGTAACCTATTTGCTATTATCTTACTATAATCTCATAGTTTCTACCTACTTGCCGTGCTCACGTATCGTGAGTTTTCAGGTTTTTAATCGAAAATTTTCTCCAAATTATAAATTATGAATCAGTACCTATAACGATGTAAACGGTTATTCAACTGCATTTGGAATGAAATCGATCACCTATCAATATACTGCTCAGGACGTGTGAGAGCGATAAGTGTGGATAAATGTTTGTGCGATGGATAAGTCTATGAATATTATGGTTCAATTCTTTTGGTTTTTACGACATGGTAAACATGATTTAGCTGAGCTGCTAAGTATTTCGGTTTTCTTCCGAATTTTTATGATTCTACCATCGCAACATATGAAAACCAGCACTACCGACTTGAAATACTCTGTTCTTCTCACTAACAAGGATTATAGCTAATTTTGTAAGAGATCAATGTAGTAAAAATAATATTTGGTTTTCCGGAGTTCTTTGTTTCCGCCAAGGTTTGTTATTACTCTGCCAAGTTACAGCTATTGCATCTTCATTCAACCTTTCTATGCTGCAGAAAGCCGTTCTTTCATTGGTGAAATAAAATAGCTTAATTCTTTATAATTCATTGACTTTATACCTAGTACAGGAAGATGTAGTAATGTGGATGCTGGAGTGAACTGAACTCCTAAAAAGCTTTGTATCCGATACACGGGTTGAAGCATTCTGATAACCATAAAAAACGCTGCAAATTCTTTCACTGGGGTTTATTATTCATTTGGCTTGCGTTCATGATTTGAATTTATACTAAGCTTTGGAGTGTACATATTCCACAGGTGATAGAGCGATTATTGAATTTCAGGAGGCACACAAATATGATCAACTGATCAATCCAAATGCTATTTTCTTGAGTATACGTGCTCCATGTAAAATGTTTCAAATAATCCTGAAATAGGATTAATAGGGAACATAATAAGACATGTCTAAAATCAACGCCTTCGGAAGTTGTGTGTGGTAACATGCAGGTCCGTATAGGTAATTAAATGTTTCAAAAAATGGTATTTCAGCTAGGATTAGGTGTTAACACGAAAAGTCGGCAATCAGAGATGAGCAAAACATGTCTACAATTCATCAACTTCGGAAGGTGTGTCGACACGTATTCTAGTTATTACGCTAATTATATTGTCAGTGCAGGATTAGGGTCATTTCAGCTAATTAATACGTTGACGTTGTGCAATGGACATGAGTTAAAACTATAATTCACAACTTTATAGAATCTAGTTATTGGGAGATAATCGGTAGCCTGCAAGTCGTCTGGGTCATCCTTAGCGTGGCGGAGCATAATATGCATCCACCTTGAGCAACTATAGCATTCCATCATCCTCACAACGCGAATCGAAACGATGACCTGTTCCAAACGCGAGGGGGATAGACTTGGGCACTGGTTTCTAGGACGGAGCTAATCGTCTTAGGAGTTTTAGATATGTCAGGAAACAATAGCGAATTGTTTCTTAGGGCAGTTATATCCGAACTGAATTTAGTGCAGTTCCCGGCTTCTCACGAAAACTCATGCAGTCTTCGATTTCCCGGGGGAACGTCGCCTTGGGCCAGGTGGAGGGGACACTTGACGCCCGATTCCTCTTCGTGGCCCCGACAATATATTGGATAGAATAATGATACTATCTGGTTGAAATATATAGAAGACTATTATACTGTTCTTATCCGGCTATCCCTGAAATTTACGCGAGATCCTAACACTAGAACCTGAGAAAATTGGCCCTGGGTGATTCACGTTGACGCATGAGCTGAGTAAAGTATTGATTTTTGGGCGATGAAATTCATTGGAAGCCCTGTATATTGCCTGAAAATTTCATCAGGCTCAGACAGACATGAAACAAAAATTATTCAGAAATGCGAGTAAGAATTTGATTTTGAAGAAAAACAATTGTTTCAAAAGACGATAGTGATAACAAAGCTTCCAATACCTTTAGGTAGGCTCAAAAGCAATGGAAAGTCTCCAGAGAACTACATTGTTTCCCTCCGGACGTCAAAAATAATAACGTTCATTGTGATTCTGTTTACTGCTGAACTCGAAGTATAAAGGTTTCAAATCTCTAGCAGTGAATGTTACTTTTGGCTCAAAGCCGTTACCACTCACCGATAACCGTCCAAGATATTCACATAACGTTTTCTTGTATCGTGAAGCAGAAGGAAGGTCCAGAATAAAAAACTAATAATATATGTAGATATCTTGGTGGGGGAGGTTAGAAAAGGAGTCAAAGAGAACCATTTTCCGCTTTTTTCGTCCCAAGCTCGTTTCGCCTCGACGTATGCACGAGAGTCTGTGGTAAGGCCACCCCTACACATCTCCTGCCCTTCCTCCTACTCCACATTCTGCCACAGCAACCCAAAGCGCTAACAGGACTTTCATTGCCAGCCTTTATCCCTTTTATACTCCCAGCGAAGGGTGGATCTTTTCCCTCAACACGTGCACATGATTGAACAAGTTTTCGCCTTCGTCCTCCGCCAAAACCGTTCGGGGTGTGGACGAGAATGGGAGGTACAGGCTCGTTACCAACTTTTTCACATCAGTCAGAGCAAACTCACACTTTTGAAGGGGTTCGGATTCCCCGTGTACTATATGATTTGGGGATTTAACTCTCAAAGCTCACGTATCCTGTTCTGATTAAGGAACTTGCAAGAATGAAACAAGGCTACGTAAAATTGAAAGTTGAAAACAATATTTTAAAACAGAATATGTATTCATGGTTCATCTACTGATTGTAACTAGGTACTTTTCACATTCTTAGATAAAAGTTAATATTGTTCATTCGACTCTTGACAACCTTTTGAAATGCGCCGTATCCACTACCGAGTTTCATCCGCATTTCGATATCTGTAAATGATTCGCTGTACTTACTACTTTAGGAGTTTAAATCCCTAACTAGTGATTTGCAAAACTAGTGCAAACTCATCTATTTTGACGGAAAAGAGGCGTCACGTTTGATAATTTTAAATGAGTAAAATTTAAGTGCTGAAAAATAAAAGTATCGGAATCATTTTTTAATTAAGAGGGTAGTTGTGCTGATTGGTTTTAACAGAAGTTAGTTTAACGAATCGAATGAGTCCATCCGAATAAGGAGCACACGGAATTTTCGGTAATTCGATTTTAGCAAATCTGATTTGTTTCCGTGATATAAAACCATAGATCATGTTCTACTCCTATAGGAAAAACGCTGCAAATTCTTTCAATGCGGTTTATTATTCAATTGGCTTGAATGATGATTTGAATTTATACTAAGCTTTGGAGTGTGCATGTTTCACAGGTGATAGAGCGATTATTGAATTTCAGGAGATATGCATAGAGCACGTAAATCTGTTCTCAACCAAAATACCTATTTGGATTGATCAGTTGATCATATTTGTGTGCCTCCTGAAATTCAATAATCGCTTTATCACCTGTGAAACATGCACACTCCAAAGCTTAGTATAAATTCAAATCATGAACGCAAGCCAATTGAATAATAAACCCCAGTGAAAGAATTTGCAGCGTTTTTTTTTTTATGGTTATCAGAATACTTCAACCCAAGTATCGGCTATAAACCCTTTTAGCAGTTCACTCCAGTATCCACCACATCACTACGTCACTAGGTTACTGATATCAACACAAAAAAAAAAACAATAATAAACCAAAATACCGCGAATGTTGGCACCATGAATCGGGCCATAGATCGGGAATGGGTTAACCTACGGACCTCGGGAAGGGGCTCATTCGATTTCTCGTGGAGTGTTCTTCAAAAAGAGTACAATTTTAGGCCGCCTTGACTTTTTTTGAGGTTTTAAGGGATCTTACAAAACTTTGACAACCCTTAAAGGGCACTTTAAATTAAGTGAGAGAGCTGGCTCAAGAATTGGGGATCGCCGGAGCAACATGAATTTTTCCTGAAAATTTCAGATCTTTTGCTCCAGCCGTTTGGGAGAAATCGTGCGTACGGCGTACGGCGGACGGACGGAAAATTTTGTATTGCAGATTCGGATTCTACACCCTTTGAATCGTAAACCATGAAACTTTCAGGGGGGGTTAGCATTTTTTTTTCAAGAGCGATTACAATGGTTCATTATTGAATAATAAACCAAAAGTACTTATTTTCCTGTTTTACTTAATTTGCTGAACTTGTTGAAATGGCTTCTGAAAAGGCTTAGCTGGATTTATAGTTGCAACATGAGGCGCACTGTAACTGTAGACTGTGGTACCTTTGTACTGTGGTTCCTAGTTAACATCAAATGTTGAAATTTGGGTTTATTATTTGTATTAGTTATATAGTCAGTAAAATTTCCCTGGAAGAACTGACACAATTTATTAAAAATACGGATGGTGGTGCACTGGGATCCACTTTTAGGTGTTAGACGAGTTAACAAAACTGTCAGGCGCAGCTGGTTGCTTGATATTTCTTAGCTTATGCCATGTAACTTCGCACACTTCAGTGCAGACTAAACAAAAATGTTGCAATGACTAGGCCATAGACGCTATATTGGCATTTCATGCAGATTACTCGAGAAATACGAGGACCTCGCATGTCTGTACACCAGGAACAGGAACCAAGGTACTTCTGCTGTCTGACGTTTAGCAGATTTCTTCGCCACTTCATCGCGAGTTACAATCTTACAACAGTTCTCGTTCTTGGAGTGGGACCAGATTCCCTCCTTACACCTCGTTGCTTATGGTAATTTCCAAGGCTCCTGAAGACCGAAGCACCGTCAAGTCTCATTATTATAATCCACCAAATGTCAGGCTCCGAGGATTCCTTTTTTTTTCTCTTCTTTTTCCTTTATTTCTGGTAGTCACACGGATTTGAATAATCCTCGGAGGAAACTGATTTTCGCACCTCGTCAAGCACATACAGTCGGACAACTTTCTGCATAAAACATCCTTTCATAGTAACTTTTTTATTGATGTATTCGCAAAATTTTGGATCAGTAGATTTTCGTTGCTAATTATGAAGTTTTCATTTTACTAATGATAATAAAGGTGTCATTTACTATCTTTATTACTCTGCAATTTTTTTAGATCCATAATTTAGTGTTGAAAAATATTAGTTAGCTGATAATTGATGTTGAACAAACATTGCATGAAGGGTATGTGCTAGCCTCTGGTCGGCAGCAGTTAATTCTTGGAAAAACCGAGCACACCACTTTCATCCCGACGTCGCTATTTTCTTGGCCGTCTGTTTACTAAGCTATGAACAACTACCTACACAAAATGTAATATTAACAACTTAAATTTAATTAGCCATTCCAATTCGGTACCTAAGACTGGAGAATTTATGCCCTCTCCTGCCTTTTGGTTGGTCTTATGATGTCTGAAACAAGACTCCGTCCGTAAAGGGAAGCCTATTAGAACTGATTCAGGGTAGAATTGATTTGAGACAAACAATATACCAAAAAATAAATAAATAAATAAAATAACTGCATAAAAATGCGTTTCAGACCGTTCTAAGATCGAAACCATGATAGGTGTGTGCTTATGGATATATATTTGTGAGACAAATTTTGTTGACGCTCCTCCAATTCTTGGCTGATTTTCATCATTTATTTTTGGTTTGATACCAATGTTTTGGTAACAAACCTCCTTTCAACCGCTGCTTAATCGAGGATTCTGTGTTCTGTGCCGATTCATGTCAATCTTTCATTTTTGTTCAATTAAGATTTTCGATTACTATTTTAAAATATTCTAGCTCGTTCAATTTTTATTATGAAAGGGGTTGAATGGGGGGGGGGGGGAGAGATGATGTTACATAGTTATTTTCAACTATTTTCATCTGATTTTACTGATGAAAAAACTTCTTGTTTTGTTCGACCCTAATTCTAATCTAGTTGTGCTACGAACCTCGGAAATTTTGAATTTTGAAGATTCACGCGGTGCTCATTCACCTCAAACAACCGATTTGCTTTATTCTTTTTTGTTCGAATAAGAACTTTTGTTTTGTTTTGAAACGTATTTTAGATCTTTTAAGTGTAATTATGGACGCCGGTAAATGGAGGGGGTAATAGTAGTAAATAGTCCTCTTCACTTTTTTTCCAACACACCTCGCTTGTGTTATAAACTCCAGAAATTTAGAATTTTATATCTTTGGCTGGGAGTTATAGCCGATTCATTCAAGTTACCCTCAAACCTGCAGGAAATTCCAGCCAATGCCCGTCCTTTCTTCGATTAAGAATTTGTATTTTTTTCTGGTTGAAGTTACAGTTTATAATTATGTTTATAAGTGATCATATAAACATACAGTAATGAAACAAACGTACCGGTAATGAATGCATTATTTACCAACGTTTTTAGTTATGAATCTTCAAAATTAACTAAATAACAATATGTATCACTCTTTTTTTGAAGTTTTGATTCTACATTTATTATGTATTAAACTTATGATCTGGTCGACTCAAGTATCGACGGAGGGACGTGTCAAAACTCGGCATCATTTTCTTTCGATACCAAAAAGTAAAATTAACAGTTGAATTTTCCATAATTGTAGTCTCAAAAAAGTTGTTTCAAAGTCTCTACCGTAAACGAGCACTTAGATGTAGAAACAGAAAATAGGTAGCATAATTTTCAAGGAAAATTCATCAAAATGAGTTGATTGACAAAGGAATTTTGTAACGATTGGGTTGCCGAATTGATCCAAGTCTGTTTGTAAATTAATTTATTATGATAGTGAGCATAGAATGTAGCAAAATGGAAAGCTATGATGGATATGAATAGTTCCCTCGTCCCGTTTTTTGAAATTTCAGTTCTTGCTTTTAAACCTAATTTACAGGTTCAGGGGGAGGGGGTATACTGTGGATGGCATACGAGAGACCTCAGCCCTCGGGAGGGGCTACTAGAGGATTCCATAACTTCCTAGTTGCAAAGCATATTCGTGAAAGACATTATGTTTATTTAAAAGCCTGCTGAAGAAGGCATATCTAATCCTGCTGAAAAGAACACATATAGACGTATAGCCTGTTAAAAATATATACAAATGGAAAATAATTTGGAAATATTCAGTATGAAGTTATAACGAGTAGGGTTCACTCTTTTTCATTCAATTTTCTCCATACTAGTTTCTTAATTTGCTATGATGCCGATCTACACCAATTCCCGCGAATTCGAGGAATCGTCTAGCAAACTGCAAGATTCGGTGAACCGAGTTTATCTATGGACCTCCAAATGGCGATTTAAAGTTAATGAAACAAAAAGTAAGCATATAAACTTCACTTATCGCAAAATTCAAAACCTCCCAATCACCATAAATTCACAAGAAATTCCGTATTCAAATACTGCTAAATATCTGGGCATGACGCTGGATGCCAAGCTACGCTGGAAAGAACACGTAAAAAAGAAAAAAGAAGAGGTCAACGCTAAGCTCAGGAAGGTGAACTGGTTGCTGGGTAGGAAATATCAACTATCCACCCATAACAAATTGCTGCTGTATCAGCAAATGATTAAACCCGTCTGGGCCTATGGCTGCCAACTATGGGGCTGCACGAGCAACAGTAATGTCAACACTATCCAGACACTCCAAAATAAAATCTTAAGGAGTATTGTCAACGCACCCTGGTATCAGGACAACTGATCTCCACCGCGACCTCAAAGTGGAAATGGTGAGAGACGCGATAAAAATAATTGCAGCGAATCACGAAATTCGGCTGCACAGACACCAAAATCTCGAAATGTTGTATACCCTGGACAACAGAGAAGAGGTACGGCGACTCAAGAGGACCAAGCCGCTGGACCTAGTTGTGACCAGACGCTGATTAGTGTTTGTGACTTGTAGTGGTCTTAGATAATGAACTACTGAACCACAAAAAGTGATAGTACTTCATTATAAATTAAGTTGCTAGATGGTTTGTATATTAAATCAGTTGTAACAATAAATAAATTAAAAAAAAAACAATTCCCGCGGACGGCTGTCTCTCTCTCGTCAGCTGGAATGAAATTATACCTAATGACACCTGAAGGATACGGTTGATCGGACAATCTGAAGGAAACGTGGACGTCTGTTTCAAATTAGGAGGACTCCAGACGTGGGGTCCATCGGCGCTAGATGCCTCCATCAGTATTCAGGCCTCCAGCACGGACGTGATCCACCAGCAGATGAGCGGAATTTCATCCTTCGAGGTGGACAGTCGGCTACGAAACCGGTGTTTCTTAGCGATTTGGAATCCGTGCTTCACTTTTCTCGAAGGACGAAGGGCATTGGTTTAGAATGAATGAGATACAACAACGTCCACGGTATATTGGAGATGGAAGACATGATATGAAGTGAATGAAAATGTAATGTAACATTAAACGCATTGCATGATGTCTTCCAATGCTTTAATAAAAATCATGTTCAAAAATTTTGTTGATGATAAAACTACAACGATTCGTGATGCAATAGAATTCAACAAATTATTGCAATACTTACAGAACGTTGTGTCATCACTCCAATGAACTTCACGGTTTAATCCTATTTTAAAATACTGGTAATCACTTGTAAAGAGACAAGATTTAGTCAAACGGAAAAACGAGGTGTATTAACCAAAACAAAGGTACCACAAGTACAAGTCTGGGAAAGTTAAGTGTGATAAAAGATTTCTTCAAAGAGATGCGTGGGACGAGAGCTCAGGTGTTGCAGAAACAAAAGACGAAGAAACGGCAGGAAGTCCTCTTGATCCTCCATTCTTGAAGCATAGATTGGATGTAGGTACTTGTTATTGTTGTAGGTAGTTTCTTGTCATCAGATGAGCATTGGAAAGTGCCAGGGAGGTGGAGTAGTAACCTTATTTCCAACAAATTTGAATTCTGATTACCTTCTCCATATACCTATTTACTTCCGACATATTTGCCGAATTTATGTACTTATGAGTAACGGACTCAATGTTTGCAGTTTCGGGCGATGAGACATTTTTTCCCCCGCTCAAATCGAAATGTGGACTCTCATTTTGCGTGTTAGACCATCCTGAAACAATAAATGAAACTAGTGTCTAGAGTCCGTCTGTCTGCATATCGAGGGACCTACAGGATAAAGAAAATCCATAGATGAGACATCACACAACCAGTGCTTGAAGAAAATTACAGCAGTTTTAAAATTAAAATTTCATACGAATTTTCTATGGACTTATGCGGACTCAATGTTTGCAGTTTCGGGCGATGAGACATTTTTTCCCTCGCTCAAATCGAAATGTGGACTCTCATTTCGCGTGTTGGACCATCCTGAAACAATAAATTAGTGTCTGTTCGTCCGTCTGTCTGCATATCGAGGGAACGGAAATCCTTACATCAAGCTTAATTACAGCAGTTTTAATTAAAATTTCATTAAATTTTCAGGAATGCGGGGATTGGGCTGTAGTTCAGGACTCATTCCTTGTCAGTTTCTTTGCACACGAATCAATTCTTCAGTCATCGCATGCGCCAACATCCGACCCCTGGGGCATCATTTTCGGTGTTCTAGTAGTCCGATCTCGCTCAAGTTTGATTTTAATTAGCGAAGAATGGCTTGATCATCCTATCCCAATTTCAACCGATCCTTTCGTCCTAATCATGCGGGCCCGTCCATTGAATTTGTCAGCCTAATTTCGATGACATACAAATGGACGGTCGTGAGGATGTGAGGAACTATGAGTTTCTAGTACTAACTCGGTAGTTATTTTTCACTAGATTAAGTTAAGGTTCACATCATCCTTGTCTTAACGGAGTGGATCTCTTATATGGTACTAACTATCGTTTGAACTGACAAGATACAAGTACATAGTCTTTAACGAAGACAGGACGACAAAATTTGTTATAGTACGTGTCTCGTGAAAACAAACTATCATTTCTTCCATATAAGTACTTCCATCATCATGTGCATTATAGAGCAAAATGCTGGCTGCAATAAATTCACGCCAGAACCTGCCTTCCTCAATTTCTGTTTTGGAATATCAATGTTTGTAAATGAAAGATTGCTTGTTTTTCCTATACCGTAAATGACATATGGGCGAACTATAATCTTCTTAACAAAAGTCGAATAATAGAATAAGTGAACCCTCTTTTACAAATATCTTTACTTCTGAAAATTCTATTTTGAAAGTTAAGCAATATATCTACTGATTTTACGGTTCTCTGATCCGCGCTTCTAAGGGCTAATATTTGGTTTAGTCCCAACGTGGTGGCGAGCCAAATAGTGTGTTAGATAATATCGCTTGAAAAATGGGCAGGTGTCCCAATACCGCGGCGTTTAATTGGCCATGTCAAATTGTACAGTTATTGATGCCAACATATATTAATGGATCATAATTTGGCCGTAGTTTCGATTTTCTGACTTCCAAACGATCGCTAAAAGATTGTTTTGACTTCTTGAGAAGTAGTCTCACATTCCCCTAACCGAAACACTTTGCCTGCAGGTGTCTTTGCTGTACGTCTCCCAAGAATAACAGCTTTAGCTTTCTGCCCAATACCTTGGATGGGATAGAATTTTGTTTTGTTTTTTCAACAACCTGTAATATGATTAGAGATTGAAGCTGTCGAAATAGTGGACGCCAATTGTTCAACAGTGAACGGTGTGTTGTATGTCACAACTGAGTAGGGGAACGAGGGGTAATACCGTGCACTTAACTTTGGAACCATACAGTTGAGGGACAGAACGTCATAAAAATGTTTTTCTTGGACGAATGGCTCTAGAATTTATTCTATTTTCGATATCTGAGCATTTCCCTTACACAAAAGGATTTTTAAAGGAAAAACAGCCGTGAATGTTAATAAAGTGCTTTGGGCGGCATTTCCCACACTGTGGGGTAACGTCGCCGGCACTATGGGGTAATGACGCCCAACGCCGAGAACTGAATTATGTTCCCCTCTCAACCGTCATTCAACCCATTTTTTCCAAAGTTAGAAGGTTAAATGTATTTATAACAATAAAACCATGAAAACAGTCAATAAACTATAGTTAAAATGAACGATGACTTAGAAAAAGGTAAACTACAGTCTTGTATATAGAACTTTTTTGAACCCACACTAATATTTAGCTTTTCTTTCTTTACAAAATTATGAAATAGCCTTGCATACATCACATAGTCCGTGATCAGGTCGTCCCATGGAACACATGTAGTGGCTGCTGTGATTGCAGTGCTCGCAATTCCACTTTGGCGAATTATTATCGGCTTCTTGGCAAATTGTACACAAGCTGTCCACAAAAGACGAAGTCAAGAATTCTTCAACATCTTCATCTGTGTCTACAACAAGGTCTCCCTCAGAGATATCTCCCCAGTCATCACTGTCACTGCTCTCACTTCTGGTTCTCTTGCGCTTCTCTTTCTTTTTTTGAGGTCTTTCAATTTTTTTCATGATTTCCACCTCTTCTTCTTCTTCTTCTGAACCCCATCTCTGCTGCTAGTAGTGAGTTGATCAAAATCCAGCTGAATTTGGCGCTTTGTTGGTTATTTGTTGTTCTTTTCCATATTTTTTTGACGTTTCAGAAATGCACGGCATTCCCCCGATACGATGGGCGGCATTACTCCAATGTTTACGTTTTTCGTAATTCATTCACGCTGACTTCATTTACAATTAAAACTTGAATTTGGTTGGTTCTTCAGAAAGATGATGAAATTCTGCGTATATACATGAAACCTAATCTAAAAAAGATTTGGAAATGGGACTTACATTGCTTATTTCCGATGCACAAGAGATAACATCAAACAATTCGGAAAAATACTCACTGCACTCACGTCAAGAAGGCTAACTTTGCAGGTAGGGTAACGCTAGAACCTAGTTGAATATGGAATATTGAAGTAGGTACCAAATACTAAGTTTTAGTGGATTCAATGATGTTTAACCAGCGATACTGTTCAAATCGTTGATATACAATAAATTAGCCTTCACAGATGCAGTTGTTTTTCTGCTGTAATGCACTACTTACCTTACAGATGCCGTATTTCTGTAACTCAAATTTCGAAGGAGACGAGTTGGCCTGGCTTTGATAAACATTATTGGTGGTTAGGTATTGTTTTTTATGTTTTGGAGAGTGTTGGAATCATCATTTTAGTTTTAAATTTGACGGTTAAACATTTTTCATGTTCTTTCGACGGCTGCAGCTGCGAGAGCTGAAAACGGCATACAATGGGCGAACGTGCCCATAATATTACGCCTAAAAAGATCCAAGAAAGGAGATGCGAATAAAATGCTCTGGACAATTATTTATGATCCCCACAGTTTTCTCCTTGGTTTGCCCATTGTCTTACGCACCTCCCCTTCAGCCCCGGATTTCCCGAGGCCCTTTTTTTACTAGATGGGCGGAGCTCGTGAAAAGACGGCTGAGGATTTTATATTTAAATCTTAGGGCCGAACTAATGGGCCGCGTTAATGAAGCTTACATCATTAGTATAAACACTTTCATCTGACTCTCTCCACAGGGCAATTAGTTATAACGTCTTTATTCCTACCCACCGCCCTCATTTTTTTTCCCCTCGTGTTTCATCGTTTTCGTCGGCGTTGTTTCACTTGACATTCCTTTACAACCCTGGTTCTTCCACGTTCAAAACCCCTTCCCACTAATCCTTTTAAGAGTGGAGCTGTAAACTTGTGTTTCATCAAGGGTATTCGGAGTTTTCGTCTGGCTTATTCTACAAGAGAGGTCGGTTAAGACCTGAGCTTTGCTTCCGTAAATGCTCTTCCTCCTCTTGGTGTCTGTGTCGTTTGCTGCCATTCATCTTAACCTTATGACACCAAATTAACTGCCTACCTGAATCTCACAGCTTGAATGAAGCTGTTCGATAGAGCCTCTTAAGCTTGTCCACTCATGAAGTTATAAGTAGAAATCGGTAAAATCATAACTAACTAGACTAATTCACTAAAATATACCGAATAGATGCATCAATTTCGGGTTCCCACGTAGAAATTAATTCAGTCCCGCTCGATTCTAAACTGCTTCTTAATTGGTTTTGAGACAGTCTCTTAAATTGGCCCATTCCCACGAAAATTTGTGTCAAGAAAACCTCATTCATCATACCAAATGAGACCTCCGCTTAATAAATTTTTGTTAACTGTCAATCCGAACCTTGAACGTTGGTTGTCAAACGAACTACCTTCTAATCTCCCGTTAATCAAAATAACAGGCAATGGTTAAGCTACTAGGTAGACACCTTGTGTTCTTCTAGTACTTACAACATCATTTATGTTTTCTTATTTAAAAAACAGAAGTGTATAAAAAAGTTTTATTATTAGTGGTAACTTAGTGTTATTACTCGATCAAATGTTGTCGTCATGTAGAAGAAGTTATGAAGTTGAAGGTTGCAGCTGCAAAGGTTGCAGTGATGCAAAGATTGCGTAGTTCGAGAAGCGAAATCGCTGTTAGAAATCCATAAACGAGAAGTGTGCGGAAAGATAAGATGTTAATATTGATATCGGCAAACACAAGAGCTTTGTATTATCGATCACATTTGAACTAGTTCCCAATTAACAGCTGAATCCGTAGCCAACCATTTACGCTTTTAAATATGTGATTTGATCCACTTACGCCCTGCGAGCGATGTGTTTATTTGCTGTCCTGAATGCCAAAACATTCGCACCTCAAAAATAATTTTGAAAAAACCAGTTCCACTTTGTTACTTTTGACTCAAGTTTCTAACACTTTAGTAGTAGTTTGGAACAAAAGATTCAGAGAGTCAGAAAAAGTACGAATTTTGTATTCTTCATTTCTTTTGTTCTACAAGTTTTCTTGGCGATAACACATCAACATCCAAAATCAATCCTTTTAGTAAAACATGGCTTATTCGGGCAAATGACGAGATCAATAAAATACACAGTGAACTGAAATACAGAGGTCAGAAAATATGCAATGAGAGAATGAACAGCATTAGATAGTCAAAACATTCAGATCGATTCTCTCAAACTGCATTTTGAACTATTAGTAACCTGATTTAGCGCTATGGTTAGCGCTTAACGGCAGGCATGACGCTGTGACGCTGCTGTGGTCAGACGAGAGCCTCTCACATGTACCGCCTCTCACGTATTTGCATCAATAGTTGGAATGGATAGATTATCAAAACCCAAAGATAGATTCTTGTAAACAGAGCTAACCTGTGAACCCTACTCCAACGACTCCACGACATAATCCTGGAACTCCATCCCATTAGACAACTCAGGTCTTCGTGTAACAAAACATGAACCGTGCTGGATGTGATGAATAGAAGCTCAATAAGCAGTTGAGATCTTCTCCACATCAAACCTCATTGACCAGTAGTTATTGAAATATTTTCCTGATATGAAGTAGTCTCTTTTACACGTTGGTAAAAATGACACAATGATTCATCATGGCCAACCTGATGCAATATCCTCCAGATTGAATCATATTCCGTATTTGTATTTTACTTGAGTAGATTAAAATTATCTTTGTACCTGAGCTTCGTTGAAACCTGCTTGTTCATCAATTTCATTTTTGACTCAACTAAGGAGAGCCGCCTAAATACCGAAGGATTTAGTTGAACGCTGAGGCAATTTGGGGCGCAGCGTAAGGTCGGAAATTTTCCATGCGGTTACGAGGAGCGTCGCCCGAAGGCGGTTTAATGAGCTATAACGGATCGACATCAATCAGCGTCTCTGGGGTCTTTGTTTCGAAGCTGTGGCTAGAGGATGGGCGAGGGAGGAGCCTCCATTGTCAATAGCTACCGCCGCTCCGCCGTAATGACACACTGACTCTAGGACAGCCAGGCGCTACTTCATGATCTCCACGTTGCAGAAGGCCTTTGAAATATATACAAAATCAAGTCATCATTTTGCTCAACTCCCCGCTACAGTTTATACTTGCCCATTTTCGAACGATATACTTGCTAGTTTAATTGCAATCACCTCGTCTCAACTGAAGTAATTCGAAACAACTACATTTCAAATGACACTATCGTATAAGCTGAATGAAATGATGATTCCCTTCATCATCTGATCTTATCTGACCTTAATAAACGAGCATATCAACTGATTGTAGTGTGAGGATTTTGAGTTGAAACCAGTATGTTGAACACGTCTTGAAGCTTGGGTCAAGCACGGTTACCAACTTTTTTTCAGAAAACCCCCTGAGCGGGAAATAAAAATCCCTAAAAAAACCCTAAATCCATTTTGAAAATCCCTAGAAAACCCCAGAAGGCATACGTATCTCTTTGTATCATCATAGCCTGGATTGAGGAGCAGTGCGAATTGGGCGGAATATCAGAACAGGAGAATTAATGCACTACATTACATCATACTGAACGTATGTTTTTTTAATGAGCAAAAACTACAGATAAAACCAGGTATCCACTCTGCTACAACCTTCTTCTAATCTAAAATACTAGTACCTAATCTAAAATAGTAGTATTTGAAGAATGAGATTATGCGAAGGCATATGGTTTCAAGAGCAAAAACTACAGATATAACTAGGGGTCAACTCCATACTACAACCTACCTAATTCAAATCTAAAATACTATTACCTACACCTACCTTCTACTAAAAAGTGAAATATATAATTTAATCCAACAGTCCAAAAAATAAAACAAATTCAAAAATCTAAATCACAGTCCGCTATCGCGCTGTCCATTTCGCTAGTGATGTGATCGTACAACTGTTCATTGAACAACGAGATCATCTCCTCCGTGGGTATAAAATTAACGCAAGAGATGCCCTCATTTCGGAGAAAATATCTCACCATCAGAATGCTCTGTATAACATCAACAGAGAGCCTGTTCCTTAACTTGTTTTTGATATTGTTATAAATGGAAAAACATCTCTCAACGAACGCATTGGAAATTGGTAAGGACATGAGGGAAAGTGCAAATGACGATGTATGTCTGAATCGGGGGTTGTTGGCGCTATCAACTCTCGATGCTGGAGTTGTTGGGATGCACTTTCAGCGACCATTGTCTTTTTCAGACAAAAACATTGGTCAGATAAAATCCCTTAATTCCCCCTGACTAGCAAAAAAAGACCCTAAAAAACCCTAAACATTTCTCCCCCCTAAAAAAACCCTTTCAAGAAAAAAAAACCCTAAATTTAGGGGGAAAACCCCCAACTTGGCAACCGTGAACCGTTTCTCTTGACCCGGTCAAGTCCGAAAAGTATTGTCGGCTTAGCATTAACATTTTATACCGACTTGTTGAAAGAATAGAAGGTTGTTTTTTTTCCATCTTTGTTTGAGGTACACCTTACCTTTTTTAAGCCCATAGATGTACCATTTATTTAGTTTTGAACAAGCACCCTTCGCAGATGAGAAACGTCTTATTATCCCAGAGGGATAATTACTATTTAAGAAGGACTCCATGGGATCATTTGAACTCGCCTTTAGGTTAGGCTATGTATATCTTCAACGAGAATCTGGAGCAGATTGACTCTTGCTAAATTTCTAGCTTTGTCAAGCCGAGAATCCATCCACTGTTGTATCCAAAGCGTTTCATCTCACATGATAAATTGTATTTTCCTCAATGTTACAGTAGAGTGCGCAATAATCGCGCAATATAAGAGACCAGAAATATGCTACTAATTCATCCCTGTGCTTCCATGAAGCCAAAAAGCGATGTTGTGATTTCACCGATGAGGAACAGAGCCTGCTAGAATATATTACTTCAAGGAGACCTCACTAAGCGCCCTTCAGTAGGAAATTTTTGCAGACTGCCAATTTGATAAGCGTTGTGCCTGCGCGCAATATAAGAGACCAGAAATATGCTACTAATTCATCCCTGTGCTCCCATGAAGCCAAAAAGCTATGTTGTGATTTCACCGATGAGGAACAGAGCCTGCTAGAATATATTGCTTCAAGGAGACCTCACTAAGCTCCTTTCAGTAGGAAATTATTGCAGACTGCCAATTTGATAAGCGTTGTGCCGGCTTACGTTACATCTTCCCCTCTCTTTAGGCTGTGTTTATTGGTATCACGTAGTTATAGTTACAGAAGCTTTACAAGTTTAATAGTTCCCCGATCAAATAAAACCAAAGTGTGGTGAAATATTTTACCCGGTACAAAATGACATCCTAAAACGAGTGTGGATGACATGCTCATTGGGATGATAGCCTTCACATTACAACGACTATAACCAACAAAACAGAATTATTGAAAACCACCTGGTACAATAGCTATAAATGCCATTAAACTGAAATATAAATCATGGAGATTCGCTTTTCATTTCTATTTTAGTCTTTCCAAATTTTCATCAAAAAGTACTACTTATAAAACTGCCTTATCTATTTTTGTTCTCAATCGTAATAACTTACACCAAAATAATCGCTTGTAATAATTTTCTAATTATTATAAATAACTTGTAGTAATTGGGTATTAATCGCGTTTTGCATCTGCTTATTTATGCTTGAAACCTTGAGAGTTTTCAATGGAAAGGATTAACAGATTTCAGATA
The DNA here is from genome assembly GCA_031894815.1 of Creontiades dilutus. Taxonomy (NCBI): domain Eukaryota; kingdom Metazoa; phylum Arthropoda; class Insecta; order Hemiptera; family Miridae; genus Creontiades; species Creontiades dilutus. The sequence continues at coordinate 522,123 of JAVIWC010000391.1, forward strand.
TATTTCATTAGTTGTTCTTCCCGAACATGTTGTTTACAATTAATGAGTTTTGTTAATACTTAGAGATTCAAGCATTTGAAAAAAGTAACTCCCGTACTTGAATCACTAGTGGAGACTAACAAAATATTTGCAGCTAGTTTGTGGGGCAGTTTTGGCTGAATTCCATCGAGCCTTCAACCGCGTATTTCAGTAGACGGGAAAGTTTCCCACCCGGTAAATCAGCCGATAAATTTCGGAAGTAATCGTTCCAGCTGCGCAATCAAGACAAGGCGCCGAGGACCGGCTAGAATATTAGATCCTGACCAGGTTAGCGGCGGCTCGGTCTTGGGGGTAAGGCCACATTTTAATGCCTTCGTCTTCCTGTTGGGAGGAGTTACTGCCGCTAAGTTTTTACTTAAGTGGCCATTGTGGAAGTCGTGGGCGTGGCGCCCAAGGAAACTGTACATCAACAGTGCTAATGAGTATGCTTTGGCGTTTTGAACCTTCTCTTTTGGAGACTGCGCGCCTTTTCCTTTCCTTGTAACGCTGGGTATCGATACCAGATCGTCAGCCGACCTCATTAGTCTTGAGTTGTGCAACCTTTACCGAACCCCTTCCCCAAATGAGCTATTCCTAGTTCGGAATCTCGCCTGTTTCTTTATGCGTGTCTCAGTCGACATTCCAGCTTGGGAAAAATGCCTCACTTTTTCAAAAATTCCATGCCAAGCAGTCAACATCATAATTAAATAAAACAGTTCGTGGGAATCTAAAACATTACATCCGCCTTAACATTTAAAACGCATTTAATCAAGTTGTAGGCAACCTTGAGGCATATTGTCAAAGTGGAATAAAAAACCAAATCATAAATGTTACGATTTGTGATATGTACTTACATACCAAAATTATTTTGCAATTCAAAATATTTCAGAATTTCAAGATCAATTTTATTTTTTATTATGTAGATGTCTTATTATGTTTATCCCCAGTCTTCTCAGTCATCACTTTACAATTCGGTTTCAATTATATTTCTTGTTTTTAAACCTAGTCGCCTCTATTTTCGAAATACACATTCTTAGTTACCATTTTGCTGTGTAAGATACTCAAACAGTTTCTGCAAAGCTAACAGGCGAGATAGAATGCAGCTTTAGCCGGAATAAGCAGCTGAAAATTCCACGACCTAGAATGGCTATTATTACATTTTGTTCAATAATTAGAAAGAATTAGAAAGTTCGAAGTTTTATGGAAACCACTTGCTGTGGTTATCTGGACACTCTTCCTAGAATTTCCTTCAAATTGTTGGTGTACGGTAATTTCCAAATTTGTCAAAGCCTGAAAAGAAATATTTATTCATATTCCATTAAGAATATACATTATAAGTTTTGTAATTTAGACGACTTGATAAAATAATATAGGAACCAGATGTAAAAACCTGGCAAGTTATACTTTCAAGGATGGTATCTTACTTGATGAACGATAAATTCAAAATTTCACTGTTATCTAAAATGGACTCAGTTGAAGTCCCGTTTGAAAAACGCTGCAAATTCTTTCACTGGGGTTTATTATTCAATTGGCTTGCGTTCATGACTTGAATTTCTACTAAGCTTTGGCGTGTTTCACAGGTGATAGAGCGATTATTGAATTTCAGGAGATATGCATAGAGCACTTAAATCGGATCTCAACCAAAATACCTATTTGGATTGTTCAGTTGATCATATTTGTGTGCCTCCTGAAATTCAATAATTACTCTATCACCTGTGAAACACGCACACTCCAAAGCTTAGTAGAAATTCAAATCATGAACGCAAGCCAATTGAATAATAAACCCCAGTGGAAGAATTTGCAGCGTTTCATGCATATCAGAATGCTTCCACCCGTGTATCGGCTACAAAGCCTTTTAGGAGTTCACTCCAGTACCCACATTACTACATCACTACACCACTAGGTTACTGATATCAAAACAAAAACAATAATAAACCAAAATAACGCAAATGTTGGCACCATAAATCGGGCCATACATCGGGAATGGTTTGACCTACGGACCTGGGGAGGGGCTCATTCGATTCCTCGTGGGAAGTTCTTCAAAAAGAGTTCAAATTTAGGCCGCCTTGACTTTGTTTGAGGTTTTTAGGGATTTTACAAAACTTTGACAACCCTTAAAGGGCACTTTAAATTAAGTGAGAGAGTTGGCTCAAGAATTGGGGCGTTGTCGGACCAACGTGGATTTTTCCTGAAAATTTCAGATCTTTTGCTCCAGCCGTTTGGGAGAAATCTTGCGTACGGTTATTGCAGATTTGGATTCTACACCCTTTGAAACGTAAACCATGAAATTTTCAGGGGGGTTAGAATTTTTTTTTTTTTTTCAAGAGCGATTACAATGGTTCATTATTGAATAATAAACCAAAAGTATATTTTTTGCTGAGCAATGAGGGATTTTATCAAAACCAGCGAAACATGGACCGTATTGACTCAATTCAAAATTTAAATTAGTTATATTAAGTTTAGGGTTCTTGGAATTTTGTGTTGACTGAATCCTTTGGCTCAAAAAAAGAAAAAAATTAAAGGAAATTTTATCAAGATCGTTCTTAAATCGGTCGGCAGTGGACGACATTCTACTGCTGTCTGAAAGCGAGCTGACAAATCTGGAACACTAACGGTAACATGAAACAAGGAGATGGTGAAATTACTAACGCTTTCAACGCTGAGGCAACTTAAATGCAACATCCTAAAGATATCCTGAAGCTAAAAAGCTTCAAGATATGAATTCTATATGCATTACCGACTTTATTGGATGGACACACTGATGTACGTTGACCGGCTCTGGCCGGCTCATCAAACAAAATCTTTCTCCTGGAGTAACCACCATGCTCAACACCAAAATCGTATTTCAGCAGTAAAGCAAACCGTCCTTGACCTCTGAGGGTACTTTCTATTCCTTGGGACGAAGTTATTAGCCGTTTAGCAGGCTTGTACCATAACATTACATTGAGTTTAATTTCGAAGTTTTACTTCATGGCGTTCCATCTATTTTGAACACAGCGGAAGTAATGTAGGTATTGGACTATACGTTTTCCACTGTTTGGGTGTCGTAAAATTTTCCAGTCGGTTGTACAATCCCGCCATCTTCTTTTCGGTCCCCTTTGCTTTTAGAAGTTGTAAAAGATGAGGGAGATCTACAGGACCTACTCACAAAGAGAAAAGGATAAAAAAAAAAACTTCATAGTTGGAATGCCATCAGTACGACCTCGGTTTGAAGCTACGGGGAAACATTTCGTTTCTATTTATACGGGGCGGAATGCAATGGTGCGAGAGCTGATGGAGCTAGAAGGGGAGCGTTTAGTGAGGTGTGAAGGATGCGGGCACAGAGGGTTCCTGGTTTGGGGTTGCACGCACCCGCGTGTCTGTGTGTCCAAGTACTGAATAGCAGTGCGGTGACAAGCCCACATTGCCCGATTTTTTTTCAACGGATTTGCCGAGATCGGTTGTTTGCCTTCGGCTTTCTCTATTCCCTCATTGCTGATGTTTATATACCACACCAAAAGATGTTTTTACATTTTCCTTCAAACTCACGATTTTATAAAAAAGGATCTCCATGGTTGTTAACGGAAGTGATTTCTGCCTATGGCATGGGCGGTCCCAGGGGGGGTCAAGGTGGTCATGACCCCCCCCCCCCCCAAATTTTTTTTAAAATTTTATGGTTTATAATAAGCTTATTTTGTAAACACACTTTTTTCTTCCTCTGTTTTCTGTTAATTTTAACCTGGATTAAAAACCGTCAAGTGAAGTGATTAAATATGAATTAAACTGAGTCTTTAGGTAAGGACTTGGCTTTGGTTTGATAAAAAAAATGTATTACATTTTCTAACAATGACCCCCCCCCCCCCCCCAAATGTAAGCCTAGGACCGCCACTGGCCTATGGTAGCGTTTTACTCTCGTTACAAGGATCCTCTACAGCGTCGTCCAATCTGCTCATCTACGTGAATCATCCACGTGTATGTCATTTATATTTACTTCTGTACCATTTCCCCAAATTATTTGATTTGACATTCTGCAGGGTTGGAATCCATCGAACTATACTGCATAGTATAGTACGTTGCTGGGATCTTGAACATCCAAAATGGAACAAAAGAATTCATAATTATTCGAAGCTTAACCATCCTATTTCAATTAAAATTTTTGGTGGATATGGATCCCCCTTCCCATTTTTTGAAACTGCTTCGTCTGAGCATAAACCCAAACCTTTTTAGCTTCACGGATATAGGCTTATAGCCTCAGCTCTTGGGAAGAAACTAGCCCATCCCATCCTCTCTTTGTTGTGAAGAGGAAATGCAAAAGCTTGAGCTAGGAAAAGTCATAGAGCCAGTAGGCACTACTGGTACTAGATATGAAATGGAATTCCTTGAATCACGCAACTGGTATCACCTATACATAGAAATAAGTTGGTATCCTTGGATCGAAGTCATCCCTAGAAGCCAATTTAATTGAAAGTGGTCAATTCTGAATCATACAGAGTAATGAGACTTTTCTAGGTACTTGCTTCATGGTAGCAGGTAGGAAGAAAGGTGTTAGTGACGCCTAAGTACGTAGGATTCACAGTACCTACACGTCTTAAAACCCTTGAGTTGAGAATTAGCTTAGCTAGAACCTCCTGATGGTTTGGACTTGAAAACGGGCAGAAAGAAAATTAAATTATGTCAAATGTGAATGCCGTTCAGATTTATCTTCAGGTGGTCGCGATGGTGTATTTTCCCTTATGTTGCCATTAACTTTAACCATAATTTTGCACCTTTTAGTAAAGCTCTCGTCGATATAATTTGTTGATGAATTAAAATGAAATTGGTAAAATGTGAAATTACGTTCAAATGAATAACCAATGTATACGGTAATTTTCGTTTTTGTGAACTGTTAAATTAAGATTTCGCTCGTTGTTCGCAATTTTTTCGTTTCAACTGACTCATTTTTCTTCTTCAAAAACGTGAACAGCACTATTTCGCCCAATATGGGTCACTCATATCATAAACTCTTAGTTGTAATTGATGTTTCACCGTTCTCCTTCATTCCACGTCTCGTCGTGACCGTAAAACGAACGTCGTGAAAGTAATGGATCAAACCGTCATGAACGAATATAATACTTATCAAACGATGATTCGTTGAGCCCCCTTTATAAAAGAATAATCTTCTTCCAATGGACGTAATCAAAAATGGAATGAAGAAAGAGGGTTCTTTCGTTTGATGCATTATATTTTAGCTGCAGAGCTTTCGAAAGGTAATAAATTGTAAAATCCTCACACAGGAATGGATGTGTTTTCTCTTGTTTTACCAACGTATTCCATTTCTTTTGCGGTGCATTCAGAATAATTGCATTCTCAAGTCGCAGAATTCTAAAATAAATGTTAAAGAAAATATACTAATAGGTTGTGAACAATGGAAACTTAATTTCTCCAAATACGTATAATTATTCAAATAGTATTAAGTATTTTCACACATCTTTAGGGTCAGTTTTTTCTCGTTGACAAGAAAGGGTCGTTAAACCATGATCATCAACATCATTATCATCAAATTCATCATCATCAATTTTATGGAAAGCAAATTGACTGTCAACCAACTGGGATCGTTCGTCTTTTATGAGCTCAAACATCATAAATGTCAGAATTAAAAAATGAAATGTTTCAAGAATGTAGAGGTTGAATGCTTTAAAATTTGTAGGGCTTGAAACAACGACATCGTATTGAGAGTGTTCAATTTCTTTAACCGCAAGAGCAGAAAGAAACCAACCAATTGCTGTCTATCGTAATAACAGATTAATTTTAGAAAAATTTAGTATTTGAAAAATTTCTACTCAGAAATCTTGAAGGGTTGCTTTGTTTGTGCATAAAAAAAGAGAATCGGTGAAATTGATTAGAATTCCGTGAAATTTCCATAAAATTCGTGGTTGAAGCCGCTTGAAGGACTGGAAATCGGAAATTTAGTTTCTATTGTAGAATATTTTGAGGAATGTTGAGGAATTTGATTCAAAATATTTGGAGTCTAACTAGGTACATCGGCTGTCGATGGAAATAGTGAAAACCAAAAATTCTCTTCTGAGTCAATATTGAACCGATTTATATAACTTTTATATAATGTAGCACCTTTGATTCATTGTGATTCTGAGTGAAGGTGACATTCGAATTCAATATTGTTGATTGAAGAGGAGGCAATCATCTGTGCCCGTACGTTTTGCTCGGGAGTCTATATCTGAGGTAATTTATAGTTGAAGGAGCGATCGCAGAGTCCATAACGGGTTATTGATGCTCCCCTTCATTGAAAGTTAAAGGATTTGAATGCCGCTTTTTTCCCCTGTCCTGCAGAACTGCCCGCATCATCAGTCACTGATCACGACCGGTCCTACGTGGCCCCACAGGAGGGCCCATGTATTCGCGCTAATCGTGAGTGATGAATGGGTTTTACTGCCTCAGCGGTGGCAGATGGCGGAGGGTCAGAGGGAGATCGGGAGGAAAGTGATGGGAGTGAGTGGGGTTCTGAGGCTCAGGATAAGAAAAATGGTGGCGGGGAGTGGACAAAACTTCCGACCAATGATGCCAAAAGCACTCGCGTTGAGATAGTAATAGTCTCTCGAAAGAACACAAATATCTTTATGTGAACGCTTTGCGTCATCCTTTCTAAACCGATCCTTGACGCAGAACGGCCTCATGATATTGTGGCGATCAATGTATTCATCCAGGCATCCATGTTTATTCGAATATTATAGCTTCGAACATTGTAGTGTCGACAGACTGTCAATTGTTTTCTCGGACTTTTGACATTTGGTGTTTCGCGGTGTTTGACGAATAATTCGTGATAATTGTGGTATGTGATCGAATGATGTGAAGTTGTAATTACCGTTCTTATTTCTCTCAAAATATATTTCTTGTTTCGAAAAGTGTTTATGTAATGAATTAAAACCTTTACATAAGTGGTGACCTCCGAAGTCTCATTTACGTGTGACGGAAATCCGATCGTGTTTGTCACATTTCTTGGTGTTTCATCAGTGACTCGTACGTTCTACTGCGCAACTTCGCACGAACTTCTTGCAAACATGCCAGACGATCCTGTTCCTGATCCCGCCCAGCCAAGCATAAGTGTAAGCAACCCTTTCTGATCTTTGGTTCAAACGTGATGAAGAATGAAGCCAATTTTCATTGGTACGACTCGAGGACATGACCAAATTCAATAGTGTTGTTGGTCAACTTGATGAAGACGTTATGGAGCAAGTTAGTGACATAATTAACGAACCTCCTGCTGAGGGGAAATATGATGCACTCAAAGCCAAATTGATTAGCGTTTTTGCCGATTCTGAAGATCAAAAGCTGCAGAAATTATTGACTACAGTCGAGTTAGGTGGCAAGCGTCCATCCCAGCTTCTTAGGTCAATGAAGGATTTGGCTCAGGGTCTGACGTTGTGAAAAGCGCCTCCCATAGTGCTTGAATTGGAAGATGTTCAGCCCTCTTCCCCCAGTTTAGTATTTGTGAATCATCAACATTTATAATGTTATTGAACACCAATTGTGACAAGATGATTGTACTAAACTCGCTCATATGTCCATGTAGTTCGTGTATTCATTGTGATTTCATTGTTGGGCGTGCTCATTCTCTACGAAAAGTAGGTAAGTAGGTACATTGCACAACATATTATCGATTGCTCAATAATAACAATAATAAGAATAGTCATTAAAATGGACTTATTAATCGGGAAAACCTCTTAATATCTTTGCCGTTTTAGACATAGTCTATCTAACAGTAGATTGTAAATGTGCCCAAAAAGTTATTTGTAACTCTTTTTGTAAAACTTTTTTTTTTTTTTTAACTTTATTGGCTTCGAAAATATTCACACAGCCGCGAAATTCTTCAAATTTTACAAATTATGAAAATACAAACTTAAGATATTATACAGGTAATTAATGTTCCCTGTACAAACTTGTTAACTCAAACTAATAAATCTTTTTCGCACATGAACTTATAGATATAATCATAGACAGTAATGTCACTGGTCTCTAGCAACGTGTCAAGGTTGAACGGGTGTCTCACCATACTCTGGATGGACGTCAGAAGGCGATTTCGAGATGCTTCGTGCATTGGACATTCCAGCACTAGATGTTGCGGAGTCTCTTCTGAAGTCCTGCATTTTCGGCAAAGTGGGGAAATCTCCGGGTCTATTTTGTGTAGGAGGGAATTAGTGTTACAGTGTCCCGTTCGCAGCCTTATAATTAGACTGTAGAATGATCGGGACTTAACTTCCGTTACAGCGTCAAACCAGGTTATTTTTTTGGGAATGGGAAATAGAGATTTGTAACGACTGGCTGCTGGGTGGGTTTCAAACATCTCTTTTCATTTTTCGAGGATTTTTTTATTGGCTGCACGTCTTAAATCTGTGTGTGGATATGTTTTTGATGGCAACGGTTCTGGGAGAGGCTCCGCTTGCTTGGCTTCCACATCAGCGATGACGTTTCCCCTTCCGGCATGTCCTTTCAGATCCCCACTCTCCGTCCGTTATTCCTGGCTTTGTCTATTTCTTTTATAATATGCGCTTCGATCTTAGACAGGTGCGATGAGATTTTGATGAGTGATAGTTTCATACATGCGCTTCTACAGTCTGTTAATATTACGACACCCCGGGAGCTATTGTCCATGCTATTTACGTACTTTAGGGCTTGCAAAATCGCGAAGCACTCAGCTGAATGTATGGATGCATTGGCCCATAAACTAAAAACACGCACTGCACCGTTCAAGGAGTCGAAGAATGCACAACCGGCTTCCCCGTTGTTGAGTGATCCGTCGGTATAGATGGCCATACTGTCGGGCCACTAAGAAAAAATAAATTCGTTATTACATTGAGATGTAGCTTGTGGTATATTGTAAACAGAGTCGTGAAAGCATAAGGCTTGTCCGATGTTGCTATCCATTGGAAGTCGTTATTTAAGTCTGTGAAACTTTCACAAATTAATGGGGATGGCTTTTTCATCCTATACCTTTCGGTAAGATTGTTGACTATGTGTATTTGTAACTTCAAACATGATACCGCGTTTTGAAAAGCTTTCTTGAAACGACCGAAAGATTTTTGCTTATTTGCGCGTGGAAACAGATGTTCTCTACATACAAACGATTCCATGTGATTATAATTTCGATTCGATTGATGCACAACTTGAGATTCTTGTAGCTCCTTGCTGATTCGATTGTAGTTTATATGGTAGACGAGATTGAATTTATATGCATTTTATTTCAATTTAGGGGGAAATAGATGTGCCAAATCTACTTTCTCTCATTGCCACCCACCACAAAAAGGCGTTTTTCATATTAGGGAAACTAGTTTCCAATTTAATGAACCACTTATGTGTTTGATTACTCTTTTATATTATTCTTTGAGAATCACGCCGTCGGTCCCTCTAAAGCGATCACGTCTCATAGAAAGATCTATTTCAGTTTCACGCCCGACCGTTCCGACTGTCAGCCCGCCACTCTGTTCCTACTCTTGAACTGTTGACAGCAGTGACGTGCGCGCAGCATGGCCTACTGGCAGCTTTCCAAATCGCTCTTGTTTACTGAAACTAATGGTAATACCTCCAATACGTTGATCTTTTTCAAATTACCTCATTTAGAAAAAACACATTCCTCTCAGTGAAGCCATTCTTTATATTCTTCTCCATTTACTACCGTTTTACAATATCTTCTTTTGCTTCTAATCCTTTATTTTCGAACGATGTTCTCAAGTCTTTGTATTTTCGCCTTTGGAGCTCCTCTGGCAAGTTCAGTTTAAGTCAACAAAGGAGAACAAAAATAAAGTTTTTAATGCCCAGAAAATGGGAGGATGCTCAGCTACACACTAATGAAATGCCGAACTTCTTTTTCATTTCTCCCGAAATAACATCCACTTTCCACGAAAAGCAGCTTCGCTGATAAATATATTCTTTCTATATTCGAACATTTCTCCAGCTCATTTCCTCACTTAGGGAATATACCGTTCACTTCATTCACCCTATTCAACGGTTTGTGGACAAGCAAAAACAGTTTTATCGGCTTCTTTTTTGGCTTCTTTTTCTATAATGAACCTTCGTAATTGAACAAAAAAAGTCAACGGCCTCCCCCCTCTAAAATTGTTGGTTTACGTGTTAAGATACATAGACATCAAAATCGAATTAAAAAAAAAACGCAGCAAATTATCAGGTTATTTCTCTATAATATAGCCAATCTATGTAACCCACTTTTCTAGATAAATTGGACGTACTCTGAGTTAACTCTAAGCTCAACACCACAACCTGTACAACAAGAATGCTTCCACAAAATATGACTGACGATGAGTAATATGTTTTGTCGGATCAACATACCAATGCAATTAAATTCGTGTCACAATGATGATATAGGTATCACGTGTAACATACTTGGGTGGGTTTGTCTCACCAGATGTTTCTGAACATAAAGGAACAATCGTGTTTATCATTCACTTCTTCTGCCTTTTAAGCCCTCGTCAGCTGTGTCTACTTTGCATATCTAATGGTATTTACAATTCCTCGCTCTGTGTGAGATGGAGAACCTGAGCAAGACGTAAAAAACCCTTTCGATGCAAATGCGCTGGCCCTGGGCTATTCCTACGGATGATGGAAATAAGTATTTGTTAGACCACTACATTATATTTTGGATTCATCGTTCTTCTTGGTGTTGCTCGTTGATTTTGATGTTCCATCTTCGAATATATCCGTTGTAATGCTCGTATTGCAATATTGAATATTATGTGAACGTCAAAATTGGGATATCGAATTCTTATGTGTCTCGGCTGTAATCCACAAAGTATGTGATGTTTGAAATAAAAAACGCTGCAAATTCTTTCACTGGGGTTTATTATTCAATTGGCTTGCGTTCATGATTTGAATTTCTACTAAGCTTTGGAGTGTGTGTGTTTCACAGGTGATAGAGCGATTATTGAATTTCAGGAGATATGCATAGAGCACCTAAATCTGTTCTCAACCAAAATACCTATTTGGATTGATCAGTTGATCATATTTGTGTGCCTCCTGAAATTCAATAATCACTCTATCACCTGTGATACACGCACACTCCAAATCTTAGTAGAAATTCAAATCATGAACGCAAGTCGATTGAATAATAAACCCCAGTGGAAGAATTCGCAGCGTTTTTTTATGGTTATCAGAATCCTTCAACCCGTGTATCGGCTGGTTCACCCCAGTATCCACATTACTACATCACTACGTCACTAGGTTACTGCTATCAAAACAAAAACAATAATAAACCAAAATAACGCGAATTTTTTGCACCATAAATCGGGCTATACATCGTGAATGATTTGACCTACGGACCTGGGGAAGGGCTCATTCGATTCCTCGTGGAGTGTTCTTCAAAAAGAGTACAAATTTAAGCCGCTCCGACTTTTTTTGAGGGTTTTAGGGATTTTACAAAACTTTGACAACCCTTAAAGGGCACTTTAAATTAAGTGAGAGAGCTGGCTCAAGAATTGGGGCGTCGCCGGACCAACATGGATTTTTCCTGAAAATTTCAGATTTTTTGCTCAGCCGTTTGGGAGAAATCGTACGTACGGCGTACGGCGGCGGACGGAAAAATTTTAATTGCAGATTCGGATTCTACACCCTTTGAAACGTAAACCATGAAATTTTCAGGGGGGGGTTAGAATTTTTTTTCAAGAGCGATTACAATGGTTTATTATTGAATAATAAACCAAAAATTGATTTCGATAATTGAAATATGTCTGCTACAACTTGAGTAGGATTGTAATGATTATTTATAGGTACATTCTTAGTTTATATTTTGTTTTCAACTCTCTTGTAGGAGTCTACAACATCTTTCCTGAATTCATATTTTCGTTCGAGGCCTCGCTCGATACGTTTACCTGCTCCAGATGAGATGCGAAGATATGATAAAACACAGTTTCAAGAAAGGTCTCCCAAACTACTCGTAGAAGCGGAAGATGACTGATGGATGCAGAGCAAAAGCTCGGCTTTGGGGAAACTCCGTTACGCCTCTCTCTCGAGGATATTTTGCGCCTGCCATTCCTGCATTCCATCACTACCCAACGGTTGGAACTCTTACCTGAAATAAGGCGCGTATAAAATGCGAAAAGTTTCGGTTCCTTATTACTAAACTTGTGAAACTGGGTTGCGGTTAAACTAGCTTCGACCTAATTTTTCTCTACCGGCCGCATAAACTCGGAGCTGTATATTCCTTACTGCCGGGCGTAGAGTTTAGAACACCCAAACAAAGTTGTGTACTAGGTTACCAACCACAAAGCGTTCCTCAACCACTCACCCGATGTTCCTATAAAAATGAATGAGTTAGAGGTTTCAATGGTTTTAAGACGATTGTATTCTTCTCGTAATTTATATTTACGATTTTATTTAGTTATATTTACACAGAATACTGTGTTATAGAAAAACACTGCAAATTATTACACAAAGGTTCATTATTTATTCATTTTTTTTTCTTAATTGTATAGCCTTTCTAGGTAAAGACTACCTAGTCGATGTAGTCTTGACAGATGTAGCCTGTGGGACATTCAATCTCCGCACCTTCTGCCTTCAAATCTTGTGATTGCATTCACGATGGAAATGCTTGTGCTGCCGTCAGCCAAGCGGTCTAGCTCAGACCTCCCTTGAATGGGCTGTGTACCCCAACCACCTACCTAACCGAATTTTTTTTTATTTCATTTTTTTTCTTTATTCGATTTTTGAAATTATACCCCCACCACGTACCTCAACCGGATTTTTGTTTATTTTTTCTAGGTCAATTACAAAGGTTCACCAAAGGACCTAACGTTTCCTCTGACACACGTTAACCACGACTACGAACTAAACGACTTTCAACGACATGGTGAAAACCCATTTTAATAAAAGAAGGAAGTCAAAATTGTTATTGTGTGCTATACCGAAGTATCAATATCGTTCTAAAAACAATAACTATTTTGTGTTACTGATGGTGACCTAACCTTCAAAATCGATTCACTAAGTGCTGTCTTTCTTTTATTTTGTGAAAACGGACAACTTATTTTGTTGATTTCCATTTTCATTATCTGCGAGTGTTGACTACATGTTGAGGAACCGGTGACAAGCCTCGCTCAAGGTGAATCCATTTTGCTTTCTTACCTAAGTTGGTTAATATTCAAGCCACACCCCGACTTACACCTCCGATTGTTTTCACGGTTTCAGTCTTAGAACGGTGTAAAACGGACTTGTATTCTTAAATAACCTCGAACGTTACCCTTTATGTTTGATGCAAGTTATGCCGACGATTCAGGACCGTTAAGATCTTATGAGAAGTTCGATGGACAGAAGCTCTATACATTTGATTTAAACGTTCGCCTCATAATTGTGATGGATATGGTTAGTTGGCCCGTGTGGGCTCAAGGGTGCCGGTCGGGGTTTTCCCCAGCTCCGCTGGCTAGTATGAATGTGCGTGTCTACTGTGTGAACGTATTTATTGTATGTATGTGACCTAAATTGTAGTCGAGAGTGATCTGTGATATGTTAGTATAGGAATCTAGTATATAGGTAAAATCCGCGATAGGCAGGGGAGGATATTCAGTACTTGCCCTGTCTCAGCCTTATTATTCTCTCCTCAACAAGACATGGACCTAGCAGAGAATGACATCCGATAATGGGAAGACCACAAGTTATTAGAAGAGGTGGATTAGTACCTAGGTGTCATCAAGAATGGCGGCCGATGATGGGAAGACCACAAGTTAAAAGAAGAGGTGGATTGGTACCCAGGCGTCATTAACTCCTGTCCCTCATACGTACTGCATCCCATGAAACCTGGCACCTCCACGTGGTCCATCCCGGGCACACTCGTAGAGTAAGATAGATAAGTCGTAGATAAGTCCTGCCAGATTGTATTGGGCCAGAATGGCCCCAGAAACAATCGATCCCACTCTGATACAGCAGGTTAGTTGGCCCCTTCCCCGATTTTAGGATCTATCGCCTTGGGACATGAATCGGACGCCTTCAAGCGTCTGAAACATCCTCTGAGCGTGGCGGAGCATAATAATGCATCCACCTCCTCGGAAGGGGTAACTATACCATTCCATCACCTCACATAATTTAGCTCCCCAGGATAACGTTGCTGCACAGTTTTATACAGTTGCATATTCACAGGGGTATTCTAGACTTGTACGTTGGAGACGGTCAACATCTATGGTTCTTAAAGGAGTCTTGCTATGATCATTTTCATTCACACTCATGTTGACATTGTTTCTTACCCCTTTCCTTCATTTACCTACTTTCCCTTTATATTTCCTCAATAGTCCTTTCAGCCTTTGAGGATCATATCACCCGTTTAGTCTCTTTTGAAACCAACTACACCAAATGTACAAAAAGTCAAATATTCAATAGTTTCAAAAGATTTCAATGATACTTCTCTAGGTCATTGCTAGAAATCTGTGTTTATAAGCCTTCGGAATAACTGCCACTGGTGTCGCTTTCACTCTCGCTTTCACCCAGCTATTTATCCCAGACAATACTGTTTCCCACCCTTTCTGCTTGCTTGTAGTTGGCTCCCAGCCTCTCCGATGTCCCTTTGAGTCAGTATTTCCTTATTCATCCTTTCTATCTCTTCTCTCGTGTCCCTGACTTTTTCTTTTACTATCTTCGAAAAGCTTCTTTCCCCCCATTTTCTCATTATTGCCTCGTGGTCTTTCCTTCAATTTTCCCTTCTAGGAGACTCTAATCTGTCCCTTTCCCGTCGTCTTCGTCCTCCTCGTCGGTTTAGCCCAAGTCAATTTTCTTTCCGGGCTTCGGTTGGAATTCTTCCTGAAATATCCCACCTTTCTTTTCGCTCGAAAAAGCTAAAGTTACCTGTAACCTTAGTTTTCCGTCATTTTCAGCCCATTTGAAACGAATTGCTGCATTCTGGTTGCACGTTCACGCGATAACATGAATGTATAAAATCCTCTTGGCTGAGGTCTAAACGAACGGAATACTCGAATGAGAAAAATATCAGGAAGATACTTCAATTCAAGCGATCTTGTCAGAAGATTCAGACTGATTATTGACAAATGCTGAGATTATTAACAAATTAATGTCAAAATTTTAAATGTTTTGTGAGTACCATCCGCGAACCTACACGGGCAAGCTTAAAAAACTAACAAGTACTTTTTCTCCTTTAAGTTTGTCAAACCTTAACTTCTATTTATTACATCTTCTTCGAAGCCGATCAAGAGTAAAATAATTATTGAATTCCCTTGAGGTGACCCATATGGAATCTAGTTAAGCCATTTCTTACATTGATCGTGCAAAAATTAAACATTAGCTGTTCAATCTTCTTCATTGTTAACCGTCCACCAATTGTACACATTAAATATGCTAAAATTAATCCGTAAACACAAAAATATATATTTTGCTGATGTGAGACAGCGGCAATCAAAATCTTACAGACTTAAGTTGCCGAGAGTAAAAAATACATTTGCTCAAATGACGACAAAA
Organism: Creontiades dilutus; assembly: GCA_031894815.1. Lineage (NCBI taxonomy): Eukaryota > Metazoa > Arthropoda > Insecta > Hemiptera > Miridae > Creontiades > Creontiades dilutus. Next base: position 537,576 of record JAVIWC010000391.1, read on the forward strand.
TACAGAGGCATGCTAATAGTTAATAAAGATTTTGAAAAAATTAGAAATCTAATGAAGATAAACAGTCAGCATCTATTCAAAAAAGAAACCTGTAAACTAATAAGAGATACCCCGTATGAGTACTTTATGAACTAAAATTAATGAATAAATAAAATTAGCAGCTATATAAATGGCGTGTATAGTAAGTACATCATTTTATGGAAGTGAAATCTAAACTTTAACAATTAATGTGGAGTAAATATAGTGTTATAGGAATGTACTTTACAAAAATTAGATATAAGAACCAACTCCGGGCTGGGCCACAGTGTTACAGTATCCAGCTCGGTCAGCAGTTATTATTCAAATGAAGAATGTAACGTGTAAAATGATGTAAATAAACTATCTATCTATCTATCTATCTATTGTTCCCAATTTTGATAGCATGTGCCAAAGTATTGGGTAGTGGCCCAAAACCACTAGAGTGTAGGCAAAGGCGTTAACAAAAAATGTTGCCCATTACTCAATGTTGTCCCTCTTCTGGTCAATTCGTCAACAGCTCACTGACGCAATGTGATTTATGAATGGTACTCTAAATGGCACTAAATGGTTATAATGGAGGTTTATGGTATGGTTTACGGATATTACTAGTGTGCACAGAGTGTTCAATTAGTGTTATATAACAGATTGTTAGCTGGCGATTTTGAACGAACGATATTAACAATAGACTTGGTCCTAGCCGGCATGAAATGGACCATCTTGCGGCCCATTTCGGCCTGAATTGCGGTCCATTCTTAAACATAAATCTTGAATAACTGTAACACTCCTCACTGTAACATTTCCATGAAAGGAATTAATTGAAATGTTCATCCTCTTTTACTTACTAGATTGTGATAAATAGGCCGTGGAGGCAACCGTTTTTCTTAGGAACTTCTCTCCCAGGGTGTTTAGTAGGCGGTGTCTTGAGATACGCCATTCAGCTTCGAGATGGGTAATTAACCTTATTTTTATTGCTTGGTGTTTGTTAAGGTATAAGAGGAGAGGAGATGGGGGACAGAAAAAACAGCGGGAAAACCAGCCGTGCCCTTCGCCAGACTACGTGTGGGCCTTCCCATTTCCTTCTGTATCTTTATTGTTGGGTGGCGCCATCAATTACCAAGTTGAGGCACTTTATCTTTATTGCTTCAGCGCCGCCGCTTCTATTAGAATCGACCCCGCTCTCCCCTCCACCTTCTGCCTCGTCATCTGTCAGTTTTGGGTGTAATGGTCGATATTATCTGAGCAGTGTTGTATCCTGGCATGTTGTTGAGTTGAAAAAGCGGTTTAGTTTGATTACACAGTAATTTTATTATGAATGCACCAAGTTACTCCTTTTTCGGTTATTGGAAAATGGAAATTTCAAGTCAAAGAAAAGAATTAGAATACGTTTGAGGAAAACGATTAGATCTTTGGTCTCGTTTAATTAGGAAGGGAAATAATCCATGACAGTCTCACGTATCTATATTCCAGTTGGCTCGCGATCGTTACAACATACCAAGAATAAAACAAGGTAAATTATTACACAAAGATTTATTATTTCTGTGCCTGATGAGAGTAGTGTTGTTCCCAACATGACCAGGGGCTGTCGCCAGCGACTCTTTAAAGTCATGGTTGTTGGTTGTGGTGTGACCACACAGAACATAGAGTAAACTATTTTCTATTTTCTGTGTGTGAATTTTGTATTCTATTTTCTGTGTGTGACCACTATCATGTAAGACATCAGATTGGGGCGTATAATAGGTTTATTTTTATTTTTCGGAAACGTTTCGTCCCGCTATGGGGACTTCTTCAGTCCTGCATACAGCATAAAACATTCGTCAATGTTCACTAAGGCCTATTTTTATCACATGGATTTTATTCTCAATTATGATTGTCATTCTTAATAAAATTAAAATTGTCTCACCTGTCATGTTATATACATACTTAAATATAACACAATGATAGGTGAGAAAAATTTAATTCTATTAAGAATGACAATCACAGGTGAATATTGTGTGTTATAATCTTAGTGCATATTCTTAGACTCTTTATAGTACCCACTCTTAGTCCTGTCCGTACATTGAAGATAACCGTTTGAATTTTTTTCAAATGGGGAGCAAACGGACCGTACGACAACCAAAGTGAATTCAAATCCCATAACTAATTCCTATCTCATACAATTATACTACCCAAATTCATTTATCAAACTAACCAAAAAATTATCCTCATACATCTACAGTTTTGGAGATTTCGATTTTTCAATATTTCGACCTTAAGGTTGATTGACGACGCCGAAATTTATGGCTTAACTTCGATCGACGTGTTATTTTTGAGCCAAATTTCCCAAAGTTTGGTCGGATCTTTTCAATTACATTTTTGAAATGTACATATCTTGACATTTTGAGGGGGATGGAGAGGGGGAGAAGGGTTAACAATATTTTCTACGATTATTCATGTTAATTATTACAAGTAATAAACCACTAATAATGAAAAAACAAGTTCTAGTCAAGTCCAGTCAAAATTAAATTTGTGGGGTTTAACACTTTTTAGTGGCCTTATCGATTTTCTGTTCACTTTAGAGAAATTTAAGTACATTTCGCAGGACAATTTTTACTCAAACTAAAAAATCGTCGTATCAAACTAAAAAATTTAAATTTTTTGTTTTTTTCGGAACCAGAGCAATTAATTTGCCATAAAGTTGCGCCCATCGAACTCATTCTTTCTTTTGGGAGGCTCGATTTTTGCGAAAGAACGAGGCTCCTATCCCAATACTAAGGAGCGTTATCGTCAGAAGTGATACATATATATAAATTTAAATACGTTTGATTTCGTTAATTTTCAGTTGGTGGGCACATTTCATAACTATTCACGAGTGATTAGCTAAGGTTAGCTGATACCGAAATGATGAAGTTACATGTGATACTTAGTATTGTTTCCAATGAATTTCTTGTACAATGGGTCACTGAGCGCTTTCTATATAATTGTTGAGGAATACATTAAGTAGATTGGGATCGCCTATCTTCAAATTATGTGTTGATTTGTGAAATTTTCTGATCTATGACTATGTCTAATATTTCCGTGTTCTTCCGTTCCACCGGAATCCCTCTTAGAATTGATCTCCGGCTCTTTCTTCCACTTTCCGCGGCAGTCCTACATTTTTTTGGCTTACACACAAGAGTTCCCTGGGGATCGATGAGCTATCGCGTCCGTTAGGGGGCTAATGAACCGTGGTTCCTGACCAGTAAATAACGACACTCCCCACATTGAAAGAAATCGTTGTTATAAGGAGGCCGAGGAAATGGGCGATGCGCGTTTATTTGTTTACTCCCTTCCGGAACGAAACCTTTTGTTGGAGTGGGTAAAAAGCTACAGCTGTTCGCTACAAGTAATGAACCATTCCGTTTTTCACTCGCTAAACAATCCATTGATTAGCGCTAAAACTTCAATCACGTTTCGTCTCGATTCCTGTCAGATTGTTATTGTATCGGACGAACTTCGTTCTTGGTTGGTTTTCTTTTTGTTCCGGCCCTTTCAATATAAAATAGCTCACCGTCCACTTCGACACGAAATTGTTTTTCTTGGACGCCTTCACGGTCTCCCGCTGTAGTTCAATGTATTTCAGATCTGGTTTCTGTCTTTGTGGCGAACACATTTTCATGGACTGGAACCCGCAGTAGGATGAATTCATCCTTTTGCTTTTTCCTGGGAAACGGGACAAGTCTTTGTCCGTCGGGGGATCAACTCTCCTCTGCCCAGGAAATGGATTTCCATGGATCCGTGAGTCCATCAATCTGCAGAAAACCCGCCGCAGCCCTGACGTCCCTTATAGCTTAGCGAGTTTTATGGAAAACATCCCGTTGGCTTAGGGATCAGGGTTGCTTCTGTCCACTTTCTCATCATGTACTTGTTCCCCTTTTCCCTCATCCCTTCGGGCATCTTCGAATTCTTCTCTGATTGATACTCTCAGTCATCCCTGGTGACAAATAACTCTCGATTCACCCTGAAGCTGTTCTACCACCTTTGTCCGTTCTTTTATATACTTAACTCTTGAATTTTTTTTTTTTTTTTTTTTTTTTTTTTTTTCAAAGCAAGGATAATGATTTAGCCTTGAGCTAACTATTGTCCGTGTTGCCTGAAAAACGTCACGCGGAAGTGGAACTCAGGATGTTGACGCAAGATATTGTAAGATGATGATAATTGACTTCCCCTTATGGAATAATCATAAGCGTTATGATCCTTTTATAGTTCTGCGAGTCCTCACTTTTCTTTCTACTCCTTTGGACCTAATTTTTTTCATTGATATTTTACCCTATTTTTCTGCGTGATTAATTCTAGATTTTGATGAATGTACAACAAATCATGAAAGCTCTTCTTCAATGAACTTGAAGAATTAATTTATATAACGAAAAGTAAGTTACAAATTTTTCCCCGGGTTCTTAGATGAAGCTCATTTGACCATTACGTTGTGATCCGAATAAATATTGTTTAGTGGGAACATGAATCAGTTATGATGTAAATTCTTAAGTAATTTGCTATACGAACTTTCCGATGATTAGTTCTCAAAACTCTTATCAAGAAACTGTTGGTTGTTCTATTATTAAAAAACATGCTTCACTACAGCCAATTTTGTTCACACTACAAAATAGCAACAAGTAATTTAGTTAGGCTTGATGAAAAACGCTGCAAATTCTTTCGCTGGGGTTTATTATTCAATTGGCTTGCGTTCATGATTTGAATTTCCACTGCTTTTTATTGATTTATTTTTTATGGTTATCAGAATGCTTAAACCCGTGTATCGGCTACAAAGCCTTTTTAGGAGTTCACTCCAGTATCCACATTACTAAATCACTACATCACTACGTCACTAGGTTACTAATATCAACACAAAAACAATAATAAACCAAAATAACGCTAATGTTGGCACCATAAATCGGGCCATAGATCGGGAATGGTCTGACCTACGGACCTGGGGAGGGGCTCATTCGATTCCTCGTGGAGTGTTCTTCAAAAGGAGTACAAATTTAGGCCGCCTTGACTTTTTTGAGGTTTTTAGGGATTTTACAAAACTTTGACAACCCGGCAGTTTAAATGGAGTGAGAGAGCTGGCTCAAGAATTGGGGCATCGCAGGACCAACATGGATTTTTCGTGAAAATTTCAGCTTTTTTGCTTCAGCCGTTTGGGAGAAATCGTGCGTACGGCGTACGGCGGACGGACGGAAAAATTTTTGTTGCAGATTCGGATTCTACACCCTTTGAAACGTAAAACATGAAATTTTCAGTGGGGGTTAGAATTTTTTTTCAGGAGCGATTACAATGGTTTATCATTGAATAATAAACCAAGACAAAACACATGATTGCTATGAGCTAGATGTGGGTTGTTACTAATAACTATTACAGGATACTACATCTAGATATCTTCCTTACAAAACGGGGTACTCGCACAAGTTATTTACTGTTAAATTTCGTCTAAAATTATGAGGGTTCGAAATGTGGTCTTTGTCAGTAAATTCTAGTAATGTTGTCACATAAAGAGAATCCCTTATCCACGTTTATTACTTACAGTGTGACAACTTTTTCAAGACTTGTTAATATTACAGAGCGACTCGCTTTACGATTCCAAAGACGCCATAAAGTGTTCATATCTTCGCGAGAAAAAGGCGGAGATCGTGGGCCGCAGATCCAACGAACCGCAAAGGAGCAACTCAATTTTGATGCGGCAACTGCCTAATAATCATGTCTCTCTTAATAAGTCCCCTCAGTTGATGAACTTGTAAACTTTCTTCTTTACGAGCACGGAATCTAAACTTAATTTTACTGGAATCACCCTGCAAAGCTTTTCATGGAGGTTGAGCGAATACGATCTGCGGTCCAGAATTGGAAATTACAAGCTGCAGCTTTCAATAGAGAGCGAGGGGAATTATTACCTTGTTATTCATCTCGTTTAACCACCAGTTTCACTTTTTATATATCCTTATGTGAAATTTATTCTGGATTAAATTAATATATCCTTCACACAAATTGTGCACAAAACGACCTTAGAGGTGCTCTGGGGAACAGATTTGAATAATAGTGAGTTAGATTTACGCCTACGGAAATTGAGTCCTCTTCGTAGCGGTGAGTAGAGGCAAGAATCCGATCCGGCTTGAGGAAGTATGGGAACTTTGCGCAATCTACTTGAATGATCTTTCTCCCTAAACCCCACAGCCGCACTCGAGTCGTGAGAAAATTATTAATTCAATTTGATTCTCTTTGAACTCTGACACCATCAACTACTAGGAACACCTCGGTGGGAGCAATGCAAGTCAACGGTGGTTCGTCGTTTAGGGAATGATTTAAGGAATTCGAGCTCCTCTTTCAAAGAAGTGCCTCAAAAATCGAACACCAGTGACATAGTCATACGCGAACACTTTCTGATTTAGCTGAATTGATCACCCAATTTTAACTGCACAGTTAATTATCATTAACAGTGAAATGGCACAGGGCGGCACGCTATGTGCACTAACCAAATGTACCTATTTCAATTAAATTTCAGTAATAAAGCAATAAATGAATGTTGTGTTTGTCGAAATTGTAAAAACACCAAAACTATTGATAAGTGGCGGAATGCAGCGCTAACCAACTTTAAGTAGGCATCTACAATGACAAAGAAAAACCCGAACGACTACAGCCCAATTGGATGAAGAAGAAATGTGTGTATGATTAAGGAAATTGAAAGAAAGAAGGCTGAATAAAGATAAATGTACGTATAATGGACGTAGAAAAAACACGTGTTCCAGTTCCTACCTACCTAGTACCTTATGGCCATAGGAGGGAATTCTGTACAATGGTTAAAATTATTTCTACCGTGATTCCGATGAGAGGACCTTCTGGCTCGTAAGGTGATATACCCAGGACTCCAACAGCTTCCAGGAGCCTCGAGGCACAGGCAGGAGTGGGGTGGCAGGGAAGAAATACCTCTCAGTTGTGTTGAGAGCAGCCTGAGAACAGATCTCTCACTTCTGCCCACTTCTCAAGTGCAGATGTAGCTGCGAAACAGATTCCTGTCAAGGTGGAGCTCGATCTCGGAATATAACCGCCTCCAAACTCCAGACACCACGAGACACAGGCGGGAGGGGGGTAGCCTGGTACTAAATCCACCAAATCAGCCAAAAAAAAGGCTCACAAACTGCACTGATTCCGCCTAACAGATGCAGAAAGGCAAACGAAATGCAAATCTGATAAAGAAAAAGCAGTTGACGAGCAGAACTTTAACAGATTGAGTAAATTTTTGTAAGAGGGTACTTCACTTGGAGTAAGTTGGGACATTAATGGTGATTCACTGCCTCCCCGCCGCGGATCGTGAATAGCACCGGGAATAACGCCAAGACTTCTGCCGAATTGCTGGGTTGGTAGACCTGGATATCAAGGTAACGGAGAATATCAAGCCATACACGAGTTGATTGTGACGTCGAAGGATCATGACGTCACCAGGTGAGAGAATGGCGCCAAGCAGTCCAATTTGGATGCTGAGAAAATTATCGGGTTTTACTAAGATTGAATCCTCTAGTTAAATTGATCCCTACGGGTTGCAGTAAATGATTATCAACATTAACAGCTGATTACGCTCGTGCAAATGACGGTATGACAAGTATATTTAGCGGGGAGTTGGCATTACTCTTATCACGAATTGATAGTAGGAATGGCCGGCGTCGGGAAAGGTAAACTGCGGAAACCTGTTGCTGTGTTTAATATGGTGAAATTTAGTGTGGAAATGGTGTAGTATAGAGAATTGAGGTGTCGAGTAATTCGTGAAATAGGAACATAAAGAAAACTACATGGGACGAGTCGTAAATGATGACGCAGGTAACTCATTTCTGTTCAAACAGTACAGGAAAGATAATTGAATATTCTTTTCTTCGTTGGACAAAGATTTAAAACCCTGAGAATTGAATGTAGTTTTTCTTGGAAATAAGTGATTCTTCAGTCGAATCGGAAAACTTCGAAAATTTCAACGATTTTGTAGATTTTCCGTGAATAACAGCCTGTTCATTGTTAGCGAACTCCCAAACATACTTACCTAGTTCACTCCTACCAAGAATCCCGGATGTAACGCACAAAGCCCAGATTTTCTAAAGGTTCTCAAACACTAAGATAGCATAGGTAGGTACACTATCCCTGCTGATTTTGAAAACGTGTAGGGATCTACGAGTACGATTTTGGAATGGAGGATCTAGCCTTCTTTCCACCGAATCCGAACCTATCATAAGTGGGAAATATTTCTGTGTTCCAGATCATAACTATCTAAATCACATTGATGAAGAATAAAATAAAATGAATGGGTCCTATCAACATGATGCTGGTCATTGCGTTTCTTCTTTTATCCCCCCTGCCTCAGGAAATGACATTCACATTTCAAAAGTTACCCTCACTATGTCATATTTTATAGATTTCTTAATGGATTTACATCCCTCCCTGAACGTCGAATTCCAGTTTCATACAATGAATTGTACTTACATGTACCATATTGCCTCACATAGAATCATTAACATGGAAGCCTGCTGGGTAAATATAACACCCAAATTACCCATGCTAGACACTCAACTATAGTAAATGTAATTGCCACTGTTATTTTTCTTCTAGAATATTAACATTTATAGAAACTATATTTCGGTACTTCCATGTACATCATCCCTCCTTTTGTATGTAATACTCTACTCTCTTCATACCTAAATGAATTAATAATCGCTAGAATATTCGCTTCCCGAACAACAACAAGTGATGGAAGTAAATGTTCTCAAAAGAATTCACAAGCTTGAAATGGAAACACCGGTGAAGCAACTTTGGCCGGCTGAGGGAGTTACGAGAGAGTTCCTAACTTATTAGGGGGGTTTCAAGTTACTTGAAACCTAATTCGAGCATTAGCTGTGATTCCTGCTCTAGGCCTCAGTGCTTATCTTAATTGGGCTAATTTCGCCCAATTATCATAACAGCAGATTTATCGATCGGCTCTTTACTCATGTCTGTCAAATCGTTTCTGGAGAGAGATTTATTGGCACAATATGGCACGAATAATATGTGTGCGTCTGACAAAACCATTTAACCTACTCACACTCTATCCCGAAGTGTGGGTTACTTAATTTTAAAATAATTTCATTATTTCGTACGTTGGTGTCATTGTTTCGTTTTAGGTAAGCGAAATGTGAAAACAGGATTAAGAGTTCTTTGTTGTCAAGTAATCTCATCTATTTGGCAAAATATTATGCTGATCATAGAGCATTATTATAATTTTAAGAATAGATGATATCCTAAACGAGAGAGTCACTTCGCGCGCGTTCCATTGATGGTAGTGGATAAGCAGTAAATCTTGCGAGACAATCACGTCTGGGACAGGTTTGTTTAACACTCCGGGCAGGTACGTGTCACACTCACTGATGGTTTTACTCGATCCATCTTCTCTCAAGTTCATTAATATTTATGAATTGCCAACTAACGATATAGAAGCGAGCGAATGACGGGTATCTACTGCTTAATTTCAGTAGCCGATTCTAAGGATTAGAATACAAAAGGAGTCAAGGCGTTAAGTGTAAGACACATCTTTCTGGTTAGGTTGGATTGTCGGAGGCCCGGCATAAATGAGTAATATACCCCTACGTTCGTTTACTTCGTCATTTTCTGCCTATTCTACTTTTAGCATAATATGACTCAAAAATTAATTGATTACGGTAATTATAATAAATCATTCTCGCCTTCGAGATGTCTCCCTGTACTACACAAGGGTGTTTCGAAGAAAAATAAAGTTTTTTCAATCTTTCAGCCCGTACCAACTAATTGCATGAACATTGCTTGTATCTGTCCCATCGGACGAAGAAACATTGAAACGTGAAACGGAAAAAGATGATCTTTCTTTTGAGTTCGGACTTCAACGTATAGTCCATACATCCATACGTGTGGATTTTTTTTCTCAAAATTGTTTTGGTAGGTACATTTATTTTTGGAAGAAATCAAGTTTGAGAGATTAATGTTGTCCAAGGGATTTATCGTAGCAGCATCTATCATTTCCTTTTGAAAACCTTAATACTATAACATCCACCGAAGCGCGTGCTCAGTTTCAAAACCTGTGCTAATAAAGTTAGCTTCCTACACAATTGACTACAACGAATGTATCTGCTGTTGCATACAAACTTTCCGTATATAGTATGAATATTAATTAATAGTTCAATTGAAATGGTAATGTTACCACACGCTTATCAAAACTTTTGTGATCAGCGTTTTTTCCCCATCATTTGGCATTAGCAAGCAGCCATAGCCATGAAGCTTTTATTGCAAAATAACAACTGTATAAAATGAAAACTTTATAAATTGTTACCTATTAATTTTGTTGTTGTTTTAAATGTTTGTATTGAGTGTTTTAATGAAAGTGCATAGTTCTTTGTACACGGATAACAGTTTGCAATGGATAATTTGACAAAATATAGTGGATTTTCCAAATGACGACCAACTGAAGTCAGCATGTGGTGTCTGTCGCATGTGATTGGACCGTAACCTATTGATCGCCCGGATCTCCGGCCTGCTAAACTCGAACTGCGAGAACCATGGTTTTTCAGACACTCGGGGGTTCATAAGACGATATTGGACTCCCACTCAGTGTTCTAGAAATCAGTGTTTTAGTGATCAGTGTTGTAGAAACGGTGTTTTCGGTTGAATGCAACGCAAAACTGTTGCAATAGATATCGGTAGGTAAATAGCCGATGGTCTATTAGGAAGCTTTTGTATCATGAAGTAATTGAATTGGTGACTAGTAAATGTATAGAAGAACATCCAGGCCCTTAACATTGTTAAAATGAGTTATAAGTCCAAAGAGTCCGTGACGATTCAGGGCAATTTGTGGGCCGAACAATGAAGGATCAAATTAGGACGAAAACCTTAAAAATTCGCTGGAAAGTTATTGATATTGTTGAGGATTTGAACCCGGAGATGGTTATATTTTATTAAATATTACTTGATTTGATATGAATGCATTTCTCAGAGAGCTGTAGAATTTAATGAATCCGTTTAAGATCAAAAACCTCATTCCCGAGTCTCGCAGCTTATCCTAGTCTCCATCGTGTTTGATGGCCGTTCAAGAATCAACCATGGCCTTCAAAGACCGTTTCAGCCCCAGGTAACTGAATCTCAGGTAGCTCCTTGAAAGTGGTTTTTTTTTCTGGTCCACTGTTCTCTCCTCTTTACAAAAAAAGTAATTTTTTACCCCTGTTGTTGGTTGCGTGACATCCTGATCCTTTCTTGTTTCTAAAAGCCCTTCAGGCCCTCCGGTGTCATTTGTCAAACCGCCCGACTGCCTTTCAATGGGTCATCTGGTCGCGTACAAACCTTCCTTCACGAAGACAGTGCAAACATTACCTATACCATGTCATGCGAGCGATTCTTCTTTAAATTACACTGTTACGGAGGGTTTCTTCTGTTAAATAAACAGTTGTTATTATAATAATGTAAATTAAACTCTTTCCCTCTTTTCATTACTGTAATCCCCCAGAAGGTGCTTGAGTCGGACACGTCGGTTGTGTGATGTCACTCGTTCGTGAAACGAATAAATTTGAATGCGTAAAAGAATCTACAAACATACAGCTATTTTTCCAAACGAACAACTTCTGTCGTTCGACCCACCCAAGCAACCACGACTACAAAATACCCACATTTTTATAAGTCAAAATAGGCTTTATGTGAGCTGTAGTAGGAAAAAGCCGTAAATAAAATCCTTTCTTTGCAAACCTTTAGAAACCCACCGACCCAAGTCAATCTAGCACTGTCACACTACAACGGTATTTCATGATTCTAATGAACGAATCGCAGCTCAGCTGGGAGTTGGGCTGGTCGGGAATTAGCAAATATTGTAAATGAATTCAATACAGTAATAAATATTGTTATCCACACATATCAAAATCTGGGAGAAAAAGTTTTTTTTTCTCAATTTTCTATCTCTGAATATGAGTTGAATCAGATCCCCCTATCTTTTCCGAACAAAACAGAACACATCCACGTCAATTCCGGGGCTAAAGTTATGTGTTTGCATCAAAAGGTAACAAATCCGTTACCTACATTTTTTTTCAGTGCCTTGCAATCGAAATTTCGTCAGACGATAAGTCGTGGGTTTTCAAAAAGGCACAGATCCAAAAAGAAGCATTGCGCCTTCGTCTTGACGTTGAATATTTACACGAGACTCGATAGATGGCAGGCATGACAAATGGAAATATGGAGTCAGGTAAAGTTTTCAATAAAACCTACAGAATGGAGAATGAATTCTTTCCTTTTCAAAAAGGCACAAATCCAGGAGTTTTGATCGAAAGGGCACATTTCCAAAGTGAAAATTGATATACAGCCTCGTGTTTTGGAGAAAATTGATTCATATTCTGAGGCTTCTTTATCTGTGCCTTCTCACACATTACTCCGATGAGAAACTGCAGAAAAATATCTCCACTAATCTGCAAATCGTTTTTTGTTTCACTTCCTGAACATTTTGTTGGAATGGATATGTGCCTGTTTCAAAGTAAGCTCCTCAGTTTGGTCTTGGTTTACTGAAAATTTTTGGGTAAAGTATGGTCATTATTTATAAGTGTTGAATTTATAACTGATTGAATTACTAGCGAATGAAGCAATTTGCATGTGAAACATCCGCCCTTCTGAGTCACTGTCTCTGTTCACCCCCAACTTTTCCGAAATATTCCCCAAGTTTATGGTCAGGAGGGAAGTAAATCCCTTATTTACTGGAAGCAGGCTCGCGAGGAAAGCCTTGAAAAAGTACGACCCCCCCCTCCTCCCTATGCAATTTATATAAGTGGCATGGGAAAGAAGGGCACGAGAGGGAAGCAGGAAGAGCCGAGAAGTTTACAGAATCGGTTTTACAAGGGTGGCGAAGGAAGGAGGGATAACTTTGAAGCAAATTGCGTTTAAAGTGTCGCATGAGCGATGGGCCACGGGTTCGGAGGATCAGCTGGTAAAATACTCGCGCCTTGAGAAACTTTCGAGCCCAAACACGCTACTTGCTCCCGCCCTTCGTTTACACCATCTTCTCAACTTCTTCGCTTAGTTCAACTTTAAATTCCCTTCAATGACCTACCTAAAACTATACAACAAAATCAATGAAACTGTCGCTAACAAACAACTGACAGAAATACTGATTATACGGATCATGATTATGTGAGAAATAGTACTTTATGGAGAATATAAATAATAATGTGCAACTATTCGGAGGCGCTTAACAATAGTAAATTGTTCAAAATTCTAGAGAATTGAGTGAATTGGATGATTTCGTATCGGTATGTGATTCCACCACTTTTGTTTCTTTCAAAGCACGGATTTATTTGGTGGATATCAAAGTTTAATCAGCAATGGATACCAGGGGTGAGACTTCGGAATACATAATTAAGAACGCTCTCTTCAGTTACAAATAAATTAACGACTCCTCGAAGCTTTGAATTTCTTCATCCCTACTTAAAATACTCGGACCAATCTTACATTTTCAATCGTAAAGTTCCAAGTATTTATTTAATGGCCCCACGATTCGTAAGCAGCGTGATTCCAATCATCTTCAGACGACCCCGTTTATTCCTGACCTTCAGTAATTTTGCAGTGAATGTCGCATTACGTTGAGACCACTCGATTAAGTGTAATTTATCACCGGTGTGGCCTCGATCTTCTTATAATCTAGTGACTGCCAGCAACTTGAACCCACCGATCACTCAATATTCTAACAAGGAGGCGGTGGAAAGTGTAGTTGCCCCTTCCAAATGTTGAAGCGATTATACCTGCACCACCCGAGGATTTGTCTGATGCTAAATGCGTCAGGTTTATACTCAAGAGTAGCAGTTTCAAGATTCGGGAATGGGATACTATCCGTATCCATCACAATTTCCATATACAATTTTCTTTTTATTACAGTCATGTTGGTATGACTACATTTAGTTTATAACGTACATAATGTACGACTCGTAACTACATAACGTATTAAATTGAGGCATTTACCTCGTAAACTGTAATAGATGAATACATAAATGTTTTTCAAATCAAATTAAGGAAAATACCTTTCTCACTTGAATGGTTTTGTTTTTCCTTCTAATGCTGTTACTTATTGTAGATATTTTACAATATTTGATTTAATATTGTTTGTGCCGCAGTACTTACCGTTTTCAAAATTATGATTTTGGCCAGAAATCACGGCTTTAAGGGAGCGTTTAATGCCGAAAGTGGAAGTTAGTTGTTCAAGGAGTTTAAGCGCAAGGATTGCTTGTATTTCAAGAATGTGTCAACCCAATAAAAACAGCCAACACTTCTCTTTTGTTCAATTAAATTACAATCAAATGTTATCATTTCCTGGAAAACGTCTACAAACAATGTATTAAAACTTTCATGAATTGTTGAACAAAATTGTGCTGATAAATGTCTCCGAGTTTTTTCAATTGGTTAAAAACCCAAAAATTGGTCTGTACTTGACGATATATATATTTGAGTTTCTTTGTCGTACATTTGGTTTCTAACAATTAGTGTGCTGTTCAAATTTTAAATCAGCTCAACATAATTTATAGTAGAGCTTAGCGGTTTTAAAACTAATGTCCGTTCCTGCGTATCATTTAACTCTAGTCTAAATGATGACTAGGGATGGGGGAACACGCACAAACACCCATACTGGTCGTCATGAGACAAAAGTTATTCAAAATAGTCCATGACAAACCGAAAAAAAGTCAAATTTCTGATTTTGAAGACAACAAATTGTTTATTTAACAATGTAAATTAAATCAATGCATCTGTCACCTTTAGTTATGCTTTGAATCAAAATTTATCCATTTATTTTCGCCTCATGAATTTTTCGATTTACTCAGAATCGAGAGAAACATTGAAAATGGAAAAAATTGCATGTGCAATTACAAATTAATTTGAAGGGAAAAGATACAAAAGAAAACAACTAAGGATACAAACGGAAAAGATACAACTTTAAAAATAATACTCTTCTTCTTGCCCACTAAGGTTCAAGTTTAGCTGAAATTGTGTTCCCTGGTGGAGTCTTGAGTCAAATTAAAAAAAAATAAATAATATTATAATTTAAAATATCGTGGGGTTCCGGGTAAGAGTGACCAAGTAACATTTTTTTCAAAATGAGCTTTTTTTGTCATTCCGGTACTAAGGAACGTTGTCTACTGTGTGTTGTTGCTAAGTACGTTATCTTCAAACTGATGTGTAAGAAATACTTGCAAATAAATTTTACCTGCCTGACCCAAAGAGTTTTATGTGACCAAATGGCATTTGAACTCAACCACAAAACACGAGATGGATTATAAATGTACTCTCGCTGGTGCATGTAAATGTTATCAATTGCCATTTGATCACTTTTACTGTGTAAGATTTGTAAGATTGCATAGTGGGCAGGTGAAAATGACCAATTACAGTGATAGGTAATGGATAACCTTTTCTAACAGAAATAGGTATATCATTGTTACTAGATGCTTGGCAACACGATAAATTAACGAAAAAACTATTGAATTCCTCAATTTCATGTAACTATGCGACTTATTTTCGAAGAATTGAATTGACCAAGTGAGTAAAGCTTGAAACTCCAGGCAGGTAAAAATGATCAAATAGAGTTTTCCGAATAAACAGCTGTTATTTAATCTGAAGTGAATTTTGAAGCACGATATGAGAGGAGGGCACTAGCTAACTACCTATAGGATAAAGAAAAATCGAAACATAGTCGGATGAGACATCACACAACCAGTGTTCGTAAGATGAAAATAGGTGAAACTTCGCTCCCCTGTAAAATTTTGCAAATGTTACTTGGTCACTTTTACCCGGAACCTCACGATATACTTTCTGAATAAATCGATGGACAAAAGAATGGAAGAAACACAGGAACCTCGCCTACTTATATTGCTATTAAAAAAGGAAATAATATGAGTTAAGTTAGAAGATGGAAAAAAGAACAGTTAAGATAGAGCAAAGATGTTTCTTAAAAGAAATTGAAGATTTATAATCCCTAATGTTAATTTTGTTAGTATATACAAATTTTAAAACTGCATATAATTGTCAGTCCGGCAGAAGGATGCGATGTTAAAAAATGACGTTAATCCTCAATAATGGGGGCAAATATTCATCTTTGTTAAAAATTTTGTTAGTATTAAAATCAGAACAAATTTTAATATATAAACTCTAATTAAAATTTTATTTGATTCCCAACATTTCAAGAATTTAATGTCAACACAAAAAGTTTAGAGAGACACTTCAAATATTCAAAGAGAAGGTGATCAATAAACAAAAAATGAAGGTTTTACGAGGCACAACAGATCTGATGTTTCAAATTCTGTTCAGGTTAACTATTTGTTTGTAAAGTGGGTATGAGTATAGAGGAACTAAATTATTTAATCTCACTACCAAATAAAAAAAGATATTAAAGCATGAAGAAAATTCCAGTTAAGTTAAAATGTGTGTGAAGTAAAATTATGTTTTTAGTTTTCTTGAAAATATTTTTATAATGAAATAGATGGAAAAAACAAACTTTGAAGGATAGTATATACAAATTTTTGATTGTAATGTTTGAAAAAGGTTCTACGCTCAGACAAATAGTAGTTATTTTGATTCCATTAAAAAATTTTCAAATGTTATAATTAGAAAAAAAAGGTACAGAATAGTAGATACCCATAATTGTTGAGCTGGAAAAGGAAAAATAAAATTTGCTTAGTTATAACCTCATGTTATTCAAAAGAAAATTGGCCACTGGTGGCCATTGGTTATCAATTTCGGTCGGACGGCTTAAAGGAATTTACTTCCCCGGCGTTGCTGAGACGTACCGTTTAGTCCGAGTTCAGCTCCGTAAGCGGAACATAAATCGGAGCGAGCGGACCGCCTCCTGACTTGAGAACACCAAACGGCGAAGATAAGACGGGGCGGGAAGGATCGACGGGGGACGAAAACGCGTCGCGGTGTCAGCAGCTCCCGCGTGATATACGCGCGCTGGTCACGGGATGCCGCAGTAAAAACGGGGGACTCCGCCGGCTTTCGAGGATTCACTAACGCTATCTTCTTCGATCCTCCTCCCTTCAACTTTATTTAAAACTACAATGAAAAGAAGAATAAAAAAAAAAAAAAAAACAGTTTTAAGGTCGGTAACACGCCAGCGGCTAACGCTATCGGAGGAACCGAACTAAATCGTTCACGGCTTCTAATCGGTTTGAAATATCTTGGAGTTCTCGAAAAAACGATCGGGGGGGTTCCTCCGTTTTCGGTTTTGGTAGAGGCGCGGAGGTGGTCTAACACGTATAACAAGCATCACTAATCCCAAGTCATCCTTCATCTAGCCCCGTTCATCGGTATCGCGATAAGTAGTGGCCATAACTCCGGATTAGTGCGTGTCTAGGATTCGTCGGGTGTAGGGGCCTTTCGTTACGGTTACTATCTCGAAGATATCGTTCCAAATCAACGGGACAAGCGTTTTGCGATAATCCAAGAATTCTATCTCCAAACGGGCAATGCCGAGTTACTGGGAAACTGACAAATTTATTAATTTATTTTCGGGATTTATATCCCTTTCACCAAAGCGAATATACAATTCAAACATTGCTACCCAAGGAAAAAAAAAACAAGATACAAAATGAAATAAATCCAAGGCTAGATGTCAAGAAACACAATTGGAAGGATACAATACAATACAAAACAGAAAAGTCATCGTCGATACACCGACTATCTATTTGCTTCAAAAAATCGCACCACCCAAGAGTTCTGCCATGTTTTCTCACTATTCTTTGTGTGTTCACAGTCAAACTCGCCTTATTTGAAATATTTTCCGTAAATTCATAAGCTGTTATTTTTATTCGAGTGCTGGTTAAGTTTCTAGCGAGCGTTTGATAATTTCCATCCTCCCTGGATAGATTCGATGCAAGATGAAAAGTGAAACAACCATTATTATTGCAATGTTTTGATTATGAAATGGATGTATTCCTGATTGTCTACGATCTACTTCGGCCAGTTCAATTTTCTGGGTGTTCAAATATTATGTTATTGTAAAATTTCTCATACGTTTAGAATTTCGGTAGATAGTACATAATTGTATTATCCAAAGAGCACGCGTTGTCGTTGCCCGACCTATTTCATGATGTTGATGTACACTGTACATCACTGTACATTGTACAGGGCGTCCAGCGTATGATGCAAAAAAACTTCGCACACGTGTTCTACAACTAGATTCTAACAAACAATGCCTCTCAGAGTTTTTTTGGGGGGGTTCGTTTTCGCGTTATTTCACATTTGAGATTTTTTCGTGTTTTCGACCTTACCTCACTAAAACGGCCGCAACTCCGGCGTTTTCAAAGTATTTGCAAATCTAAGAATGCCGTTGGAAAGAGCTTTGAATTTCCCATCGTTTCAGCTTTTAACAGTAATTTTTTAAAGGTAACTAGAGGGCAAAAAATGAGCCTGAAAAGTAAAATTTGTCAAATTTCGGAAAAACATCTTTTTTAATGGCTCTTAGGCCTCCTTAATTTTGATGATACGTTTGAGCTTGTAAGCTTAAAAAATGCGCAATAGTCTCAGCTTTCCAATGGTATAATTAGTTTTTATTTTTTAAGAGGAACTTTTTTGAGAAAATTAAGATTTTATGCAAAAAACGTGTGTTTTCAAGCACATTTGGTTTTGTTTTATTCGTTCGAATATCCCCCGTTCTCGCGGATGCAGAGGGTCGCTCGTCTACGAATGGAGTCGACCGCACAATGAAGGTCGCGGTGTTTCTGGCGGATCAGATCCCCTGCATGGTAAGTATTAGTGGCTGAAATCAAAATTTCCAAATTTCGCCGGTTTGGAGGTGTTTTTGATTTGTGGACTTGTTACGGATTTGTTAATGCAGCTCCTAGACAATGCAATATTTGATTCCCTCATACTCTAGAATTCGGTCCACTAATTGGTCTCTCGACTCAATTCTGACCTCGGATTTCAAGTTTCCCCAGAAGTAGGAATCCAAGGGTGTGAGGACAGGACTGCGTGGTGGCCACCGGACTGGTCCATTTTGGCCGATCCACCTAAAAGTGAACCACTAGCCCGTCAGCTCAACAAAATTAGATAAATGAGAGAATAGGGTGAGGAGTATGGATGTCATTACTCGTTATATAGGTTAGTTATAACCTATTGTCAAACATTTTGCGTCTGTATCTGGCAATGTAGGAATAACTTGTATGTTCTTTGAAGTATTTTAAAAGCCATTGATAAAGACCAATATGGATTTATACCAACTAGGTATTAATTGATAATAGTACATACTATACCACTCTTAGTAATCAATAAGGATCTATGTAATTAATTTATTTTAGAATCTAATATGTTTGAGATGTGTTTCATCTTAGTAATAGATTGATCTTGATTTTTAGATTTCTAATTCAGTTTTCCTTTACAGGTACGTTGCGAGACCGTGTTTCCCATTAAGTACAAGTAACTCCATAAAACGAGGTAAAATTCATAGCGAACTAATTCGAATAACGAATTACGAGGAGTATCACCACAAATATTAACATGTACAAGTTACATATCAATTAAATAGGTATGTATTTTCATTCGAAAGATTGCATTTTTATCAATTCGTTTCTCGTTTTGGATAAAAATGGTGTAAACTTGAAATAATGTGACAATTTTGTGGTCTTTTGCTCTCGGTCTCTCTAAGGCAAAATATTTAGGTATTGGGTTCACGGCAATACTCTCACGATCTGTACAAGTTGAGATTGTAGTTGTCAAAAATGTATTTGTAACCTTGTATCAACCCCGACATATTTCTATACATTTTCCGTTCCATGTTCGTTTGAGGCTTGTCTAGGCATATGTTTTACATGATTTTGATTATAAATTGATTGCTTAATGTGATGTAATGGGAGACGATATTGATGAATGGTAAACAGCGCAGAATGTGGTATTTCTTTTTTTATTAGGCTGAAATTACATAAGCATGTGCTACCTTTCTACGAAAAATCGAGAATCCTTAAAATCATAGAGAAAATTGAATGTTCAGTACCCACAATAATGTAAACAGGTTAAAAATGATGGTGATTTCACCTTTTTGAAAAAAATTGTATTGCATTGTAAAGGAACAAGAAATGAATTACCACAAATACCATCACATAGAAATCCCATGTACAATAAATAAAACTACACTATCAGGCAAAACGATGCTCACTTACCGAGAACTTTTTGACACTACGATTTATGTAGCATCATTTAAACAGAAATTTTGTGCTGTATTACAGCAAAAATGCCAGAAAACGTACATTTCGTGCAATTTGATTATTTACATTTTATAACAATTTTAAATTAGGGGAGATAATAGCATTTTTGTGATTTTTCTTTTGAATGTAGATAAATTGAGGGATGTAGACACTGTGAAAATCGTATAATCAGAACATTTATCAATTGTGAGATGTGATTGTTACTTGAGGAGAATTCAAGCAAAATTCAACATGTCCATTTTCTGCCAGAATAGATTTTCTTTCAATTTTCTAGTGACTAGGGCACATTTTTACATGTTCCAGAAGTTTCACCAAGTTGTTTTGTGCACGGTAATGACGTTGCTAAACGTAGCTGTTTCAATCAAAACACGGTCTGTCCATCCTGCACTTTGTAGCTATTTTTTTCGTGTTGTTCTAACGAAAAATCTTCACCTCCACTTCCAGGCTCAGAGCCATGTTGAAACTGATTTTTTCAAAACTGGACTTGTCCTCATCAGCGGAAATAACGTTTTCTGCTCGTGAGCACAATTTTCTTGCCTGCATATCGTGTGTTTGGGAGGGTAGGAAGAAAATTTTAGAAAAGTCGATGTGAGTTATCACATTCGCCTCAGTCCTGAGCAAAACGTTCACATTTACAAGGATTTTGGAACCGTGCAGCAGATCGGAGAGAGTTGGTTAGTTTTTGACATAAAAGAACTTCAGCGCTTGTGCCAGATAATGAAAGGCATATCCTGATTTTCGATCAGGATATCCACAGTGAAAGGTCTGATCGTAACAAAATTTCGATTTTGCGTTCACTTCAAATTCGACACTATAACTGAACCTTTTTGAAGTATCATGAAGAAAGGAAAGTCAGAGGAAAACTTGCCAGCTCTAGCACTGATTCTTTTACCAACCCACTAGCAACTTTTCTTTAAAAATAATTTTGTTTTTGCTTGAAAACTTTGTGAAAAAAAATTGACAGGTATTTGGGGAATGGTCAAAAATATTTGGGTAGAATTGACCTTAAGATCCCTCATTTCCCGATAGTGTTTTGAATGAAAGTCAGGAATTTCTCTTTCTTTGCTTGTTAAAATATCTGCATGATCATACCCCTTAGAAAGTGATTTGGACAAAAACACAACAACAAATTCAATTTCCCCGAAAAATGGTTTACGTTTCAATAGGAATGAATCTCAATAAATCATTTTCCGTTGTTCTCCGAAGATTCCTTCATTGATTTTCACGAAAAATCCATCTTGGTTATTCATTCCAATTTAAAGTTTTAAGGGCTGTAAAAGTTTTGTCTCAAAACAAGTCTTGAATCGGCCTAAATATTTACCTATTTGAAGAACAATTCATTAGGAATCGAATGAGCCCTTCCCCACGTCCGTAGTCAAAATTCCTGATGATGGCCCGATTTATGGTGCCAACATTTCGTTTTTTCGTTTATTATTTGACACTGTCTTCCACATGTTTCGATTCGAGTTGTTGAAAATATCTGCAGTTAATTGCACTGATAATTATAGACAATATTATTACTGGGGTTTATTATTCAAATAAGTATTCTTTCACCCCGTTATTTGAATCTTACTAAACTTAATGATGAATTTTTGCATTTGGACAAAACAGTTGATGATACAACACGATACGGGACAAAATATTTATAGGTTTTTATATGAATTCGTTTTGAAAGGGTCTTATGTTGGGAATTCGAGAACAGATTCACGTGCTCCATCCTCTCGGACAACCCCAGTGAAAGAATTTTTTTTCCACAAAATATTTATAAGAATGAATTCGTTGTAAGGATGTTACGATGAGTCGGTATTCGAAGACATGAATCACACGGACGTATTATGCCTTCTTACCACGGATTCACAATTCCCCTGTCAGATTAATCAAAGGGGTTCGCAAGTTTTAGGCTTCTGAAAATGTTTGAAAAGTGGATAAATCGAATTTTGCTTGAATCCTCCTCACTTTATTTATCATTTTACTAATATGGTTCCAAGTTTTTATTTTTAATGGATGTTTTTAAAGCTATGTAGGCATTTTTTCCTGTCTTCCCCATCTGTTATCCACCCCAGTCAAGCTTTTAGCTTCCCTCTCCTATTAACGGCTGCGGTTGTTGATCGGAAGCTCCCCGGTGCCTCCTAATTAAGACATAAAGTTCTCCCCAGATGAGATGGTTATCTTCACCGTCTCGGGAATCATGTAGGCAGGTACCTGATGAATATGTTCGGTCCGATCCCGAGATTAGAGCGGTTAACTGTACCGTTTCTCTGACAGTTGCCGTCGTCGGTATTAGGTACGAGAAATTGTCAGGCTATTAACGTGTTGTTTCGCCGGGGTTGGAAGTCGATCAAGAAGAGTTTTTAGGCGGCAAAAACCCTTCTGACGATGCTAATAGAGGGGGGAATGTAATTTAAAAGGGAAAGACCTCGAGAGGGTGCTGTAGGGGACCACCCAGTTGCCTGCGCCCTCCAGCTGCGTCGCGCGGGGAGGATTGCGTTTTGACCACAAATCAAACTCTTCCCTCTCAGCAGGGGGCTGTATTCGTGTTCCAAAACTTTCCCCTTTTTTCACCTCTGCGCTTTTTCTTACCTCGTGTCAAAATTCCTGTTCTTGTCGCAACATAACCCGCAGTAGTATTGAACCAGCCATTTCTGTCACCAGGAAAAGCTATTGAAAAATTCTGAATAAAAATTGTTCAATACCATCAAAATCGTAGTTTTTACGGCATTCTATCGAGCTTGAAAACTTCCGAAAGGAGATATGACGCATCGCTATTATTTTTATTTTTAT
This sequence comes from Creontiades dilutus, assembly GCA_031894815.1. NCBI lineage: Eukaryota > Metazoa > Arthropoda > Insecta > Hemiptera > Miridae > Creontiades > Creontiades dilutus. The sequence goes on from JAVIWC010000391.1 coordinate 560,573, forward strand.
TCATCATACAAAATTTCATTGTTTCGAAAAATTTTGTCATCTTGCCCAAAAACAGTTGTGCAGTTGTGAATAGTTTGAGAGAAAGCCTACTGAAAATATTACACTAACGTTTAGTAATGTTGTTTAGTGTGGCTTAATTAGACAGCCTTATACTATGGTTATGTGGGCTCGACGACCATTGAGTGTTCTGTAGTAACATCTGTTGTATTCAAAATAACTCTAACCATCACAATATCGATGAAATTAAATAAAACGTTGCTAGCCCCTCTATGTATCTCAGGAGTTGATATACAAAAAGCTATTGCCTAAAAATAGTTGTGATTGTTTGAGAGAGTAGTACAATTATTATACTGAGGTTTAGTGTATCTAAATTAAACAATTATTATTTTCATTCATGATATAGAATATTGAATAACTCTGGCATCTTGCCTAAAAACCATTGTGATTGTTTGAGAAAATAGTGAAAAATTACACTAAGGTTTAGTGTAGCTAAATTAGACAGCCTTCTTCTCTGTTCTGTGGAATTTTCGAATATTCAGTGCTCTGTAGTAACATCTAATGTGTTCAAAATAACTCTCAACACCAGCATATCGATGAAATGAAATAAAACTTTGCTAGCCCCTCTATGTGTCACAAGAGTTGATATACAAAAAATGGTTGTTGTTCATTAGAGGAGAACAAATCGATTAATGTGCTGCGATCACTGGTTTTCTCAGAGCCATTGAAGAGCCAACTGTTCATATCAAATTTGAAAAACAATTAAATACTGATAATAATAAGAATAATAAATAATACGTATTTGTACTAATAATACAATCGTTAATTCAAAAGTTTTTGATTTCAACTTTTTGGGCTGATGGGAAGAGATTCCGAAAACCTATCTCAACCTGATATAAGTTTATTATCTCAGTCTCTTATTCATAAATATAAGTGTGTTATCATTATACCGTTATGTGGGTATTGGGGATAAGAGATATATTTTCTCTCTTTTTTGCTAAATTAAAAATGCTGCGAAACAAGAACTTATTGTTCCTGTATTAAATCTCTAACCTGAAGACATGACGATTGATAAAATCAATATTGACGATGTTCGGCAAAATAAATCAGCGACTAACTACTATGAAAAACTCCGTGTCAAAATTGAAATGAAATATCGGAAGTTATAATAATTATAAATTATTTATGAGCTTATTTATAGAATATCGTTCGAATTCAGGGTAACAGACATTTCATATCATAATGACATTAAAAAAGAAAAAAAGTGAATGGTGTGAATGATTGAGAATGATGATTTTTTAAAATCATTATGATTTTATATTTCATGAAATGAAATTCATAATTAGGTAAGTACTATATAATAGTTATTAGATTTTAGTTTTTCAATAGTTACGAATGGACCATAAGTTGTCGGTCAGTAGATAAAGGAAGTGAATGATTCACAGAGAAAATTATGATGATACGCTTACTTTTGCCTTGATTCACTTCTTACCAAATCATGCAATATTTGTCCGAGAATCAATATGCTCGGTACCTACCTACTAGCAACAGGTTGTCTATTACATTATGAATTTCCATAATTTTGTGGTAGTATTTCAGAGCCGGGATCCGATAAATAAATTACTCTAGAGGGTCATTAAATGTTACTTTTATTTGTCCTTGTTCAATTCAACATTATTTCGCTCTCACCTTCTCTATCTATATCCGTTTTGGTGGCTCGAGAAAGTGACCCACCAACCATCAAAACCAGAGTTCATCCACTCCGTCACAAAACCATCACGCCGTTCGTCATTAGAGCTCAACAAGCGTGACAAGTCTATAATTAATCGAATGACGCGTGACTCATGTCTTGGGTCGATACGTCAAACTTAAAGGCTACGGAACGAGCAATTTCCCTCCGGGGGTGATATCAATTTTAGAACAGGGTCTAAATGAATTTATGATGACGATCGCTGAGACCGCAACTTTGTTCGTGGAACCAAATTGATAATATCGAGGTTGGGCCGTTTCCGGGAAAACGTGAAGGGATTGCTCCTTCTTCGTATTTTCCGCCAATTGGTGACTCAAAAAAAGACACGGCACGTGGATCATTTCCCACAATTCGACAGTTCCCACGAGAATCGATGATCATGCATATTCATATCTCTTGTGTTTTGCAATTCAATATCTATACGGAATTGGGGTTTCTAGATAAACTTGATGCTGAGAATGTGTCAACTCGAGACGTTGATTTGGGCATTAAAACATAATATCCCCTTTTACCTCTCATTAACCCTTCAGTTATACTAATGCCCATATAGGAGCAACAATGGACCGCAGGGACGAAAACCCCTTCCCCGCCATGAGGTGGCAACACCACAGAGACTCTTTAACTCAGCCAACTATCCCTCATTAGCAGCCCCTTTCAATGTCCCCCTCCTAAAGCAAGACGTTTTAGTTGTTTTTGTTGAAAAATGTACTAATTTTTTGTGAGATTCAAAATGTTGTTCTGAGGAAAACAAGTCCAAATTTCATATTAATCGGTTCAGGAACACCTTATCAAACAAGTGTGTGGCTGTATTGCAAAAGTGTAATAAATGGCAAAAAACGCTGCAAATTTGATTACACATGGGTTTATTATTCTTGTGTCGAACTTTATTACACTTAAACTCATGTTTCTTTGATCCAACCCTGTCAAATGGGATGAGGCTCGAAAAAGTACGGAAATAATGTCATTTTGCACCATTTTACCCCATGAAAATGGATTTCCTCGCTCTGGGTCAATCGCACAGGTTTGGGAATTTTTACTCACAATGATGACATCAAATAATCAATAGTAGGTAAATGACACATGAGTTTGACGAAAACCGCCATTGGGTATTTTTACCTACATAACGTCTAGGTATGTTTTTCCAGTTCAAATTTATACTCGTTGTGTCCCTTTTTTCATGTACATCACAATTCTGGTGATGGCATGATCGAATTAACTATTAGATCACATTTGGATTGCATAAGACGCGTAAGTACCGCACCGTAATTAGGGTCCGATGGGAGCCATCACTCTACCTGGAGGCTTGGATTTGATCAGCGTTGCCAGACCCAGAGGTCTTCAGAAAACCGCAGGGTCGCTCCTACCTGGGCAAGAGTACAGCACATCACATAACTTTCCAGGATGTCCATTCATACCTTAATTGAAACACTTGTTCGAACTGAAATTGAACTTTTTTATAGTAAGAATATGAAGAGTCGAGCTCATTTCGTCCGTGTTTAGATTCACCTCCTATTTTTGAAGATACCCATTCGAAATAAACCAAATGAGCCGCAATGATATGGTTTCAAACTACTGTTCCTAAATAAATGTGTTCTATTCCACTATTTTACTCATTTTCAAAGTTCTGTGTTTTATGATATCTTCATAAACTCACTGCCGAATGTTACGGAGTTGATGTATCTTCTATGTAGAACCCTGACTATTGAGGACGCCTCCGTTGAGGGCCCCTACTAATTTTGACCTGAGGGTACTGATGTCAGCATCCTACATTAGGAACAGTATACAAATCCCTGTCTGAAATCTCTTAAGCTACGTTAGCGCAAACTCCAGTATACACCTTTCTCTCTGGATAATTTGTACATGAATGTACAAAGAGAACATTCATAAATTAATGTATGTTCTCTCCAAAACCCAGCGTTTTGACTGAGGTTGCTGCTACACTTACTTCAAACCTCCTCAATTCTTCAAATGTGAACATTTGTGAATGCACTTGTTGATAGTTTGTCAGGATTTTCCTAGCCTCTAAAAAACCCATAATTTGTGCGAGTTATTCCTTTGACTGGGAGAAAGGTCATAAAATTACTGCGAATGATGAACATTTGCTGGAAAAATGTTCGGAATCTCAACTGCAGCCAAACTTTTAATTAACCTTTCTAAGAGAAGGGGTTGTGTGTATGAGTAATCAGAGTGAACCGACTTAATCAAATTATGAAATTTTAATTTATCAATTCCTCATTAATTAGTGAATTTCACCTTATACTGAAGCATTAAATCGTAATTAAACTTGTAAATGAGTGCGTGAAAATCTGTTTAACGGGTGGCTTTGAGTTAAATTCCCCAGCCTCTGTTCTGCGAGGCGCATCCTTTTGCGCAGCACGAGCTTCGTAATGCTTGGGAAAAGACGGCTCAAACGAAGTCGTTAAGTGGGTAATGGCATTCCTGCGAGGACTGCAATCAATCAGAGAATCGCCTCCTGGGCTTTGTCAATCCTAAAGTAGCCGCTGACCAACGCACTCCCACTCAGACGGTTCATTTATCATTCCTCTCTACTTCTCTTTCACTATCTCATAAACCTTTACAATCGGAATGATCTTTGGCAAAGCTGAAACGAGCTAACAGGTTCATTAGTGATTAACTGTATAAAGAAGACACTAACCACCAGCGTAATTTTCCTCCTCTTTCTCCGAAGCGAATGCACGTAATTACGTTTCGAATGTTCTCGGTATGAAACAGTTGCCTTTCGTTCCTCCCTAGTGTCTTGCTATTCTTCTATAAGCACCCCACAATGCTGCGATCTGAGAGATTAACGCCCTACAACACGAGATTCGTCTTAGAAGGAAATGTTGTTAATCCTAAGCACCGCCTAACTATGTCAACTAGAAGCCCTCAATACCTTTTGTTTATGCTTCACAGGCACCTTAGTCCTGAACTTAGATTCCCTAGTGTTGTTAGCAGAAGTAAATATGAAAAGTTAATTTTTTCATGGATGATTTCCAAAGGAAACGTTTCGTTTGATGTATACTTTAGGAGCATTTATTGTTAATTACCGTATCGTTCATTCTTTCTGGTTATTTTTATGACATTTTAAGTTGAGATGGACATTTAAATTCAGAAATCTTTAAACAAGCAGCTCTTGCCCAACGCCACAGGCACCGCCTACAGTTGGGCAATATTATTCAGTATTGTAATTCCATCTATTTATTGCCGATGATGTTCTAAGAATAAACGTTTCTCTCTCTCTCTCTCTCTCTCTCTCTCTCTCTCTCTCTCTCTCTCTCTCTCTCTCTCTCTCTCTCTCTCTCTCTCTCTCTCTCTCTCTCTCTCTCTCCCTAAGACAACAATATTCTGCCTATTACCGATTCCAGAAAACTGATTTTGAGATGCTTCGGGACCCAACTCAACCGATTCGGCGACCAAAATTACTTTACAATCCTGGCGGATATTAGATCGCTACGGCTTCAAAAATTTATATTGACCAAAGTAATCGTCGTATGAACATGAGGGAGGTTTTAAAATTATTGTTAACAATTCTAATATAATAAAAAAGTATTTAAAAAAAAATCTGATTTTTGGTTTGTTTGTTGGGTTTTAACCCCCTTAATAGGACGATGAAAAAACGTGGTATTGATGTCCCACTTCTTCCTCAATATCGTGTGTATGCTGAGCGGTAAATTTCTGGAAGCATTTCGGCACAAAAAGCGACGTGGTAGGTAGGTTCACTTTGCCAGCCTTCCCTTTTTGACATGCCTCTTCGCTTCTTGATCCGAGCAATCCTTGCTCCCCTGAGGGCCAGCTCTGAAACCCGTTCGTGCCGCTTTACGCTCACAGTTTTGAAATGGACGAAGATTGTTCTCGTCAGCTGACGGCCTGACGCTTCCGGCGATCAGTACTCGTTGCCAAGATACAACTAGAATGTCGACATTCCACATTCATGTTCATATCATATCTAACTAGTATGATGATCAATATGACATGAGTTCAGCAAGTAACTCTTAGTCTATATATCCCTTCCACAGCAAGAAAGTGAGAATGTTATGTTTCAACATCGGTGCTAATACCCTTGAAGTTGCTGAAGGTGTGTGGGAGTAAATACTTTTCATATTCACATTGTTAATGAAAACGTAATATCCATTACGTCAAAAGTTCCCCAGGCATTAAAGTTTCTTACTCATAACATTGAAACTTTCCGTGTTACGAATAGGATGTTTCAGGTCGCTATTTTGCTCGCTTATGTATTGTTTGATCAACTTCTCCTTTCTCTTTCTAAGGTCAATGAATTCATTTGATAAGAGCAACGCAAACGGGGATCGAGAGAAGGAATTTTCTTTTGTCGTATGTTCTGTTAGTATTATGAGGAGTAAACTATGTTTCAGTTCTTATTTTTAATAATGCGATCTTGTATTGGGTATTCGTGAAGTAAGTACCTACCTCTTAAGATTGATTTCATGAAGAGATTATTTTGCACCTGGCTTCAATCGTTTCTTTCATCGATGAATTCAGTCCAGACTATACTTGTTTTTCATGGGACAACAAAGTTCGGAGATCCAAATATATCCAATTGACTGGGGTAGAATTTAATAGTGATTTTTATTATTTAATGCTATATTGTTACAGTTCAACGAATTTAATTTTTGCTCATGTACATTCGATTCACATAGCCATGTGGCAATGAAATGCGGAACAGATGTGGTCTACATACAACCCAAAAAAGGTAAAAATTAGTGCTTTCGCAGGCTCAGTGCTTTGTGAGGACTGCAGGCATTTGACGTTCGCGAAAGCTGGAAGAATAAATTATTCTTAATGTAATACGTTTTAACCATTGCAATTATTGAGATTGAATTTTGACCATTCAACTGCTTCAAACCTTTAGATTATATCTATATCGGTGGACTATTGTGGTCGTTCCAAGTGAGGTTTTGATTTGCAGTAGGCTAAATGCTAGATTAAATTTGTTAAGAAAGCTGATCGGAAAAAAAATAATGCGGGAATTCAAGTTTTGCAGATCAATTATGTACTTCGACTTCTTAGTAGACTCAATGCAAAATATTATAAGAAATCATCGGCAGACCATCCCTAATTTACTTTACATCAAAGAAGGCATGTGTTCTCTTTATCAACTTACTCTTGTGATTGTTTTCTTTTAAATTTTAACAAGGATGAATGACTGTTGATTGTCTGTAAATTGTACAGGTTTTTATTTGCTGAAATCCAACCGGCTGGTTTTGCACCTACGATAAAATCACCTCATCCGGATTTTCGAACCGGTTTTTCAATTTATCATTCACATTAGATTCAAATTGATAAATGGAGATTTTTACATCGTGAAATACGTCGTAGATGATGGCAGAAATCCATTTGAGGATCACAAGAAGCAGCTCAATATATGGAAGCGTTACTTTCGTCTTGCGTAAGTCAGTTTTGCAACCGTCAGCCTCTTCATCACAGAATGAAAGTGAACAGGCAACAGCTTTTGATTTATGGGTAGAGAAGGGTGAAAACTTGCTACTGCAACACAACATGTAATTCAATCCCGACCAGGAAAGATTTTTTGTTTTTGATCGACTCGGGAGAGTAAGAGAGCAGGAACTTATCGGACCTAAATTATAGCGACCACAGAAATCATTTTATCTCGAACAAAATATTATTCCACTCTCATGTTGATTTTATGGATTTTCAGATATTTAATTTTTTCAAACTCGTATAATGTTTCATGAAGCGATACCTCCTATTATGTAGTGAATAGTTGTAAGAGTTTTTGCTAAGACATATAAAAACTTGAAGAAATAAATACTTGGGTGAAACATGGTGGGTGTGGGTAAACAAATTCATATCCCTTTTGCTGTGTTTCAAACAATTTTTGATGAAGTTGTACTTGTAGAGCACTAAACTTGGCTTAATTTTTTTGGCCTACTCATTGTCGTTGTAGAGAAGCTTTGTAGTCGAGCAGGAAGTATAATTGATGTTTCACTGGTCCTGACCAGATAGAGCCAATTGGTGCAACTAGTACCTGGCGAGGAGTGTGGTACAAGAGGTGAGCGACTGAGCTGTCATAGACAGGCTTTTCTTGGATTAAAATGGTTGACCAACAGGGTCCTAACTGGAGCATTCATATGGTTGGAGTTCAGAGCGACTGGTCCACAGCATGCACCGAGTGACTTGGCCTTGGCATCCGAATTTGAACTCACAATGGACAGAAGGAACCACTTCTAATGGCATGGCCAGAAGTGCTTTATCATCCGTCCATCTTTACGGAGACAGACACGTTAAGCCAATCATCACCTAAAATGAGCGTGGTCGTATCTCGCACCAATCTTGAAATGCTTTTGGACGGACTCAGCAGCACGATCCTTAAAGTGGCTGGAAAGCTAGACTCAGACACAGCACGAAGATAGTTCGACAGATTTGGTGGCGTCGTTTATATTATGAATTTCGTTGCCGTCGGACCAATAGAAGCGCGCATGGCACAAATGAGAAGTTCCTTGTAACATCGACTTTGCGTGATTCATCTGTTCGAGTTTGATACTGGTTTGGCTACTGAGAATTTATCGTGATTTTGCAAGTAATATCTATCGTCACAAGCAATAATAAAATTGTTTGACGATGGCGAAACTCTTTGATTGATGGACCGATTTCATATGAGTAGGGATTGTGTAGGTTTGCTAGATATATGTATATCTTTGCTCTCCAAGGTAGTTAGCTTTACATTAAATTAGGTTAAAATTTGGTTCCGAGCACAGAAACTTTGGAAAATTAAACGACGTAGGATCTGTAAGTATTTTCAAAATGTGGTGCACGAGAAAGAAGTCCATTACACGAGCCGTAAGGGGCTACTTTGGTCTGGAGTCTTAAGGGCTGTATGATCGATCTTCCTAATGGACCGATTTCTGCGAACATGACCCTTACTGTAGCAGGATGTTGCGTTGAACGCCTGGAAACGACGATGGTGGGGGATTGCTCCTCTGACGAGAGGTCTGGAAGTTTTCAACTAGTTGTTTGACTTAAGATCGAAGTTTTTTTGTGGTAAAATAAAATCCTCATAATTGTTTCACCGACCGAAGTCCTCAGTTACACCAATCACGTAAGTTATGATAAACTATATTCAAAAGGAACTTTTGAAAAAAAAATTCCAATCGTCACAGTTACGTACCAGACAAATTTGCTGTGTTCTACCACATTCACATTTTTCATTTGTATTGACGCTATTTTGTTCTGTCAAATTTTTAACGTAACGGGGTTCGGTTGAAACCATTCGATTAATTTGAGAGATGCCTTTCGTTTACAAACGTGAAAACATTAGTGTTAATTCGGAAGTTTTACAATCAGATTCGTGAATAGTTCAGCTCTTTGTACACCGTTGAGGATTGACAGAAGTTGGAGAGAATTGGGAAAGAGACGGAGAGAATTCAGTAATCACATATGACTTTCGATCAGAATTTCATTAAGTTTGATCCGCATGGAGGGATTTTTTAAAATTCGATTTTTGGATTATACTCTTTTTGTAACTTGAACCCACAAAGTTAGGGGGAAGGAGTTGACGAATTTTCTTCCTTGATCTATTTGAAAGTTTCATTATTGAATCGTCAATGACATGTTGATAAACAAATTCATCTCTAAGAATCATTTCCACGATTCAATATTTTCCCGTGACGTTGAGGAAAGTTGTTATTTAATTTTAATCAAACCTAGCCATTCCCAACCTAACCTCGTGATACCCCAAGTTTATTTACCAGGCCAAGCAATGACAACCCAATCATGACAATCCTTAAACAGTAGGATACTTGACCGTAACCTTGAAGAATGGATGCGTATAATACCGCCACATGAAACTAACCGTTTGTTGTACCAGAGTTAGCAGAATACGTTTTTACTTTCCTACTTCAGTAAGCAGTGGCAACGTAAGCTCTCACCATCATTTCCTCTGGCGTCTCAAAGTTGTTAAATCCTTTTCTTTGCCCGTTCCTCAGTTTTCTCCAGAGAGTTGAGAGAGCGAGAGAAGGAAAAAAAAAATACACTAAATCCAAAGCTATAAAAGAGGAAGAAGCTCTTTGCACCTCAAGTCTTCCCTGTTCCTCCCTTCTTCTCTGTTGAGCTAGCAATCACTGGATATCTTTCACTCCAAGCTCCCACCCACAGTTCCATGGCTTCGAAACTTTCCTAACCTAAGTTGGCCCCACCTACACTTATTGCTTCAAACTTTCTTTCCACCGACACTCGTTTTTGACGTTCGCGAACAAATAAAGAAACCTTTCTGTAAATCAGGGATCGAATAGTTGTCAATATAATACCCTAAGAATCTTCAAAAAAGACATCGACATAATAGGGGACTCCAGGGTAACATCATCCATGTAGAATAAATTTTGTATTGGTCACCCTCCATGAGCGAAGCATCTTGGGAAGTCAGGCGGTTCGGTAAAAGTCATAAGTTGCCTTCAGTTCTTGAATTATTTATTAAATTATCTCGTTATAACGCATCTTCTTGTTAAATTTTAAATCACTGTCTCGTATTTTGGGGAAGAGAACGAGAAACGAACCTATTCTTTTAACGAACTTTTCCTCCAAAGTCTTCAAAACTTCAAGTTTCCTTAGGAGGCCAGTCAATTTGTACATCAAACATTGCAAACGAGCAGCTATCTACGATTTTTTCATATGTTGTTAGGACCCCCACTGGTAGTTTACACTCAAGTTTGCAACCCCGAAAACCCTGTGCTAGCGACGTAGTGCGCTAAAAACCACGAAATTTCCACTTTTTTTTCAATTTTTACTAGTCGTGTCTCGGTAACTCTTGTCCTACACTTTTTTTTAAGTAGATTACATTCGCTACAATTTGAGCTCAATCCGAGCGCTGTAGCGGATAGGTACGGAGATACGCCAATTTGAAAAGTGACGTTTTTTTTTTCAAAAAGCGAAATTTTTGTGTTAAGTTCGTATTTCGAGCCTCGAACTGGCAAATTTACTCGTTTAAGGGAAAAGTCACGAGAAAGGAATTTTAAGGAAAATGTAATAAGCTTCAATTTGAGACCAGAACAGAGCCCTCGTTAGCAATATCACCTGTGAAACACGCACACTCCAAAGCTTAGTAGAAATGCATATCATGAACGCAAGCCAATTGAATAATAAACCCCAGTGAAAGAATTTGCAGCGTTTTTTGTTTAAATGTGTTCCCTCCTAATTTGATTTTGTTGAAATTGTAACGACTATTCATTATAAAATTTTGTATGGGTCGTATACTATTTATTCCAGAGCTGTAACTTAAACCCTACCGCACTGCAAAAATATAGTTGCAATTTACTTGTCTAAAATGATTAGCGTTTTTAAAATTGATCAGTCAATTCGTACCGGTTATTACTATTAGTGGTTCATTATGTAGGGAAATCTTTCAGACCGTCTGATCCAATTTGGTAATTATTATTTTTTACCGAAGTGTGATCATAGTTGTTTGCTACCAATGGCAAATGTCATACATCAAGGTGTTGAGAAGTCACTAAGCCCGGAGAACTGCCATAGTCATCCATTGTTAATGCTCATGTAGTTTTTGAATTGTTCTCCTGTTTTACTAACCCCATATATACTCGTACATTGTAAAATACCATCTCACTGAGAATATCTCTTTCCATGGGGAGTTATTTGGGTTGTGGTACAGACGATTGTGAGAAGTTCCAAAAAAGAAAGGTACTGTTATGCGGTACAATGATTTTAAAAAATTCGAAAAAAAAAACATTTGAAGAATCAATACCAAAAGACAAGTCAAAGCTGGTTCTATTAGGCAGCCAAGTGACTCATTAATCTTCAACCCGTGTAATTAATTGGTCAGGGTTCATTTCTTGACCTCTACGTTCGGTTGCGTTAATGAGACAAAAGAAGAAACCGTATAACTATTACAAAACAACTCTTCTGGAGCACTATCTTATCCGATTTAATTTCCATGTAACAAACCACCGCTCCATGAAACTCGAAAATACTTTCTACTTCTTACTCCAAGGCTTCCACACTCTTTACCAAGCTCGAAGTTAAGATTTCAATTCTTTAAATTTATAATTATGGGGTCTCGCGTGAAATCGTGATCGGCCTCGGGGTGGCAGTAATTTATCGGTGGAATGCAATTATCGATACCCCAGATATACCTGTCCCGATGGGGAAAAAGGTAAAAGAAGAGAAGGAAAAAAAATCGTCCACATAATAATTTATGGAAGATAATTATACGAAGTATCATAGTCGCCGACTGCCTCTATAGAGTGAACAGATCTGTATAATACGTGTACGTAATAACCGGTGACCGATTAGGCAAATTTAATTTGCCAGTAGAAAAATACGATAATTTTATAATCTCGCTTCTTCCGAGAATGTTATTGATTCACAAAATAATGAGTGATATAAATTACTTATTCCGCGGTAGTTACGTAAAAGCATAATCCGTAAAGTTCAAATGAAATTAACATAGTGTATAAGTAAGTAGTTGTGTTCTGTAGTGTTGTATATTGATTGGTTTTCATTTTGGGTTTCTATCGAGAGTAATTACAACTGGGCTGCCGAGCCTAAAAATCAAATACCTGTTGAGTAGTTTCGGTTAATTATTCAATAATAAACCATTGTAATCGCTCTTGAAAAAAAAAAAACTCTAACCCGACCCCCCCCCCCCCCCTGAAAATTTCATGGTTTACGTTTCAAAGGGTGTAGAATCCGAATCTGCAATACAAAATTTTCCGTCCGTCCGCCGTACGCCGTACGCATGATTTCTCCCAAACGGCTGGAGCAAAAAATCTGAAATTTTCACGAAAAATCCATGTTGGTCCGGCGACGCCCCAATTCTTTAGCCAGCTCTCTCACTTTAGTGCCCTTTAAGGGTTGTCAAAGTTTTGTAAAATCCCTAAAACCTAAAAAAAAAGTCAAGGCGGCCTAAATTTGTGCTCTTTTTGAAGAACACTCCATGAGGAATCGAATGAGTCCCTTCCCAGGTCCGTAGCTCAAACCATTCCCGCTGTATGGCCCGATTTATGGTGCCAACATTCGCGTTATTTTGGTTTATTATTGTTTTTGTGTTGATATTATTAACCTAGTGACGTAGTGATGTAGTAATGTGGATACTGGAGTGAACGTCTAACATTGTTTGTAGCCGATACACGGGTTGAAGCATTCTGATAACCATAAAAAATAAATAAATAAAAAGCAGATGAAATTACCTCGTAATTCAGATAGCAGACTGAAATGATTACCTTCGCTTCTTCTTCTAAGGAACTTCATGTGTATTTCTCCATTCCAATGTTGAGTCTTAAGACCCATTCGAATTTCCTGCACAAAAAACGTTATCTGTATTGACTAATATTACAGGAAAGATTTTATTTTTTGTTACGATTTATATGAAATAAAAATACACTGCCATGGAGATGGTACAGCAGCTTCCTCGTTACAATCAAAGTGACCCCATTAACAAATAGAAAATATCCGTTATCATTTGAGCTAAATTGAGTCAATATTGTGAAAGGTATACCTATTTCAAAAATTTCACGTTAGCGCATGAGCAAAGCATACCGCTGAGATGAAATTCCTATGGGACATCAAGAGACCTTATCCGCATAATCTCTAAAATTTGAGCTAAATTCATTCAAATTTGTGGCAGTTATGGCTTTAACAAGGAAATGCGGACAGACAGACAGACGCGGAACCAAATTTGTTCAATAGGCTAAGAAACCCAAAATGCGAGTGGAAGTTTTGACAGCAACAATTTTTTGGCTCCCGAAACTGAACAAAAGGCTTCCGCTGCTTCGCAGACTCGGAAGCAAAAAGCTCAAAATTATTGGATTACCCTCGAGCCTCTGTTAGTTCTTCATAACCTCACTTGTAGTTGATTCTTGAAGCTAGGAAATATCCTCAACGCTTCTTATACAAGTATGTGTCAGAAATATGTTCTTTCTATTTTATGTCCAATTCTGTTTCTTTGGTTCCGTTCCAAACCTTTCTAAATGGAAATCGCTCAGAGAACTAATGCGCTGTTGGAGTCGTTGCCCTCTCATCATTCAAGGCTCTTTCACCTTCGCTCTTATACACAAACAATCGTAAAACGTCATTCGCTTCAACATAATAAAGAAATCAAACATTCAAAGAATTGTTATTGAAATGCTAACGAAACAATGGAATTGTAATGATCTACATGGCAGTTCAAGCTAGCCCGAAAATTGAAGCCTTACCAATACATTTTTCATCATTAAACTAAATATCCGGATAGTGAATTGCGTATTCGGTAATAGAACTTGCATATAAAAATTATATAAGATTACTATATGGTATAAGATAAGACACATAATTAGTATCATTGCATATTGGTAGTACTTGGTGCTGCCACACTGCCACTGAACAATAAAGCGAAATACTGACAATCATAAGAGCTAAAAAGTTGAGCCATCAGTTATATTTGTTAACACAGTTGAATTTCATGAATTGATCAAAATCTCCTCGAATCGGCAATAATAATAATGTAGATCACTGGAAAATTTGTACATTCTCATAATTCTTAGTGGATGACATTAGTTGGGAGAAATAGTAAAATAAGTTCGATTCAGCGTATGAGGCCTCGTTTCCGAGCTATTCGCGATTTAAGATTTTTTTCGTGTTTTCGATCTTATGTCATTAAAACTGTCAAAACTCCCTCAATTGTGGAGATACCTCAAATTTGATGACACCGTTGGAAAGAGCGTTGAATTTTCTATCCATTTGATGTCAGAAAACTTATTTTAAATTGCATTGAAGATGGGCGATTGCTGCGCGAAATGGCAGTTTTGTCAAAATCTTAAAATCGCCTGTTTTTCATCTCGCCTAGAAACCCCATGAATGCTTGACGCAGAACTGTGCAGGCCTGATAAAACGTGCGCCAAAATGTCAGCTTTCAACGGTGTATCGTTTTGGTTTTTAAAAATACTTTTAGTTAAGGAAATGGTGTTTAACTGCAGAAAAACAAGTGTTTTCTGTTAAAATTAAGGTTTTTCCAAAAGTCTCGACGAAAAAAAGGTTGGTGGCGGGATATTCGTAACTTTTCTCCACAAAAAGCAATTAGTGTATAGAAAACAGATAGTTTACTAGATAAAGAAGGATCAGTGACTTAAACAATATTATCTACCAATATTTTTTCCTCATACTATCCGATATGTTCGCTAGGGTGTGAGTTGTACACAGGAGGAGTGTGACTCCCTTGCTGCTTCAGAAGCATTACGATTGGCAAAACCGTACACAAAAATCATGTCAACATACTCACTTGTGGTAAAGCTACTCAACTGAAAGCAAATCATCGCAATCCTAAATGAACAAACAATAGCTGTCTCTCGGATCTTCGATTATCCAGAATTTGGCTGGACAGCTTAGGAATGCTGTAGACGCTGTTCACAAACGATCGTTTTCACTCATTAAATTCATTTTCATATTTCATTTTTAAATATATTTATTTATTTTTTTTTTTTTTTTGGTTTATTTCTTAACAATTTTCCTTAAACTCTTAATATGAACTCGAATTACACACCAATATCTTACCATTGTCCGACAACTGGATAAGATGTTCGAGTCGACAAACATTTTATTTAAACTGAATTTGGTCAAAAAGAACAAATTATCAACATTTCTACACCCAATACTACGGCCAAATCAGATTGGGGTTGGTAATACACGGCGCACAAAGCAACCCCTCCTTCAAGACCTGAGGGTCGTGCGGGTCATTGCATACCTTGCCCCTGACCAAGACATTGCCCCCTCCGTAGCTTTCCCGATTTTCAAACATTAGGTCTTTTTTAGTGATACAGGGTGACCCAGGACGTATGCACAATCCGAGTCCTACGTGTTCTACAACTCATTTCCGACTGCGATGAGTTGCATTCATCTTCGAGACTTTTGGAAAAACCTCAATTTTAGCAGAAAACACCTATTATTCTGCAGTTAAACACCATTTCCTTAACTAAAAATATTTTTTTTTAACCAAAACGACTACACCGTTGGAAAGCTGACATTTTGGCGCACGTTTTACCAGGCCTGCTCAGTTCTGCGAGATGAAAAACAGGCGATTTTAAGATTTTGACAAAACTGCCATTTCGCGCAGCAATCGCACATCTTCAATGCAATTTAAAAAGTTTTCTTACATCAGACAGATAGAAAATTCAACGCTCTTTCCAACGGTGTCATCAAATTTGAGCTATCTCCGAAACTGAGGGAGTTATCACAGTTTTAATGACTTAAGATCGAAAACACGAAAAAAATCTTAAATCGCGAATAGCTCGGAAACGAGGCCTCTGGCAAAAAATTGCTATGTGACATTTTTGGTCGGAAATGAGTTGTAGAACACGTAGGAGTCGGATTGTGCATAACTTCTGGGACACCCTGTATAAATGTGGAATAATACATGTTCCTAATATTGAATTAGGAAGGTTGTGGAACGATCCGAGGTTGAATAATACTAGGGAGTTATTGGAAGATGATAAATAATATCCCAGGTAATTAGTATGTCATGTGGAAGCTGCTAGATCCTTCTTAGAATCAGCTTAATACAAAAAGGACTGTGTGTTGATAGTTCGACTCCCCTGATCAACTGGTTCCATGGTGTAACGGTTAGCACTCTGGACTTTGAATCCAGCGATCCGAGTTCGAATCTCGGTGGGACCTCATCTTTTGCCACAAGCTGCTCCTAAATGTAGGATATCGTCGTACGTTTGATGATGTTTTTTGCCTTAGCGTTTAGTTTTTAGTGACATCTAACGGCGTATTTACCTTACAATACATCTAGAGCAATTCAACTTTTCACGTCTGACAGTGCCTGTTTTGAAATGTTACGCTGACTTGACTAAGGAAACAGCTATTATCCGCTGTTTCATAATTGAAACTACCTGTTATGCAGAATAGCATCTAAATAGCAATTAATAATGAAAATGAGGGTACCTTTTTTTTTACTCAATTGGAAATAATTCGAACAAGGTTTTAAAACTGATTGAATTTGGTTGTGGATAAACAATGTTCTTCTATTTCTTCATGATTTCATTAAGTTTTTTTTTCTTTTAAATTTGAATTCCTACATTTCTATTCTTGTCAGGCACCTGGAGATGAATTCGAAACTGGTTTGAATGAAATTATATCGAAACAAATTATAATTATATTCCAAATTTCATAAACACTGATTTCTAAAAATGAATTATCTATGATTTTTGTTTGTTTAAATCCTTTGATTCAAAAAATCATTGAGCAATAATTGATTTTTGTTACAAACTTCGCACGATTCGGTTCGGTAAATTGGAAGAAAAAGTACCTATGGAATTTCTTGGTATACCGATCTAAAAAATGTTTTCCATCACTCTTTGTCGCTCTAAGTTTACGTTCGTTGATGGAAGATTTAAATTTATAGAAAATATCGCGTTTGAAGGAATTTCGAAATTTAAAGCAGGATTTAATGGAAACCGAAAATGTCACAAAACCTTCGGTAGACTCCCGGAAGACCTACACTTCAAGTAAACGTAGCAGATATTTTCATAGATTATTGCAGTATCTATTGAGAAGGAATTAAAAATACCAAAAAGGGTTAATAATAATAAAATAACTTTTTCCCAACTGGTAAATCCCATTTGAACCCTTGTTTAAACTTAATTTTCTCCGTTTTTCTTTAACTCTTTTTTTTTTTTTTTTTTTTTTAAATTATTTTCTGGAATCACTTATTTTATTAATATTATTATTATTAACATTTTGGTGTGATTTTGTTGACTGGTGATGTTAAACTTTGTAGTAGTGGTTTTTCTGAGGATCGACTGACCCTCAAGACCCATAACTACAGGATTATTAGTATTATTATTATTTAAAGGAAAATTAGCCAAAACAAACCCCGAAGGTTTTCCAAACTGCATTTTCCTTGAAAGATATTTTTGAATTCTCTAACGATTTAATTCAATCCCTTCCAGCTCATTTTGTGTTCTAAAACAACATAACGTCCATTTTATACATCATTCATGATTTTACGTCCGATTATTTACGTTCTCGATGTTGTTGGAAAACGACCTAGAGTTGCAGTTCTCTTGCGTTACAGGACACTACCCGCCCTTACCTGTCAATTATACGGTTATACGTAAGTATTTATGTGTAGTCCCCGGTGAATTGTGGGGTTGGACTCGTGAGCTGCGCCTGAATGACTAAGGGGGAAACCAGAAAAACATCGAATGTGCCGAGGACTGAGAAAGAGTTCGGTAGCTACAATACCTGGCGTTTGACTAAACGAACACCAAGAGCTAGGGGCTCTGATGGATCAGATTCGGCGATAATATTCAAACCAACCAGGTGTCCAGAAACGAGCCGAGTCAATCAGAGAGAACATTGAAAAAATGGCATTCGTCCTCTGAATTAATCTGATTATTAGTTTGAAAGAAGCTACTTCAACTTTTTTCTCAAACACGAAGGGGAAAAAACAATTGTTGGGGTTCAGGGAGATGTCGATCGGGGGTCCCTCCATCATAACTTTCGACGAATTACATCTCGACACGTTTTATAAAACGTGTCGTGAGAAATCAGTTGGAAAACCTAAATTGAAAGTCTGTGGAACGCCTTCGAATAATGAAGCTCCTGCTGGATAATTTAACAAAAAATTAGATTCAATCTTCAGAATTTAAACGAAAACTTCGCCCTCTTTGGAGATTTTTCGCCACGAAATGAATGAATGAATGAAAAACATGTGTATTCGAAAAATAAATGCAAAACAAATATATAATGCACATGATATGGCTGTGGGCTGAGCCCATCTGCCAGAGATTTGCCACCAATCCAGTTCTTCATCGAATCCAGTTGAACTCAGATACAAGTTCCGATCTGGATGACCATGCATCCTCCCAGTACCTGGCTGAAGCCAGCCAACTTGCACCATTCAACACATTAATGAAAAACTCACCTGAAAGCTCTGCTGATCCAAAGTTGGCCATACTCTTGAAGGGCCGGGCATCGCGCAACAAAATGCAGGATATTTTCAGATTCACCCAAATTGCAAATTGCTCAGGACAAACATGGAGGCCTTTACGGTATCAATGGTTAAATCAACCAAATTTAAAATGTCCAAATTTATTCGTTCAAATTCAAGCGTCTTTAAATTCGTTCCTGCAATGCCAGAGCTCCATGCCATTTCCACCCTTTCACTTAGGACTCCAAGCTTAACAGACCAGGATCCCAGGACATCAAATGCGGATCGCCACGGTTTTCCAACACTAAATGATACTTAAAAAACGCCCTTTTTCGTCTGATCTTCCCCAGAGGCGTAAGATGGCAGGTGAATGGACTGTGGAATAATAATTCCACAATTCCACAGGAATTACACTTATATATAGATCAGGTGAATACGGTACGGTATTGCCATTGAGGACAACTGCATATTGAGAATTTTTTACGGTTAATTCAACTCCGTTAATTTATTACTTGTTTGCAGTTCTGTAGTGTCATGATATTCATGGCAGGAAGAATACCTTCTAAATTAGAACAGCTCAGCAGTGTTCTCATTAGTACACTAAGTTCATCAGGTTACAGTTTTCGTAATAAATAAACCTTATTACCAATAAATTAAAACGATTGACGGTTTATTTAAATTCTTAAAGATCCACTGCTGTTGCTTCAAAACTGGAAATTTTAGACGAATTTTTCCCGTGAAAATTTGAAATTCGAAAACGGTTCAATACAACACTTCATAATACGTACAGTTTTAACACTTCATGAGCATATTATCTTATATTGACGTAAAAGATTATACCTTTAGAATCGACGTAAAGAAAAAATCCATTCTTTCTCCAGGATAATGCAGGAAACCACTTTTTGAGTAGAATGAGGGTTTAAAAAAAATTAGTTCGATACAATCCTCCATCAACTTTTTCCAAGTTCTTCAATATTAGTTAGTTGATTGGTAGGAAGAAGGTGATTAATAAATTATCTTCTACAATAAGTAATAAAATAATTCGCAAAAGTTATTTCAACATTTTTAATATTCAACCCCCCCACGCAAAGGTTCCTTTACGTATTCACACGCCACTCTGAAATTATTCAGTCAAAACGGGTTGATTCGGTATTTTCCCCTCTCCAAAACTACCAGCCGTCCAACTTCGTTAAGTTATGAATTCCTCGCATCTGTTGAATATTCCGTAGTTGGCTTTTGGAGGAGTCCGGAAAACGCTGGAGTGAAAACAAATGGCTTTTCGCAAGTCAATAAGAGCAGTGGACTGTTCTTGGTAGGGTGGGGCCCAAGATTTGAGAAATGCAAGTTACGTTTCCAAAACTTTCTCTTAGCATATCGACTGATAAGTATTTATTTGAACATGCACAAATACACATTTGAAATATTTGAAGTATCTAGTCACGTAATAACCGAAACCGGAATTTTCGGAAGCGTTATCATCATTCCAGAAGTGCTGCTAGTTATAACTAATAAATGCTGTTGTTGGAATTTAGGCTGTGAAGCACAAAATACGTGTGTGATAAACATTTGAAATCGGGAAGCAGACCACGTGCTTTTGGGTTCTCAGAATTGATTTTAAAGGAGCTTTTCGATTAATCAGTCAAACAGCATTAGTTTCACTTAAAATAGGTTTCAGTTCGATAAATGAAATGAAACTACTCGCAAATATAACAACCCGTTAAATATCGTATTAGCGGAAAGTGATAGGTATTGTATCACCGTAATAAACTGTAACGTTCACTGAACCGAAGCGATCAATAGGTTGACGGCGTCCAATAGAAATTCCGAAGCCGCAAAATTGATGGGTGGTAGGAATTTTGATTATCATTTGTATGTTAATTCCCTCAGGCAACAGGATATTTTACCTGGATGATCAAAACATTGAAATAATTGTTATTTAAGACCAATGAGGGACTCTTGACGTCTGTCAAGTAATCTTATGAGTTACAATGTGATTTAAATGTTTGGAATTAATCATATGCTACATTTGGCAAAAGCTGCTGAATAAGTGTTGTGCATGTGAATCCCAAATGCTGATTGCTCGTCTGCAGTACCTACTCATATCGAGTTACACATTGCTTTCCGAATCAGGTCAGTAGCATTATTTGTGCCTGTGCGCTTGGGATGTCCCTTTACGAATCTCTGCCAAGCGCTGAATTAGTAGGGTTGAACATGATGTTTCGCGTATATCCCGTTGCGTAATATTCGGCTTCTGCATGCTGCTACCGCATTGGTAGGTTTCTGAACTTTTCCTTCGACGCTTCTCTTGAATCTCTGATACCTTCTTAGGCAGTTAGGGTTGGTTTGCGTATCTGAAGGGGGAAAAGGTTAGTTGAGTTGTGGGCGAGGGTTGGGGGAGCGAAGTTACGTGGAAGGACTTGTAATTGGCCGCAAAGAAGGGGCGTAAGGGCCTACGAGAGCTGACAAGATGAATAAAATATATGACATTGTAGAAAGCGCTGGTAGATATCCAAGCTCGCTATTTTTACCCCTTTTCCTTGAATTTCATCCTTGGTGTCCTAGTACTCGTGAAATAATGATATCGCGGACGCTAAAGAAAAAAATGTTGTATTTGAACCATGCCATTTTTTATTCACATAATACAGCTAACCTTCAAACCTCATGATGGTAATTGAATGAAATAGTTTTGTCTTATAAACTATAAGTTAAGGTGACGGCTGATTAGAGCTGTATATGTTCAGGGTCTGCAGAACCTACTCGAGAAGGGGTAACTCTATCAACACAACAAGGGGAATGAGTTGGGAGAGAATTTTTTTTCTGTGAGAGGTTGAGAGTCGGAATAACGTTTGCGATATTAATAACCTACCTGTTTAAAGAGTGTAACCACGATCTACTGCCACATTGGGAGGTGTTATAATGGATCATCTTCAAAATTATGATACAATTACGTAAGAGAACAGTGACGTCAGAAATATGATATTGGTGACAGCGCGAGGTGGGTGTTAATTAAATGGTGCTTCCATCCAAATATGATATGGATGAGATGCCACTTTTAAGGTCCTATGAGATTAACCAAAGAATAAACGTAGGTATAGTTGGGTAAAGTAGCTAAGGTAATAGCCGACTATCGCCTGTTTGTCTCTGGAGTATGAGTACCGAAATTTGGGCAGCGTATTCATATCATCAAAAACCTATCAACAAATCATGCAGGAGAATATAGTTGATATTTTCATTAATTAAATCAACTTAATTTTCAATAACTTCAACTTTCAGCCAATTTAACTACTTGATCGGGGCGATTCACAGATTTATTACAATATAATATATAATATAGGCTATGTCCATAGTGTAACTGCTGTAATTTTACTTCTTACAACCTAACTAACCCAAGTTTTTTAAAATCTTATTCATGTTACGAGGGTCTTCATAATTACGATATTATTTGAATGCTGTTTCCATTTCATTCCATATTTTATACTTACCGCTATCTCTCGGAGGTATGGGTAATTTTCTCAATCCAAGTTCTTCTTGATTCATGTCATGAAATAACTAGTTTTATATGTTTTCGTCTCATTTTTTGTGTGACGACGACCTAGGAATATGGGCTGCAGGCATTTCACAAGCAGCTTTTAGTTACCATTTTGGAAATAAGTTGGAAAAATGTTCTGCACCCTGAAGGATACGGTGATATGTGGACTAAGGGTAGATAGTTGGATAGCAGACGGGGCGCTGGGAACCTCGTTGAACTACGCTTTTCCACCCTCAAACTGCACCCGCTGTTAGGGGTTGTTGCCCTCCCTTCAAGGTCGACCTCCCACGATGAACTCCCAGTCATCCGCCCCTGATTTTCACTTTACTCATTATCCTCAAAGTTTGTTGCATTACTTTGCGAAATTTGTGTAACCCAAAAATCTATTAGAAAACCCGTCCGTCCGCCGTCTTTAGATTTCTTCCGAAAATCGTCCTACCTTATTAAACACTTGACTCAAAAATCACGTTTCTGATACCCTGCGAGTGTGATATCAAAGGGCTGAAATATTACAAAAACCAGAATATCGAAAACTTTTGGAATAACCTAGATAATGTTTTTATATTCAAGTGAGCCCACTTGGGCCGCTTTACGTTTCTCTTTACTTTGACAGGAAGAAAGAAAATACGATTGAAAATGTGAACGTGTACAGACTTAGTAAAAAACACCTAGTAAATTGAGATGATCCGATATAATTGCATTTTATGGGAGTTTATTATAACTTTTGTGATCTATTTGCAACGTAAAGTGAAGAGTACGTAGGTGATTTATTTTATTTATTTTTTATATTGTAAACTTTATTGTACATTGCACATTATAGTTATGCTAATAAATGACTACATAAATAACAGGGAACGTTGAGTGGTTTCTACCCGTGGTAGGCCACTTCGTAATTATGCGACTATATTCAACAGTAATTTTAACAAATAATAATAGTGGTGATTTCAATAAATAAATGAACTGTTTAACATTGATTAGTGAGGAACTTCAAATTATTTTGGAGGAGTTATCGTTCAGTTTCACCCAAGTCAGAGTGCCATTTTCTTTTTAATCTCCGTTGACTCCTTTGAGGTGGTGGGTTTTCGTATATTTCTTTGACGAGATCATTGGGGTGAAATTGCATGGTTTGTTGATGTTTATTGTATGATGACTGGAGAACTTCAGAGACCTCTGGTATGTCTAAAATTTGTGCAATGTCTTATTCCTGACGTACCATGGTGCATTTGTTATAAGCCTTATAGATTTATTTGATATAAGCATTTATTTTATGTCGTTAAATTTTAGGTGTTTCATTTGTGTTTTTCAACGTCAGTGTCGATGTAGAATATATTGTTCCATTTTAGGTGGTTAGATATCAGTTTTTCCCACACATAGAATATACGGAGTTATAATTATAAAGGTCATCTATCGTCTTTCTGATATCTAGAAGTTAATTACCAGGTTTGGAAACACACTGACCAGCTGATGCATCCATAATGGGTAATTTCATTCCTATTTGATCCAAGTGTGAGGGTGAAAATGGATCTACTTTCAAGGCATCCACCACAGACCGTAGACGTTTTACGCAGAAGGACTATTTAGTCAAGAAATACCAGATTGGAGCGTATATTAGGTTTATTTATCGGAAACGTTTCGTCCCACTATGGAGACTTCTTCAGTCCGGTCATTATGTTATAGTTATTTATGCATATCCAACCAACATCATCCAGGTCAACACACATAGGTTATTGTTGGAGTAATTTTACCCTTATCATGCCAAAAAATAGTATATTGTACTTATTAAGTTCTTCAATGAAAAACTTAATAAGTATAGTATACTTCTTTTGGCATGATAATAACTAGTAGAATTCCATTTATTTTTTAATGGGTTTTCTTACAAAAAAACTTCCCTAGTCTTCCTTCCTGGATTTTCAATGATGATCTTCTACTCTTTTTAGGCAGTTTTTTTTTTCGTAACAGTGTTAATGTTGTATTTTATTTTTTCAGGTTGGTGAACGTGTTACTGCTATAAATGGCTCATTACTCTTCATACAGGTTCGTGTCACATACGTGTTTTCGGTATTGTAAGAAGGATGCTCCTGTAGTTCCAATGACGCATAACAAAGCAAAGGAGGCACAACATTTTCGCAAAGTTGAAAATGCAACTATCTTCTTTTATAATAGGACTTCCGAAATGTAAGGAGCCAACACTCCGTTTGTAGTTTTCCACATCACAGAGGGAGGTTTATATTTTAAAGCCCATGAATGCTTCATCTCCAGTCAATATGCTTAATGACGAACCTTACAATTTTGAAGAAATCAAATTACTTTCTTCATTCTCAAACACCCATTTTCATAGTACACAAATCATCAAAAATGTCGTGAAAAATCGTATAACAGCTCAATCTCATGATCATTTTCCGATTGATTATTGAAGGTCCCATCAATATTACAAAATCGGTACTGATCTAGGGATTTAGTTTAAATGGAGGTTTATTCTAAAACGTCGAATAACTAAAGGTAGTAATCCAGGAAGAACTGGTGCTAGAGCAATTCATAAAAAGGCATGCCAATCATTCTCTTGCTGGGAAACTGTAATGAGATAATAGGTACCGGTGTGTTTAGAAATAATGAACTCAATTACTTCATCCACATCTTAAGGTTTATTTGATTAAACCCAAACATGGCACATCATTAATTACCACTTTTCATTCGGAAAAATACCTTTGAACACAATGATTTGTCGAATTAACATTCCCTTATATAAAGTAACATTTAAATGGGTTCTCTCTTCTTGTAATTTATGCGTCACCATTTAGATAAAGCAATGAACAGTTTAAATGTCGTCTTACCATCAACGGTACTCCAAGGACTCTTGTTAAAAGACCATGAAATTAACCCATTAATGAGCACTCGCAGGATGCTGTACCCCTTAGTTGGATTGAACCCATCCCGTTCTTCATCTTAATAGCGTCGTGGGGACGCCTTAGGTTGTAAGTACACTACCACTGATAGGTTATGCGATGTAATTTACTCTTCAACTGTTGAAATGATCGATCAGGGTATTTTTGGGTCCTGAGTTTTGTTAATCACAATTAGCTAAATTCTAGGTTGGAACCGCGTTCATTACCGTTCAAAAGTAACGTGGA
The DNA here is from genome assembly GCA_031894815.1 of Creontiades dilutus. Classification (NCBI taxonomy): domain Eukaryota; kingdom Metazoa; phylum Arthropoda; class Insecta; order Hemiptera; family Miridae; genus Creontiades; species Creontiades dilutus. The sequence continues at coordinate 585,874 of JAVIWC010000391.1, forward strand.
TGAGCAGGTGGAAAGGGGAAAATCAATTAATAACTAAATACGGCTGCCATTAAACCTGTGTTAATTACCTCATTAGCATCATCGTGTCCGTAACGTGAATGTATGCTTATTACAAATTTTATCATTGAAATGTTTTGCACAATCTTGTAAGATTTCATTGCTGATTCCTAAGGAAGAAAAAGTTGAATTAAGATGGAGCTTAAAGTGTAAATAGTCGTAAAAGATACTATGCAACGAGGAGCCAGCTGGAGGTAGTATAGTTGCCCCTTCTAAGGGCTGAATGCGGTTAATGCCTGCAACACTCAGAAGATATCCTAGACCAATGGTCTTTTAGAATGGCTTATTACGTAATGCGAGTGAACATTTTGATTTTGGAGAAACTATAATGTTGTCATCTGCCAATAGTCAACTTTATGTTGCTAATGGGAAGCAAAAAAATTATCGTGTCGTATTAGTGGAATGTAATTTGGTAATCGGTAGTAGCTAAGTGATTTGCCTGATTTACACGTTGGGACCCGTAGAGTTGACTGCGACATGTATTCTTCTATTTTTGTCAGCGCTCAATACGAAACGTCCTCACGGACAAATGTGCGGGGTATCGTACCGCTCAAATAAATGGTCGGCGTTGGGTAAGAATTATTGGTAGCCATTCTCCGGTTAGCAGCCCTGCATGTTCGGTAAAGGTTTGAAAGGTTGACAAGTTCTATCCCACCTCACAACCCCCCCTACTCACTCTCTCTCACCCTATTTATATAGTCCGTCGCCCTAAAAATAGTTTTATTCGACGATTAATGTCAAAATCGCCCACTGCGCTGGCGGAGAGCGCCGTTCAAAATACGTTCTCTCGCTCTGGTTGATGGTCCTATTCAACATTCTACGGTGGCTTGGTAGTATTATATGGTCAGGCAATAACTCCTAAAACCGTATGGTCGTTCCATTTGGAAATAAATTCAAGGATGCTCCTTAATTGAATGCCACGCCACTAGACTACGTTCCCCCACTTCTCATGTTAGTTTTATTGGTTCTCCAAACGGATATAAGTAATAAGCTTGTAATATCCGTTCCCAAATTAATAAATTTACAGTTACTTGATTATTTATTCTGGAAGTAAACAATAGTAGGGTTGTACGTTTTTCTCTTTGAGTGTATTTACGTACCATATTATTTAGATTGAAACAACGAAATTCTTCATTCAGTTGTTGTTGCAACAGAAAGCGTATTTTTCCATATTTATGTATATAGAAGAAGATAGTAGGTATTTGTCTATAGTTTATGTAAATTACTTTAAATCATCAGTTTTGACCTACAAATTTCAAATCCAATTCTAGAAGCAACCAATTTTTCCAGGCGTTGTTATTATTTAAATAACTGTCTTATCTCCTCGCCAGATTGCCCTCAGCCTCTTTGATGGGCTTTTGTCAAGTCGGGAGGGTATTACAATATTTCTTTATTGTTTCCGAGCGTGAACTAATTTCAGCCCTTTGTCGCCTTGTGTCCACGGAGATTAAATACCCGTGGGTTTCCTTTTTTGGCCCTTTCATCATCATGTAAATCATAATTAGTTGAGCCCTGATTGTTAATTAGTGCCCGCGTGAATGTAAACGGGCGTTTTAAAAGGCCGCGTTTCCTGTCGGTAGAGGCGTCGCGCGGCGCCCACGCTCCTTCTGCGTCGTGTCGCAACGGGTTTGTTGCTTGGGAACGCGCGTCTTGTCTTGGGTCTTGCAGTTGTCTGGGCACGTGGGCGACAATTCATTTCCAGCTTCGTGTCACTCTTCATGAATCTTAACTCCGGCTGCCGCGTGTTAACCAACTGTAGAAAGTCTTCCGAAGTGAATAATTTTACACCTAACATGTGGGTAATTCTCAAATCATTGAAAGCTTCTCACCAAGCTTGTGACCCCATTATGAGTTTCTGTAAATGAAAGTTCTCCGTTAGCGATCTGCATCAATGAAAAACTAACATCCATTCCTTTCTGTATGTTTCATCAATACACATATGTGTACTTTAAGTACCCTTGTCAATTCATAGCTAAAGGAGGAGCGGGGTAATCGCGGTCACTTAACTTCAATGGTCTGTTTCAAAATACCTAATTGAATTAAAGCAACACAGTTCGTTTCTAAAATTATTCAACTTTTGGTTTGACCGGTAGTTAACCATACCCTAGGTCAGTAGATACTGGTCAGTAGAGTTGGGAATGACGGTGAGGTAAGTGACTAGTAATTGAATGTACTCTAATCATATTCTAGTCGTGAATTGTACATTTAATTAGTAGATTGCGTTTGACGTTGTTTTATTCCTGTTTATGTCTAATTATTCTTCAAACGAATTTCGCTGAAACCTGAATCCAAACCGTTCAATGTTAAGTTCATGAATTCATTTTCCATGATGCTGGCAATGTGTTCCACATAAAATAAAAATAAAAAAACGGAGTAAGATGGAACGTTGTCTATATTTCCACGAAAGTAAAAAGTTACACTGTTAAATCGATTTCGACGGTTAGGTCACCATCAGTAACAAACATGAACTGAAAGTACATCACAGAAAGCATATCTTATATATGATCAAGTGAGAGGAGATTGAATCCTATTGGCTCAAGGAAGTGAAAGGGGCGGGGAGGACCAACCAATGCCACTCAAGGCTTACAAAGTGAAAGGGGCACAAATAGTATCATTATGGAGAGGCGGAGCAACACTTATTGCAAGAAAGAACCCAATAATCGTGAAATATTTTGAGGAATGACATCATTTAAACATTTTCCTGAAATATCACTCTTAACAATTTCGGATTTTTCTAGCACATCCAACATACCTCCCTTTGGCAAAAGTGAGGAAATTCTACATATTGCCTGTTTGTCAGATCAAAACTAAAGCTATGATTGGATTCATTCAGATGACTTGCAAAGGCAGAATCACCCTTGTTGTCCCTGAAATCCTTTTCATGCTCTTTTATTCGTTCCCTAAATTTCCTACCAGTTTGACCACAGCACTCAAGCCCACATGAACATTTTAGTTTATAAACCCCACTTTTATCCTGAACGTTAATTTTATCCTTAACCGAACCCAAAGAAGATTTGAGATTATTTTTATTCTTAAACCCAACGTTGAAACCCCTGGACGACAGAATTTTACCGAGTTTATCCGAAATTTTCTCATAATAATGGTATACTAATCCACTTTTTCTCTTCCAACTCAATTTCTCTCACTAAATTACACACCCCTTCCCTACTCTTTTTCCTAAGAACCTTATTCCAAATAGAATCAATTATAGTGTGTTCCACCCCATTTTCTTCCTCGTATTGGCATCCCTATTAGAAACTTTGGACCTTCCCATCATTTTGCTGCTTCAAAATTGCTTGCTTCAAGCCAGATGAAAGGTATTAACTATTGAAATAAATGTCTTAGAGTCTCTGCAACCATTCAATCGATATGGTGCGATAAATGACGATGAACAGATGTACTGTTAGATTTTAGTCGTGAATGTCGGTGGGACAATGTTCGAGCCTTTGCCTCAAACAAACCAACATCAGACTGCCGAAATATGAATTGTATGTTTCACAGGGTACACTGTTTGACCATTCTGGAGGCCACCGTGGACATTTGTGTGTCCTCACATTAAATTGTTCTCAATGATATGTGGCCTTTCACATAACGCGTGTCTATGAGGAGAATGAATCTTAATTCCCAAAGCGAATCGATAAACTTTGTCTTTAACCGCGTTAATGTTAACACCTTTGGAAACTCACTCTCTTCGGTATAGGTATCTTTTAAGTACTTACCAGCTAATCGTGATTGATTTCAGAAATTATGGTTTCCTGGTGGGAATAGTACCTAGTTTCCACTCCTTATTCTGCTCTGATTAGAGTGTATAGATAGTTTAGATCTGCTTGGTTTGTCCGTTGGTTTCCAATGCGGTCTTCGTTTCTCACCCTTTGTTTCAACCTCTATTCAAGAGGCTTAGTGGGTTGAGAAGAGCTGTTAAGACTTCTATAGGGATCTCTGATGGAGCGAAGCTTCGCAAGGATGGACGCAACCTTAACCCTCTGTCCGATACCACACGATATTATTTGGGGGTAAATGAGAGGGAGACTCGTTTCCTAGGAGCTATCTTCGTGCAAGATTAGTGGCACCCACCCTATTGAAGGGTGGCGGAGATGATCTTCTTATCTCCCCCTCTTTTTCAAGATCTATCTCCGCCGTTCTGGAATGACCATTCATTCACCTTGTGGATTATAAGGTTGAATTCTGCCCCGGTACCCCAAGAAAATTTTAATTACGGAAGCTCATCAACCTCTAATGAACATAATACCTCTTGATGATTCACATATTGAACTCAAGTTTTCCTCACTATAGGTCCCAATGTCTTCTCTACATAAAGATAAAGCACCGCAACTTTGTTCAATAATAGATCAGTTTCTAGCTCAGAGGTGCCATTAGATACGAGAAACGAAAAATTGGACATTGTGATCAGTTTCTAGCTAGCCATTAGATAAGGAAACGATTGGACATTGTGTAGTAGTTTTCTATCTTTTATCAAGACCAAGTGTACCGATCGATTTTGGTCTATTATTCAATAATAAACCATTGTAATCGCTCTGGGAAAAGAAATTCTAACACCCCTTAAAATTTCATATTTTACGTTTCAGAGGGTGTAGAATCCGAATCTGCAATAAAAAAATTTCCGTCCGTACGCCGTACGCAACGATTTCTCCCAAACGGCTGGAGCAAAAGATCTGAAATTTTCAGGAAAAATCCATCTTGGTCCGACGACGCCCCAATTTTTGATCCAGCTCTCTCACTCAATTTAAAGTGCCTTTTAAGGGCTGTCAAAGTTTTCTAAAATCCCTAAAAACCTCAAAACAAGTCGAAGCGGCCTAAATTTGTACCTACTTGAAGAACATACCATGAGGAATCGAATGAGCCCCTCCCCAGGTCCGTAGGTCAAACCATTCCCGATGTATGGTGTACCAACATTTGCGTTTTTTGGTTTATTATTGTTTGTTTGTAACCTAGTGATGTCCGGCCGATAGCGTCGAGTTGTAGTGAATGTGGATACTGGAGTGATAGCCGATGTGGATACTTGTAGTTTATAGACGATACACGGGTTGAAGCATTCTGATATGCATGAAACGCTGATAACATATAGGTAAATATTATTCACTGGGATAAATAAATATTCTTTCACTGGGGTTTATTATTCAATTGGCTTGCGTTCATGATTTGAATCTTACTAAGCTTCGGAGTGTGCGTGTTTCACAGGTGATAGAGCGATTATTGAATTACAGGAGATATGCATAGAGCACGTAAATCTGTTCTCAACCAAAATACCTATTTGGATTGATCAGTTGATCATATTTGTGTGCCTCCTCTACATCAGTCTACCTTTGGCTAGATCGTTTAAATTTGGATTTTGGGAAGTTTTAACGCAATACGAGTGCTAAAGGACTTGATAAATTATAGATGTTTTTATTGTTTGGGGGGTATTGAGTTTCAATAAAAAATCAAATCTCAAATCTCTTCAATAAAATATCTTCAATTTGATAAATTATAGATGTTTTTATTGTGGGGGGGGGGGGGGGTTATTGAGGTTCAATAAAAAAACGCTGCAAATTCTTTCACTGGGGTTTATTATTCAATTGGCTTGCCTTCATGATTTGAATTTCTACTAAGCTTTGGAGAGTGTTTCACAGGATAGGGCGATTATTGAATTTCAGGAGGCACACAAATACGATCAACTGATCAATCCAAATAGGTATTTTGGTTGAGAACATATTTACGTGCTCCATGCATATCTCCTGTAATTCATTCTGTCTTGTGAAACACTCCAAAGCTTGGTAGAAATTGAAATCATGAACGCAAGCCAATTGAATAATAAACCCCAGCGAAAGAATTTGCAGCGTTTTTCCGATTAACCAGGAAGAAATAGACCAAGTTTGTAATGTGTTTTTAGTCGGGTGAGAATGAAAATGTTTACTATGTAAAGCATCATTTTTCTGAGTACCAAGTGAACACATCTATCTTAAGTGGTTGAAATTCTAAATCATTTTGCTAGACCCTTTCAGTAGCCCGTTAGCTCCCGTTATTAGAATTACTACGTGTCTATGTATGTTCCCCAACATCCATAGAGACACTAGACAAAGGTAGATTCAATGTAACTTTCAAGGTATGAAGCATGACTGTTATTCAGTTAGAAAAGTAGATTGGTACACGTAGGAGAAGCGAAATTGAGAAAATAGTCTCCCAATACTGACGGGAATATAAACAACGACCTATGTGTTTAGCTCACAAAATCAATTCATTATTGGTTCACCCGTAGTAATTATCTTTTAATACTATCGTCATTTTTATAGGTAGTTGTTGACTTCTTGAGATTGATTGTCAGCTTCACTGCCTATTATAATATGTATACGATCCGGCAGGAGCACTTACAAGGCTCTACAACGTCTTGCATTATGAGAAATTAATCTCGATCGATGGTATAGGAGGAGCTTGAGGTGTGGTCCTCTTGTCTGACCGGCCTACCCCTTTGCATCTCCCTTCACAAATTATATGTAATTTGCCTCCGAAACCCTCTAAGAGCTGATCTACGTCGAACAGATTATGTCGTTCCATTCATTCTAATGACTCAATTATTTCCCCCGGAGTCTCAATCGAATTAATTGCGTCTAGTTCGTTTTGTTTCAAATAGGTTAGGAGGACGTAATTATCGTTTGAAAAAGCAGATTACGGAGAACCGTTTCACCTGTTTACGATCTGTCCCGTTCATACACACATTTCAATTCGTCGGTGGGTACTTTGTAAACACCGCTTTATAGATACTTACAAAATGTCATGCTAAATTCGCTCCAAATTTTTGCTGGTTGTGACTTCCATTCTGGATAGGCTGACTTCCCATTTGGCTGGAAACTTAATTTTTTCGTAAGCTGTAGGTTCATTGATCCTACTACGGTTTATAATCTGATTCTAACATATAATAGCTAGTATTTTTATAGGCCTAAAGACTCGGTTTCCAAAGATTTCACGTTCGAAAACTCGTAACCACTCCTACCTACCTTTTGGTTTATTATTCAATAATAAACCATTGTAAACGCTCTTGAAAAAAAAATGCTAACCCCCCTGAAAATTTTATGGTTCACGTTTCAAAGGGTGTAGAATCCGAATCTGCAATACAAATTTTCCTGTCCGTCCGCCGTACGCACGATTTCTCCCAAACGGCTGGAGCAAAAGATTTGAAATTTTCAGGAAAAATCCATCTTGGTCCGGCGACGCCCCAATTCTTGAGCCAGCTCAATTTAAAGTGCCCTTTAAGGGTTGTCAAAGTTTTGCAAAATCCCTGAAAACCTCAAAAAAAGTCGAAGCGGCCTAAATTTGGACTTTTTTGAAGAACTTTCCATGAGGAATCGAATGAGCCCTTCCCCAGGTACTTAGTTCAAACCATTTCCGATCTATGGCCCGATTTATGGTGCCAACATTCGCGTTACTTCGGTTAATTATTGTTTTTGTGTTGATATCAATAACGTAGTGATGTAGTGATGTAGTAATGTGGATACTGGAGTGAACTCCTAAAAGGCTTTGTAGCCGATACACGGGTTGAAGCATTCTGATAACCGTAAAAAACGCTGCAAATTCTTTCACTGGGGTTTATTATTCAATTGGCTCGTGTTCATCATTTTAATTTATACTAAGCTTTGGAGTGTGCGTGTTTCACAGGTGATTGAGCGATTATTGAATTTCAGGAGGCACACAAATATGATCAACCGATCAATCCAAATAGGTATTTTGGTTGAGAACAGATTTACGTGCTCCATGCATATCTCCTGAAATTGAATAATCGCTGTATTGCCTAAATGCAAATCATGAACGCAAGCCAATTGAATAATAAACCCCAGTGAAAGAATTTGCAGCGTTTTTACCGTTACCATTACATTTCATCTGGCGAGTACCTATTCAAATATCTTCTTTTTGGTAAAAATTCAGTTAATTCTGTCGGTTTAGTGAAAGTAGTGTTGTACAAACGATTGCAGAAGTTGATGGAAGAACTACAAACTTTTGAAGTTTCGAAAGTTCAGGAATTTTTTCCTAAACTCGGGAATTTTACATCTTAAAAACTGTATTGCTTAATTTTGTCCATATTTGGATGATTGCAAGTGGTTTCTATTGAATATAATACACTAATAAGTTATCTTGAGGAGAAAATTGTGGACGACGGATAACTGTTTCGATAGGAGCAAGTTCCATTTTCCGGGAAAAATAAAAATATGTAATTTATGTACTTGTCTAGGTTTTCAGAAGATCGAAATAAGACGCAGGATAGGACTGCAGACACAACTCCCAATCAGCTGGAACGCAAGGAGATAAATCAGAAAGACCTGCGATATCCTAAGCTGTGAAAACCAGAAAGAACGACCTACTTAACATTCTGACGATGCCATCTAAAGGGGCAACGTCAATAGAATCACTGCTTCCTACGCAGCTTCCGCAGCCCGTCTAGGTCTCCCTCCATCCGTCTGCTCCTCTATTCTTTCTCTTTCCCCTTCCTCAAAATGTTGCTCGTAAATTCTAGGTTTTAGGGTTCTGACAACTTCAGTCAAGAGGTTAGCCTTTGAATCAAAGTCATGCACGATTTACTGCTGGCAGTTCGGAAAGTTATTGATCCGGCTTGGACAATGTGACTTAGCATTGCCTCTGCAGCAAGCTATGAATTGGCTATTCAGTCGAACAATGCTGATGGATGGCCTTTTAGTTTCTCTATACCGCTCTTACGTTTGCCGTACTGAACTGTTTACTCATTTCTAGCTATCATTCCCCATGCCACCATTGTTTCTGTGCAAGCATGTTTTCTGAGCCAGTTCCTACTTATCCTTAATTAATACATAATTACATCTTAGTAATAGAACACAGGAAATGTGTTTATTGTTACCTGTTTATACAGAACCAGGTTCGCTTCAACACGACAAGCGAGTACAAATGGAGGTTCCACTGAAATTGTAACTCGTATTGCTGGATTCATCATCATGTAACAATCTAATTATACCATTGGAATAGTAGTAATTAATACAATTCACTAGAGAACAATTTCGAAGGGAGTTCTGAGTGTTCATTTGGTTTTGAATCATGACAGAATTATGTCATGATAGAATTACTCAGATTTGTTAGTTTTACTCGATGACAATAACGATCGACAACCTCTCCATTGTTTGCTCTTCCCTATGGGTAAAATAATTTCCATATCGTCGTCACGTCTTTCTATATCCACTGCGTTACCCACCTCCATGACTCCAGTGAAGTGTCTTGTGATGGAATGACGAAAATGTATTGCGGACACATTTGTATTTATTTATTTGTTTCATTCTATTCTTGTTTATGATTCGCCCAAAACAACTCCATGTGTATTCCTCAATCAACATCCGCAAAGCAAATATCTGACATTTGGCGACTTATCCGAGTTTTGGGCATCGTTAAGGACAAAATACTATCGTATTTTGTAGATTGGGAGCACATATATAATAGGTTACTAGTGCTACAAACCCTGGAGTATGGCTCCATCGTTTTGATCCGTCACCAAAACTGCTTTGTCTACCCTACTGAGTGGGAACATCGCAGATTCTTGGGCTTCACTACTCATGAAGTGGGTACCGCTCAGCATCCTATAGACTTTGATATTTTGGAAAAAAAAGAACTGAATTGAGGAACCTAGAAACTCAAAAATGTTTGGCCGACATGGCTTATTTTCAGAAGCTGGTCTTGGGTAGGGAAGGGCAATCGGTAAAAAAATATCGATTTTTTAAAATCGTATCTGAATCGGTTCTTCACTGAGAACAGGCGTAGCCACAGTGGGTAGATAAGTGAATCAATTATTTTCGATTATTTAAATAAGTAGTGAGAAATAGCTATGAGCATTGAAAATGTCTCAGTAATTTGAATGTGTTCTATTGTATTGATAAAATTACCACTCGTAAAACGCAAATCCGAATCGTCTCCGAACGATTCTTTTAGAATCGATTCTTCATAGCCAATTCAGAATCCATTCAAAAATTGATACTTTTTTTTTTACTGATTACCTGTCTCTTAGGAAGGAGAAAATGTTTCAACAAGATACATGAACAATTATTAAAGAAATTAGCATAAAATCGCTTCTATGGAAAACCCCGATTTTGTATCCCGATTGTCGATTTTATTGTATGCACAAACATCGATTCTAAGCATCGATTTTTTACAAGAAAACATCGATTTTTATAAAAATCGAAAATCGATTGACCTTCCCTAGTCTTGGGAGTAGTCGATTGCCCTTTACTGCTTACTTTGGCTAATTTTGCAGTCCCTCAATCTGCATATTGCTTAGGGCATATATTCTTGATATCCCAAGCCAAAAACTTTGAATACAGGTTCTTGAGCAGAATGCCGAGAAGAGTGAACGTAGCCGAACTTCGACATTTTTCACCTTCCTCTTTCATGAACTACGAGCGTCATGAGCTTTGTTAAAGAACGAATTTTTTTCGATAAATTTGTTTACTACTTACTATACTTTTGTTTTACTTCTATCGGATGCTTTATTTCCTACTTCCAAAAACGGATACTATTTAATTATTTTCCTGTTTCGTTGAGCTCGCCCGCATTAAAAACAAATAAATATAGATAAGTAGTAATGAATTATAGTTCTTGATCTTCCCGGTTCTGTAATAATTTTATTGATAATTTATAAAAAGTTATGCACACAATTCTAAGCCCGTCTCTAAGTATTTCCATTTCGAAGAATGAATCGAATAGGGAACGTTCTGCAGCCTAACGCACACATTTCCAGATTTTTCATAATTTTGTTTGATTTTTCAATTACAATTTAGCCTTTTATAAATATTTGCTGACATATTACTCGTACACAAACGAAACAAAATCTGAATGGAATTGTAGAAAGAATTCTGCTTTTTAAAAGGACTTGCAGATAAATTACAAGTACACACGAACGAACGTCGTTTTATAGATAGGTAGTTTATTTCATAACCTCCAGAAGATTAGAATGTGTTAAAATGCAATATACATTACACTGTGGTTATATTAACCGTCTGTCGTAGTTTTGGACTAACAAAATAACTGTTGGTACTTCAGAGATTAAATAATATAAATAAAACGGGTAAGAGGAGAGAATAAAATCCTTTCCTTTGGTTAAAATGATCCAATTTCCGTCCAACATTATATACAAAACTAATCAACCAATGCTTCAAACGAGCCCGCTTGAATATGGAGCTGTGGAAACTGTTTTTCATTTAAAATTTACACTCTGTGCACTTAAAAAGTTTAAAAATTTGACCATGAATTTCCAATTCACGTTCGGTAATTTCGTTTATTCACTGTGGGTGAAGTGGTATGGATCTGAAACCAATCCCAGTCGATTTTCTATCCAAAATTACTGGAAAATTATACTCCACTTGCTTATGTCGGTAAAGAGTGTAGGCAGTAGGTATAATAATAGCGATCTGACAGGTTCGTTTGTCATTTTTAGCTTATTACATGACAATGGATTGAATACAACTTAAATAGGTACCTATATTGAACAGTTATTCGAAACTCGTTCTCTCAGCTATTTATACCGCCTCATACCGTGGGCCATTCAACACGATCCCGACACAAGGGCACCCATTGAAAACTATCGCAACTCCGTCCTAATCCCCTTACTTGAATGTTGATCTCATCCCATTCCCCGCCGAACGCCTCACTCCATCGATCCAACATCCCTGGCCATGTGTCGCCGTCAAGGGGTTTTTTTTCCCCCTCTCTCTTCGAGCACCACCAAGATCTCAGAGAAAACCTCATTTATCCTCCTTGACTGAAAGGTGACACCGCGCTCTCCATCAAGCCGGTAGCTCCCGATTCCCGGTGGCCGCCAGTCGGTTCCTGCGGGAAATGGGAAACCTCCCGGTTGTTTAACGCCCGGTATTCCTTGACATACTTGCGGTTCGTTTTCCATGGTTAGGGGTCCGTGTCAGGGACCCCCTCTTTCCCCAACCTCTACGTTTAGAACCAGGTTCAGTTCACAAGGGTTCGCTACCTACGGCATCCCGTTTCCTTTTGCGGTTAACCCGGACATTATTCACGCGAACTAAATTTCATGTGACGCTTCCCCAAAGACTTTAATGGCTGTAATTGCTCAGAGGGGACAGATTTTTTCTCGGGTTTTTTAATTAAGTTGTTTTAGATTTATGAGGCCGAACCCTGGCTACATAAGGAATCTACATTTAATTTAGATTTATACTCTTAACACTACCAAAAGTCCTTTGGATGAAACACTACATTAACTCTTTGCTGTTGCTGGTAGATTTATCTTTCTCACTAATTTAACCCTACTAGTGATAGGAAGATTCAATATAATTGGTAGGTGTAAGCACTTGATGTTTGAGTTTTTAGCTTTCTGAAGAAATTGAGATAACTATAATTATCTGCCTGCTGGTGTGTTGCCGAGTCCTTGCTCTTTAAGTACTCTCAAAATTCACTAAAAACTGCAAAGATTCCAAAAATTCAAAATCATGCTTTCATAAATTCATAATTAATCTTTATTGCTGAGTACTAAATAAATATATACATTTTTCCATTGTAAATAATGGTACCTTAGGTACTTTGACGTCAGATGGCTCATCGTCAACTTCAAAATTGTGTCCAATCACACAGTCAAAATTCTTTCACTGGTGTATATTATTCAATTGGCTTGCGTTCATGATTTGAATTTCTACTGAGCTTCGGAGTGTGCGTGTTTCACAGGTCTGAACAATCCTCTATCACCTGTGAAACACAATTCAAATCAGAATCAACCAATTGAATAATAAACCCTGAATTTGAGCGTTTTCCTGAAAATTTCAGATTTTCTGATTTTTCTTGAAAATTTCAGAATGCTTCAACCCGTGTATTGGCTACAAAAAACTGATAGCAACACAAAAACAATGATAAACCTGAATAACGCGAATGTTGGGACCATAAATCGGGCCATGATCGACGAATGGTTTGACCACGAAATCGTTCGATTCCTCTCGTTGTTCTTCAAAAAGAGTACAAATTTAGGCCGCCTTGAAAAATACTTTAAATTAAGATTGGGGCGTCTTCCAATACGATTGTCAACTTTTGTTTTAGTAAAACTATTATACCTGTTGTAGAATCTCTAATATGATTTTATCTAAGAAGTTGGACTCGCAGCTCAACAATTTACTCGAGAAATTAGAAGCACGAATGCTATAAATTATGTAGATATTCGCACAGTGATTCCTCACTATCGAACATGAGCGTTACATCCGTCCAGAATGTAGTCAACGTAGTTGTCTTTCAAAATATAATTTCCAATTCCTTTTTGCGTTCCACAGCTTCCTGACAAAGTTTTGATATTGATCTTTCTGGTTCTATGGCAACACACGGGTAAACGTATCCATTGTCAGCGGCTCTACCCGAACTAGACTGATTATTTCAGGGCAAACCAACCCAGTTCTGGGAACATGGATTTCCATGAATCCCTCATCATTCGATGAGGACTACTCAACCTTGCTCGGAGTAATTCAATCAAGAGATGGGCTACGCATTTCATCGTGCAGTTCGTTCAGTGAGATATAAAGCCAAGGGTTAGTGTTTAATACTGAAACTGTCAGTCAAGCTTTCATGAAATATACAGGGATTGTTACTTGGCAGACGTATTCACTATAGGAAGAGTTAACTAGCTCTTCGGTTCATAATAAATTTTTATTATTTTGCACATGTGCCACTAGTCGTACATTACAATCACAAAAACTTGTTCTCCGATCATTTTAGTCTGTTGAAAGTGTTCTAAAACTGGTTTTAATGTTACCTGATTTCAAACCTTCCTATTTACTAATTTGATACTGACACTGCATACATTGGAAGACACAGGAAAAAATGTCTATGCGGCAGAGATGGTCGTTAATCGATCAACGAATACTTTTGCGATTACAAATGTAATCGTGAAAAGTAATCGTTAATCAGGGATGCCCATCTCTGCTGTGCGGCACTAGTTTCTGAAAACTACGATGTATTTTCTGAGTCGTCCTTTCCATCAATTTTTCACCTCAGCTGTTCACCTCGCTTTTTTGGAAAGAGCATCGTATGAGGTGCGAAACCGTCATCTATGATTCACGACCCTTCAGCCGTTTTCACCTCTTTTCGGAGCGCACCCTCCTTTTACCTCCCATTTCCTACAAGGTTGGTTAAACGACCAATGAAATATTAGTGACCCAGGACTTTTTCGACATCGCCCTTGCAGACGTTCGTGACAGAAAGATTTCAGAAAGTTACATGGAGCTGTTTGTTAGTTGGCGTTTACCCCTATCAGGTGATGAAAACTCGACTATTTCTTGGTAACGGTATTCTATACTGAACTGCTTACTGATGAATGCTATCCTCACATTCACTACTTCCTGAAAATTCACCCAATACCAAACGATCAAGCTTTCCCTAAAGCTTCCAAATGCCAACATTTCTGAGAGAAACCATTTTAAATTTCCATTTCATGTTTTTAAGAGGATAAATTAAAGTCAGTTCATCAACAAATTTTCTACCTAAATTCCAAAATATACTGTATCTCAAATCGTGAGGCATTGCTTTCATTTCACTATAGATTGAATAGGAAGGAAATTACACCAATAAATTAAATAAAATACTACTATTCTTCATTGGGTGATTGATTCATTTACTTTAAGCTACAAAGCTTTCTGTAAAAAATGGAACAACACTCTTCTTGGTTTAGTATGGGAGTGAAATTTCAGGTATGGAGTCATTCAGCCTTGAAGAAAATATCTGTTGTTCATACACCCAAAAGCAAATCACACAAAAAACGCTACAAATTCTTTTACTGGGGTTTATTATTCAATTTCATTCATTTGGCTTGCAATTTTCTACACACACACTTGGAGTGTGCGTGTTTCACAGGTGATAGAGCGATTATTTTATTTCAGGAGGCACCCAAATATGATCAACTGATCAGTCCAAATAGGTATTTTGGTTGAGAACCGATTTAAGTGCTCCATGCATATCTCCTGAAATTGAATAATCGCTCTATCACCTGTGAAACACGTACACTCCAAAGCTTAGTAGAAATTCAAATCATGAATGCAAGCCAAAATAAGAATTTGCAGCGTTTTTCTCAGACATAACGAATGCAATTTTCACCTCGATTTGGGTACTTTATTTGAATTTGAGTGTATTTTTATTGAATCTAAGTTTTGAGACGTTGGATAAATTATCTAGGTTCGAGAGTTATTCCATCTCAACAACGGTAAATCTGATTGAGCCACATTGTTATTTTATTTTAGGGAATATGTGTATGATTTTACAATGGGAACGTGAAAAACGTTAAGCCATGTTCCAACAAGTAACGAAACGAATGGACATGCGTTTTGTTGCTTAGCGTGTAGTTTTCTATTTGGCTTCCCTTAGGTGGTGACTTCAGGCCACATTTAATGGGAATCCGGACAGGTTATTCTAGTGCTCTATTATATGTTTCTCCTTCGAAAGCCAATCTGGGAGCGTACCTTGGCAGATGCCTGTTCATATTGGTAATTAACGAAGGGTCTGCCATCTCGCCACTGTTTAGGTTTTGCAAAGGTTCCGTGAGGTGTCAAACAAAACCTTACAATTTGTGAAAGGGGCTTTGCGGAGCTAAAGGTCGGTGGAGGTTCTTTCATGTCAGAAATGACCGCTAGGGTCCCCTGCGAGTCATCGTTACAACGTTTCAATACCCTTTTCCGCCCTGCTGCCTTTCAAGCAAAACCGGACACCTTTTCCATTGCTTTTTGATCATTCATTACAGTAACGCTTCAAAATTAAATCGCTCATTTGAACCGAATATATTCAACGTATGAAAGGAACTACTCAGAATTTAAGTACACATCATATACTTGTTGAATGTAGAAGTTTTCATCAATCTCCTCAGAAAATTTAGTCAAGCAGAAAAAAATTATCAACGAACTCATCAATTTCAAAGTAGGGAATGTAGCGGAATCTCGGTCATTTAACATTGGTGTTCTCACGTTGTACTGAAAAGCGATATAAAACAGCTAAGTCAAGCTAAACGACCTCGCCTCACTCCAACTGACTGACAACTTTACGAAACAGTGACATCACAAATTATTCTGCTCCGGCTTTTGAAACCGAATTGAAACACCGGTACCAGGAGTCACCCCAATCAGTTGACATGATGAAGGCTGGTTCGTAATGTTTGAAAATCATTCTCTCATTCTGCAGAGGTAGGTAGGTACCTACAGAAACTTTTTTATATAAATAATTTTACAAATGATACACACACACATATATATAAATTATTCAATATAAAGAAGTGGCTCTACAAGAGCATATACAAAAGTACAAAATTTTAGCAACAATACTCTTTTTTTCGGCTTTTAGCTATTTATATAGCTTTTCCAAGTCGAATTGAGAATTTTCCAAACAAATTTGAGAATTTTCCAATCTAAGAAACTTTCACTACTGAAAAGGAAGAGCTAGTTTCACAATTTTGCAAGGCAATCCAAGACTTATATTGAAAACAAAATTAGTGAAGGAAAATGAAAGTATAGCACTTTGTGAACAAATTAACATTGAAATCAAAAAGACAAAATGAACGAAGAATGCATCGTAAATATGACATGATATGACATTTGGACTCCGCATTTTTGTTTTTGTTGACTTCAATAGACCAGCCAAAAGCAGAGTGGCCTTGATTTTTTCTGTTCTTAACAAGAGCGTAATTTTTATGAAGTTTTCTTCATTCATTTTGTCTTTTTGATTTCAATGTTAATTAGTTCATAAAGTGCTATTCTTTCATTTTGCTTCACTAATTTTGTTTTCAGTAATAGTCTTGGATTGCCTTAAAAAACCGTCAATTCCGTTCGGAAAACTCCCTTTTCCTTTTTAGTAGTGAAAGTTTCTTAGATTGGAAAATTCTCAAATTGATTTCGAAAAATCTCAAATTGATTTGGAAAATTCTCAAATTGATTTGGAAAATTCTCAAATTGGTTTGGAAAATTCTCAAATTGGTTTGGAAAAATCTCAATTTGGTTTGGAAAATTCTCAATTCGACTTGGAAAAGCTATATAAAAGTCCAAAATTCTAGCAACAATAATTCACATAACAATACTCTTTTTTTCGGCTTTTAGCTATTTATATATAAGAGAGATATCATTTTCGGTGTCTTACTTTCTTAACATATTTAGAGTATGCTTCCATTATTGACCCTATTCAGTATTCTCTCTTGTCTCCTCCTCAGATTCCGGTAGGAAGATTGAATAAATATTCATGAGTTCGTTCCTATTAGAAAAAAAGCTGTTGAGATATTAAGTTGGAACTTTATTGAAGCTTCTAAAAAGATGTCTTTGATTATAAAGATAATGATATTATATTTATGTTTACCCTGATATCCGTTCTACATACCAATATCGTTATAATTGGTGAAGCTTTAAAATTTGAGTTCTCGCTTCAAAAGTGACTGTAAGTCACCCTCGCCGTATTGACTTCGCCGTCTGGTTTGGCAAGATTCCGAGGGAAGAAATGGGTCAACATAAATTGAATTAGCGAAGAGGAAAAATGACATCGCGAACCCTCTGATTGAATAATCTTTTGAAAAACGTATGAAATTCGATTTGACATGCATGTTGTGTGCACTCTTTGACTACAAATCTCATGTAGGAAACGGTGTGACTGAATACGAGTATGAATGAGGCAGAAGATGATTCGTAGCGGTTTCAAGCTACTAGATTGTGAACTTCAGGGAATTCCTATGTAATGTATCAGCGAACTTGTACTTGCTTTTCGGTTTTTATATCGCATTTACAATACTAATCCTTAGGATGTACTTGTGACGATGATTTCAGAAAGTGTTCATGGACCGACCAA
The DNA here is from genome assembly GCA_031894815.1 of Creontiades dilutus. Classification (NCBI taxonomy): domain Eukaryota; kingdom Metazoa; phylum Arthropoda; class Insecta; order Hemiptera; family Miridae; genus Creontiades; species Creontiades dilutus. Next base: position 603,745 of record JAVIWC010000391.1, read on the forward strand.
ATTCAAAGTTTGTGTCACAAACGAAAAGAAAATGTGCTCATACTATGTATAGAATCAAATTTCTATCAGAAGAACTAATAATCAATATTTATCAGACGTTGTTTGAGTCAATTTTACAGTATGCCATAGTAATAAGGGGGAGCACTTTCAAATACCTAATTGATACAGTTTTTAAGATACGAAAAATGACATTAAGGACATTGTTCAATCAACCCGGTGCCATCCCACCGATACATTATTTTATGATTTGAATTCATTAACTGTCCATTAAATGTACACATTGAATATGCTAAAAATAATTCGTAAACACAAAAGTGGTATGTTGTCATATTGCTTGGTCAGTGTTTTCGCTTTTCGATGAAGTGATCCATCTTGTATGTACAAGGATATAAGCGAGTTTTTCTTTCGTAATGAATACAGTTTCGATAATGCAGTTTTGAGATCATTCGTGGCACTGTTATATGCAATTTTATGTGGAGGATATTTCGTTCTCTCCCAAAGTTTACGAGGCTCACGTTTGGATCTTACATGATCCCGAATGTGAGGAGGAGTGTAATTGTCTAATCTATGGGTTAGTTGAGCTTGCTACGCTCGCTGCATGATGAATGTTTTGAGTCAAACGAGTGATCGCTTTATCTATGTCAGTAGGTGTTTTCTATGGAACTGACAGATCTGTTGAGCTTTCTAGGGTTTCGGTGTAAGTTTTCCAGTCTAACGGGTAATGCATCAACTGGTTCCGTTGTTTAATACGTAAGCTTCCCGTAAGGGTAATCATGACTGGATAGTGATCGGAAGATAAAGCATGAATTACTTGAGTGTCAAGTGCGATATTGTTACGGTTTTTCCCAAGGAATAGGTCTAATATGTCCGGAGAATGACTAGTGTTCATTGGGTAGTGTGTAGGTTCCAGTGGGTGAAATACCTCCAGTCCCAGTCGAAATACAACATCATGAAGAACTCTACCTCTAGGGTTTGTGGTTGCAGACGCCCAACGGGAGTGTTTTGCGCCATAGTCCCCTCCTAACAGAAACTTGTGACCCATTTTGTGGAAAGTTGCCCATAAGTGTATATTTTGTTGATGTGAGACAGCGTCAATGAAAATCGTACAGACTGAAGTTGCCGAGAGTAAAAAATACATTTGCTCAAATGACGACGAAATACGAAGGCAGGCAAATAGTAAATGAGGATTTTGAAACCATTTGGAAATCTAATGAAGATAAATAGTGAATAGCTAACCAAAAAGTAAACTTACAAACCCGTATGAGTACTTTATAAACGAAAATTAATAATTTAAAACATCAATAGCAATATAAATGACACATCTACCAAGAACATCATTCCATTTAACTGGAATCTAAATTTTCATGATTAATGTAGTCTATACGTAGTGTTATAGGTACCTTATGCAAATTTGAAATAAAACCCAACTCCAGTGTTACACTATCAAGCTCGGTCATAGTTTATTATTTAATTGAAGAATGTAACATGTAAAATGATGTAAGATGTAAATAAACCATCTATCTATCTATCTAATATATCAGCGAATAACTTGTAATCGCTGTTCTTGTGATGATGATTTCAGAAAGTGTTTATTATATGATTGTTTTGTTCAATTATTTTCATTAATAATCTTTTGCATTCCTTGTGTGCTTCTGGGAGGGTTTCTTCTTTCTTTCATTGATCTGAAATGCATTGTTGATAATTTCTTTCAATTTATATTGAAATTATGAATAAGAGAATCTAACTGGTTCTTTCAATCTTGGTTCTTATTTTCTTTCCATCGCTGTGGGTAGTTTTAATACTTAAAATAGTTAACCGAAATAGTTGTAAAATTGAAGAGAAAATCATAATGGGTGGAATTTTGTTTAATAGTTTAGGGATGTGCTAAAATAGGGTGAAAGGAATATGCTAATCATGGAGGAGCCAAAACCAACACGGCACAGGTACTCATTCACAGCCAGCCGACCCTTTTTCGTGTCGATACATCGATTTGATCTGAATAATACATTAAGGGATAACTCGGAAATAAGATATGAGTGGCTATCGGGGTGAAATTTGCTTTCATTACTGTTCCAGTTTTTTTTCTTCAGACTTGACCTCTTCGGAAAGTGATTGCTTGGCTAACAAATCTGAAGCCAGAAATAGATACAGCAGAATATCCGCCTTATTGGTTCCTATTATGTGATTGAAGTTGTTGTTCGTAAGTTTTAATTGCTTTGCCCGAACGTTACCATCTCCTCCCAATCTGCTGTGTTTAGATTCGGAAGGAGGTAATTGAACTAACTCGGATTGTTCCGAAGTCTGTAGAATGGCTGTTCGAATACTTTCAATGTTCAGATTCTTAACTGACTTGTGTAACTAAAATTCAATTCAACAGCTCCATCGGATACATTTCCCAAAAGAAAAGTCATTTTCACGGCTGAAATATTCGTCGTTCTTCAATACAGAAATATTCATCATGAATTATCTCAATACATTGATCTTGAATTAGTTTCATTATTAGCGTATTTGGAAGAGGAAAAAGCCAATAAATAATATTTCAAATACAAATAATTCGGTTTTACGGGCAATCTGTTTGGTTTTTGTGTTTGTAAACACAACCTTCTCCTTGCAACTTGCTTGAAGGCAACAATTTCACTCGATTTTGATTCAATTTTTTATGGAATTTGTGGAATAATCTGTAGTTGTTCCCCTATAAATTTTATAGCGGAAACATTCTGTATGTCCATACGCGAATGCAACATTTATCAAACATCATTTTCTCATGTCCTAGTCTGCCGATCTTCTTAACTCCTATGTCGCACAGTGAACTATTTGGCAGTTTAGGGGAAGGAAAATCATAGAACCTGATTAATGTTCCATATCGAGTGGAAAGTCTGTAGGTTTAAAGGTTTTGGATGTGTAGAATCCAAAAATGAGAATAAAAGGAAGATCAGAGGATCATTTCGTACATTTATTGACGTGATATTGGCTTTATAACCAGAATTCCCAACTCTAAAATGTTCAGCATCCTAGGGCACACCTTGATCTATCATCATACTTCAAGAATTCTCTCGTACTAGGCTGTTAACAAGAGTCCTGATAGAGAGTAGCTCATAGAGCCTGAATAAAAACGGAGTAAAATAGAACGTTGTCTATATTTCCACGAAAGTAAAGAGTTACACAGTTGAATCGATTTCGACGGTTAGGTCATCATCAGTCATCTGATGCCTTAGCTCGCTCGGGCAACCTGTCCCCGTATTATTGAGAATAATAAACCAAGATTGGCAACAACAATGAACACCTTAATAAGAACACGATTAGGATTAAAAAAGAAAAAGAAAAAAGCACCTTAAGAAAAGAACCTTAGAATGAAACAAAAGAAAACAAAACCTAGGTACTTGATTCCAAAATCAAGCCAATAGAGTGAGGTTGCCGGCTTTCATTATAACTACCGATGGCCAATTTTCAAACGGCTCTATATTGTATAGTGTTGAGGTATCTACGTATATACAAAAAAGGGGAAAATAACAATAAATTAATTTAATTCACAACAAATCTTGAAAAATAGTATTTTAAAGACCATAATTTGGCTTCACATTGCCATCCTAAAAATCGGACAAAAGATGGTGGTTACTTCCTAGTAAGTACATGTTACATGTATACATGTGAAGCTTTTATTACCCCAGTGAAGAATTTGCAGCGTTTTTTTTTTTACATAAAATCAGCATTCTTTACCTAAAACCTTCTAGGATTCAACTGTCAATAACGATTATAAATCTAAATTGAAACGCTAAGCAGTTAATCTTCACCTCAATAACATATGACTCTTTGTGAAAGAATGGTCTATTTATTCATCCTCCTGCAAAAGGCACTTGTTAGTAGGATCTCACCAGTGTAAGTACGTGTTGAAAATAAGTTGGTTGGAAAAACGATCGTGAGTGCTCCTCCTCATAATTCCTGTGCTGAGTCCCTTGGGCCCATTTCGAGGTGAAGTTCTTAACTCAATAAATTCGGTAATAAATACTCACCCGAAAGATATTTACAGCTTTTTCAAGGGACGTCTCGGCCCATCCTGAGATTTAGTGGAGAAAACGGGAGGTCTGAGGGTCTTGTAATAGATCAGTCTGAAAATATATATGGGCCTGAAGTGTCCCGAAGGTGCAGTTCTGCATCAAATCACTCTTCTTCCTGATGAGTGAACGATTTTGTAACGATCTCTGTACGTTGTTTTACTTTGCCGAATCCCCGTATCTGCATTGGTATCATTAGAGAAAACCGTAGCAAAATATAAAACCCAATTATTTACTTCCTTCAAACGTCAAAGAATGACACTTTCTCAGTGGTTGAAGTGCTAAAGTTAGTGTATTTTCAATTCTAATAGAATTAAAAAGTTATTCTTGAGCAGTAAGGGATATCCTTATCACTATCGTGCTGTTAATTATTTATGCATTGTCATGTGGAATTTGACGAATTTCCTACAAGATTGTTTTCAACACGTTTACTGAAAATTTTTGAACTTATTGATTATTTAATTTAAAACATTGATTACATTCAAGTTCGAAATTGCTGTAAACTAACGTTATTTCTTAGTGCTTCACAATTAAACGATGAATTTCAATTTTCAGTGACAGCTGTTGTAAATTTTACATTTTCGTTTTGGTTTAGTATCCAATAATAAACCCTTGGAATCGCGCTTGAAACAAAAAATTCTAACCCCCCTGAAAATTTCATGGTTTACGTTTCAAAGGGTGTAGAATCCAAATCTGCAAAAAAAAATTTTCCGTCCGTCCGCAGTACGCCTTACGCACGATTTCTCCCAAACGGCTGGAGCAAAATATCTGAAATTATCAGGAAAAATTAATATTGATCCAACAATGCCCCAATTTTTAGCCAGCACTCTCACTTAATTCAAAGTGCCCTTTAAGGGTTGTCAAAGTTTTATAAAATCCCTAAAAACCTCAAAACAAGTCAAGGCGGCTTAAATTTGGACTTTTTTAAAGGAACATTCCATGAGGAATCGAATGAGCCCCTCCCCAGGTCCGTAGCTCAAACCATTCCCGAAGTATGGCCCGATTTATGGTGCCAACATTTGCATCCACATTCACTACATCACTAGGTTACTGCGATCAAAACAAACACAAGAGTTTTTTTTTTTTTTTCATTTTGATCGCAGTAACCTAGTGATGTAGTGAATGTGGATACTGGAGTGAACTCCTAAAAGGGTTTATAGCCGATACACGGGTTGAAGCATTCTGATATGCATGCTCCGTCTTACGAAATTCAAAATTTTCAAATAGAATATTTTTCCATTGTAATCGCTCTTGAAAAAAAAAGCTGCAAATTCTTTCACTAGGGTTTATTATTTAATCATTCATGATTTGAATTTCTACTTAGCTTTGGAGTGTGCGTGTTTCACAGGTGATAGAGCGATTATTGAATTTCTGGAGGCACACAAATATGATCAAGTGATCAATCCAAATAGGTATTTTGGTCGAGAACAGATTTACGTGCTCCATGCATATCTCCTGAAATTCAATAATCCTGTGAAACACGCACACTTCAAAGCTTAGTAGAAATTCAAATCATGAATCATTGAATAATAAACCTCAGCGAAAGAATTTGCAGCGTTCTTTCTTGAACCTCCTCGACCATCTCAACCTTGAGATGGCGATGTAGATCATTTGTTCAAATATACCATGGGGCATTTACTATGCTTCTCAGAATTTTGTTTTGTACTGTTTGGATGATTTTTACGTTGCAACATGTGTTGTAAATTTCTTCACGCCAAAAGTGGTGTTGAATACGACAAGTAGGTACTTTTGTCTCATCCTCAAACTTGGATGCGTTGTGGATTCAAGGCCTGTTATTTCTTCATCGTTTTCTCTGGACAATAAATTCTATTAACTCGAAAAGAACAACTTAAAAGATTACAAAGACGGGCAACGCCGTTGTCTGGAGATGTAGTGTCCCATCCAGTCTTTCTGTTTGATACCAAGCGGTTGGCTGTTTCTTTCAATTAACGCCCCTTCTCTTCCGCCAAGTCCTAGCGTGAGCCCAGCGTTCCCATAGAAAGACCATTACGAGGAAAAAGTAGCAAAGGAAGCCCTCGGGGGAGTGAAGAATGCCGGTTGAATCGACGGACGAGGAGGAAAAAACTGCGGTGGCACCCGCTGAGAAAAAGGTTATCCTCCTGTTCAGATGCCGTTAAGAGGGTTTTCTAGGACGGTTAAAATCCTTCTCTGAGGACCTAGTGATGGAAACCTATCGTTTTTTAGGTTTATCTCGAGCTCTACTCCATTCTGATCTCCGAAATGTCACCCTGACCTACATCGGTTCACCTGTCCCTGGTGGTTTCTATAAAGCTTGCTGCTCTGCGTTTGAAATGGGAATTCAAAGGATGATTAAGACAGCGGATCAACTTAGATGAACAAGAAATGATCATCATAGATCCACAGTTCCATTCAGGTAACATTTTATACCTGCAATGCTTGCCAGAATCTACAAGGCAATAAAGGTTCCTTACCAAAACAATCCCTTCGCGTCATATTCATAATTTCGAAAAAATAACCCTCATATTTCCTGTGGTGTTTTGTTGACTTCAATACCGCAGCATTGAACTTCAATAATTGAATTATTCAAGCCCTTATTCAGTTTCGTAAATGTGATCATTTGAATTAAGTTGCATCTCCCCATCCTCAGCGACAATAAGTTGCAGCCGTTACGAACAGTTTGTCTGGTGTTGTGGCCTATAAACTTGTCCAACCGCATTGACCATGACGTACCACGATGTTGATTATCAGTGAATCCCGATAAATACAAAATGAACCATAAAACTATATTCAACGAACATACCTCAAGTTCCTTCACTAATTCAGAGCCGTTCTCGTATTCAAGTTGTTCAAATATTCATTAGGCAGGCTACGGTTGCACAACGAAGTTCCTACTTGGAAGGAAATAGAAAGCCCGCAATTGAGAACTGAATCTAAACTTTTCGATAAAGTCAATTGGTGTTTCTTGGGGGACGAGTCAAGTAGCCTACCTGTGTAACTTTGGGATGTACTTTTGGCTAGCCCCTTGTGAACTTTTAATTAGTCCAAGGTATTGAACGAAGTTAGTACCATTCTGTTGTAGACTTTCTCAACTTAATTCGATGTGGGCAATGCTTCGTGTTCGTGCTTACCTCTTCCGAAATGTCCGTTACCTAAATTAGGAGCAAAAATTATTTATTAAGAGAGTAAAAAAGTATAGTTCTTGTATGGGGGAAATCCTACTAAACAACTCCAATAGGCATTAACTATTCTGTTAATGAAGAGACTGCAGGATAGTTTGAAACGGATTGACTAGCATCTCAAGCGTATTATCCTTGTGGTAGGTATAGCAGTAGACCTCCAGGAAGCAGAATTTGAGTTTAACATTTCCACGACAGGGATCATGACTAGAGGGTTACGTTTTAGCTTCCAACTATTCGTGGGTTGAACACAAGGAAAAACGTATACATTGTGTCCCACGAGTCCCCCCCCCCCCCCCTAGAATCGTACAAATGGGAATGAAAAAATTTTTTTTTTTCTTTATCTTCATACTTTTTTGCACCATATCTGTGCACCCCGCGCAACCATGCGAAAGTCACACTAACTTTCCTATTTTGAATGCTAACCCCAATTTTTGTATTGCACATTCGGACTCTACCCAAAATTTCATGAAAATTTGATCCCTCAACCAATTTTTTTTTTTTTTCGCGCGCAACCAGTTAAGCGAGCACGCGAAATTGCGCAACCCCAAAATTGTCAAATAGTGGATGATGGTGAACTACAAAATGTGGCACATGAATTTTCCTTGTTTTTTTCTAACGCTGATTCTCGTGATGCTATTCGTTTCTTGATTCGACTCGATTTTTGCGGAATACCTAATGACCGAAATTTGATTATTTGATAGAACCTTCATGTAACAATTCAAAGTTCACGCATTACTCTGTTCACGATTTCTGAAGTGTCTAGGCTACCTTCCGAATAGATTTGTTGTCTGGATGGTTGGAATGCCTGACAACAGTCAAGGCAACTAAAAACCAAGTTTACAAGCGTTGGTGTGTTCAACTCACTTTTAACAAAACACATTTCCTAGTGACACATACTAATGGTTGTTATAGAGAGAACAAAAATTGTGTTGGGAAAAGTAAACAGTGGCAACTGCAATTGAATTCGATCCAGCTTAGCCAACTTTGGACTCCAAAAATCCCTAGCAAACAAGTCGCCGATCACCAAGGTGCTCAAGCTCCAAATATGCAAATGTTGATTATTCTCAAACCCCCTTCTGGTTTCTGAAGAGGATTGAAACTAATTTAAACTTGCTAAAAACTAGATTTCATGCTTCTGAACGATTTCTATTCGATAAAGCTAAATTTTCTACGACTTTATCGAAACAATCTGATCATGTGCATCAAATGGGAAATTTAGACATGAGCCTTGAATTGTTGAGACAACTGAAACTTGTTAAAACTTCATTTACCTATTCATTGATTCTCCAAATCCAAAGAAATCGAAAAACCGTAAGTGCTTAACTGAAAATCCCTTGAAGTTACGTATCGGTTCATGTTTTTTTCGCTACAGTGTATTAACATACAATAGGAGAACAAAAAAACTTGTCCGCACATCTAAAGGCGCAGAATTTTTTCTTCCGCCTCTGGGAGTCCTTTTGCGGACAAAATGTCACCCTTCAAAGGAGAGATGTCGCGGTACAGAGGTTTAACAAATGAGAGAGAACGTGGCCAAACGTGAAAAAAAGGCAACTTTTTTTAAAAAGGTCTGAGCTATGCTTTTAAGCGCCTATCTCTTCTTCTGTCTGAGCCGGCGTCGCCACCGCGAAACCTCTTCAGCACCTACGGACTTGAAGGCTCTCGTGCGACCAAAAGCTGGAAGAATCCTTAAATTAGATGAAAGGATCCGCGACGTAGGATCGCTTTCCCGGCCTACGTGGCTCCCACGAACAACCCACGTTTTCATTTCATCCAGTACCTGCTTGATCAAAAGAGTTTTTTTTAAGCGTAGGATAAAATGCAACACAATTTACGCCGAAATTGACAGTGGTAAACGCGTTATTTATTCGCTTCTCTGACGAAACTGGAAGAAAAAGAAGTGTCATGCAACGAGTTTCGTAAGGCTTTTCGTTTGGCTTCGTGTGGATACACAGGGTACACGTACAGGGAAGAAGAAGAAGAAGAAGAAAAACGGTTTATTACAAAAAAATACATATTTCATAGTGACAATAAAATCTCAAAATAAACAATACAGCATGGTTCTTATTGAACCGTCTGCCGGAAGAACGGAACCTAATAACTAGCTAGAATGAAAATTTCAAGGTAATGTAATTGTATAAAATAAATGATAACTTCTCAGTAATTAAATTCAGTGATAAGCAATCTGCGGTATGGTCAAGACAAAATACAAAATTTTGCCGATTTACTCCATTGGCGTGGGTCATTAAGGAGATCTACCGCCTCATCACGCGATAAACTTCTCTTGCCAACTGCAGTTCTTCTAAATTCCGCCTATATTGGACACCTGCACAAGAAATGGAACGCCGACTCAAGCTCCCCAAGATTGCACATGAAGCACCGCTCAGAAGGCAGGTGTGCCTCTCGGTATGGCTTCATATTCAAATCAGAGCGCATTGGCTCATCAAGCATTGGCGAAGATAGATCCGGCTCCACAAAAAGCATCAGGTCACTTGACTCCCCTACATTTAACAGATTGCTGAAGTGGGCAACCCACTCCACAGCCGGAACCGATGGCACGGAGCTCCTAATCGTCTTCTTGAAAACATCCACAAGTTTCCAGAATTTCTTGCTACAGTCCTGTATTATCAGCCTCCTTGAACTTGATAGATAAATCAATGAAAACGTTACGTTACGTGTGCAGGGTGTCCCACAAGTTATCCCCCCCCCCCCCCCTTAAAATCGTCCAAATGGGAGTAAACTGAACAACTTTTTTTCGCAGGGATCTCGAACATTATACACTTGCATCATGTACTTGCGCACCCCGTACAACTGCGCAACCATGCGCAAGTCGCACTAACTTTCTTATTTAAAATAGAAACCCTATATGCTTATTGTAGATTCGGATTCTACCCAAAATTTCATGAAAATTTGGTCCCTCAACCAATTTTTTTGATAGCGCGCAACCAGTTCAGCGAGCTCACAAATTTGCGCAGCCCCAAAATTGCCAAATAGTGGGTGAACTCTAAAGTGTGGCACAAACATGAAGGTTCTATCTATTGATTTTCAAGTTCAGAGTAGACCACTTGATTGATCAAATGCCAATTGGCTCTCTGCCATTCATTATAGTATCACTGATGATTAGTGAAATTTCATTAAACTTTGGCACAGTAGTTTTGGAAAAAACTTCAAACGGAGTGGGCCTGGATTTTCTTTAGTATTATTTTGTTTTCAATAATTGATTCTTTTGATTAATTGATTTATTATTTTTGAAATCTTCATAAATCGAGAAACGTAAACCAATACATTGTGAGAAGTAGTGGGAGGGGTTGTAATATTTTCCTTGTTTGATTACAAAAGTTCAGTAATGACAATTTAAAAAAATCGTTTTTATACCCTATCCGGTTCTGACGATGTTCTTTCTCGTATTATCGTTGTTTACGGTCGCTAACCAATCTTGGCGTTTATGCAACTGTAATACTTGAAAAAAATCGTTTTTATATCAATTCGGTTCTGACATTGTTCTTTCTTGTATTATCGTTATTTACGGTCGCTTCTTGGCGTTTAGGCAGACTGTAAGGAATTTCCGAATTGACTGTTTTTGACCTATATCAATTCTACCTTTCTTGGTTACGATTTTATATTATACAGATATATAAGGTTCAAAAACAAGAATACAAAAGTTTATGTTAATAGATTAAGTTGTTTATTCAATAATTGTATTTATTGCTTCAAGAATAACTACGGGGCTCCTATTAACCAAGAGGTGGAAAAAGATTTTTCAAGTATCCCTTTACTATAGTTTATGAAATAGCACCGCAGGGGTATTAGGTAGGGAGTTTGGTTAATAGGTTGGATACGGAATATTAATATCAATTTGATTTAAATACAATGATTAATTGTGGAAAGGATTACCTTGTCGTCGGTCGGGCGTAAGGCAGAGTGGGGAGGAGAGTCGCGGTAAGTAGTTGAGCGTTCAACTGTCGATATCGAATGAAATGTACAGCACTCTAATTTACTGCAAAATGGGCTACATTTTTTCTAAAAACTTGTCTTTTTCCTATATTATGCGATTTAGTGGATAGAGGTAAGTACTGTCTGTGATTGTGAATAAACGGTAGAGATGACTTAATGATGTTTTCGTACAAGATGGTTCAGATTGAGAACAAACATTTATAGAGGTTCTCAGGGTTCAAATTTTCTCATTATCATTTCATCCGTTCTGCTCTTTAGTCTGGTACAATAATAATGAGTATTGACATATATAACAAAGATAATATAAGCAAGGTTTTGTAACTATTAAATTGAATCCAGTGAAATTCCACCAGTTGTTCAAGTTAACCACTGAATCAGAAGATACATTGAAGAATTGAAACATGACGCATGGAGAGAATCCAGTATAAATTAATGTCCGAGATGGCAGGGGTTTAGAGGAAGGTCGTCCCGCTAATTTAATATTATTATCCCTCCATAACCATCGGGGATGGTCTTGAATTCGGGATGAGGTTCGAGGTTACTAGGTAGATATCGTGTCGGGGAATCTCTCTCCCAATCTTCGGCATTGCTCAGCTCGAACAGTCCAGGAACCTAGCGTTTTCATTTGCATTCTTCATCGTTCCAACGTAAAAAATTCGATAAGTTCCTTCGAGATTTGATCATGGATATTACATCTCCGATTCAGTTGCTGGAAAATATACAAAAATCCCGCTACGAAGAATCCATTCATTCGCGACTGTACTGAAAGGACAAACCGTCACGGATATGACCTTTTTATAATTGTAGACATCTCGACATTTCATAAACATCCGCCTTACCTTTTTTTCTCGACCGTCATGACTCACTGGAAACGGCGGAAGTTCACCAAAAAAATCGGTAGCTCTGGCGAGAGCACCTGGCTAGGCTTTAAACGAGAATAATAAACAATCACTTGATTCCAACGGAGGATCGGTGGGACAGATCTAATATGGGTGTCCCAGCAGTACATTAGAGGCTAACAATAGTTGAATGGTAGGGAACAGAGATAGGATCCTGAGCAATGGTTCATATTTCCATGAAAAAGTGACGTCCCTTTGTCCTGAGCTACACCCCTTTGTAGGAACGAAAAACGTTATCTCTGCGGGTGGCCTTTAAAATGTGTTGGATTGTTAAAAACCCTCTCGGCAAGATTTCTCTCCCTATTACAAATATAGTTGGGATAAAGGTGCTTTAACCTTTTTTGTTATGATTTTAATTTTGGGTTTCCTCGTTGTTGCTGGAAAAGAGATATTAATTAATATCATTACGGAATGAAATATGAATTTGTCTCCACTAACTAGTCCCGTTGGGTTATTTATAAATTATGTAGCCTTCAGATTAAGACTAATGTAATTCATAGTTTCTCAACTACCTACCCTACTCATCGATATTGACCCCTCCATTCCTGTCATCAAAAACAAAATGTCTGAATTATACATGCATAGGTAAATATATACTCATACTCATACAGACACGTACTTTATCTTTCACGAATTTGTCGTTAGAATGGTGTGGAACAGATTGTTTTTTAGTTATTTTTTTCTCCTTGCCTGGCTTGTCCCATACTCTCCTGGGTAAATTCTTATATGCGTTCCTCTATTGACGAAAATTTGCTACAAAAGGACCTCCTAAAAACAAAACTAAGTGTGGCTTATCATAATTAGTGTGTTGGTAGTGTCGCCTAAATATTGAATTCGTTGGATTTCTTATGTAGCTGTATGTTTCTACTGAAAATCGTATTTTTCCTTTTGGCATAAAAATCATGAAGAACGAAATGTGACCAGCTTTGTATATTTGTCTCACGCATTGGGATTTCCTCTCCCGAATTACGATGAAATGATGTTCCAGCACCGTTCATAAAATATTGGCTATTGTATCCCATACCCTTCAGGGTAAATTCTTGTAGGCGTTCCTCTGTTGACGAAGATTTGCTTCAGAAGGACCCCCTTAAACGGAAACTCAGTGTTACTTATCACTAGGGCTAGGATTTGCATGTAATTACATATCTTTTCTGGAGCCTTATATCGCCATTTTGATCAAAAGAACTTTACTTTTCACATGGTTTCAGATCGATTTAGACCATTTTTGTTTTACATATTTTTACATATTCCGGTTTAATTACATATTTCAGTCATAAGTACCTATTTGGTCAATCAACCTCCTTCAAAAATGAAGCAACAAGAAAAAAAGGCTTATTATTCATAAATAATAAACCAAAATTGGTTGGTACCTACATGGAAAAAGAAGGCGATTCGTCATCGTCACCTACTTTCAGGCAGCTCAGAATTATAGGGAGAACAATCCTAGAGTACCCATCTAGCTTTAGCGCTATCTCGTGTACCACACGTACGAGTATCATCCTAGGACAGCGCCTCTAGAGAGCATGTGGAAATTTTTGTAAAAGCCCCAAGCCGGATGCAGCTGTTCAAGGAGATATATCCCGAGTTACATTTGCCTCCTCAACCAGTAGTAACAAGATGGGGAACTTGGTTGGATGCAGCTGACTACTGCAGCAGTAACTTCGACCAAATAAAGGACATTATTTCACACCTAGATAAAGACTCGGCTACATGTCCTTTCCTACATGTCCTTTCCCCGTGCCATCGAGTTGATGGAGAAATGCACCTTGAAAAATGAATTGGCATTTATCAGCAGCAACTACACCTTTTTGGGGAAAACCATCACTTAGCTCGAATCTCAAAACCAGTCGTTGGTAAAAAACGTGGACCACGCCCAAATTGCAGTCCAAAAGTTGGAAAATACACAGGGAGACGTTGCAAACAAAATCAAAACAAGAATCTGAGACGTTTTCGACAAAAATCCGGGATGGAAAGATATTCTGCTGATCGCTGATATCCTCAACGGAAAACAAGTACCACGGGTAACAGACCAGTTGAGCGTAGAACTCACCCCAAGCGATACTGCGGCTTTCTTCAGTGCCCCAATTACATCTGTTGATGTCGGGAGATCTTTCAGCAGATACAAGACCATTTTAAGACCCGACGAAGCTTTTCGTTTGAAAATTTTAAAAATCATGTGGTGGTAAATGCAAATAATTTTGATTAATAAAATTCCCTTTGAATTCAGTGCAATTGGCACCAGTTTTTATAATTTTCGATTTTATATATTTTCTATTCTATTTTACATATTTGGCAAAAATAAATACATATTATATGTACATATTTTGCATTTTTAACTGCATATAAATCCTAGCGCTACTTATCACTGTTCTGTGGCGCGGGGAAATTTAAATGATTCCGTAATTAGTGTGTTGGTATATTGGATTCGTTGGATTCCTTACGTAGCTGAATGTTTCTACCGAAAATCGTAGTTTTCCTCCTTATATAAGAATGATGAAGAACGAAATGTGACCAGCTTTATATTAAATTTGTATCACACATTTGGGTTTCTTCAATTGAATAAGGATGCAATGGTGTTCCAGGACCGTACATAAAATATTGGCTGTTGTGAAGTATTAATATTGTTCACTATTTATGAATATGACCACGTTGAATATTTCTTTGGGGTCTACGTAAATGACATCGTATCCAATCTGTGACGTACGGTTAAACAATCCGAAATATCTGGTGCACGGTTCGATGTGGTCAGAGGCGGACAGTTTGCTGGACTTCCCCGTTGATACGTGTTCAGCGTTTAAACGAGTTAATGGTTGTTTTCCTTATCAGTGCAGGCGTTTTGAAGTAACAGCTTCCTAGACTCCATCTCTAGACTTTCAATCATCTCCCGTCTATGACACAATGCCCAACTTTTTTTCTAAATGGGACTGCCCTCAGACGCATAAGGGCATGATTTGTATCACGAAGAGCTACCCACACACACCAAATTTCTTCAACTAGTACGTACAATATACATCTACGGGTCTATTCAACTGTCTAGATGTTAGCTGGGTAGGTTTATAAAAAGGTTGTCAGCTCTAGATTTTTATTCTATGATATTGCAATCATGTAGCGTTACGAATAAATATAATTTAAATATATTTAAAGAAATAGATTTATTATGATGGCTTTAATTTGGTTACGAAAGTATCTTTTGAAACGAACTAAACGTCTTAGCTTTGCCTCATCTTGATTGTTTTACGGGTAGACCTTATCATATGTTCAAAGACAGTTCTTTGACATGAATTCAGAAGTGTTCAAAGACTATAATTGATTTAATCAATATGCTTTGTTGAAAAAAATTATTAGGAATTCAATCAAAGTATGAAGCCGATGGTTATTTGCTTTTATAGAAAGGAAATCGTCAGTTTCGGCAAATTTGGGATCGAACTAAATAAGAATTAAAAACGCTGCAAATTCTTTCAATGGGGTTAATTATTCAATTGGCTTGCGTTCATGATTTGAATTTCTACTAAGCTTTGGAGTGTACGTGTTTCACAGGTGATAGAGCGATTATTGAATTTCAGGAGATATGCATAGAGCACGTAAATCTGTTCTCAACCAAAATACCTATTTGGATTGATCAGTTGATCATATTTGTGTGCCTCCTGAAATTCAATAATCGCTCTATCACTTGTGTAACACACACTCCAAAGCTTAGTATAAATTCAAATCATGAACGCAAGCCAATTGAATAATAAACCCCAGTAAAATAATTTGCATCGTTTTTTTCATTGGTTATCAGAATGCTTCAACCCGTGTGTCGGCTGCAAAGCCTTTTAGGAGTTCACTCCAGTATCCACATTACTACATCACTAAAATCACCAAAATAACGCAAATGTTGGCACCATAAATCGGGCCATACATCGGGAATGGTTTGAGCTACGGACCTGGGGAGGGGCTCATTCGATTCCTCGTGGAAAGTTTTTCAAAAACAGTTCAAAGTTAGGCCTTGACTTTTTTTTGAGAATTTTAGGGATTTTACAAAACTTTGACAACCCTTAAAGGGCACGTTAAATTTGGTGAGAGGGCTGGCTCAAGAATTGGGGCGTCGTCGGACCAACATGGATTTTTCCATATTACAGAAAAATTCTTATTACAGATTCTACACCCTTTGAATTGAAAACCATGAAATTTTCAGGGGTGGTTAGAATTTTTTTTTTCCAGAGCGATTACAATGGTTTATTATTGAATAATAAACCAAAAATCAGCCTACACAACAGTTGTGAAATTTTTAAAATTCCACGGGAACGTCTTTTTTTTTTTTAAATACAATTCTTCATGTTGACTACTAATTCTATCTACTTGCAGTATCTAACGGTGTCCACGTCAGAATTTGATTGGAGTGGTCCCACACTTTTTGACCAGCAATGAACGTGTTGTGAATTATAACCTCATTACCGGTAACAAAATTTATCGAACAGCTAATTGGTTTTTCAGCATTACCTCTCCAATTCTTGTTATTCGAAAAAGTTGAATTACCGAAGTTTGTTTGATCAAAACACGAATCACGAAATCGTTCAAGATTTGGAGGTGGGGTATTTTCGCCAAAATGTATCACAATCACACAGCCATGTTGACATATTCCGATATTGTTTTCTTTGGATTCTCTTTTAGATTAGTCTGAAATGAATCTGTATTCATTCGTTCTTTTATGCGCGGGTTTTCTCTATTCTAATGAAGCCCCTCTATTCATTAATCGTTGTTTCATAGAGACATCCTAGAAAGAAGATTCTTCTTTTTCCAAACTTTACGAAGAACTCACTCAGCGGACTCACTCGTTATTGGAAGGATTTAATTATTTGCATTCCTATCGTTCCTACTTGTAGTTCTTGGAGAATTGTGTTTAAGACATCATAGGATCCCTATTTTAAAATCATATAGACCACCTAGATGCAGTCCGAAACTCGTGGATCTAGATATCAGAAGACAATAGCTCCAAGACAAGGCCTCTCGTTACAATCGCTGTTTCTGATCTCATGGAGTTCTGTTGATCATAGTGAAACAGAACGTCTGCTGTTGTTGGTAGTTACACATCTGGTTGATGAATGCCAATTTATTGTCTAGCAGAAGAAATGAGTGTAATAGTTGTACATTACAAGGATTCGACTCTTGGCGTAAAATCAACAAATTTTGTGTTTGAATGCAGAAACGTGTATATGATAAAACAGTTATACTCTTGTGGCTTAACTGCAGCCATTGTTTAAGTTTTATAAGAACAATGGTGATTTTTGCAGGTATTTAAAATGTGGTGACTCGGTGAGAAATCAAAAAATATTCTGGTTAGTTTGAATTGACTTGTAGCACCAATGTCCATCAACGACATGTAAAGCAACATGAAAGATGAATGAAGCTAAATATGATGTTAAAGGGGAGAAAGAAGAACCAACAAACCCCCGACGTGAACAAACGAGACAAAGTGGGTCGGGGTGGATTGAGCCCGCGTCTTGACTCAATCAATCACTGTCAACGTCGCAAAATCTATGAGGCTCAAAATACCGTGCCAGCTAAGTGCAGAGCAAATTCAACTTCCTATGTCGACGAAATCACTTTTGATTAATAAAAGCTTGTATATATAATTATTCCTGGTATGGTAGACTCCTGTACACTCTTTCTTGTAAGTCCAATCGCTGAAATTCAAAAACTTAAGCGCCAAATGATCATTGATGGATAGTTCAGTTGTCGCTGAAGCATCGATCGAAGGACGTGTTGAACGAAGTTAATTTTACAGACAATTTCGAGGGGTACTTGTGAAAGTACCCAAGTCCATTTTCGGCGAAAATGAGTTGGAAGTACCTATGTGTAGTATTAGTAGTAACATAAATGAAGTATTCTTTCACGCCGAGAATCCCCCAAGTCGTCCTCCCGATGCTTTTACCGTTATGATGACAAGATGTACCCAAGTCCTTCAAGCAATTTTCAGTTACAGGCAGAATCACTTATGTCTACTAGAGTGGATTTGGGTAGTTTTCACCTGACCACTGTTGATGTCAGGTGGACTTGGGTGATTATAACGTAATTAACAACGGAAGGTTAACAGCTGGAGGTTATTGTTTTCAAAGCGACTGCAAAGCGTTGTGTTCCCGAGGAACAGCGAATGTTTTGTGCACAACAACATGAATAGAAAACTTTACTTTGTTTTAAACCAGCCATTGAGATGTAGGGGGGAGTTGACGGTGTCTTTAATTGCGTGTCAACCGACAGCGAACACTCATCGAATGTTGACAGCACTTTATGGAAGTCTCGGCTGATTGCGGAGGTGAGTCGTCACAAAATTTTCTCAATGAAATGGAGAAGCAGATTGGTTCGGATCCCGGTGTGTACGATTCAAACAAAGATCCAAGGTATGAACCAGATGATGAAAGTTGCAGTGAATCAGAAAGCAGTTATTGTACGAAAGGTGCATTAGGGTGCATGATGTTGCAAACACGACTGATATGGTTGTTGTGAATGACGATGGTGTGGCTGAGATGAAAACGAAAATAAAAGGGAAGAAGAGAATGAAGCTCACGGAACATGGGTCCGTCGATCTTTTCCAAATTCGACATTGTGGAAAATTTCAAAAAATGAGGACAGACGGACAGACAACAGAAAAAACCAATTTTCAATTCCGAAAGTGAAAACAATGCTTCCGCTACTTGGTGGATCGGAAGCAATAAAAAGGAAGAAGAGAATGAAGCTCACGGAACATGGGTCCGTCGATCTTTTCCAAATTCGACATTGTGGAAAAAAATGAGGAAAAAACCAAAAAGAAGTCCGTACATAGCTACGAAAGAAAAGCCAACGTAAGCAAAAGCTCATAAGCCAGTTGACAGCTCCACATGCTCGTTTCGTTGCTCATTCAGCTGATGATGGTTGAGCCTGTCTCTTCGTTTATAATCTGATATCCCTATGAAGTTACTCATAAAATTGTCTATTCCTTGGGTGAACGGTGAGATTTGAGTTCACTTCGTTACTTTTTGGGCCACAATTTGGTCACAATGTCCTCTGACGTTTTCAAGAAGTTGGTCATGATCCATGCGGGAATTGAATCTCATGGCTTCAATATGAATAAAAATTCACGTCGTAATCCATTATAAAACGTAATAAAATATATTAATTAATAACGTTTGTCAGTAAGATGAAGAGTGTTAGATTCTCTATAGTTGTTTATTTAGTTTCAATATTGTATATTTTAACGTGGACAAAGCAGAATAACCATTTTCATACTTTTTTAAGGGTTTGGATAAAATGAATACCTATAACTTTTTCTCTCCGTTCACTAACAGTATTAATGGATAAAAAGAGCGATATCATGTATAAGAACAGGCGTTGGAGAAGAAACAGTTATAAAGATTTGTTGATAACGCATGACTGGTGTTACTCGAGATGAGAAAGTGTGAAAAATTCGGTCAGTGTGACAATTCAGTGTTAGGGGATAACGAATTACTGTTGTCCGCCAAATAGCTCAAACTAGTTGACGCTGTACTCTGTTGGACATTGAAAAAGAAAAAACTCTCACGATAAAAGCCCAACAAGATCTATTTGCTGACCGTTGGGTTTGAAATGGAAAAAGTTCCCAAACACACCTTCCGTTTACCTGCAGGAAAGTTTGACTCCCGCTCGGGGTCGTAAACTATAGTTAGCTTATGGATCAACAGCGCGCTAGTTCTTCGGGTTTGTTTGCTTCTTAAATCTTCTTCCTAGAAGCCTCGGATCTTTTGTGATTTATTTTCACCTCAGGAAGACCTACTGGCAGCAAGAGTCTTGAGTGAAATCCTCTTCGATGCTACCAACGATTTTCCGATTCCTTGAATTCAATGTTCACTAGATCAAAATACAGCTCACAAACGAAGATACGGATTAACATTCAAGTTCTCATCTAACATGAAAATAATACCAACATTGAACCGCACTGACACCCCAATCTAACTGATTCCTAGTTCTAAAAGTTCCAACTACTTTCAGAATTTACGCTAATTGTGTACAATCTGAAAATCTGATAAAAATTCTGCTAATTCCAACACACGGGTTTCTTATTTTCAGAGAGCTAATCACTGTTCTGAAGATTGTTTCAAAAAGAACGCCGGATTTGAAAAGGCTGTAAAATTAATTTATTTTCACAAAAAAGCAAAACAAAAATTATACCATTCGATTCAGGAGATCTTACGGATTCAAGATTCCTTACTAGCCCTACACGTAATGCCCATGAAATTCACCATAACCCGATCACACACGTCTCCATCGATTTGGCCAAGGACACGATGAATTTGATGCTTGAGTTCCTCCACATTGGTGGGTTTGCTCTCATAGATTTATGACTTCGTGTAACCTCACAAAAAAAAAAAAAAAAAATAATAAAATAAAATAAAAATTAAAAATTAAAAAAACTGGGCGCTGTGCGCCTCGCCAGGGGGCAAGCTACTGCTTAGAGCCTGCGGCTGAAATTAAAAAAACATGGAACATTAGCTTTAGCGGCGCTTTTTTTCTGTTTGCTGATTTCATTTTGCTCTTATTTGTCTCCCTATCTTAAGCTTTCCGATTTTCCGCATTCAGTGATTCGGAATTTTCGAATTTTGATACTCCACATTCTGAATAGTTCATGAATTGGTCGATATACGTTAATTCTCATTAGGGGATCGTTCCACAAACAATATTGTCGTTTGGCAATCGATCAATAAACGTTAATTGTCGGCAGGAGGTAGACTGATAATTACGTCAGCGAGGAATTGCAGCCACTATACGTTACCGGGAGAGATGGTTCTTGACTTCTGCTGGACACACGGGGAAGGAGTGTTTTCAAGGCTCCAGACCAGTAGCAGGGCGCCAGGAGCGACGAGGAGCTAAGACCGCGAAAACAGTTTTTGTCAGTTCTGGTGGTGGGGCCCCCGCTCTTTTCGTGGTCTTAGCTCCTGGTTGCTCCTGGCGCCCTGGTACGTGTGACACTTCCGCGTTACCCTCCCTCTAAAACAATGCTGCTAACAACCAAAACACAAAAATGGCGGCCTTTTCACATTCGTCGTTCTTTCTGAAACACCCTTTACATTCCTTGCAACTGCTCAAAGACAGATGAATGGCTTTATCTTTTCTTTTGGGTGAACCCTTTAAAAGTATTCATACGAAATACCCCGATTGGTTCTTCCATACGACTGGTGTGATTTGTTCGTCTATCACTCTCCTTCGAGTCGATCCTAACCTTTGCTAACCTGCACGCTGCGAGATACTTCGAACGGCCGATG
This sequence comes from Creontiades dilutus, assembly GCA_031894815.1. Classification (NCBI taxonomy): domain Eukaryota; kingdom Metazoa; phylum Arthropoda; class Insecta; order Hemiptera; family Miridae; genus Creontiades; species Creontiades dilutus. The sequence goes on from JAVIWC010000391.1 coordinate 625,062, forward strand.
AGTTGAATGGTACCACGCGCCATCGACTCCCAATCGCGATATCTATCGTTGAAACGGGTTGTCATTAGTCAGAGAGCAAGCGGCTTGAAACTTAAGTTATGACCCTCTTATCTTCCTCCAACACCTAATCACTTTGGAGCCATCCGCGTTTTATTGGACTGTAACTCAGGATTGGACCACCACCCTGTCAACAAGGCTGTTAGTCGATTCACGCTTTCTTTTCGTCGGAAAAAAGGGAGGTATGTCATGATATTACATTTATGGGTAATCGATAAATTACTCTCGTAGCCTTGACTTCGTTGTAGAAGTATTGTTATGTTGTTGCTATGCTTGAATAATATTTTCGTTCGAATCGGTGATAACCTCATTGATGGTCCATGCACTTCAATCGGGACATTCTTTTTACATTAATTTACTACTTACTTATTTACTACCACTTGATGCAAGAATTGAAATCTCAATCCTCTGATGATGATTATTGATGATGGAAACTGGCTTCTGTTGATAGAACATTTGATGCTGATTTCAAAAATGTGGTCAAAATCTAGAAAATATCGAAGATAATTGGAGAAAAGCGTTTTTTCTAAGTGAATCCGTCGATTTTTGTTGTTCGCAAAAAGTGGAATAACTCTGAAACGAAGTCTCTAAAAAAATTTTCAACGATGAATTTTCTCTTTCAAATTTAACGTAGAATCAAAAATTAAAATAAAAAAGGGTGGTCAATAGGTAAAATCAAGTTTCAATAGAAAATTTGAGGCACTAAAACATAGAAAAATGAAAAAAGGGTTCCACCACCTTCAAGCAAAGTGAAAATACTATAGAAAAGGCTGTAATTCCTCAATGAGCCGCTATAGATGGGACACCCTGTATATTTGTGGGCAAGTGTTTTATTTTACCTAATCAAATTTCTTGTTTCGTTTAGGGGTTTCAACGTCTCTGCCGAAATACAGTAAATTGCACTATTGTGGTATTTAGATATCAGTGTTTATTACACGCTGAGGGACTCGTAAAGCTTTAGTATTTACAGAGTTATATTTATGACAACGTCATCCTATCGTCTTTAAGGCATCTGGTAGTTGATTACAAGGTAGGGAAACACACCGATCAACTGAAATCCCCTTATGGCTAATTTGAAGTCTAATCGGTGTACAGAGATTAAATATGAGATGATCCCTTAATTAGTCTGCTAGAATATAATTAAACAGGATGGATGGTTTTTTATTTTATTGAAAGGGCCTATGCTAATTCTGTAATATGGATTCGATGATGTGAAATAATCAATCTAATCACGGAATTTCTATTAATGTTTCGATTCTCATCGTGAATCTTGGAGATTGGTATACATTCAAACTATTCAGAACCAAATCGGATTCGTTGAGGTATGTTCATCATTCGAACTGTTTCATTGAATTGTATTTTAATATAATGGAATGTTATTGAATTTCATTGTACGAGTTAATAGTCGGTAATAATGACGGTCTCCTCAATAATGGGATAGTGCGTGTTGGTGCACGGAGCAGATACTAAACCTGCAGTACTCGAAAGTGTTGTGTGTTTAGTTTCCGCTGATCCTTAGTAACAAGATGGTAGGTGACGTTGAGGCGCAGATCTTAGAATGGTTAGATAATCGCGAGATATTTCTGAAATTAAGTAACGTAGGGTCGACCAACTTTCTTCCAAGTTTGGGAAACCAGAATTAGAGAAGCCAATATAATCAAAAGCTGTGGCATGAACCGTCACCTCACCTCCATTTCAGCATGAGGACTATTCAGAAGTTAGCTCGGTGGAACGTGACGATGTGGGTTACTAATTACTAACGGCTGACAAGTAAAGTTTTCTCCCCCTCGCTGGGCCTCTTCGGGTTAATTTGGAGCGAAGGAAACAAGGAGCTGAAGTAGATAATTAAAGTTGTTCGGATATGGAATAACTGTAGGGAATGTAGGACTTTGTGAAATGGAGATCCCCCCCTAGTAAGTTTTATTTTCACATCCTTGACGTTTTTCCTGAAGTTCAACAAAAGCAGCTACGGTCTCGTAAAATTTCGATTACAGGTTAGTGGTTGTATCTTTAATCACGGTTATTTTTCAACCTTTTTGATAACCATTCATTATTCAATAAGGGCAAGCCCAATACAATATATTCACGTGAAACAATAACGTAAAAACATTTAAATTTAAGTAGTGAGAAATATAGGAACCGGTAGATTTAAGGAAAAAATGGCCCACCAGGGTCTACGAAGTGGGTAGCACAGACAAATATTTTAGAAATAGCAGTGAGAGGTGAACGTGGCACACATAATTATAAATTAAAACATAAATACTACGGTTGCGACCTCAAGTATTGGTAACTTAAGAAAACAGGATCGGAATGAGAAGTTACTAGAGCAAGGATGTAACTATTGCCAGATCTTACTGAGTCTTAATTCTGGGTTACAAGCTGAGGAGACAGATTCCAGTATGCCTTCCTGGTTGCCAAAGGACCTCCCGGCTCAACTATCACTTCTGGCTAAGTAAGATGCAGAAGTTTCCCAGTGGTGCGCAACCTTCAATCTACTAGTTGAAGGGAAGATATGAATGAGCAAGTCAATAGGGGCAAAAGGTGTATTAGATCGGTCTCAACGATACTCTCATACAAGTGGAGTTTTAGAATATATACATGGTCGTCACTCGTTACCAGTAGAGACTGTACCTCTATGTAGACAGGTAGGTTGGAACACAGCTGGTACAATCACTTGAACCGAACCAATTGCAAAGGTTCTGCAGTACTGAACAGTGTTCTGTTCAAATAGTCATGTCAAACTGGCATGCAGGAATTGGCTGAACTTCTGCTAATTTGGCTGGACTTAACTCGGTTTTTCGTATAACGAAACATGCTGTCTGGCTATACAGGGTGTTTCATTTCGTGACGGTCACAGGCCAGGAGAAGATTCTACGGAAAATTTCTGATCGAAAACGCGTTTTATTTTCAATTTTAAGATTTTTCTCGTTTTTTCTACCTTACCGCATTAAAACGGCCATATCTTCCACATTTTGTGTGCGATTTCAAATCGGAACCCACTTTTTGAAAGAGCGTTGAATTCCTATCGGCCTAATGGGGAACCAACTTTTTTGAGCTGGCGAAACGGGTGAAAAAATCAGCTTGAAAAGGACACATTCTCAAATCGTGGAGATTTCTAATTTCTTCAAACGCTAATGAGTCCCTGTAATAAGGCATGTGAATTTTAGCCTGTAGTGCTAAAAGATGCGCAAAATCTAGGCTTTCCAGAAATATAACCAGATTTGAAATTCCGTGTAGTTTTAGTGGAGAAAATTGCTTTTTAGGTGAGAAAAACGTGGTTTTTGTCTGGATACTCCGGTTTTTCATCATGCGGTGATCCGTCTGGTAAAAGGTATTAAATCATTAATGAAACATTGCAATAATTGTACATTTTTACTGTAGATACTGTTCAAAATTCCCACGAAAACGAGAAAAATCTTAAAATTAAAAAAAAAACCGCATTTCCAAGGGTGTAAAAAATTGCTAAGAGGCATTTTCGACAAAAAATTTTCCGTAGAATATTTTCCTGGGCTGTAACCGTCGCGAAATGAAACACCCTGTATATATGCACTCGTATAGGAAAGGAATAATAAATATTTTTGTAACTATTTCCAGCGTTTTCAATCAAGGATCAATCCCTACGGCCGATAGATTCGGTTGCATAGCTGTGTTTCCTAGAATAAACCACATAGATATAATCGAAGAAATGTACCTCTGTACAAGAGTTGCTGAATTTATTCCAGTTCCCCTCATACGTGGATTCCACCACCTGGCGGGAGGAAACTGACAGAGAAATATACCGCCTCCTGTCGACTGCTGTGAATATAAATCCACATTTTTATATCAAGTTGTCAAAGCTGTCGTGGTATCTTCAGGACGAAAGGGTGTAGTTGTTATATATATTGAATCTCTTTGCACGCACATCGGCGCAGCGCATGACAAGGGTCGATCTAATACAGCGTTTACCCTCAATACGACGCGTTACGCATTCAGGCTGCCTCGTCCAAATTTATGCTGCCGCGCAGTTTTTTGTTGGGATCTTTCGGGGAAAAGGGGACTTGTGATGGAAGGAACGGGTTGACGCGGGAAGGGGAATTTCGAGGGGGTTTGAGGTATAATGAAACGGAAGACGGTGACAGATCCTTCAGTGACGATGATGACGAAGTTCTCAACCGGAGGGGGCGAACTTGGAGCCATGTGGCCAACAACCAGCGCCCGCGTTAGGAGCTACCCCTACGGACTTTCACAATTACGAGTCATGAACGGGAGGGTAGGACCCTAAAAACTCTTCTCTCCTCTGGGCAAATCATTCTTCGAGGGGACATTCCCGTTCGCAAGTCCGCCGGGGTTATCAACTTCGATGCGTGTTTCGCCCAGGGCGATGTCCCGCATAATAAGTGGGCACATGTATGAGACCCTTCCCATCTCTTCAGCTGACTTGGTGAATATAGACCAGCGTACCTACTGCCTTCCCAACCACTATCTCGGAAATTAGGCCTCTCCGAGAATGAATCGCTGTAATAAACCATGAAAAGACAAATGTTGACTGTGATATTGGCACTTAGGCCCTTACCCTCAGATTTATTAAAATCAGGAATTTGTTGAAGAATCAATAAGCGGACGTCAACAGTCATTTATAACGCTAAACTCTGAGATCCATTTGGGTATGGAGTTGCAGTTGGTCCCATTAGTGTTGCAACAAAATCCCATCAACTTAATAAAATCAATTTCATGATTGCTTTCTTATCTATTCACAATTTACATTCCATTGATGATACCCCAACATTGAGGCCCAATCTCTATTTGTGTGTATCAATGATGTTATTGTGTCAAAATTTAGGGAAGAACTCGCAAATACACTGATTTGGTGACATTTCCTGTTAATGGATTTGCGTTCACCTGTCTGGTTTCTTGTACGAACTGTAGTTTCTTTGAGTGCTATGAAAACAGTTAGTGTTATAACATTTGTAGGCTCCACCATTTTCCTACACCCAACTTTGGTACATCGTTTTCAATAATAAACGTAAATTAGAAAAGAAATTCAAAAAATTCGTTTTTGGGAAAAACAATTTTCTTGGTAGAAAACGCTGCAAATTCTTTCACTGGGGTTTATTATTCAATGATTCATGATTCGAATTTCTACTAAGCTTTGGAATGTGCGTGTTTCACAGGTGATAGAGCGATTATTGAATTTCAGGAGATATGCATACAGCACGTAAATCTGTTCTCAACCAAAATACCTATTTGGATTGATCAGTTGATCATATTTGTGTGCCTCCTGAAATTCAATAATCGCTCTATCACCTGTGAAACACGCACATCCCAAAGCTTAGTCGAAATTTAAATCATGAACGCAAGCCAATTGAATGAGAAAACCCAATGAATGAATTCGCAGCGGTTTTTTAATGGTTATCAGAATACTTCAACCCGTGCATCGGCTATAAACCCTTTTAGGAGTTCACTCCAGTATCCACGTTCGCTACATCACTAGGTTACTGCAATCAAAACAAAAACAATAATAAACCAGAATAACGCGAATGTTGGCACCATAAATCGGGCCACACATCGGGAACGGTTTGAGCACTGACCTGGGGAAGGGCTCATTCGATTCCCCATGAAAAGTTCTTCAAAAAAAGTCCAAATTTAGGCCGCCTTGACGTTTTTTGAGGTTTTTATTGATTTTAAAAAACATTGACAACCCTTCGAGGGCACTTTAAATTAAGTGAGAGAGCTGGCCTAAAGAATTGGGGCGTTGTCGGACCAATATTGATTTTTCCTGAAAATTTCAGATTTTTTGCTCCAGCCGTTTGGGAGAAATCGTGCGTACGGCGGACGGCGAGCGCTTACAGAGCGCTCATTGCAGATTATTATCATCATCATCATTATTATTATCATTATTGAATAATAAACCAAAAGGCTCTATTAATGTTGTTTATTTTTTAATTTTTTCAGGTATGAAAATCCCTTCAATGAAAGTATCTCATCAACCCGTGAGTAAGTTACCTATTACCCATTTCTAAGTCCATTGAGCGAACTATATTCAATGTGGTACCTGTATTACTCAACCCTCTAAGACCCAATTTTTTCTGAATCAGTGGCAGCATAGCAACAAGGCCTCGATCTTTCTCATTTACTCGTAATTTGGTAAAAAGCTAAATTGAGAAAAAGGTAAATTATTGTCTGTGTTACATAGCGTATTGTAACTACAGAAAAGTTTTAAAATCAATTTTCAAATCTATATGAATTAAGAGTAGTTGTAGTAGTATTAAACTTTAGAAATTGTAGAAGTTCTATGTGGAATTTTATAAACAACCTGTCGTCATTTCAACGAGAATCGAGAAATCTCATTTAACACGGTCCAAACTCCTAAGGAATTGTTCTCATTTCATCCCTTGTTCACTGGGTATAGTTGTTATATGAACGTAGTTCTGGGTCGGCTAATAAATAACGGTCCCTAGCACAAATGTGGGGCAAAGAGATGGAAGGCTTCGCAAGGGGATGAACTTGTCCGGACCTGTGCGGTCCCAACCGTTTATTGCCGGGCCTCTCTCTGACTTGCTCCCCCTTGTCCAACAAATCCGAGGGTTTATTGAGCACCGAGCCTTAGATTTATGACTCTTTCCTCTTGATTCTTCCCTTGCAATGTCGGCCCATTTGGGTCACCCACAGCAGTCATTGAATATATAAATATCTCTAGGCGTTCGAAATATTCACTCAAGAGATGAGAATGGCAAATGCCCAGTCAACTAACATTAAAAAGTTCTGCATTTCATTATTGAGTCAAAAGTAGCTAATCATGTTATGCAATATGATTAGCTAATTTTACTCTATCAACTTAATACGCTTAAAAGGAATGGTAAACTGCTGTTCTAATGTAATTTCAATTGGATAAAAAGAGAAAAATTATTGTTGAACTTTCATGCATTTGTTTTTTGAAATGTGCAGCATTTTGTGTCGGAAATTTAATTTTCTAACGTGAACGTAATGCCGGGAAACTTATTTCAAAGTTTTTAACTACAAAAATCATCATTACCACCTACCAATGGGTTTTGCCCTCCTAAGGGTAGGTAACAAAGGAATTTCGCAAGACTGGCGGTTTCGGAAGTAGGTGGCAATACTGCCAAAAAGCGAGGAAGGCTTCCTAACTAACCTGTAGTTATTTGCCAGCAACCATAAAGGGAGTCGATTTTTTGAGAATCACCCTTAGGATAACTTTATACAGGGTGTCCCTGGAGTTATGCACAATCCGACTCCTACGTGTTCTACAACTCATTTCCAAACAAAAATGCCTCTTAGCAATTTTTTGCCAGAGGCCTCGTTTCCGAGTTATTTGCGGTTCAAGATTTTTTTTCGTGTTTTCGATCTTATGTCATTAAAACTGTCATGACTCCCTCAATTTTGGAGATAGCTCAAATTTGATGACACCGTTGGAAAGAACGTTAAATTTTCTATCCATTTGATGTCAGAAAACATTTTTTTTTTATTGAAGATGCGCGGTTGCTGCAAGAAATGGCAGTTTTGTCAAAATCTTGAAATCGCCTGTTTTTCATCTCGCCTAGAAACCCCATGAATGCTTGACGCAGAACTGTGCACGCACGGTAAAACGTGCGCCAAAATGTCAGCTTTCCAACGGTGTGGTCGTTTTGGTTTTTAAAAATATTTTTAGTTAAGGAAATAGCGTTTAACTGCAGAAAAACGAGTGTTTTCTGTTAAAATTGAGGTTTTTTCCAAAAGTCTCGACGAAAAAAGGTTGGAGGCGGGATATACGTAACTTTCCTCGCTGAATCGAATGGTGACAACGCCAGACCTCTCAAGTGACGATTTAAGTTAGTTTTGTCGGATACATAAACCCGTTCGTTTACGAACAGCGTCTACGGCATTTCTGAAGCTGTCCGGCCAAAGTCAAGATGATCGAAAAGCCGAGAAACGGCTATTGTTTGTGCTCATTTACGACGGATTGCGATGAGTTGCATTCATCTTTTTGCTAACACTATCGACCCTTATCAAACCAGTCTTCCGTATCATTACCAAATCTTGCGTTTCGTCTCTCTTCTCGCTGTATTTCCTTCATTGTGGTTTCCCTATTGCATATTCCCATTCATCATTTTGCGCTATAGCTCTTGAACATAGCTGATAGTAATAACCAAAACCTTAGTGACAAAACAGGTTCAGTAGATAAAAAAGATAGTTTACTAGACAAAATAAGGATCAGTGACATAAACAACATTATCTACCAATATTTTTTCCTCATACTATCCGACGTGTTTGCAGTGGTGTAAGTGGTACACAGGAGGAGTGTGACCCACTTGCTGCTTCAGAAGTATTACCATTGGCAAAACCGTACAAACAAATCATGTCAACATACTGACTTGTAGTACAGCTACTCAACTGAAAGCAACTCATCGCAATCAATCGTAAATGAACACAAACAATAGCCGTCTCTAGGCTCTTCGATTATCCTGACTTTGGCTGGACAGCTTAGGAATGCCGTAGACGCTCTTCACAAATGAACGTTTTTATTCATTAAATTCATTTTCATTTTTCATTTTTAAATATTAATTTTTCGTTGTATATCTTTACAATCTTTATATGAACTATTTAAACTCCAATATCTTACCACTGTCCTACAACTGGAAAACATGTTCGAGTCAACAAACATTTTACTTAAACTGAATTTGGTCAGAAACAACAAATTATCAACATTGCTACACCCAATGCTACGGGAAATTTAGATTGGGGTTGATGATACACGGCGCACAAAGCAACCCCTCCTTCAAGACCTGGGAGTCGTGCGGGTCATTGCATATCCTCGCCCCTTACCAAGACAGTGCCCACTCTGTAGCTTTCCCAATTTTCAAACATTAGGTATTTTTTTAGTTATACAGGGTGTCCCAGGAGTTATGCACAATCCGACTCCTACGTGTTCTACAACTCATTTCCGAACAGAAATGTCTCATAGCAATTTTTTGCTCATCGCGATCCATCGTAAATGAACACTTACAATAGTCGGCTCTCGGCTCTTCGATTATCTTGACTTTGGCCGGACAGCTTAGAAATGCCGTAGACGCTGTTCACAAACGAACGGGTTTATAAACATAAATAAATGCATCCGACAAAAATATCTTAAATCGTGACTTGAGAGGTTGCGTTGCCACCATTCGATTTAGCGAGGAAAGTTACGTACATACTTTTTTCGTCGAGACTTTTGGAAAAACCTCAATTTTAACAGAAAACGCATGTTTTTCTGCAGTTAAACACCATTTCCTTAACTAAAAATATGTTTAAAAACCAAAACGTCATTTTGGCACAAGTTTTACCGGGCGTCCACAGTTCTGCTTCAAGCATTCATGGGGTTTCTATGCGAGATGAAAAACAGGCGATTTCAAGATTTTGACAAAACTGCCATTTCGCGCAGCAATCGCACATCTTCAATGCAACAAAAAAATGTTTTCTGACATCAAATAGACAGAAAATTTAACGTTCTTTCCAACAGTGGCATCAAATTTGAGCTATCTACAAAATTGAGGGAGTTATGACAGTTTTAATGACATGAGTTCGAAAACACGAAAAAAATCTTAAATCGCAAATAGCTCAGAAACGAGGCCTCCGGGGAAAAATTGCTAGGAGGCATTTTTGTTTAGAAATGAGTTGTAGAACACGTAAGAGTCGGATTGTGCAAAACTCCCGGGACACCATGTATATGCCCAAACGTGGGGTTGTTGTGATTTCTAAATAAAATCTAGGAGGCGTTTTTCATCCTGATGCCTCCCTGAGAATTTGGTTCCCGTAGTACAGTAAAAGACGTTCCTTTGGTAGGTAATCGTACATGAATAGACATAATTTTGGCGGTATAATAGTATGATAGTTTCGGGTGTGATCTTTTTATTCGGGAACAAGATTCGCTCACCCCATCGATAAATTCATCTGTTCAAACTCTGTCTTGGAAAATGGAAGAATCGATCTTCAAATCTTCTTAGCTTCCGCCAGTCTTATGTTGAGGTTGCCAGATAACAAACTTCTATGGGGGGGATCTCGCTCCCATCGGCAGTGCCCGCGTGAGTCGTCGGGAAAGAGCTTACAGGCTTTTATTTCCATCTTCGACTCTCAAGCTTTTCGTTGTTTCATCTAATAGGTATTCTCTGAGGATTAGGCACGTATTCCCTGAAAAATATTGCAACATTACTGGCTTTTCAGATAACTAAACTAAAACTAACATTCCAGTCCTAATGACTAGGATTGTTCACATTCGCAACTCAATATTCAAATATTATGTAAGTACTACTACATACTGAGTAGGTACTACGGTAGCATTCAATTACCCCAAAATCAGTCGTTCTAGGCACCAAATGATTCACAACTATAAAGTGTATAGTCTGTGTGGTTTGGTGTTTTACCCTAGCTTTATATATATCTCCGCAGGGGGAAGGAATTTTCATTTTTCGGATTTGACACCTGAACCTCATCTTATTGTCTCTTGGAGGAAGAATTTTATTGCGATTTTCCTAAAATAATTCTGTATCTATCTCTTGGTTAGAAGCGAAAATTCAAGAAGATTTTTGGAATTTCCGTACATTAACTAATATTCACGTGCCAATCGTGGGAGGTGTGTAGCTATAGGTGATGTAGGATCTGCCGAATTTCGTACTCTGTAATAAACATACTGTGTAATTAGGATGATACCTGTATCAGATAGGATCTACTGAGGTTGGCATCCTTTCAAAAATGAGATAATTTCCTTTTCAAAATTTTGGGTTGCATTTGCACCAATGCGACGGTAGTCGTGGACAGAATAAGAATCGACAAATACTATTGGTGGCTATTTTGAACCCTCATCGAATAGGAAATCGTGCATTTATACGTCAAGAACATATGAAAAGTTTCTTCTTTTTCCTTTAGGAATACGACTTAATTTATTCGAAAATTGGGGGAGTAAGGAGTTTGGACTGTTGAACAGTAGTTGAGTGTGAACAGTTCTTTGCTATTAATGAAAATGAAGCTTTTCTAAAATCAAACACCTCTTTTTCGCCTATGTACGGTTTTATATATCTAGAATTTTGCATCAAGCAATACTTCATTCGTGTATTCTCAACAGAACCCACCACGAGAAAGCTGCAAATTATCACACAGAATTTTCAATATTACTGTGTAAGAATAACCCTTTTGCGAATACTTATTAGAGATCTATGTGTACTGTAAAGTAGGTGGCGGTATTTTTTGGCGCTCTCGATCAATTGCCCGATAAGATGACAAGTGCATTTCGAAGTGTAGATTATGAATTAGATGTACACGCGGATGATTCACTTACCCACGAGCGTCATCCAGACCCTTGTCAATGTAAGGCTGGACGCACGGGTCAGGACGTCCTGTTACAGAGAACGCTGGTGCTCTCGGTCCAACATATCCTGGATTGTAAGCTGGTCCGGGACCGGACACCTTCTTCAAGTCCTTCGGCCTTCCTGTTACCATAGCATTTGGAGGCGTTTTACCCAGCCATCCTGGGTTGTATGCACCGGGTCCTGGGCCAACGCTCGTGTCTTTCAAAGGGTGACGGCCCTTGCTAGAAGACAAGAATTCAATTTTGCAATGCCACACTACGGATAAGTATCGACTCTTCAAGACAAGTTGAATTTACACCCCTTAGACTTATTAAAATGTACAGATCTGGGTAACCAAGAGCACTATCGCTGCAACGAAAAGGTTGACACAGGAACCTTATGATTCGAATTCACGATTTCAGCCAATATCTCTGTCAAAATCCCATCCACAGATGGGCATTGAGCACCTCAACATTAACTCATCATCTTATCTTTCATTTGTCATCTTGTACGAACTACTAGAACCTGGATACCTAAGCCTGTCACCTTTTGGTTTTATGTCCTACTAACAGAAGAACTTTATGCTTATGTCAATCAGGCATTTCAGCTCAATTCCGCAAAAACGGTTTCTTGCCTAGGCTTTAAATTGAATCTGCTTGATTTTGATTAATAACATAATAATAAAATATTATTGATATAATGTTATCATTTGGACCAATAACTCACATGGTTGTCGTGGGGTTCGTAGGGTAGAGAAGATCTAGTTTAGGATTATATGCAGCTGGTCCTGGTCCATCGCTCTTTATCGGAAGAGCTGATCGTCCCTTCAGCGCAATTTTTGGTGCAAAAGGAAAAATAAGATCTGCTTTGGCATTATAAGCAGCTGGGCCGGGTCCGAAATCTTTCCCTGTTAAGAAAAATTGAAGTGTTAGGTACATTATAATGTTCATTGTTTAATATTGACGTAGGCACCATGTGACATTTTCCAAGTACTCACATACTGGTGTAACCCTTTTGTTAATGGTAACTTTCGGTGAAAACTTGGCTCCGAATCGGTTGTAGTCTCCCGGGTTGTAGATTGGACCAGGAGTAGAATATCCTGGCTTCTTCGCGTGCCTTCCAGCTACCGTATAAGCAGGATTTCTGTACCTTGTTATGTCGTGGTTGGGGTATCCAAGCACAGGCGGAAGCATGTAAATTGGACCGGGACCTGTGTATGACGAATGAAGAGTGATTTAAAAATATATTTACCCCTGTTTTTCATGCTTAAACTATCTGTTTCGTGGTTATTTTCATTCCAGAAATAGATTTGTATAATGATACGAATTGCTAGCGAATCTTCAACGATGAATCCGAGTCCGAGTCCGAATTATCGGTTGACGGACCTCTAGTTTGTCTAAAAATTTGATTCCAAGGAAATTGCACCTATTACATCGATGAAGTACCTAATCATTGAAATAACAGCCATTGAATGGTTGAGCAGATATTCGACTAATGCCAGTGCAGTAACATACCAAACAGATCTATGGCATTCTCGTGAATCACTTAATCATAAAGTAATGAAGTGGAAGAGCATAAATAACTTGGGTTATCCAAACTATGAATCTCACCGCTGTGCCCGCAGTCTTTGTCCTGCTTGTTCTTCACATTTCTCGATTTGTCATCTGGTTTTCCTTTGTTTTCCGCCTTGGGCGGTGGGGCTTTTCCTTTAGGCATATTGTGAGCCAATCTTGTTCCTCTCTAGTTCTTATTTAGCCCGAAATATTCGAGAATTTTTCGTTGTAAAAAAATATATTGTCCGCGAAAAGAGGTGTATTTGTGGCTTTTGAATTTATCATGTCGCTAGTAGGTACTAGGTAGAATGGGTGAATTTTGAAAAGCATCCACGGATGTAGAATATGTCACCTGTTTAAACGGCATAGATAGATAATTATATAGAGTAGTTAGGGATTTATCTTGCTATATAACTTTTGAAGAATACCTAAGGAAGAAAAACGGCTTTACCTCCTAATTTTTTAATCATAGTAATTTTTTCATTTATATCAGACTTTTGGTGGTTCACATGAAAAAAAATTTAAAAATCTGGTGAACAGTAATATACATTCGGGAAACAGATATTCTTTCTCTCATTTTGCGGGTTTCAACTAATATCTCTGAAACTAAACTTCGTAGCTGCATGATCACTTACCACAAAATAAAAACTGAATATATTTGCTGTAAGAGTTGATCAGACAAGTTTTTCGATAACTTGTATAGTTTTCAAGATATCCGCGCTGAATATTTGAAACGGACTCCTAGGAATCAATATCCATAATTTCATCCAAGTTCCTGTTCAGCGGAATCTTTGTTTTCAGTTTTGAACGGTTTTTTCTCCAAAATCAAAATATCTAATGGCATTTTAGATCATTTTGGACAATTTTCGTTTCACGTCTGTCTGTTTATCTGTTAGTGTGTATACTTGTCTTCTACCGTTATGCAACATGCGAGTTAGGCTATATATGGTTATAAATCAAAAAACCATTCTTCCATTTGCCAGTCTAAAATCCACCAAGCAACATTTTCTCAGATTCTAGTGGTCCGATCAAGCCCAAATTTTTGAGGTATTCAGAAAGGAACAGTCGAATGATTTCATATCAATTTCAGCACGATTGTATCATTATTCTATCCGCTATGCAAAGAATTAGCGGGACAGAAACACAATACACGTCAAATAACCTTTTGAAGGAGTTGATGTCTGTAGAACAATGTCCCCGTGGTATTTCTGCCCCGTATTCTACGTTCATGTTACCTAGATGAGAAAGCCATTTGCCATACCAAAACAGAGAATGAGAGTTTTAAACTGTAGATGATGATGTGAATATTGTACATTGTTCCATATGAATTTCTTCGCTCAGAAATCAATAATTCACTCTATGTATGCACAATCGTGAATTCCATTAAGCATGCTTTTCTTAGGTTCTAGTTTTCCGATCTGGCTCAAATTTGGAGAATGAAAAGGGAAATTTCAATAATAATAAAGTTTAATAAGTCATGATCTCCTATCGATTTCAACTCTATTAAACGATCATATCTATATATGGTTTTCGGTTGTGATTCTACCTTACAGGTACAGGAATCCTTCTGTTCATTTTCCCTTACATATACATATATGAAGCGTTAAAATCCAGAAATCATTGCTGAATACTTCGGAACGGATTTACATAAAGAAAAAGTTCTTAAATGTTGGAGCTTCAAATTTTCAAAAAATTTTCTAAAATGATTAGAAAAGATAATGTATAACCTCTTCAAAACAAGAACTACCTAGTCTAATGTTTTAAGAATTGAAAATTCAGGGCCTACTGAACTATTTAAAAGTATTTGTTCGGGTCAACAAAAGAGATGAGGACATGTGTAGGAGTACATTATCGCACGCTATAATATGATAAATATACTAGTTTAAAGGCCCTGTTACGCAGGTTAAAAAGAAATAGGTGAATAACGCAATGAGGGAGTATAAAAACAATACGCAAAAAATCGTATATTCCAACTCCCCGGGGAGGGGAGCTCGTCGGTTGCCCTGGGAGACGCTCCGCCCTGCTGGGGCCCTCTCCCCTTCGCTGGCAGGGTCGGGGTAATGAATTTCACCCGCCCCCCACCTCCTGGAGGAAAAACTGATGTACCTACTCTGATACTTTCATCTTTATATATATGATTGAGAAAATGATGTTGTCCACAAAATAAAACGCGATTGGAAATTTTTATTAGACGAAGAACTTTCTTTTCTCATCTCATTACGTGAAAACAAAGCTTTTAGTAATAGGACTAGTAATAATTAACTTTCTCAAGTAGTGTTGTTTGGCTTGTTATTCCATTTTATCAAGTCTTGAAGATTTTGTGAAATTCAGAAATTTTCATCTCCTTCAGTTGGAATAACGACGCAAGGTGCATGTCGAATGCCAAACGAGAATGCCGGTGCCTCCGTCCCTTGGTTGAAGTCAGCGAAGTAAGCTCCTGGCCCCGGACCTCCGTTTCTCATCATGGATTTGCTTTGTTTTTCTCGTCCGAGGATCCTTGCACTGGGGCCACTTTTGAGGAATGCGTTATTGTCGTAGTCGTACTGATTGGGACCCGGGGTGTAGTGTAGCTTTTTTTTATTCGTTTTATCCCAAGATCGACCCATTCTGGAAAGATTTGAAAAGGATAAACTCTGTTATAACAATTAGTACACATCTGTATTAGATAGATAGTGCAGGAACACGGGACTGGAGACAATAATTTTATAATTGTTATAAAACGAAGTTTATGTTGTATTATCTAAATATAACTATATGAACGTAGGCACCAACCCGAACAAATACACTTGAAGACTTCAGAGGGAAAACAGGTTATCTTGGTTCCCTATGGATTTTCGGATGGCAAACAAATGAAATTTGTGTCCAAATGGGCGAAAATCGTCGGTAAATAAGATGTGTACAAGGGAAAAACGGGTCCCAACGTTGAAAACGTAACCAAATGCCATGAAGATAGGGATGGAGAAAAATTTACCGATTTTTTGAATCGATACTCTTGTCGATTTTTATGTGAGCCGATTCTTTGATAACGATTTTTTGAAAATCGGCGGTTTTTCTCAAAAGGAAAATTTATTTTTTGTTCTCTATCGTAATATGGGATATAGGAAACATCTGTACAGGTGAATGGGTTACTCATACAAAAAATATTGTTGTTTTTCTTAGAAATAAGACGAATTTTTCATTTTCAATTTTTTCAAAACAATAAAAGAATAAAAATCAATTTTATGAAAAATCGAGTTTATTTTTAGAAAAATTGATTTAGGTTTCGATTTTGAATTAAGAAAATTAATCGAACACTTGTACCGATTTCCCATCCTTACAACCTACCTAACTTGAACTTGAACATGCTACTATCATTATTATCATTACGATAATTATTTTAAAAAAACTACCTCATTAGAAAAATGATGAATTTTTGATACCTGATTTTTGAATTGATTACTTTTGTGAAGATTTTTCAGAAAATCGATCTTTTGGATTCGATTTTGAATCGATTAAAAAAATCGATTTTTTTGTCCACCTTAGTGGAGAACCCGAACGGCAAATAGACAAATAGACAACTCCGTCGTCATCCCTAATTTAAAAAAAAAGACACGGAAGGCTATGAAGAAAAAATAATGCCTAAAAAATGTAACGTACCTAGGTAGCCCGCTTCTTTTTGACTTCAATTCTAATTTCACTGTTCAATTATACTTGTTTGACACCATTAAACATTTTTTTTTCGACTTGAAAACATGGTTCATTCATCATTCTAAGTTCTGTGGGTAGTTGAGCACAACCCCCAGGCTACCCTGGACATTTCTTGCGTTTTCTTTCTTCTTGATACAGCTGTATGATTGTGGAACATTGATTTCTCTGTCAAATTCTATGAACAACAAGGAATGAAATTTCCAGAGACAATTGTATGCTCCTTAGTTTCAAAATTAATGAGTTTTCTGAGAGAAAGATGCTCTTTTGAAAAATGAGGAAAACCCATGTTAACCCGTTTTTTCCCTGTAGTCTTCACTTGTTGAATGTACCAAAACCGAAACAGAAAGAAAACCCCAGGAACCGAATATTTGATTGGTGCCGTTGTCACTAAGCTGCCAAAAATAGTTCTTTTAAGAAATTGTAGCTCTAGGATCACGATAGAGCTCAAGAGGCTTCACAGTTTAATACAGTTTCTTCGCGTATATGTGGAAGTATGGGGAGCAAATGTACGAACTCTCAACGCGGGAGGCACCTTTCGATTCACAAAAATATCTTTTAGTAATATCAGCACAAATATTTCCGTTTCTTTGCAGATGTTTTATAGGTATAGATAAGGATTCTTTTAAACTTCATAAAATATCATCTTATGAGGAGCGGTAGGTTTTACGTATAGCAACTCGAGTATTCTTATTCAATTTCTAACAATAATTTATTTAACGTAAACCAATAAAATTTGAAGTTTTTGTCTTGCTCGATTACAAATGTTCACTTTTGATGTTTAGGTTTGATGTGTGAGGGGTTTGGGGTATGCGATCTAAGACCGTTACGTTACCTATCTCGTTTCGCTTTGTACTATGAATCTGTAGTATCGAGAGTATTAGGACGTTTTACGTATAAATGACGTTTTATAGTTTTTTAAACCCAAAATAAGTTATAAACATAAACACGTATTCATGTCGCTCTCTTTGATTACACTGTTCCACATTCCAGCGAGTGGACTCATGTTTGTCGTGACGTAGTTTCGAGACAGACAGCGAAATGGGCACGAACAGCTTTTGCCAGACGTTCTCCACTAATCGACTTGAACCAGGAGCCAGCGTTCTGGTCAATGGAGCGTTGATTCAGTTCCCACCACTCGGCTCACTAATTCATTCCCATCCGACACTCAATAAGAGGCCTTTCTTCATTGAATGAGGAACGGTCTAGGAATGCGATCGCGTAATTGGAAAACGGGCTTCCTTCCTCACGGTTTAAACTTAATAATCCGAGAATTATCACCTGTTCTCAAATAAATTACTGTTTTTCGTGTTCTATGGACCAACCTACACTATGAACGTTTTATTTCAGAACTTTACCATCCCCACGAATAATTCACTAAGCGAACAGCAATCAACCTCCTCCACAAACACAACAGCAAAGTATTAATCACAACATTCCAATGAATACTTTGTTTCATAGAAAAAACATTATAAAAATGGACCAATTCGAGGAAAATTAACATAAATAAGATGATATCTTTTATTTGACTTACAATTGGCCTGAAAAACTGCTGGTGTGAACAATGTGGTAACTACACCTCGTACGATGTACTATGTCAGTTGGTATGAAGAATGTGCGTACAGATGTGCGTAATGTAAGTATGAATGAATTCATTTACGTACCCATCTCAAGTAGCAGCCTGAAACATTCTGGTTTAAAACTAAGAACGTTGGCTTTAAGGTTCCATACTATCTAGAAGGAAATTTGGATTTTGAAAATATCTATTCAAAGGGTGAATGAATCAAAAGGGTGAATAGTACATGGTTTTAGTCCATTTCTCGGCTCTAATTTCAATTTCTTCCCAAGTGGACTGGAGTCCCAATTAAACGTCTATTCTTTCAATATTTCGTTTGACTTATGTAAACAAGAAGTTTGTTTGAGATGATATTGAAAAATTTGCACTTCAGATACGAGCGAGATTCGTCGTTATTTTCGTTCCATAACCATTGAGCTGTTTTTTGAATGCTAATGTCTCCGATAATCATCAACTCTTCTTGACATATACACCATTGTGCAAATTAATGGAATCAAACTGCAAAAGCTGAGTTTTCAAGTTTTTGTTTTGTTTTGTGGGCATCACTGTGTTTCTCTTATTTTGGACCAGGGCCACGTGTACCAGTTAATGGAATGATGAATGGTCAAAAATACATTGAAGTACTGCGCGCCAGAGTGATTCCATTGCTCCAGAGACTCTATCCAGATGGTAGCGGTGTGTTCCAGCAAGATTTGGCCCCATGCCACACTTCAAAGGAAGTGAAGCAGTTCTTTTCAGCAAGTGGTGTGAAGGTGTTGGAATGGCCTGGAAACTCGCCTGACTTGAATCCAATAGAAAATCTTTGGGCAGTCTCCAAAGGGCGATTCAGAAAGATGGACTGCACCACAAAAAACAAGATGATTTCAGCGCTCCTCAAGATTTGGTTTCGCGATGATAAATTCCTTGGACAGAGCAAAACCTTGGTTGATTCTATGCCTGAACGGGTCAAATCTGTCTTGGACAACAAAGGTGGCCACACAAAGTGGTAAAGCCCATTCAAGTGCAACCTTTTTTGATGTTTTTTGAATAAAGGAGTTTTTTTAACAGAAAATCGGCTTGATTCCATTAATTCGCACAAGGGTGTATTAGATCCCCTACTGCCACTTTACTACCACAGGCAATAGAGGCTGCACATGAGCCAATGGGACATTAATTCAGCCCAGGTGTATTGCCCACAACTTAGCTCACACGAGACTCGTTAACCAGCTACTAAGGTGTTTTGTTTATGTTCTCCCTGTTTTTTGGTCTTAATAAAAGTTGAATTTATCGTATACTTCTATCAGCGTCTTTGGGTTGATAAAACCCAATCATTTTCAAGGCTTGTTTCCACTTACCTAACTACCCTAAAAATTATGGAAGGCACTAACTTCGAAACTGCGTTGCGTTGTTTACTTATCATTGAAATTCGTTCATTAGCATACTCGTCAATCGGCTTGGAAAACCATTCACATTGTTACTCTACCGTACCACTGGCTGTTACCCAAGGGACTAGTAAACACAGTAGGTACGTTATTTTCCTATACACCTACACTGGTGTTCCAAGTGCGTTTGTAGGTGACTCCTGATCGGGGTATAAGTGAATGTGCACCAATGTAGCAAAATGACAAATAACCAAAATTTCGAAATCTCTCCATCCTCGTCGAAGAGTTTGAACCAATATGGGGAAATAGACGCTCCTCCTGCGAGAAAATTGGTTTGGAGGTTCTAGCCAATTGGAAGCTAGAAGCTGGGGGAGCTAATGTTATCACCCGCTGACAAAGGCAGAGTTTCGGTTAAATTTATGGCAAGCGTACAATATTGACTAATCAGAAAGATCGAAAAACTTATGTCGGTGCACAGTTTTTTTCCATATTCACAGGGACTGGTTTTTTTTTTTATTTTTTATTATGAAGGCATTTTTCTGACCTTTAAGTCCCATTTTGGTTGTATGTTAATTCGGTGTGTTTGCTTTCAGTTCTGTTTTAGGAAGTTATTTACGGGCCGTTTACACCTAACGAGCATTATTCGCGAACATTATTATCAAACAATCATGAGCAAGATGCTCGCGCGAGCTGTCACCCGAGACGAACGGGGTTCGCAAATGTACTCGAAGCGTATTCCGACACTTTTCGTAAACATAGTAGTACGACTCTATGCCATCAACTGATAAATCGTAAAAGAGATTCGTGTTTGTTGATCTTCCGACGTAAACCACATCGGCGAGAGAACAAATGGCCGGTGTTACCAACTTCGTTATTCGAAAATTGTTGAAGTAGTTACGTGTTGGATTATTGTTTGTTTATTGCGATTTTGTTGTCATGCAGTTTTCAATGGAGTGAGACAGCGAGAAATAGACAAGTTGAAGTTTGTATTAGTAGTGGGTGTAGGTAGTGGGGTGACCACATTCACTTTGAATCTTTTATTTGGAGCATAAGTATTTATTTTCTTCATATTAGATTAGAAACGTTTCATCCTGCAGCGAGGACTTCTTCAGTCTATAACTCATTATGTCATAAGTACAGGCAGCTTACCAAGCTACAAGTAATAAACAAACAAACTGAAGAGATGTGTGGTGGCACCACTACGTCAAAACCTAAATTCTGCCTGTACTTATGACATAATAAGTTATAGACTGAAGAAGTCCTCGCTGCAGGATGAAACGTTTCTAATCTAATATGAAGAAAATAAATACTTATGCTCCAAATAAAAGATTCAAAGTTTGTATTTGGCTGAAAAATCCGCTTTGCTTTCCGGATGCTATTCCGTACACAACCTGAGTTTCTGTGGAGGACCCACCACTGGTCTACGTGATTTCAACGACGATGAGAAAAATGCGTACCTCACTAAGCTGATCCTATTCCAAACCTATCTTGTAGTATCTGAGTCTTTAATTTTAGCAGTCCAACTGAATAAATAACACTACTACTTTGTACTATTTATATCTGTTTGCGAAAAGGCGTCTGATTTCACAAGAAATGACTATGGCTCCTCGCGAAGTTCCTAGACCAACTGCACCTCAGGGTTATCTATTTCATCAAGTTTGACTATTTCAAACGGAATCTCGTAGCCTTTAAACGAAAATCAATCAAGATCTAATACTAAAATTCGTCAATGCAACGCACAATAATGATCCAAAGATCACTACCAAAACGTATGAACGGCTATTCACTCACATAAGAGCTGAAGGAGGGCTGTTTACTGTGGGGTGGAAATCCCCTATTGAGCTCGGCACGTTGTAGTCACCGGGTCCTGGAGTGAACTTGGAGCTCTTGTCTTCGAAGTGCCTGCCGAGGAGCCTCGCTTCCGGAGCGTTGTGGTAGCGCGGGTTATCGTATTTCTCCGGGGAGTAGTGGCCAGGCCCTGGAGTCAAATGACCTGCGAAAAAAAACGTGTTAAAAAGGTACAATCTTCGCCACTCATTTTAGCTGCTGGTCTGATCCCCCCCACTAGTGTTGCAGAGGAATTCTGTTCGTATTACCCACTCATTAGCTCACTACGATGTTTCCCTTTTACAAATAATGCAGGGGAACGAGGGGTAATACCGTGCACTTAACTTTGGAACCATGCAGTTAATTGACAGAACGTCATAAAAATGTTTTTCTTGGACGAATGGCTCTAGAATTTATTCTATTTTCGATATCTGAGCATTTCCCTTACATAAAAGGATTTTTAAAGGAAAAACAGCCGTGAATGTTTATAAAATGCCGCCCGCACTATGGGGTAATGACGCCCAACCCCGAGAACTGAATTATGTTCCCCTCTCAACCGTCATTCAACCCATTTTTTCCAAAGTTAGAAGGTTAAATGTATTTATAACAATAAAACCATGAAAACAGTCAATAAACTATAGTTAAAATGAACGATGACTTAGAAATAGGTAAACTACAGTCTTTTATATAGAACTTTTTTGAACCCACACTAATATTTAGCTTTTCATTCTTTACAAAATTATAAAATAGCCTTGCATACATCACATAGTCCGTGATCAGGTCGTCCCATGGAACACATGTAGTGGCTGGTGTGATTGCAATGCTCGCAATTCCACTTTGGCGAATTATTATCGGCTTCTTGGCATATTGTACACAAGCTGTCCACAAAAGACGAAGTCAAGAATTCTTCAACATCTTCGTCTGTGTCTACAACAAGGTCTCCCTCAGAGATATCTCCCCAGTCATCACTGTCATTGCTCTCACTTCTGGTTCTCTTGCGCTTCTCTTTCTTTTTTTGAGGTCTTTAAATTTTTTTTCATGATTTCCACCTTTCTTCTTCTTCTTCTGAACCCCATCTCTGCTGCTAGTAGTGAGTTGATCAAAATCCAGCTGAATTTGGCGCTTTGTTGGTTATTTGTTGTTCTTTTCCATCTTTTTTTGACGTTTCAGAAATGCACGGCATTCCCCCGATACGATGGGCGGCATTACCCCAATGTTTACGTTTTTCGTAATTCATTCACGCTGACTTCATTTACAATCAAAACTTAAATTTGGTTAGTGCTTCAGAAAGATGATGAAATTCTGCGTATATACATGAAAACTAATCTAAAAAAGAGTTGAAAATGGGACTTATATTGCTTATTTCCGATGCACAAGAAATAACATCAAAAGATTCGGAAAATACTCACTGCACTCATGTCAAGAAGACTAACTTTGCAGGTAGGGTAACGCTAGAACCTAGTTGGCGGGACATTTCTCTAGGATCTTCGCTCATTCCCACGTTTCTGGTGCCGATTCAAACATCCGAAACAGCCATGGGCGGCATTACCCATGCACGGTATTACCCCTCGTTCCCCTAAGTTTCTTCATGAAACAAGAATATGAACTAATATAACGTAATACATAGTTAACCATAAAAATCGTATTGACAAGTTGAAAGCATTAGAAAGTTGAAAGTCATAACAAGTTGGACATTCTCATTTTCACGACTATCAAATGTACACATTCATATCTCCGCAACGGCTTCTCTGCAAATATATTGCTGGATCATTTGCCCAGTCATCATGTCGTTTATAAGGTGTGGTACCTACCATTACATAGGGAATCTCAGATTTTTGCTGAGTTGTTTGGGATGATGGCTGCATGAGTAATCCAAGTTTTTGCTAGTCCAACGCAAGTTTTTCATAAACCCAAAAATCCAACAAATGTTGGATCCTTTTTAGATCAAAGAAATCAGAGTGCGTCCTTAGAGTTGCCTTGATAATTTTATTTCTCACTCCATAAAAATTTATTTTAACACTTCAGATATTTAATGTGAACCCCTCATTTGAGAAATCTCTTGAAATAGCTTCAAGTTCCAACCGAATGAAGACATAATGATGAAATGTAACCCAAAATTGTCAAGTTTTAGGAGGCATGTCTCCGAAACGACCTCAGTTACATAATAGATTTTTATCCAAGGTTGTAGCAAATTTACCTGGCTTTTAAAAAGTGTGGTGCGGCAATCTTCCAAAAGTAGTCTTTCAGGGCCGAAATTTAATACAACTAAGAAAAAGAGGAAAAATTCGTGGTTTTGAAGAAGTTGCGTTCGATTTTCGAGATCGAAAACCTTATGCAAAGCTAAGTCCAATGTATATACTGACTGGGCTGTACACTAAGGTAAATTAAATGTATTTCCATATATTTTATAGACATAATAAAAATATATTCCCCGAGTCCGAACTGTTGGAGGCCTCTCTTAAATTTCAAGGTAGCGTGGCCGAGCGGTCTAAGGCGCTGGTTTAAGGCACCAGTCTCTTCGGAGGCGTGGGTTCGAATCCCACCGCTGCCAATAATTTTTGATAATTGATGGAATGTTTCCATTAATGTTTTACCCATCAAAAATTATGATTTCACGTATTAGTTACGGTGTTTGTGCACTTGGTCTACTTATGTACGTGACTGTATTCTTAAGATACATAAGCGTTTATAGTAGGTAACTAGAAAATTTAGTTGGGTTATTTATGTGTTGGAAACCCAATCCTGCCTTCATCCTACAAACTTTTGAATTTGATTTGTACCGGATTGCAATAATCAAAATCGTGTACAAAGTTCTATGTATGTAACTGAGTGAAGCCGGTTTATTGTGTGTCAATGGATGTTTGAGTTTCGTTTTGTTTTCATGTGAAGTTTTTATTACCATTTGAAATGTGAAGGAGTTTGTTAGGGGACTAATGATTTTTAGACCCCACACGATGGCTGATTATTTAATCAAAGTCTGGGTATAACCAAGCATTCTATTATAAGCGGTGTTCGTATGGACATTGACTACCCTGCTTATCCCACGATCAAGCAAAATTATTCCAGGAAATTCCATAGAAACCAAATGGAATGAATGCAAATTACATTAAGTTACCTTTGCTAATGAGCTCATATTTAGGAATGCAGTTTAGAATCTTGGATTAGTGTGTTGGCTGCCATTCTCTCAACAGACACACAAATGTGCTGAATTGTTCTTAAAAACGTATGTAAGATGTTGGATAATCATCTTGGAATGTTATTCGATTAGGATAACCGGTGCCTATTCTTCTTTGGAAAATTTAAACACTTGTGGAATACTCTGTGTCCTCAATACATGTGCTTAATTAGTATCGATAAATTTGACATAATCTATAATTATGTCAAATGTTTTTATCTGGATTGCTTCTTGTTAGGATTACCAAAAGCCACAGCCTATCCAAGTAATCGTTTGAAGGTAGAAGGACGTACCATCAGATCAGGAACAGATTCTGCTGTTCCTAACGGATGTGCCGGTATTGAATTTGGGTGCTGGAATTTGCTAATTGTAAAACAGTAATCTGGGCAGAAGAACAGCAATGATGTAGGAAGGAATATTTAATAAACCATTAAGTACCTACTTTATATCTGTAGTAATTGATGACACGCTCATTGTTTTTGATACTATATATTTTGATACATTTTATGTTTGTTATGTAATGAAGAAAAACTACAGTGATTTTTTATAACCGTATCGTCGTTCAAAAAACAAACATTTTACTATAGAAAGTAATCGACAGTGTGTACTTTATCGGTCCTGCTCAAGTACCCTCTTTTTTCACCTCTTCCATTATAGCAAAAACGAGTAATCTTGCCATCCAAAATTGTTCTCTAGTCCCTGGTATATTGCAGTAGTCTCAATTCTTTATTTCCATTAATAGTAAAATGGGAAGTTGCCCACAACTCCCATTCTGAAAATTCCAATGAATGAATGAAACTCACCTTTGCGCAATTCTGAATGTCGACCTAAAATTTTTGGTCCTGATTGACTGATCGGTCCGAATCTTGTTAGATCGTCGCAGTCGTAAATCGGGCCAGGAATCGCCTCCTGGGGCTTCTTCATATTCCGACCTCCTAACGCGAAGGTGAAGGCGGGTTCTCGAGTTTTGGTCGGATCGTGATCGTAATAGCCAACCAAGGAAGTAGCCGCGTAAGCCCCTGGTCCCGGAGCTGGAAAAATGGAGCTCTGCATTGGTGTGGTGATAGATGAATGAAGGTTATCTTTGTACGTAGCAAAGAGCATTCTGGCGATTGATTCGTTTTCATAGATTTCCTTCAGTATAGGTGACTAAGCCTGAACGAATGAAAGGAGTTATAGAAAATACTGCACATTATTACACAAAAGTGTATTATTTGTGTATAAGGACCCTTCTACGTCAATCACTGAGCGATATGTATTAGACGTAAGTCAGTTTCTAGGTTGATTAGGACGAAAAATAATCATTAAAGTTTTTCGAGACTCTCGAGCAGATGAAAGTATGATGTCAATAGAAATCCATGAGTACAACAACTTAGTACAAGCTGTATTACATAAGACTTGAAAACTCGAGTTCGAACGGAACTCATGAAACGAATTTCTATTGCAATTATATCATCTGATGCGATCTCCATATGATGATAGGAGATTTTATCATTTAAATGATTAACAGGATTACAATCCAGTTCTTAGCGACAGAAAGTTCCGCCCCCCCGCTCAACACTCCTTCAACTAACCTTCGGGTGGGCTCCTGTCGCCCTTTGTTATCCCGGCATCACCACTTTTCCGTCCGCCCGAGGGGGTCATTCGTGTACCTGCCACACACACACACACACACACACACACACACACACACACACCACCCCCCCCCCCCCAGCCGTAGCTTTCATCTCTGTTTACTAGCTCCCCTCCTCTGAGCTAGAATCCCATATTTGTAGGTTGCATAGGCAATTTTAGATCTTCGGTAATTAAATGTGTAAAATTAATCATTTGATGGTCTTGTTGGAGAACCATTGAGGTCTACTGTCCCGTTTTTTATTTTGTCCAAGCACGTTCACATTCACATTCGCATTGTCGTTCCTTCTTCTAGTTCCAAAGTTATAGCCCTCAAGGAGAGCGAAAGGATGAACAAAACGGTCCGGGTGGGCTTATTTCATTCATCCGTCCATTAATAACGAACATAAGAACGTTAGTCTTTTCGATATGCAGGTGTTTAAAATTCCAGTACTTCGTTTCCACCCTTTTGATTGACAAATACCCACTAGACCCCAAATGTGATTGTTGACCCCATGTTTCATTAACTTCCATTCAATAGAGTCGGAGAAGAGCTTATAGCTTTATTCTAATAGCTTATAGCTTTTTCAAGGGAACAATTAATGGGTGGCGTAAACAAAAATTTATGTTTGGTCTATAATAAAAATTCATTGTTGACTATAGTGTAGTCTTGTAGTGTCTTGTACCTAAATTAAATTCTTATTGAGTGAGCATGAACTCTGGAATGAGAAACTGGAGAACTCCCTTTCGATCTCTCACTTGATCTTTGCTTGTTCCAACAAATTTATGGCTTCGAACTGCTATTTTCATAAACAAATTACATTTTCGATGCCTATTACGAAGGGTCATTATTTAAAGTTGATTATTTGCACTAATAATCATCCAAATAAATATGTTAGTAGTTTTTACTACTGGAGATTGCACTAAATCCTAAAATTTGATCGATAGATCGTTTAGATGTGACGGGTCCCACCTAATTCGTTTGATAATGAATATATTAATCATTCATTCAACAACAGCCTTTGAGAGACTTTTTCCTCTTGTATGCGTTTTCCAATCTGTAGTCTGTTTCGTTTAAACCAGTATTTTTTGTGGATTCTTCCTTCATTTCTCGCACTTCTGAAGAGTCTCAATGTGCTCTTTTGATTTGATCATTTATTTGCACGATCATTATCGCTGTTCGATGGTGATTATAAATATTTTTTATAATTAGACAGGTAGCGTGGCCGAGCGGTCTAAGGCGCTGGTTTAAGGCACCAGTCTCTTCGGGGGCGTGGGTTCGAATCCCACCGCTGCCAATATATTTTTCTTAGTTTTTGTGGAATGGAATCAACTTCCAATTTTTGAATATCTTATATTATTTTGTGCTATGCCTACTTTGAACCTTCGTGTAAACCAATTTCAATGGACCTTGACAAACATGCCAGTCCGATAACTCCTGTAAAATCCTGACAACTGGCCATGCGGGCAAGTACCTACTAAGGTTTTAGTTGCTGGAAACCCCAATGTCCTCAACTGAATTCTGTTGTGTACGAAAGGAAAGTGCAATTGATTGGGAATATTCCAAGTACCTAATATATCTCTACAAGAATAAATAATATTCTTGGTTATTACCAAGAACCAGTCTGGCAACCATAATATAAGCTATGCAGCCCGTGAACTACTTCCATGTATTTTCAAAGGAATATATGTTACTAAACGGACTGATTCAAGATCTGCGCTTTAATTATTGCGTTGAGAACAAAGAATAGCGGTTGTTTGAATGATGGGTTCGGAAGATATTACTCTTAATGCTCCAAAATGTGATATCCTTAAGACATTGGCTAGAATGATGAAACTTCGCGGTAATCGAGTTGTCATTTCAATGTTTTTTCCTGTCGACCTCTGACAATTTGAAAGAGTCATAAATAAATTCCAGATGGACCTATATGCCCTAGGACTTCTATAATTGATATACTAAAATCGAAAAAAACGACGATGCTCAAGCATTAAACTATTACTTTGCCACTACTAGGGACATTACTGTGAACCTTTTTCGGCAAGAGCATCTTTTAGGGGATCCGTGTAACCCCGGAGATCGGGTTATTGTCGGTGCCGATTGCCTCACCGCTCTGGGTTTTGACGAGGGGTAAGTAAGCAGGGATTCACACCTACGATCTCGGAATAGAGTGAAAACTTCTTTATCTCTACCCGAAATAGCCACCGTTAAACACTTCCAGCCACCCTGATCTCTATGCACAACTATGATCAATGATTGATAAAATATATAAAGTAAACTAGTATTTAATTTTAATTATTAGCTTCGGTACTGTTCTAGTCTGTCCCCGCACGCAACCCCATTGCAACCTCCCACACAAATCGAAAAATATATCGATAGTTTTGTAAATGAACCAATGAGAAGGGCAGGATAAAAACTCAGAAATAAGTGTGCAATCGATATGTTCATGATTCATGATTCATTCTGATTTTTCGAACTGATCTATACTTCACTATACTCTTGCCCACGTAGGAGCGACCCTGCGGTTTCCTGAAGACCTCTGGGTCTGGCAACGCCGCCCAAATCCGAGCCTTCAGGTAGTGGCCTGACGGCTCGCATCGGACCCTAATTATGGTGCAGTACTTACGCGTCTTATGCAATCCAAATGTGATCTAATAGTTCGATCATGCCATCACCAGAATCGTGATGTACATGTAATAAAGGACACAACGAGTATTAATTTGAACTGGAAAAACATACCTAGATGTTATGTAAAAATACCTCAACTAAACTCAAACAAAAATGGGTTTTTTCTCATGATGGACGCTGAAGCGATTGGAGTGGGTCCCAAACCTGTGCGATTGACCCAGAGCGAGAAAATCCATTTTCATGGGTTAAAATGGTGCAAAATGACATTATTTCCATACTTTCTCGAGCCCCATCCCATCTGACAGGGTTGGATCAAAGAAACATGAGTTTAAGTGTAATAAAGTTCGACACAAGAATAATAAACCCATGTGTAATCAAATTTGCAGCGTTTTTTGCTATTCATTACATGTTTGCGATACGGCCACACACTTGTTTGATAAGGTGTTCCTGAATCGATTGATACGAAATTTAGACTGGTTTTCCTCAGAACGATGAGAACATTTTGAATTCCACAAAAAAATACATTTTTCAACAAAAACAACTAAAACGTCTTGCGTTAAGAGGGGGAGATTGAAAGGGGCTTTACTGCTGCTGATGAGGGATAGTCGGCCGAGTTAAAGGGTCCGCTGCGGTGTTGGCACCTGATGGCGGGGAAGGGGTTTTCGTCCCTGCGGTCTGGGGTCGCTCCTATATGGGCAATAGTATAGAAGGATTGATTTAAGTAATTTTTTTGGTTTTGAGATGCGAGCGAAGCGAGCATCCAGTCCAGGAAACTAGAAACAGAACACATTCGAACACACATCGAAAGCGTGGGCTTATATCGATAGGAGATATTGATATTTTTCGATATGTGTGGGAAGTTGCAATAGGGTTGCGTGCGGGGACAGACTAGGACAAAGGCTTCCACAGTGGGCAGGCTTTTCAGTTGAGATTGTTCAATGAGTGAAATTAACTTTCTCAAGCGCTCTCATTCAAAACTTAATATTTGATAAAATGCTCACTTGCTGCTTGTACGCATGTCCCTTTTGGTCTGCGAATAACTTTCCGCGATGGCGGTATTGTTGGAGCTGGTGACGGTGCGGGGGATTTGGGTTTCTTTCCCTTCCGTTTATCTTTGCCTCTACTTCGGCTTCTACTTTTGGTTTTGCGTCTTGTGCTTCTGCTTTTGACTTTTCGTTTGGGGCTTCTACTTTTGGTTTTTCGACTCTATTCAAAATCAAGCAGTGTGATCGTTATTTACGTCCATCTTCTTTGTAATAAGTACCTCTACTTAAGCCTTAGTGTGAGATTCCCGAAAAACTCCAACACCAGTAAGGTTGTTATTTCGTAGTGCCCAATTTCTGCATACGCTCTGATGTGCCTCGACTTATTGACCATGTAATAACCTAATTTTACTCATAAATAAACGTATAATGAAGGATAATGATTGAAACAAATCTTGTTATTCAATTTGAAAATATACAGTGATTTACAACGAATTTAACTCTCTTTCTAATGACTTGTTAAACTTCAATTGTTCATTATGATTTGAGGGAGTTGGATAAAGCTAAAGCTTTATCAACGGGAAATGAAAAGTAATGTTGGAAGTGATAACACTTGTTAATAACATAATTTCTCGTTTGGGTGATTTACACAACAAGGAAATTGAATATGGAAAACATTCCATCAAAGAACCTTTTTTCTTTTCAAAAGTATACGTAATGAACTCCAAACGCAAACTGTGTAGATTAACTGGAATTGAATTGAATTGTGTGATGAAGATTACCTTTGCCATTGTAAATTCTTTGCGTCAGTATTAGTAGATTAATTAAGTTCCTCTTTGCTTAGGTCATGAACTGTCACATTACACAAATTACTTTAAATCAACCTTAAAATACTATCCCGTGTATACCCAAAATCTCATTTAACACATTGTTCAATTTAGTAAGTACAAATATTTATTTATTTATAAACATTGAGTTTCTATGGTTTATTATTGGCGTTTCTCAGCTTGTAATATCGCACTACGTTCGACCGAAATCTCTTGCTGTTGTGTAAATTGAAGGCATTATGTGAATCTCCTACCTGCACGGTGTCAAACGATCCCCTGCTACATGACAAAATCATGTTATTTCACGGCTTTAAAATATTTTATGATATTTTTGGATTGGTTATTCCTTTTTTTCCGTAATAAATCTTGTCTAATTGTTTTCCTGTTAGGAAAATGAGAGAAATGAGTATTTTGACCCTTCGGTATTGATCTCGATTCAACTCTAAATCTCACGTATCCACTCGGTTGAAAATCTTCCTTGAGTCTATGTGTGAGGGGGGGAGGGGTGTATAATCGCTCCCTCACACAATTCAGCTCGAAATAATTCAGTACTAAATCATTAACAGATTATATAATGTAAGCCATGTAAGGAGTCTTTTTAAAAGAGTTCTAATACTCCGAATTATACGGTCCTGTTCGGGGGCTAATCTACACAAATGGTAAATTTCACCAAAATCGTACTTTATAAAAGTAGGAGTTGTACCGTAAGAAGGTTTAATAAAAGATCGAAACTCAGAGACAGAATAGGCTCCATAATTCTTCAAAAAGCCAAAAACAAGTAAAAATTCACTCTCGGAGGATCAAAACAATACATTTTTAAAACAATTTTTCTCAATCAACTGCAGAAAAATTTTTCGTCCGTCCGCCGTACGCATGAATTCTCCCAAACGGCTGAAGCAAAAAAGCTGAAATTTTCAGGAAAATCCATGTTGGTCCGGCGAAGCCCCAATTCTTGAGCCAGCTCTCTCACTTAATTTAAAGTGCCCTTTAAGGGTTGTTAAAGTTTTGTAAAATCCCTAAAAACCACAAAAAAAGTCAAGGCGGCCTAAATTTGTACTCTTTTTTGAAGAACACTCCACGAGGAATCGAATGAGCCCTCCCCAGGTCCGTAGGTCAAACTATTCCCGATCTATGGTCCGATTTATGTTGCCAACATTCGCGTTATTTTGGTTTATTATTGTTTTTGTGTTGATATCAGTAAGCTAGTGACGTAGTGATGAGGATACTGCAGTGAACTCCTAAAAGGCTTAGTAGCCGATACACGGGTTGAAGCATTCTGATAATTTTCAGGAAAAATCAGAAAATCTGAAATTTTCAGGAAAACGGTGCAAATTCTTTTACTGGCGTTTATTATTCTACTAAGCTTTGGATTGTGCGTGTTTCACAGATGATAGAGCGATTACTGAATTTCAGGAGATATGCATAGAGCACGTAAATCTGTTCTCAATCAAAATACCCCAGTGAAAGAATTTGCAGCGCTTTTCATCTCTAAATTCCAAAAAAACGATGACATAGATCGATTGATTAGTATTGAGCTCTTCCTTATTTCTATCCGTACAGTACGGCTATTGAAGATGCAACAGATGATTTACAACAGTAAAGAATGTCAATGTGAAGGCCAAATTTACCTGGATTTTATGAGTAGAATATAGGAGGAATTTTGTTTAGTCCCCAATTTCACAGAGCTGATCAGGTTTATTCTGTCATTTTGTCGCTTACATCCTATACTGGAAGAAAGGTTAAATTCCGACTCGTTTTGCGGGTCAAGTATGTAATATTCACACAGACAGTTTATTTCTAGGAAAATTATTAGTGAAATGTACAACGTGATTTATGGTTTAGTGATGAGAAAGCGGATTGTTGTAGTGAATGGAACAAGATCAATAATGTATAGGCATAATATCCCGTTAGTAATAATTTTGCGAAATTCGAGCCGTTTCTTGGAAGTAAACGGCCTAATGTATTTACGGAGCTCTTGGCAGTGATTCAAGGGCTTTCATCTTGAAAGGAATTTCAAGTTAACCTATAATGTCTTGAGCGAGATAATTCCATTCGTGAAATGTGGGGGATGAAGTTCATTATGTGCACGAGGGTTCGTCACGGTCTGTATGCAGGAATGATGCAAGGGAAACAAGAGCCTCTCCCATGTTTTTAATAATTCTCCGGACCCTTAATTTCGGAGGCGAAGGAGGAAATCCATTTAGTGAGGCCCTTCAACTTTTATTCGCCCCTGGGGAACTTGGAGAATCCATGCGCGCATCATGGCTCCCCCTTGCGCTTTGAGCGAAAGGACGGAATTATGCAGATTTGCTGTACGCGGTATTTTCAGGATCGCTATTCCCGTGATGATGGTGATGCGCGAAGGGCGAGAAAGTAAGTTCCTGTGTAAACACGGGGGAATTGTGGGAGGCAGTCTGCACCTCTCTTCTTTCTTCCATCTACATCCTAACCACCGGTTTCCGATTCGGAGATGTGAAAATTAATATCGACCGACAAAAGTAATTTGATGACAAGGTTATTGGTTTATCGGCGAAAATTCGTTTTTTTGAGTAGTCAAGCACGAATTATATGAAAACATCAGCGATAGGCAATTACGATTATACTCTAAAAAACACACCTGACAAGCTGTGTGTGGCAGGCAGCTTCCTCATACCCGTCAACTTGAATGTACCTACGGTTCACTAATGTGCTTCCAATAAATTCATGCATTTCCAAACGACTGGCCAAAATATTAAATTAAGACGGAAAGATTTCACTTTTCATCACTCCCAGAATCTAATAATTATATTAGGACGCAGATTAGGATCGCATTATATCCGATGTGGGAGAATTCAATTGTATTTTCCGAATTTCAGCGAGATCGGACTTCTATACCTTGAGAAAATAGATGCTTTTTGGATTGGACGTGTTCGCATTCCCAGAGTGAAATATTGACAATTTCAACAATCAACCTAATTGGAAACTGTCCTAAATTGGTCTGTCTGTCTATAGGTCGCGGTAGCATTGCCTTCATTTTCGGGGGATGAACATTTCATTGTCTCCAAAATCAAATTTCCCACTCGCATTTTGTATTTTGGATCGTTCCAAACAACTTTTCCTTTTTCTATAAGTGTGTGTCTGCCATGTGGACCGTAGATAACTGGTCTCCAAGCTATTTGAACCAAAGGCCGTATCGTAATGTGGAGGTGGTGGCCAACAGAGGGGTCTGGGGCCTACTCCCCTAGCTGAAGGGGGTCCTCGTAGGGAAAATTTTGAAAGTCAGACACTTGAAAACAGGGGTTTTAGGAGAGCATTCCAAATTAGGCCTAATATAGTAACCAAAACTTAGTTTTTAGTGTAAATATATATTTTTAATTCTATGATTATTAGTTTTTCATTGTTCAATAAGAAATACTAGCAATTTTATTGACAGGAATATAAAAACAAAGGAGAAATACATTATGTATTATTTATAATTATAACATTTAAAAAAGTATTTTTGTAGAACCAGTCTAATGTGATGTTACAACCACTTAGTTTGCCTGGCGCCTGGCGGATTTAGTTGGGTAGCTTTTGCTGGGTCACATGGCTGACTTTTCTTTCTGTTCTGTTCTAATTTTGTGTCACATGTGACGGTATGTGTGTCACATGGGTGACGGGCCGGAAAATCCTTCTGCGGACCTTAGTTTGGGAACCCCTACCGTAAATCCTTGTTACAAGCTTCATTCCTCGGTTTCATCCAATTTGGATGAAATTTTCCGGTGTATGAGGGTTAGGGTATAGAGAGTCCCTTTAAATTTCAGCCCTCATTTATATAATAAATTAATATAATCAATAACTTTCTTTGCGCATAGGCGAACGTAAAATTCACCAAGTATCATTTTCATGAGTAGTAGTGGTCTGATCTCGCTGAAATTTAGAGGGTGGTCGGGGAAATGCGACCTAATGAATTCTTGTCAATTTTAAAATGATTGTATCAAATACTGGGCATGCGCGGGCATGATCCATGTAGCAAGCTTAATTTTGACAGTTTTTGATGATTTTTCAAAAAATTAAATGCACAAAGAATGTGGTTAGGTGAAGATGTCAAAATATCAATATTCACTCTGCACATGTGCAAACGTTGAATTCGTCGACCATCAATTTGATAAAATTTTGGAGGATAGATGGGAAACCCGATTCGATCATTTCCTGTCAATATCAACGCAATTGTATCAAAGCTTGTATAGGATTATCGCTGCCGAATCGCAATGAATGTCAACTCAAATAGACGAATTGAATGACAACTCAAGAGTTGAGGACCAGAGGAACATGACCAGTGGCATTTTTGTCTCGTGAGTCGTTGATGAAGCTTATATTGTACATATTTCGAGATTATCCAAAACATTACAGGAAATCTGTGCATTCCTGTTACCGATAAGAGAAAGCTGTTTGCCACTATCGACTCGGCAGACATTTTCAATTAAGTTTTCACCTGACTCAACGTGTATTGACGATTTTCTTTTCTCGCAATATCAATATGGTAATTTGCATAAATGCAAATGAACAAGCAACGTCCCATGTTGTCTCATTATGTTATTCCAACTTGCAAATGAAAACTCTACATGTACTTATTTCAACAATTCTGTGCATCCTGTTTATCTATTTATGTATTTTAATTTATCCAACTCTTCAATGTTACTCTTTAGGGTTGTTGTGCTTCTAAGATTCAGAATAAACTAGAGCAAGCCTTGTACTTAATTTCTTGAACTCCGGTCCATTAGTTTGGCAGAAAAGCTTGAAATGATTATTTTAGCTGAAGATCTATAAATAATCAACAAAAAAGAAACTTGTGGTCCTGAGTTTTAATTATCCTTGAAAATTCGTGAAGATGAATACAAAGGGATTGGGAGCACTTCCCAGCGTCCCGTGCCGCTGTAATATGGACAACGAAGTAGATTAATTGACTCGCACCTTATGAAGAGCTTCCCGGCTGTAGAAGAAGCGCCCTTCACCCTCCCGTGATGAATCCATCAGAGTAACATATATCTCTGGGTATTACGCCTTTTGTCTAGGTACAATGCCTGACGACGGTGCTGGCGTGGAAATGGTCGTGAGCGACTTGTTAGGGTGGAGTGGGGTGAGCCTTTCACAATAGAGGGAGCTTTTTCCTTTGGTGAGGCCGGCTCACTGTAGTAACTTAATGTCTGATCCTTAAGGTTCCCTGATTATTGATGTGGTTCTCTGTGCTCTCTGTGACTGCTCACAGAAGGGGAGAGTTTTTGGCTCAGTAGTAGTCCAGCCTTCTTGTTACAGACTCTTTTCTGTAATTTAAAAAAAAAAAGAGGAAAAATCAACGAGTATTCACAAATGGAGATACTCTTCTCTCTGTTCTTCAACCTTTCTCTTCTCTGGAAAGCACTGTTCATATTTAGTGGCAGTTCATCGCACGATAATGGTAATAATAGTATATAAATAAATATAAATCATCATAATAATAGCCTAATGGACTTTAATTTCCTTTCAATTATGAAAAGGAGTAGTTTTTCATACCAAGATATTGTCGATTTGCCTCTAACACCTAGGGGACAGTTTAGAAACTTGATTGCTTCAGTAATCAAGAGCAGCAGTTAAAAAACAGAAAGAGAGAACTTTCCATATTCATCACACTCTTGGGGGTCTCAAAATCACAGGGGTGGGATGGGGTTTATTTGGAGGATAATGCTTGAAACAGGCAGGGCAGATAGTTAATTGTTAAGTGGTTTTATTTGAAATTTTTACTTGCTAGCATATGGGGGAGGAATGCCAGGACACTCAATGTTCAAGGGTTGATAGGGGGGTTGAGGGGGTTGGTTGAGGGCTTTGGCGATGACTTCAACCCCCAGAAGATACATTGGAAACTTACAGGCTCCTGGTAAAATCTCATGGGCAGCAGTTTCAAGAAACGGAAGGGACTCTCCGTATCCACCATAAAATTGAGTGACTTAGCAAAGTTTGTCTGGCGAAAATAGAAAACCATTTCACAACCAATAGTGGGTTGCTGATCGACAAGTAGAAGTAAAACAGATTAATTATTAATCGGAAAGGTATCTCTATATAAACAGGGTGTCCCAGGGGTTATGCACAATCCGACTCCTACGTGTTCTACAACTCATTTCCGACCAGAAATGCCTCCTAGCAATTTTTTGCCAGGCTCCTTGTTTCCGAGTTATTCGCGATTTGAGATTTTTTACCAAAACATTGGTGACAAAAAAGGATTAGTAGATTAAGAAAAAACATTGATTACTAGATGAAAAAAGGATCAGTGACATAAACAATATTATCCACCAATATTTTTTTCTCATACTATCCGACGTGTTCGCAAGGGTGTGAGTTGCACAAAGGAGCAGTGTGACTCCCTTGCTGCTTCAGAAGCATTACCATTAGCAAAACCGTACACACAAATCATGTCAACATACTCACTTGTGGTATAGCAACTCAACTGAAAGCAACTCATCGCAATTAATCGTAAATGAACACAAATAGCCGTCTCTCGGCTCTTTGATTATCCTTACACAACAGCTTAGGAATGCCGTAGACGCTGTTCAAAAACGAACGTTTTCATTCATTAAATTAATTTTCATTTTTAAATATTTATTTTTTGGTTTATATCATAACAATCTTGTTTAAACTCAAACTCTTTATATAAACTCGATTTAAGCCCCAATATCTTACCATTGGGGTATCCTAAAACTGGATAACATGTTTGAGTCAACAAACATTTCACTAAAACAGAATTTGGTCAAAAACAACAAATTATCAACATTTCAACACCCTATGTTACGGCCAAATCAGATTGGGGGTGGTAATACACGGCGCACAAAGCAACCCCTCCTTCAAGACCTGAGGGTCGTGCGGGTCATTGCATATCCTGGCCCCTTA
The DNA here is from genome assembly GCA_031894815.1 of Creontiades dilutus. NCBI lineage: Eukaryota > Metazoa > Arthropoda > Insecta > Hemiptera > Miridae > Creontiades > Creontiades dilutus. Next base: position 662,515 of record JAVIWC010000391.1, read on the forward strand.
CCAAGACAATGCCCCCTCCATATCTTTCCCTATTTTCCAACATTAGATCTTTCGTTATACAGGGTGTCCCAGGAGTTATGGACAATCCGACTCCTACGTGTTGTACAACTCAATTCCGAACAAAACTGCCTCCTAGCAATTTTTTGCCAGAGGCCTTCGTTTCCGAGTTATTCTTGATTTAAGATTTTTTCGTGTTTCCGATCTTATGTCATTAAAACGTTCATAACTCCCTCAATTTCGGAGAGAGTTCAAATTTAATGACAGCGTTGGAAAGAGCGTTAACTTTTCTATCGATGTCAGAGAACATTTTTTTTATTGCATTGAAGATGTGCGATTGCTGCGCCAAATGGCAGTTTTGTCAAAATCTTGAAATCGCTTGTTTTTCATCTCACCTAGCAACCCCATGAATGCTTGACGCAGAACTGTGATAAAACGTGCGCCAAAATGACAGCTTTCCAACGGTGTAGTTGTCTTGGTTTTAAAAATATTTTTAGTTGAGGAAATGGTGTTTAACTGCAGAAAAACGTGTGTTTTCTGTTAAAATTGAGGTTTTTCCAAAAGTCTCGACGAAAAAAGGTTGGAGGCGGGATATACGTAACTTTTCTCGCTGAATCGAATGATGACAACGCCAGACCTCTCAAGTGACGATTTAAGTTGGTTTTGTGAGATGCATAAACCCGTTCGTTTGTGAACAGCGTCCACGGCATTTCTAAGCTGTCCGGCCAAAGTCAAGATAATCGAAGAGCCGAGAGACGGCTATTGTTTGTGTTCATTTACGATTTTGAAAAACACATGTTTTTCTGCAGTTGAACACCATTTCCTTAAATAAACAAATTTTAAAAACCAAAACCAGTTGGAAAGCGGACATTTTGGCGCACGTTTTACCAGTTCTGCGTCATGCATTCAAACAGGCGATTTCAAAATTTGCCATTCCCCGCAGCCATCGCACATCTTCAATACAATTAAAAAATGTTTTCTGGCGTCAAATAGATAGAAAAGTTAACGCTCTTTCCAACGGTGTCATCAAATTTGAGCTATCTCCACAATTGAGGGAGTTATGACAGTTTTAATGACATAAGATAGAAAACACGAAACAAATCTTAAATTTCGAGTAGCTAGGAAACGAGGTCCCTGGCAAAAAATTGCTGAAAAGCATTTTTGTTCGGAAATGAGTTGTAGAACACGTAGGAGTGGTATTGTGCATAACGCCTGGGACACCCTGTATATCGAATACCAAATCACCCGTATTAACAGCGCTTGTTGTGGAATCCAACAACCTGATACTGTCTTGTATACTTTACCTGCCGTTTTTCATCTATAGTAAATCCCTAGTGAATGTCAATAAAGACTTTATAAAAGGTCTGAGTAGGCTTGCGAACCATAGGCTTCTCGTCCACTGGATCAGGAAAACTGCGAAAAGCTGCGAAATCAAAACCCGATCAGAAATCAGAACCCCCACGGAAACGGACGAATGATCCCAACACCTAGCTCGTGGGGGACCGCGTCTACTGGGCCCGTATTCGTCAGTTTCCGTCCGTGCAGTAGCGAACTCCGAACCGATCCCGTTTTGCTGGGATCGTAGTTGCGAACAAGTGCGAACTGAAGAGGAAAATGGACATCGAAAAGTTAATTCTGCTAGTTCAGGGAAGGAAATATCTATGGGACCAACGGGAAACTAACTACCACATGCGGAATGTATCCTTTCTCATTTGAAAATAGGAAAAATGGTGGTCATCATCGATTTGAAGATCATGCCACAAATGAGAAAATTCACCGAACTCTTTTCTTATAGCGTATTTTTGATTCACCCACATTTTCCGTCCAGGTTTAGATCGCCTGTGCCTAATTCCTCGAAGAATCAAAGGAGAGAACTCCAAAGCAAAAAGCTCTTTATCAGAATCATCAGAAAACCCCTTCCAAAGAGCCATCTCGTCTACTGCGAATCCGGACGAATACTGATGCGATGGACGAAAACACGGTCCACTAATTCATGGGATACTTACATTCAAAAAACTGGTGACCATCTCCCCTTTGTCCTGTTCTGTTAGTGTTCTGATTTTCCATACTAGTATTTCTGACGAACGAAGATCCGTTACAGTTCCAGACACCAAAATTTACAAGAACCAAGAACAAGATTTGGAAGATTAGTCCGTTTCCCAAAACATCTTGAAGACTATCATTGTTATTGAGGAGGGGGGTGTTTGTAGCGGTTTCACAGTTTGTTATTATTTATTTTCATGTTAATATGTTGTGCAATCCATGTTTGGTTGTTTACGTTTGAAATTGAGTTGAGTTTTGAAAACACGGTACAATTCATGGTAAATAGTCGTGACCGAGGCATTCAAATTTCTGACGAATCAAAATTAATCCAGGGCCTTACGCTATTGACTTCAAAAAATGATTGATTAACGAATACAATCTTCAGTAACATGAAAGCAAAAGTTAACTCATTGTTCGCATAAATAAAAAGTTAACTTTCATTGTTTGTTATTCAATGAAATGAATTTTTAAAATGTTTCACAGGTGATAGACCGATTATTGAATTTCAGGGGGCACACAAATAATTGATCAGTTGATCATATTTGTGTGCCTCCTGATTGATCAGTTGATCATAAGTAAGAGAGCTGGCTAAAGAATTATGGCGTAAATATTGATTTTTCCTGAAAATTTCAGATTTTTTACTTCAGCCGTTTGGGAGAGATCGTGCGTACGGCGGACGGACGGAAAAATTTGTATTGCAGATTCGGATTCTACACCCTTTGAAACGTAAACCATGAAATTTTCAGGGGGGGGGGGGGGGGGGGGGGGGGGGGGGGGGGGGGGGGGGGGGGGGGGGGGGGGGGGGGGTGCATTTTTTTCAAGAGCTACAATGGTTCATTATTGAATAATAAGCCAAAATGTTACGTCACGAGTTTTGTAACCAGTAGTCATTAATTATTGTGTTATGTTCACGAGTAGTTCTAATAAATAGACCACCGCAAAAGAAAAGTTTATTGTTTCTCCCTGAATCCCTTGTTGATGGGAGGATTGAAAGAAATATCTTTTGAATGTTCTAAGTACGTTGTTCGAACAATCCTTAAGGTAGATATGATTTTGACCGAAATACGTGTATACACAGGTGCTTGGCCTGCTTCAGGATTCCTCGAGTTCGAAGCATCCTCATCTTCTTGAATGAAGTGTAAACTCGGTTTATTATTATTAGTATACTTATTACCTATGTCTGTTATATGAATGTGAACTCCATGATGTTTTCATGAGAGAAAGGGATTCAATAAAAGTATGGTACCTAGGTACATTGGTTAACATACTTGAAGGAATTGATATAAGTAGAGTTGTTCTGCTGTATGAAGTATGTTCAGGGTTTCCCATAACAAATTCTCCAAACTTCTAGGGTCAGTTTCAAAGCCCACTTTCAAAGGAAATTGTTTCTTTTTTTCAAGGCTGTTTTTCGATCTTTAGCCACTAAAATGGATTTTCACCCAAAATTGACTTTCTACAAAATAATAATAATAATAATAATAAAATAAAATAAATGATTTGGCATCTCATACTGAACAAAGGGGTTGAAAAATGTCGATTTCAAGGTATATATCCATTTTTTCAGCATTCAAACGTCAAAATGCTTCAACTAAAACTTCTCTTATACCGTTCGAAAACAAAATTACTGGAAAAGATTTTCTTGGGAAGTGGGTGTTTGGAGCCTTGATTATTATTAGTAGGAGATAACAATATCGTGTTTTTCTTGAATTCTCAAAATTCGATCTTTGGGCTGATGTGTCACGTTCTAAGTCATGTTGACATTTTCTCAATTTTGCTAATTGTTTCCATTGCTCTTTCTTCCAATTCTTCCGTGAGCTTGTTTCTATGAAATTTAAGTAAATTTTCAGTTCAACTTTGTGCATACATTTGTGAATGTCCTAGTTCATGTTTCATTACCTTTTTTCAGTAGTATTCTGCAGAAAAAGTACTCTTATCTCATTTTTAGCTAATTGTTGGGTAAAGACTCAAAATATGCTCCCCAACGAACTCATCCGTTTTCTTGGAACGGTGGATTTTATGGCAAAATAATGAAGTTTTTATCTGAACCCTAGCGAGCGATATTGTCTGGAATTACATATGCGTATATACTAAATTAGAATCCAGCTTTTCACAACACGTCAAAACAGATTTCCTTGAAGAGCATTTTTAACCATTTTTATTTTTATAATTTCACCGCGATTACAATAGCTTCATTCTCTAAGAAAATTCTCTTAGATCTTTATAAGTTTTCTCTTTTTTCTTTTGAAGTATGAATTACTGAAAAGGCAGAAGCGGTTAGATAGACTGGAATAGTCAAATTAGTCGTATTCTTAATTGGTAGTATAGGTACGTATAGAAATGAGGAAATTATTGTTTCAATGCCTTTGATTTTTTCCCCGGGCGATCCGGTACAATCCCCAACCCTACTCCTTTATTCCAATTACTGCCTTAATTACAGGTATATTTCACGTGTTCTGACCATTTCGGATTGTGTACCTTTTCCCTCCCTTGCTCTTCGTTGTTGTCCGAGTGTTCATAATTGGGTGCGAACTAACGAAATCACTGCTCCGGCCTCCTCGTTGCTAATTGGGGCTCGCGGCGAACTTCTAGAACCGAAGAAAAAAAAGTGAGGAACAAAGAGAGGAAAACTCCTGTACAAAGAAAGTAGCAGAGCAAACAATAAAGAAAGTTTCTTAGTCATTTGGTTAATTAAAGGGACGGGCGGAGTTGTTTAATGTTCAGACGCTGGATACGTTTTCGAATAGTACCTTGAACGATAATTAGATCTTGACCCCAAAACTTGATGATCTACAGGGTGTCGGAGAAAGATCTTCAGGGGTCCATTCCCCAACTAATTTGCAACGAAAGGTGCCTCGTAGAAATATTATTTAGAGGTTTGGTTTTTGCTTTATTTCAGTTCTAATATTCTTTCGAGAGTTCAACCTTTTTTCACTAAAATGGCTATTGCTCCCTTGCTTTTCATGCAAATTCAAATCTGATTACACCGTTGGTAAGAGCATTTAATTATCCATCAGATGACTCCGTCACATAATAATTGATGACAATTAACCTCGTGAATAGTTAGACGTTTTTTAGTGCAAACTTCAAACTTTGTAATTTTTGATTTTTCAATGAAATTCTCAAAAGATTTCCGTCTAGTTTCTTTGATGGGAAATCACTGCGGCGATCAGGTAAAACATTCTAAAACTTTCAGCTTTCCAAAGCTATAATTAACAATAAATTTACCTGGTAAATTAAGGGAGGATTTGGGTTTAAACGCAGAAAAACTTGCTTTTCCAGGAGAAAATCGAGGCTTCAGCGAGAAAAATGCCTTTTCTATGAAATCGGGAGGGGGAAGGGTGGATTGTCACATTGAAATTTTCATATGCTGAATCGAATGGTGATGATGATCTTCTTGTGGGTTACACTTAGAATTTGAAAAATGAACTGGAAAATTCAAATATTTTTAATTTTTGCACCAAAAATCCATCCATGTTTCATTAATGGAATTTTTTTTTCTTAGAAAAGAGGTTTCTCCTAAAACTTGACTTACTTAAATGTGAAATAACGTTAAAACGGAGTCTCTATAAAAACATTTCTACGAGGTTATTTGTGTGGAAAATTTGCAATGATTTAGTTAGTCGTAGAATCGACACCAGGTGTTTGGCCATTCCTTTCTCGAATGCCCTGTATATCTCACCTAGCCCACTTCCATTGGTTCTCTATTTTACTCGAGAACTTCAATATTTTTCCACATCCGCTTTGTTGCGACTAATTACCAACACCAGGTCGGATTCCAAGAAAGTAGAATGTGAACATTACCCTACTTCGATTAATCAAATATTAAAGCAGAATTTATTGAATCATACACTCAGTAAAGAATGTCTCCGTACACCCCAGAAATGTGTCATTTTTTTAATTACCCAGGCAGGTTAATTCGGACATCTAGGTTCCAGCTGATATATAACATTATTTTTCTGATTGGGAATCTCGAACACAAGAGCCAGTAAATGGTTGTACAGGATCAATCAACACCCCCGGCAATAGCAAATACCTGAGATCTAGAATCATAAAATTACAGGATCAGCATTTTTTCCGGGCATAGACGTCTCACAATACAGGGAAGCCTAAGTAATAGAATTGATCCAGGTTAGTGAGGGTCAATACAAACATGAGAAATAACAATAACCAAATACGAACCCTTTCCAAATCATTTTACGAGTATGACCGAAGATGGGAAAAACTATAAGTGTTCTTAAACAGCTTTCAAAAACAGAATTCTTAAACAATTTTCATGATTTGTTATCGTTATTGTTCGTGTATTGTATCGTTATGTACACCAGACACCTCTGTGGCACGAGTGGTCCCAGATACCATCCAGTATGATTCAGAAACTCGTCGATTAGATGAAGTCCTATTTGTCAGAAGTTATCAAGCAAAAAGGAGGGCCCACTAGCTATTAATACATTTTTCGAGCTCGAACACTTTTTTGCCTTAATAAAAATGAATTCGTGCAAGTTTGATGACGATTTGGCCTCGTTTGTTTAGTTGGAAAATCGTTTGACTTGAAATACGTTATTCAATACCTCTGTAAACACATTCTTAAAATTAGTATCCGATTATTAGTATCCGCAGCTACAATATTCGTGAAAAGCCAAACTGGTGTACGAATACATTTTTTGCTGAGTGTAGTATCTTCCAGCTTTACCATTCGGTTAATTATTTCTGTTGTTTGGGTGTGCTGCTAAAGTAAAATAAATTCAATATTTCAGTGGAAAAAAAACCTGAACTCATTCAAATATATATTTGATTGCATTATTTTGTCATACTGCTATTGTTGTCCGTCTTAATTATGTATTTCCACTTTATTCTTTCTCATTTGAGTGTAACTCACCTACTTCCATTAGGTATGTATTATCGGGCTTGCTCGTGATATAAATAAAGAAATGGGTCTTTTTCCATCTTAATTTCGTGCAATCATATCATCATCCTACTATACGTGTATATGAGAAAACATTATATGAACAGTAAATCAATATTCGAATGTCATGGACTATTCACTTGAGGCGGTCCATTCCAAAACTCACATTATCCACTTTTTTTTCGAAATTGAGTTATTGGTACCACTGCATTCAGCAGAAAAATGTGCATCTGTTTGTTAGGTTATATCTTTCCAAAAGTAACTAAATCATATAAATATTTAATGTTAAAAAGTGGGTGTCATTTCCAAAACTCACTTTATTTCAGAAGTATTATTCCAAAACTCACATAATCCATCAGCCAATGGGAGTGTGAAGTCTACGTCACGTGACCCTGATTTGACTGTCATTCCAAAATCATCTTTATCCTCTTACCCAATCGGTGGCCTGGATTCAGTCACGTGACTCTGTTTATGTTTGTCATTTTTCTTCTGCTGTTTGTTAGTCATCTTTGTTGTTTCAGGGAAATACAGTATGTTTTAAAACTTTTAAAATAATAATTATAATGAGTTTAGGAGAAAAAATTGTAATTTTTAAGAGGACTTGACTTTTTGAAGTGTAATTTTAACAGTCACTTTTTTACTGTATATAGCTTTTCCAAGTCAGATTCGGAAATTTCCAAACCAATTTCAGAAATTTCCAAATCAATTTCAGAATTTTCCATTTCAATTTCAGAATTTTCCATTTCAATTTCAGAATGTGATCAATATCCGGGTGGGAGCGGTTTCTGAAATTGAAATGGAAAATTCTGAAATTGAATTGGAAATTTCTGAAATTGTTTTGGAAATTTCCGAATCTGACTTGGAAAAGCTATATAATAAAAAATACATATACACGCTCTTTTAACATTTCATATTATTTCAACTGATTACAGCTTACAATAACAGCATATGGGGAGCATTACGTTAGTCAAAATAGTATCATTTATGTTACAGATAGTTGTGTTTTTTAAAACTAAAAGTTAATTGTATCATGCCATAACTAACTTAATCCAGTAACCATCTTTCCAAAACTAACTTTATCCACTGGTGTCATGGCAAAACTCACTTTATCCAAACTTTAATCTTAATTTTTGGAAAAACTACAGATATTTTGAACAAAAGGTATGTATCATTATATAAAAACACATTTTACACGCGGGGACACACAAAAAAAATACATTTCACTGTAAAGTTATCAAATTAAGCGTTTTTTAGGTTTCCTGCAAAATTTTGAAAAGTGGATTATGTGAGTTTTGGAATAGACCGCCTCACCTGTCCTCTCCATTTTTTTTTAATGATCTTTGGCTGGAGTAGGAACTAATTGATTTCGGTTTTATACGATTCATCCATAGGATCATGATTGGCCGGAGCGAATGAATGGAGAGACTTCACACCGCACCTGCATCCCACACGCCCTGTTGACGTGGACTCATGCCATGGCGGAGAACTACGAGTGCCGGTTAATTGACTTGACTCCACCAGGCTGATGATTCCTTGATGGAGTGCGTCACTGCCGATTGCCTCTGGGAGCGTTTAGGTGTTAAACCTAACCTCCCGCTAGTTTGATAGGATGAGGCTGAAGTGTTGAGGTCATGGCTTACTGAACTCATTAAATAGTTGGGAAGTAGTTTACATACGGATAACTGTGTGGGCTGAACTTCATTTTGTTTTTATTTACCATTTCCTCTGTGGGTATGAAACTCTTGATGTTCTACGATACCCTTGTGGGCGATACCCTTGTGGATACCATTGTTTCACACGATGAAAATGTTCGCTCCTCGTTCAAACATCCTCCATTACCCTGATTAAATAAAAACAAACGACATTGTTGTGCCCTTTAATTAAACTGTCCCAATCGTTGTCTTCAATAAGTTATTGTTTATTTGTGGGTAAACTTTTTCGAGATGGACCTGAGAACGAAATTTCTGCTCAGTTGAAAGACCAACCGCACCAAGAAGATCGCATCCCTCAAAACCACCCTTAGCGTGGTGATCAAAAGAAATACAATTAGACCGATCAATGTAAGTGGTATTGAAAGCATACATTTTAGAGTTGCTAATGAAGTGAATGAAATTTTAGCAAATACGTCGACTTGAGTTGAATTTAAGTGTAAGTAAGAATAAGCGTTCTTCTCGATGTCATACCCGATTAAGTTCGGCAAAACGAAATCACCCTTTGCCGGACTGAATCCCTAAGAAACATTCATATTTCCAAGTTTCTTTTCATTTCCCATTTCTCTTTGATTGCCATGATTTGATTTTCTGAAAAATTATCTCACTGCTCGAATACGATTGTGAGGTTGTTATTTTGAAATTCATAATCAAGAATAGTAATTTCTCCGAAAGTGAACTAAGGTCAACTTATTTGGAATCGTAATCGCCGCATTTTTCCCCTTGACAATGCCACCAATGATCCTTCTAGTTGAGATACAGCTAGAATTCGGTTTTCCCCTAAATTCATTGGGTTACACGCTTTGTCCATAATCATTATGCCATTATTGTATTCTAACAAGCTCTTTATCAATTTGTGAACCATCAATCCATATGACAATCTACTATTCCATCAAGAACAATTTATAAAAACATACACTCCATGAGGAAAGCTCCATTTTTTAATTTGTGTCTTTAGGTTTTGGAAGCTCTTCAGTTTTCCGGGGGTTTCTGCAGTGTAATATATTATTTTCATAGGCTGTTAACGCGCAGTTTAAATGCTCATAAACAATGAAATAAAATATGGAATGATGACTGCTAGTACCCACTCTAACTATAACACACATTGCTTACGTTGTACTTAAAAGGAGAGTTTTGGAATATGTATCCTAATACATTTAGTGACTAAGACTTAGCTCACTCTCCTTTGTCAAGTAAATAGAAACCACAACACAGAGTTTTTACAAAGAGAGATTAAGGAAATCATTTCACCAAAACTGGAATGAAGCGCCGAACGTTAGGTTCATTTAAAACAACACCATTGCTCAAGAATGTATTTTGGTGACCAAACATCGGAGACCGTCTTAAGGATGGTCATATTATGGTCACTGTTGTAATAGTGGTTAATAGATTGTAAGACATTTATCATCAATGGTTGACTCTGTGAAAAAGAAGAGGCACGAGTCCTTTGATGGCGTTATTAAAACAAATTGAGCTTCGAGCCTTCGAGATAATGTAGGCCACAGCCTTTGTTGAGTATTGTCGTAACAGCCTGACGGATCTGCAAAATATCACCTTACCTAGAAATGTTGACACAGTTTAGAAAACAATACAACTCTGTCCTAAATATTTTGCACGGATTTCACTTTTCAAAAAGTTGTTTGTTACAGTGAATCAATTACTTGATTTTTATGAAAATGCAATGCAACAAGCATAATTTATTTGTAATAGTAAACTATATATTTCTTGGTGGGGCCCACGATTCTAGTAACTGTAATGATTGTACATTTATTTTATATAGTTCCGATTCATGTTATCTCACAAGGCTTTTCTTAAATACAATTTAATATTGCTATAACTTCTGTATCAATGAAGAAGCAACGAAGACGTTGTTACCAATGTGAATATTTGTCATTAAGAAATTGATATTCTATGTCTTTAGAGTATCTACTCTTTAAAATTTATATACTGTGTACAATCATTCATCAAAGTATACCACGCTCTCTCAATCCATTCATATTTCGTTTTCGAAATTCTAATCAGTGTTTATTCCCAAACTGTAAACTCTCTTCAAGAAGGCATAATTTATACCACTGTTTTTAAAGAAAAACACCATCTATGAATTTTCTAAATACTTAGTATAGAAGTATAGTTCGGAAATGCAGTTCCCGATTGAAACCCCATAAGTTCACTTAGAATCTTCATTTTTCAACTCTACTAAGAATTTAAGGATCGTGTTATTGGGTTTATTCGATTGTTTTGATCATCGCTAAATCAAATCATCAACTTACCTAATACCGTTACTTCACTTGTTGCTGTGGAGATGTTTATCCTACGTAGCATGTTTTCATTTTCGCTAATTCATAACGTCCCTCTTGTAACGTAGGGAAAAAGTTTCAACTTTTAAGTAGAACATTCATTATGAATGTGGCTGTCGAATATTAAACGAAAATGGAACAAAGAGCGAACAACTTACAGAGGAGGGTCTTAGCGATTTACGTCGACGAGTAAGAAAAAACGGCTTGGCAATCTCGACAGCTAATTCATTTCCCCTCCTGAAAACTCCTTTCCCAATAATTACCGCCCATCGAGCTAATCAGGATTGAGAGGAAGAAGGGGTGAAATTAATTGATTGTAACTTTAACCAAGTTGTCTTAAATGGGTCTCTGATGCAAGGCTCTGCATTATTCAGGGAGACTCATTATTCAAAAACAGTTCTTTCCTTTCGATTTGAACTGCGCTGTAATTTTATACCTCAAAGGGAATTCATTTTATACCTTCATGATAGTCATGAACGGAAAATTTTCTGACCTCGAACCTAAATCCATGTTCGTGTGAAAGCTTCGGTAAAAAAAACCTGCAAATTCTTCCACTGGTGTTTATTATTCAATTGGCTTGCGTTCATGATTTGAATTTCTACTAAGCTTTGGAGTGTGCGTGTTTCACAGGTGATACAGCGATTATTGAATTTCAGGAGATATGCATAGAGCACGTATCTGTTCTCAACCAAAATACCTATTTGGATTGTTCAGTTGATCATGTTCGTGTGCCTCCTGAAATTCAATAATCACTCTATCACCTGTGAAACACGCACACTCCAAAATTCAAATCATGAACGCAAGTCAATTGAATAATAAACCCCCGTAAAAGAATTTGCAGCGTTTTTTATATGAAGTGATTTGCTTTTGGGTCCCTATCAGTAAATTTATCTCTCGTATGATACGTTTGTGTGCAGGATTGTGTTTGGCTAAGCTCTTTTGACTTACAGTATCATTGACAGAAATATCCAGGGTTTCTCTTTTTTTGGGCCCTGAAGATTTCGTCATCAAAGGCGCCGTTGTACTTGCGCAAATATAAATTATCTGATACACCTGGATCAGATGTATAGAGCCGAATTAATTCTAATGAGTTTAGCAAAGTTTAAAAAAATACTTACCATTCAATTGTGTAACTTCACACCGCATATTAATGACCAAGGAACTACAAAATGTGCAATATTCAGTATTCCATGTATTTTTTCTTAGTCGATTACATATATTTTTCATGGAAAATATTTAACTGAAACCGCAGAATTCAAGAATTTGTATATTTTCGGCATTCTAAAGATATTTATAAGGATTCCATGGTTTTTCATTGTATTGATTCATACAAGCACAGTCTTATCTCAAATCGCCAGCAAAAAAAATTGGCATAGGAATGCTATAGAAAAAAAGTTTTTTTGCTGAAACGCCCTACGCCGAGTGATGTTATGTCTAGTACAAATAGCTGTGCATGATGTATTACAATAGCATGATACGAATGACAGAGTCGCGACAAAAGGTGTGATGCACAGAAGTAAACAGGAAGTTTGGACTCCAATGAGCTGTGAGGCCTTGATAAAATAAAGATTGGTTTCTTCCCAACCATCCCTGCACACTGAGGGGTGAATTCTCAGGACTGAAGGGAACAAACAACTCAGAGTATCGTTCCACCGTCCCTCCCTTCGTCTTCATCTACAAAGCATACGTCAAACCGAAAATGATCCTAACGCATTCCTAACCATGAGAAACTAGTTCTTATGTAGACATTGGCTATTACTGTTCTTACGAAAAATGAGTTGAAATTCAATGTCCCATCCGTAAGCTAAATGTATAGATCATCGAAAAGTTTTAAATTATCGTTTTACTTCATAGCTGGTGCTGGTGGTATTATGATTGCAATTGCGGAGTTAAAATTGATATGAGACTATTGAACCGTTCCAAGACTACCGTCAAAATTTCAGAAAGATCCGATTGGGCCGTGAGAAAATTCTGTTTGGATTCTACGTTTACGCGTTGATTTGTAAGCAGTGGCATTCATAGGGACCATTTACAGTGAAAAAATTAAAGCATACAATCATCTCAGGCTTTCCATCCGACTGCCATTGTCTTCGTGGCTATCTGCTGGTTTTCTGAGGAAGGATCTGAATTCGGTCTGAAGTTTGGTTTGAAAAGCTACTCCTTCCTTTGCCCTTTACAGCACAGATAGCTTCTCCATTTACAGCTTAACAAATAAAAACGGAGTAAGATGGAACGTTGAACATGAAACATGTTCATGTTTGTTACTGATGATGACCTAACCGTCGAAATCGATTTAACAGTGCAACTCTTTACTTTCGTGGAAATATAAGCAACGTTCCATCTTACTCCGTTTTCATTTGAAATGGATTTCCACAACTTCGTCGGGAGTGACTTAGTCCGTACAGCTTAACCCCCACATTTCCTGAAAATTTATAAGAATCGATTGAAGTACGTAAGCTTGTAACAAGGGTTTGGGAACTCGCTACACAAAAACACACACACAAACAAAACGTTCAGTATGGTATAAAACGTAAAACGTTGATGGAAATTTTAAAGCGTCTTCGAAGCCGTTTTATTTTAAGTACAACACAGCCACGGGATCGATTACAGTTAACGAATCTGTTGCTAGAGAGTTGAATATAGTTTTTTGTGAGTTTTTTTGAAGATATTCTTGTTTGTTGATTAGTGCGTTTCAGTTCCAGAAAAAATGGGTGATTCCCAAAAATGAGCCAGGGCTTCTAATTTCTCTCTAGACGAGAAGCACTTGTTCACAGAACTCTAATCGGTGCTCAACGAGCTGAAGCACTTCAAAAGCACTCTCCTTGGAAAGGCGGAATCGTTTTGTCCAGGTTGTGGAAATGATCTTCCAGCGTCGGAACGAAACGCGGCCGCCGTTCCTCGTCCGACGATGACGAGGAATCGTCAAAAATCAAATAATTTGCGATGGAGTAAATTATCTGATCATTGTTAATCGATTGAATACAGCTTCGGGGAGTTGGAAAAAAAAAGGTGTGGACCTTTTGGATTAATCTTATCCATATTACAACAATCAGATTCCTGGGTAACTAATACTGAAATCTTGTGTGCAGTAAAGTTTTCACAAAGAATTTACTGTGTACATTCTGCATTGCCCATGTAAATATCTATAGAACAATGTTTCGTAGTCATGAAATCGCATGTCAATGAACCATACGGTTCTTCTTGGAAATCCTTGTTAGTCACGTCATACTCGAAGGAGCAACAGGTAAGGTGGTATGAGTGTAGATCGTACAATTATAACGGAGCACAATGTTAAAATAAAAACGGAGTAACGTGGAACGTTGTCTATATTTCCACGAAACTAAAGAGTTACACTGTTAAATCGATTTCGACGGTTAGGTCATCATCAGTAACAAACATGAACTCTCAGGAATTTAAGAGTTTTTTCAATGTAGTCTTGCTTCTTTAAAATTACAGTTGTTTTCTTTATCCGCTTTAAGGGCTACAATCTTCTTATCCTTGAATTTCTTCTTCAAATCTGCTGCCAGTCGTTCCTCTTGTCCGGGTGGAATCTTGATTGTCTTTTTCATCTCTTCAGCACATAGGGCCTTCGTCACGTAAGGACCGTTGGAAGCTTCAATGGAGAAAGCTAGGTCCCGCGACGATGGGATCCCCAGAGAGATGACAGGATTGTGCTTGAGCCCTTTTTCAAGAAGCGACACTTCTGCAGGTGAAAATGTAACCCCTGACAAGTTCTCTACTTTCTTGAAAAAGGCAGGCGAAGATGATGGCTGCAATCCTATCTGGGATGGTGGCTTCTGGGTTTTCTGAAGTTGTTCAAGCTTCCGAAGAAGATTTGTCTTCTTCTTCGTACCCTTCTGCCAAGCAACTTCGATGGCATGTTGCTCGATGACCATTCACGGTAGTCATAGCGGGAAGACAGCTCTTGAAAGATATGATACGTCTTTTCCCGGGCTAAATCACGAACACTATACCAGCGGCGGAGCTCACTTCTGACAAGCTTAAGTTGAGCCTCCTTAATTATCCTATTTGCAGCATCAGAGGGATGCTTGCTCTGTGTATGGACGTAATTTGGAATAAGACGATTCGTAATGCACTGCTGATTGAACCAAATGTTCCTTTCAGCAATGGTTATACGTACCTTCAGTTTGATGTACCAACTCGCGATTTCTGCTTGACTTGCAGCACTGATACTTTTCTTTTTTACTTGTTTCAAATTGAGGTTTTAATAAGTTGCAATACCCATGGGCGGTTTTCGAAAGATGTATAATTCGTATTCTATCGGACGGTACTGGAATGGAGGTATCTTCCAACTCGGAATCACCTTCTGTATTCTCTACCCCGTTGCCGAGAAAAGGGGTCATCGCATGTCTCTATACGGGAAACTCATCTTGTCGCGCGATCAAATAAAGTTAACCCTTGGAAAAAGACGTCAAAGTGCGCTCGTGAGCGACACATTCGAAGTCAGCTGTTGCCTTCGACGAAACTACTACAATCACTAACGACAAAGCGTGCGGAGAGTCTCAAAACTTAGGACACAATAGAGGATTTCAGGGTGCAATTTCGGACCCGTTTATGAGTTAGGAAGACGTGGTTGGGGAGGGAAAGATATTTGATCCTTTGACCCTGTTTTAGTTGGAAGCTAAAGTTCCAGACGTAACATGTGTCGCCGGACTGTGTCGCGCAATTAGTTTTAGTGCAGGAAAGAAGATGGGTGGTTTTATGGCGGAGAAAGTTGCCTTGACCACGTCCTTCGCTTCGAGTCTTATGAGAGAACATACTTCGAGCGGCATCTTTTCCGTTTATCTGGAAGTCATACTCATGGTCCTCACTGTGGTTCATATCGCCTTTAGTCAAATAATTTTAGTAGAAAGAACACATTTTTTGTTCATTATTTTCAATAATAACAATCTTTGTAATCGACCAAGAAGAACAAAATTAAGCTCCCTCCTCCAACCACTTCTAAATTTGCTGCTTTACGTTTCGAATTGCGTAGAATCCGACTATTGAATTTCAAAAAACCTTGCTAATTCTAACACATCACCTATTTATTATTTTCAGAAAGCCCTTTCACTCAGATCACTGGACTGTGGAAATTATTAAACGTAGTGTATGGACATTATCTATACATGTATACAAGTGTCAAATTTGCCAAAAAAAACTAATTAAAAACGCTGCAAATTCTTTCACTGGGGTTTAATTTCAGGAGGCACACAAATGTGATCAACTGATCAATCCAAATAGGTATTTTGGTTCAGAACAGATTTACGTGCTCTATGCATATCTCCTGAAATTCAACAATCGCTTTATCACCTGTGAAACATGCACACACCAAAGCTTAGTAGAAATTCAAATCATGAACGCAAGCCAATTGTATAATAAACCCCACTGAAAGAATTTGCAGCGTTTTTTATGGTTATCAGAAGGCTTCAACCCGTGTATCATCTACAAAGCCTTTTAGGAGTTCACACCAGTATCCACATTACTACATCACTACGTCACTAGATTACTGATATCAACACAAAAACAATAATAAACCAAAATAACGCGAATGTTGGTACTATAAATCGGGCCATAGATCGGGAATGGGAAATGGGACCTGGGGAGGGGCTCATTCGATTCCTCGTGGAGTGTTCTTCAAAAGTACATTTAGGCCGCCTTGACTTTTTTTGAGGTTTTTAGGGATTTTACAAAACTTTGACAACCCTTGAAGGGCACTTTAAATTAAGTGAGAGAGCTGGCTCAAGAATTGGGGCGTCGCCGGACCAACATGGATTTTTGCTGAAAATTTCAGCTTTTTTGCTTCAGCCATTTGGGAGAAATCGTGCGTACGGCGTACGGCGGACGGACGGAAAATTTTTATTGTAGATTATTATCATCATCATCATTATTATTATCATTATTGAATAATAAACCAAAACGCTCTATTAATGTTGTTTTTTTTTTTTTTTTCAGGTATGAAAATCCCTTCAATGAAAGTATCTCATCAACCCGTGAGTAAGTACCTATTACCCACTTCCTACTCTTTATTGCAGATTCGGATTCTACACCCTTTGAAACTAAACCATAAAATTTTCAGGGGGGTTAGAATTTTTTTTTCAAGAGCGATTACAATGGTTTATAATTGAATAATAAACCAAAACGTTGTTGGTGGTAGATTAGCTAAACTAGGCATCTCGCACCTCCATATTTTGTCTTGTCGAGTCTAGATGTCATTCGAAGGGCCCTAGATATAGTTCAGCAAATTAGATCGATTAGGGACGGAATTACCCTTGAGGGCATTCAGTTGATCACTGATCTCCATACTTTGCCACTGACTTCCTGGATGTCCTAAGGCAGTTTGATTACTTTGTCTTCTAAGTAGCTCTGTGAATATTGAACGTTACTGCTCCCCTTCCACGGAACAGAAGCTGATAGCTTATAGCTCACGATGAGGGCTCTAAAAACCAGCTGAGTGATCACCAGCATGGAAATAATTGTAGTTCATAGGTGCGTTGCATTGCCATGACATTTACTGTAATACTGATCGGGAGATACCATTATAGGAAGCCACTGTTTTTAAGGCATCTTTGAAATGAGTTTTCAAAAGTTTTCACAATTGGAAGTTATCTGAGTTTACTAGCTGGCGATTTCGAATTTGTTCCTGAATTGATATATTTAAAGTACTGTTGTTTGCTAACTTTAAACATGAAGCCATAACATACTTGGTAGGACGTATGAATGTTCCTTCGGCCGCTAAACCGGCCATTTGACATGATCCACACATTTCAACTTTGAGACCTAACCTCCTTCTGAACAACGGTGAGTTTAAAGAACATTTTGTTCATGACTCGTTAAGTTAGCGGAGAAGACAACTCGAAAGTTCCTCGCCACCTTGTAACTCTCGAATCTTGTTATAACAACTGACGACGGCGAATGGTGACATGCTTGTTCACGCCTGCAAGTTTCTTGTGAGCTTGAACTTTAGCGGTATGTTCCTTCGTAGTTTACCACTCCGTTGTAATATTAGCATAGATAACGTAACTGAAGAGGTTAATGATTCTACTCCTCAGTTGTAGGATTAATGCTTCCTATGTAGCAAGTTTTTGGTTTATTAATTTCAATTTATACCTAACTCTTTGCAATGGCTAAAATTGTTAACCCCCTAAAAATTTGTTGCTTTACTTTTCTAGATGTGTAAAATTCGCTGTCCGCCGCACATTGTCAGGCAAAATGACGGAACTAGGCGGACAGAATTATTTTACGATCGTCTTTTAAGTTTTCCTTCGTATTCGTGGTTATTTTCATTTTTTGAAGGCATCTCAACAACAAACATAACAATAATGTATTATTTCGTAAGTTTTTCGATATTCAGATTTTTGAACTTGAAGTCTTCTGGTTTCACCTTTTAGGATGTTCTAAGATTCATGCCCAAAATCCAGACCGAACTAGACCCCAAATTTTATTTTTGACTCAAGTTTCATTACCTTTAGTTCAGTAGTTTCGGAGAAAAGCGAATGTAGGTGAAACAATTATTTTATTAGCTAGTCTTATTGGAAATTTCGGGCTGATTTCGAATGTGCCCTATGTGCAGTTGCTAAAATCACTTCTTCACAGTTTTTCTCTCAATGAAAAATATCGCAAAAAAACTAGGAAATGGCAGATACAAAAGATGTGCTGTAGTATGTTCCATTTTTTGTTGATTATTTCAATGAAGAACCTTCGTGATAGACCAAAAAATTTCGTCGCCCGCCGGACTACTGGACCAAAGTTTACAAATAAAAAATTTGACATCGATCCGAAATGTGCTGGTAACCTCGGCTCCTTAATAAATCTCAACCCTAAGGGATTAGACCTAAGAATTTAACTAACCAAAGATAGAAATTAGTTCGTTGAATCGATTCAGACCACTAGGCTTGCTGTGCGATCCCTTTCGCTCACCATTAGAAAAATCAATCAGGTGGACTGTCGGGCTTAAGTGCCTTTATGATCAACGGGAAGGCTGGCTACTCTAAACGATTGCACTATCTACAACAATACGTCCCTATCTTCAATTCAGCTGAATAAATAAGCTGAAGCATCCACTCATTTTATCTTGTTAAATTTCAGTTGGATTTCCACCTGTATTATCTAGTAAGGATTGTCTCTGGTCGTAAATCCAGTTCTGGTTGAATTCTGGTGATCCGCGTAGAAGTGTTATCGGAAGCAGAAATAATAACAACTGTTATGTTTTTATTTGCATCGTTTTATGAATTTTTGTATCATGCTCCAAAAATTGCCGCTGCCCAAAGCTAAGAGTTTCATTTTTCTGTATCAATACAAGCATACACTACAATAAACTACAACGTTTGGTAAAACAGCTTGTTGGTTTTGATAATAATGCTTCAGGTAACAATCACAAAAGTACCATAATATGGTACTATCATGATACATATTATGTGACTTATGTTCAACTGAGGTTCGACGTAGCTAATAAATATTGGTGTTAGTGGGATGAATTCATTGTGAATTCATAATGAGTAGATAATAAAGAGATAAGTCAATGTTTAGAACATGTTCAATATTAAGCTTTTGACTGCTTATATCAGTGATGCATGAATATTCTGAAACGAATTAACATCTTTTCGTCAAAACGGACAATTGAAATGCGTCATCCCGCTTTCCAAATATATCATATCCCCTCGGACACCGAACTCGTACCACGCCCCGGTCCGCGAAATATTACTTGTTGCCGAGAAGTATCGGGACGAGTGAATTAAATTTATCGTTAGACGGGTGGCGATGACGCGTATCGTAAAATCCGGTATTTGAACAGGTGAACTCTGTGTTAACAGGGGCTCTGCCCACTCCCTTCCGTGCGACCGAGCTGCCTTTATAAATCATCCAAAGGCGAGGGACGAGGTGGGGGAAGGTCTCCCGCTAATTACTTCATGTTCCTAAAACAATTATGCGGTAATTTATTGTTCCCGCTTAATCCCCTAGGCCTTTCCAACTCGGTTCACTGGCTCTCCGACTTACGACATATTGAACCAACTTCTTCTTTAGAGAGCTTCAAGCCTTTCTCCTGATCATAAATAATTTGTGTGGGTATGCAATTTTCCGTTTTTTTTTCTCTTGGAATCAAACATTGTTGCGAAACATCAATGGCAGTGCAAAATCTGTCGCCCAAAATTAAAATTGCAATTGTCCTATTGCGCTTCTAAGATTTCAGTTACCACTCTTAGTTTGTGCAGTAAGTTTACAAAATACTAGCCCATAGGTTAGCTTTGGTAGTAAGGAGACGCAGTGGCTTCAATGGAGCCTTGGTAACATGAGCTAGCGCTTTATCTGGGGGTCCACACGGCTTGCACCAATGATGGTAACACCCATGAAGTTGGCCCCAAAATACCGCCAGAACTCCAACATGGATCAGGCTAGGACGAAAGTTTATTCTAGGACAAAACATTTCTCATCCACTACCCACACCTTATGCTGGCGGAACAAAGGAGACCGACCCATATTCAAATGGATTGAGCACCGGACCACACCTGGTTAGCAATTAGCAAATGCAATGACGACGATCAGCAGGCCCTCGCGGATTTCTGCGAGTAGGATAACATCATCAGCAATTGCATAAGTTTACTGATATAAAAACCGGACACGGGGACATTCCTAAAATGCGCGCATTACTTACTAATATGTATGATACATGAATGTCGATAAATAGGCGTGATTGGGGAAGATCATCGATCGTTCCTAGATTGTTGGCCGTTGACTTACGGTGTCAATGTTTGCATTTGCCCGTTCTCAAAACTCTGCAAAACAATCAAGGATACTTGCATAATCAAATGAATTAGGTTTATAATTTTCATTAATGAACCTTTTTAATGAATTATTTATAAAAGTGGACGTTCCCTCAGAGTGGGTCTTTGCACCAACAACTATACTCAGTATTTAGGCCCCAAAGTTTCCCCGCTGCGAAAATGTCACGCCCTCCCCATCATAATCGGTGATAGTACCAAGATAACAGCCGAACACAAAACTGAACTGACACTCACTATTGGATCGAAAACATGGAAACATACGTTTTATGTTATACCCCACCTAGCGCAGCCGATAATCATAGGATTCGATTTTTTAAAACGCGCGAATATCATCCATGACTACACAGACGACACAATACAGTTTAAATTCGACCAAGGAGTAACCATACCATTAGTGTCTAACCCCCCACCACCGACACAAAACAAACTGTTAGCCATAAACACGGACACACCATTAACTCAAAACCTCATGGCCCAATACCCTGATGTCTTGACAACGACTATCGGATGCACGGATAAAATAAAACATAACATACAATTAAAAACGAACGACCCATTACCAAAAAAATGTCCAGTCTATCAGTTGTCCCCAGACCTCCAGCAAACCATGAGACAAGAAATAGAAAAATTATTAGCAAACGGTATCATTCAAAAAACGTACATTGAGACCGTCATGTCCCCGGCATTTCTCGTACCCAAAATGAAAGAAACCCCATCCTCCCCACAAAAATACAGACTAGTCGTCGATTACCGAGAACTGAATAAGGTAATCGACGGGATAGACTACCCCCTACCCACCATTCAAACCCTGCTTAATCACCTACACGGAGCACAATTTTATTCGTTAATTGATCTGAACGCAGCCTATTTTCAAATCCCATTAACGGCAAACAGCCAAAAATACACCACCTTCAAAACCCCATTCGGAACATACTCGTACACCCGAGTTCCCATGGGAGTGAAAACGGGTGGCCAGATATTAAGTACCCATCTTAACTTGGTCCAAGTACCTACTGCTACTTGAGGTAAGCATTATTTCTCCCCGTAATATTCATATTATTTCTATTTCCCTTTCCGCTGGTTGGTCTCTCGTTAGATAAACTTCCCGTAATTGGAGCCGTTAGGGACTTGAGTAAATAAACAAGTAAAACAGTCAATACTCTTGTTTCCTTCAATATCCCTTTCCGCTATTATAGTTGGTGAAAGCAATAATATTACCTATATAGGATCTATACTATAGATCTCCCTTACATGGCCAAATGGTTCCTTCACCAACACCCTGGTTGGAGTTTTCCAAGTTTCATTCATTAAGCATCTGAAAGCATTTGAAGTCTTTTTTGGGACTTAATGTTACAGCAAAGCAACATTTTCATTCTTGACAACGACTTCTCAGCAAAATAAAATTATCTTATGTTGTTAGGTGTCAGTGAAACCAACAAACTAGTAATAAGAATTCCTGTATGAGAAATGTAAATTCTCATCAGTAGGATTCCGAGTATATTCGTTTTAAACCTACCAAACAAGTTATCATCAGAGACGGGAAAAAGTCATAAACGTCATAAGTCATAGTTTTTTGTCATAAAATGGCCTTTTTTCGCTGAAACGTCATAAATTGCAACTTTTTGGAATAAAAGTCATAGTTTGTCCCTTTTCGCTAGACGATGGAATTTTTTTAACCTTCCTTCTATGCAGGTCACTGGTTCATTGGCATTAGGAATAAACATACCATTAAAGTGAAGGGAAACGTCCCATAGTGTGCCTGTGCCGGGACATTGTTATGCTCTGGACTAATTGGGTGGGTGAATGCTCTGGGCTCGGACTCTATAGGATGGGTTTTTCTAATCCGCATTAGTTCAAACCAGGCTGCTTTCTGATTGGCCGTTCAAGAACCCAACAAACATAGATCGCAGGTATTATTATTTAATTATAATTTAATATCATTGTATAATTTTGATTTTAAACTAAATTTCTACATAATTATATCCCTACAAGAATATACATGTAATATTGCCAGAATTAGAATGTACTACCTACAGAGTTAAATGTACCTACTCGCATATTGGATTGTTTCATTTGACCAATTTTTAGTTATATTTAAAATGGTAAAAATTATTCTTTGAACGACATACTTTCACCCAAAACGTCATAAAACATCAACATTTCTGGAAAACACGTCATAAAATGGGGGGGGGGGGGAGTCATAAAAGTCCCGTCTCTGGTTATCATATTCGTACTCAATACCTTTCCATGCATTCGATTTTTACACTGCATTTTTCCCTCCATTTGTAGACAACTTTGTTTCCAATGAATCTCACGATTCTGCTGACTCAGACGATTGCCATATTTATAAACTGACCCGAACTACGCTAGCGCATCCGGTTTCACGCTAAGCAGAGCGGAAAATCTGATTGATTCAGCTTGCCCCATTGCTAGCTATCTCCCTGGACATTCATTTCAGTGATTTTCATCGTCTGTGTCGCTCTGTGTGTACCTACGTCAATCCTATCCTGCACACATGGGCGTGCATATATATATAAATATATATTACTAACTTCATCCTCCAGCCACATTCCATCCTGTTATCCTCTGATTTGGACCTACAGTTATCTCGAAAATATTTCTATTGTTATAGTATTACAATGTATGTAATAATATGAATATGAAAATAAAACATTAATTTCCTTGGAAAACATTATTGCGTGATTCTGTCATGTTAATTTTTACCGCTGTGTACTTGAATCATTGTATAGAAATGTTTTTACTCCATTTTATATCGTCTACTGGAATAATTTCTACTTCTAATGAGTCTATTATTTTCAACACGATTATTATTCTCAATTTAAACTTTCGGTGACTCAATTTCAACTTCTGGCATACCACTTCGAGCTTTTGGCACATCAATTTATACTTTTCACAAATCCCAACTAACCCAACATTCCACCCCATATAATGATCAATAAATATTTTTCCCTCTCACACGAAGCTTGGTTGGCGGAAATCAATTCTAAAAAACCGTAGAAAAACGACATTTATTGGTTTATTATTCAATAATAAACCATTTTAATCGCTCTGAAAAAAAAATTCTAACCCCCCTGAAAATTTCATGGTTTACGTTTCAAAGGGTGTAGAATCCGAATCTGCAATAAAAAATTTTCCGTCCGTCCGCCGTACGCCGTACGCACGATATCTCCGAAACGGCTGGAGCAAAAGATCTGAAATTTTCAGGAAAAATCCATCTTGGTCCGACGACGCCCCAATTCTTGAGCCAGCTCTCTCACTCAATTTGAAGTGCCCTTTAAAGGCTGTCAAAGTTTTGTAAAATCCCTAAAAATATCAAAACAAGTCGAATCGGCCTAAATGTTTACCTATTTGAAGAACATACAATGAGGAATCGAATGAGCCCCTCCGCAGGTCCGTAGGTCAAACCATTCCCGATGTATGGCCCGATTTATGGTGCCAACATTTGCGTTTTTTGGTTTATTATTGTTTGTTTGCAACTTAGTGATGCCGATAGCGTCGAGTTGTAGTGAATGTGGATACTGGAGTGATAGCCGATGTGGATACTTGTAGTTTATAGCCGATACACGGGTTGAAGCATTCTGATATGCATGAAACGCTGATAATATATAGGTAAATATTATTCAATATTATTACTGGGGTAAATAAGTATTCTTCCACTGGGTTTTATTATTCAATTGGCTTGCGTTCATGATTTGAATCTGTACTAAGCTTCGGAGTGTTCGTTTTCACAGGATAGAGCTATTATTAAATTTCAGGAGATATGCATGGAGCACGTAAATCTGTGAATAATAAACCCCAGTGAAAGAATTTGCAGCGTTTTTTTTTTTTTTTTTTTTCAGAATCTAGTAAATTTTTTCGTGGATAGTTTCAAAATGGAGTTCTCGTGGGATAAACGTGAAATCGATAGAGCTTGATCAAAAGTAATTGTTAAATAATTGTTGCTGAAAATAAATAGTAGATTAAGTCACTCATCGCGTTACTACGCATCCTTATAAGCCCTAGATGAGAAGTCCTTCAAGAACACTGGTTGTTGGAAACAATGGAATGAAAAGAGGGAAAAGTCCCAAAATAACTCATAATCCTACTTCGTATAAATTAGCATATATATTTGACAATATTTGCTGCATAAGTTCCATCTCATTAGATTCTATATTAGACCATTTTCAGTCATTTCAACTTTTTCCCTCAAGCTTTTTTTGTTATTTTCTCAGTTTCTAATTAAGACTGTCACCCCTCCTTGCATAATTAATTCAACTGTCAAATGATTTAGGTTTTCATACACTTTCCTTTTCATGAATTTACGCAGACCCGTGCGTTATAAGAACTCGGAGCACGGAATATATGTAACATGACTCCAATTTCTTTTTAAACCACTAAATGTTTTGATTACATCATTCAGTCAAAAATCTTACCAAACTGCGCATCCATTTTTTTATTCACTTTTCATTCTGTTGTACTTCAATTTATTGTTGTTATTAAGGTCAGTTTTGCCAGTAAGAACAGTACAGAATTAAATGTTGTTAATTCATTATAAATTATTAAATATGAATAAACATGATTTTGAATGTATTTTTCATTTTTAGGTAAACAATTTCTTTTTTAATGTCAAACTTAAAAGGTAATGTTCTTAAGGTATGATTCCTAAGGCATGAGGTGAGATTTGCATAATTGGTCTTCCCGTCCGGATTTCTCGTAGTTTTCTTGAAGAAACCTTCACTAGTCACATTTTGGAAGGTATTGAGATGGTAAATGCAATTTGTAATGATGATCTCCGTTTTTAAAGCAGTACTACCCAAAAAATTCAAAAAAATTGCATTTTTGCATTTACAAGCAAATGTCGTACAGCAAGAACACTAGTTGAGGAATGTGGAATAAAATTTATAGAAGACGCATTCCTCACTTGGTATAATAATTGTCATTTTGGGATTTAATCGTTTTCAATTTATCTTGATTTATCTTTAATTTATCTCTTATTGGTTAACATAAAGTACGAACGTGCGCAAGTTGAATCAGATGTAAAAGTATGTAGCTAATGAAACCCATTCATTTGGTACTTGTAGCTGTAAAGTAGCAGAAAGTAACTACAGTGGCAACAACACTAAATTCCGAGAGAAGGGAGGAAACAATTTCTAGGTTGAGCGAAACTCAATTTGCGTGGTTATCCAGCGAGATAGAAACACGAATCCTGTTGGGATAGCGAGCCGGGGGAAAACAATAAAGTTCGAGAGCCGTTTATTGGAAGCAACGGTCGTGTAATAAAAATATGACCGAAGATACATTGTTCACATGTGTTAGCGCCAACAGTATTTCACATTCATTACCCTCACGTAATACATTACCCTACGGCCCTACTGTAATATCAACAAAAAAAGTACAAATTCGTTATACATCCCTGTTACCAACCAATCTTTTTAGTTTTCCAATACTCTCCTCGTATGATGCCACCTGGTCCAGTACTAAAAACGTCTGCCAAGTGGGTGTGGCACATAGCTTCCTCGTATCCGTAACATGACTGTATAGATCATTGAAAATTATTATTGACTAAAGAACTTCGTTCAATTAGGCGAAGTAAATATTGAATTATTGTTATGCAGGAGGCTAAAACTTTATTTTCTCTTTATTTCACGAGGACCATCTTTACATCAGTCCGAACAATCCCTGAAAATTTCATCGAAATCAGTCATGAATCCGGAGTTATGCGTGTAACAAACTTTATTGATTCTGAAACTTTATTACATCAAACCGAGGATCGGTCATCTTTACATCAAGATTTCACGTTTACGCATGCGCAGAGGCTACAATCCCATGAAAATTTCATCGAAATCAGTCATCGAACTCCCGGAGTTATGCGTGTAACAAGGATTTCACGTTTGCGGATGCGCAGAGGCTACTATTGATCCGGGGGTCATGAAACCTATAGGGGACCATCTACACCCCAACCCGCACAATCCCTGAAAATTTCATCAAAATCGGACTATAACTTCGTGTAGTTTTGCCCGTAACAAGGATTTGCTGACAGACAGACAGACACACAGACAGACACGGAACCAAAATTGTTCAGAAAGGTCTAAAACGCAAAATGCGAGTGGAATTTTTGATTTTGGAGACAAAAAATTTTCACATTCCACAAGTGAAAACAATGCTTCCGCTACCTTGGTAGACTCGGAAGCAATAATACGATGAAAAACTATGTAACTCGGATTTTTTTCACCAATTCTTGTTCACGATAGTAAAAAGCTAAAAAATCTGTACCTATAGAGAAATGCAAATTGCTTTACTGCATGACACCTGCATATCTTGAGCTCCACTCTAGTTTGTATTTAGTTGGGAAAGTTGAGTTTCCTACACATTCGTGTTATGAAATAGTTGAGCATCTTCTTTTCCTCTGTGTAGTCTGGAAACGACGCTGGTGGTTCTCAACTTTTAGAAGCCTTGCATACCTGAAAATACCTCGCGATCAAATATTAAAAATTTCATTCACGATCATCTTTCATGAAATACCTTGTCTCGCATCATCAGCTATTAAGGCATATCCCCTTGCGAATACCTTTGATTTTTTTTCTCTTGCTCCGAGTATGTATAAATTCTTGTTTCAAACTGTAAAAGTAGGGGGGTTTTCCTCTGTTCCCGAAGTAATTACTCCCCTCCGGACGTGATCTTAGTATTCATGAGGGCGGCATTACAGAAACCTTAGGGACGAAGCGTTCGAACATTAAACCTTTTTAATGGAGTTTTATTGCGGTGCATGGCAATAAGGGTAACTTGAACGGGAGAGGGACGCAACACCAAACAGCACATTTCTAAAAGAATCGCGTTCTATCTAAAGTTTAATTAAAAAGTTTTATCGACGGGTTGAGACGTTAAAAGGGTGTCGCAAGCTGTAGATACGCATCAAAGTGTACCGTGGTAATTGGCCAATGTTTAATGGAGTGTCCTTTCTGTACCACACAAATATCGTTGCTAAATTTGATGGGTCCTAGCTTACATACAGATAGTTTTTTCCATAATTCCTATCATTACATTGCAATATTATAACGTTGTATTGTAATACTCGTATACATATTGTAATTACTCTGATATAAGTTTAACAAAGTTCTATCATTTGAATCACTATTCATTCTTGAAGGATAATTCTTATAGAGCTACTAGGGAGAAATACGTGCTTCGCACGAAATACGAGCTTCCTTTCCAAGGCTTCTCTAGTTGTAAAAATTTTCTGTCACTAATAAACTGCCTATTACTAACCATAATAACAAAAATTTGGGGTAAAAACAAATCGGTTACCTAGGGCGTTTTTGAGGCTCTGAGGTAGCCTGTTACTTTACGACCGCTACAGTCAAAATCGGCCTGGCGATAAAGCTGTCTATTGGTAACAAAACATACATGTGTAATAAACAAACAACGAGTTTTATACAGGCCGGTATAGGTAATGATGAATAACCTTATGAAATTTACATCTAGTGCAAACTGAATTAATGGTCAAATTTTCAAATGTTCATTTTGCAATCCGTATAATGCAATCTAAGATGCCAATTTAATCTAGTATCAAATTGGCGTAACAAAAGGTTAATTGTGGAATTTCGGTGTTTTACTGAACAGTGAACGTTCCAACAAACTGTTACCAATATGCTAATTAATGGAAGTTAGGTGACTAACTTTACTATTTAAAGATTTCATCTACGATGCTTAAATAACAGGAGTCAGTTTTTTGAAAAATGTAGTTGTTTTAAAGGGGCTCAAATTCGAAGTCCATTTTACATGAACAACAAAAGTTTCTCAATTCTCAAGTGATTGCTCGAGAAAAGTGTACGTAACACAAGGCAGTAAGAAATACCTGAAAGTTGATCAATAAAAATTCAGTAATTCATCAATTTTTACGTTTATTTTTGCGGGGATATGGAATGCTTGTACCGTGGACGATGTGATGATGTGTTGGTTGCTGCTACTGTGTTTTCCTTACTGCTAGTTCTTCAAAATCAAGAAAAAAGGGGAATTTGGCACCGCCAGTTTTTGAGCAAAAGAGACTGTAGATTGGCTGGGC
Source organism: Creontiades dilutus (assembly GCA_031894815.1). Classification (NCBI taxonomy): domain Eukaryota; kingdom Metazoa; phylum Arthropoda; class Insecta; order Hemiptera; family Miridae; genus Creontiades; species Creontiades dilutus. Next base: position 691,305 of record JAVIWC010000391.1, read on the forward strand.
AGTGAACTCACTATTGAACTTAGCCAGAAAATCGAAAACACGTTTTGAAATGCTTGTACCGTGGACGATGTGATGATGTGTTGGTTGCTGCTACTGTGTTTTCCTTACTGCTAGTTCTTCAAACCAAGAAGAAATTGGAATTTGGCACCTCTAGTTTTTGAAAAAAAGAGACTGCAGATTGGCTGAACAGTGAACTCACTATTTGAACTTAGCCAGAAATCGAAAACACAGTTTGAAATGCTTGTACCGTGGACGATGTGATGGTGAGTTGGTTGCTACTGCTGTGTAGTCGTTGCTGCTAGTTCTTCAAAAAGAAGAAAAAAGGGCCACCGCCAGTTTTCTAGCAAAAGACTGTAAATTAGCTGGGCAGTGAACTTACTGTTGAACTTTGCCAGAAAGTCGAAAACTCATTTTGGAATTTTGATCGGAATTATTGCACCCCGACTCAACAGAAAAAAACGAATATGCGGGTGAGGATTCTTGAGACAACCCGGCAAGCGTCGTGAAAAAAGGTACTTGAACGACAAAACGATATATGCAAAGCAACCTGTGACGTTGGGAAAAAACCGGAGAGAGGGATTCGCAATATGATCGGCTGTTTCATTCCAAATCCATCACCAATGTCTGCAAATTTGCACCAATACGCAATTATTTTCCAAAAACCTTGGGCTTCTCTTGCAACTGTTGAAGAGACGGGCCAAGGGGTCAAATATGGCTCAACTCCCGAATATCATTCGCAACTCGTGCTGAAAGTAAACAAAAGTAGAATATTTAGTCTTATCCGACTACTTTTGGTATAGTTGCTCAATCCTGCTAAAGAATCTGTAATAATGTCAATAGAAATTTTAATAAAAACATAACAATCATGACGGTGTTGATAAAATAAATTCATAAAAAATAAAATCCACATGAGTGGATTACCGGAGTTGTGAATAAATAATTTTATGAACCAATAAACGAGTTGAAGCATGAACTCTCTAGTTCCAACTCAAGTTACGTAGCCCAATAAATTTGTCGGGTTGGAAGTTACAAATCACATCCGACGAGCGGAAAAAACTGTCCCCATCTGACGCTGAAAGTCTCAGCGGCCAACTATCCATTTTCCAGCCCCCGCCTGAATAATGGATGAGGGTCGATCGGAAAAGGGGTGGACTCGGTGAAAAATAGTTTTCATAGAAAAAAGTTTTCAAATGATGAAAAAAAAAATCCTATTCCAGGTCGTGTTTACTTCTCTATCGCGGAGACAGTGGATGGTCTGTGGCTGCCTTAACCAGTCAACTACTATAAAATGCAAAAGCTCTTTGAATAACAAAAGCTTTTCGAACAAATAGTTTGCCCCTCTCCTTTGTTTTGAAGTTATTTCTATCACCCAATTCCCGTCGTCAACCTGCCTACCCTTTGCGTATTCCAAGGTACCAGAAGGTTGCTGGATTGCGATGATTGACAAACATTTCAATTATACGGAGTTCTGTGTGTGTGGGAGGAGGGGAGATCGCAATAGGCAGGGAAGGAATTTGAATTTTCAAAGGGGATTATCTCAAATTTATGGGTCATTTTCCTTCGGGAGCAGTGCGAGGAAATCCTTCAGGACAGTCAATATTAGCCAGTGATTGTTTCGATGCTCTGCTACCATTTAACGAGGAGAAGACGTACTTAATGCTCAAGATTAGCAGTTTCAAGAGATGGAAAGAGAGAGCTATTCATACTCATCACATTTATTGTCAATTGAACTAATAATTCTAACGTAAATTCATGTAACCATGTGACATCATTTCAATGGTTTATTTATCTCATTTCGATTTATCGATTTATCTCATTTTATTTCATAAACTATAAACTCTGACTCAAGTCTTCTCTAGGTTTATTTGAAGCTTCCAGAGAAACAATCGTATACGAAACCATCAATCACTTGGTCAACATATTTGAATAGAAAAAAAGTACGTTGGGTTTCTTACGGTGTGGATAGGAAGGTGCCTGAGTTTTCCACGGCTCAGGAGTTCTGAGTCATTTTGTTAAAGTTTGTTTCGAGTTAATAGTCTCTTGACTTCCACTTTATTACAACTTCGTTGAATTCATTAACGTACTTTCATCGATCAGAGAGAAAAGGCGTTGAACTCCACGAAGGCGGTGGTGGTCATTAAAACGTTAAAACGTAATGATGATGACGCAAAGGACTTTTCTTTAGGGTAAAAGGAAGAGATGAAGTGGATAATCCAATAACTTGAAATTAACGATACAAAACGATTGAGTGTAGCATCAATATAGAAAAAGCCGACAAATTAACACGTTTTATTATCTCATTAAATACCATGGTATAGAATATTTCTCAGTCAATTTCACGTTGAATATCGATATTGTCTTATCTGAACTTTCAAGAATCAACTACCCATCTATAAATCCATGTTTTATGCCTGATCGTCGAAAATTCTGGCGAAGCGTTAGTCATTTGAAGGTAATATTTACTCGAACAAAAAACGCTGCAAATTCTTTCACTGAGGTTTATTATTCAATTGGCTTACGTTCAATGATTTGAATTTCTACTAAGCTTTGGAGTGTGCGTGTTTCACAGGTGATAGAGCGATTATTGAATTTCAGGAGATATGCATAGAGCACGTCGAATCTGTTCTCAACCAAAATACCTATTTGGATTGATCAGTTGATCATATTTGTGTGCCTCTTGAAATTCAATAATCGCTCTATCACCTGTGAAACACGCACACTCCAAAGCTTGGTAGAAATTCAAATCATGAATGCAAGACAATTGAATAGTAAACCCCAGTGGGAAAATTTGGAGCGTTTTGTATGGTTATCAGAATGCTTCAACCTGTTTATCGGCTACAAAGCCTTTTAGGAGTTCACTCCAATATTCACATTACTACATCACTACGTCCCTGGGTTACTGATATCAAAACAAAAACAACAATAAACCAAAATAACGCAAATGTTGGCTCTATAAATCGGGCCATAGATCGGGAGTGGTTTGACCTACGGACCTGGGGAAGGGTTCATTCGATTCCTCGTGGAGTGTTCTTCAAAAAAAGTACAAATTTATGCCGCCCTTACTTTTTTTTGAGGTTTTTAGGGATTTTACAAAACTTCGACAACCCTTAAAGGGCACTTTCAATTAAGTGAGAGAGCTGGCTCAAGAATTTGGGCGTCGTCGGACCAACATGGATTTTTCCTGAAAATTTCAGCTTTTTTGCTTCAGCCGTTTGGGAGAAATCGTGCGTACGGCGGACGGACGGAAAATTTTTATTGCAGATTCGGATTCTACGCCCTTTGAAACGTAAACCATGAAATTTTCATTGGGGGTTAGCATTTTTTTTTTTTTTTCAAGAGCGATTACAACGGTTTATTATTGAATAATAAACCAAAAAATGTGTACATTTAATGTGAAAATCATGCGACGGCTAGAAACATAAATTCAACATAATATGTAAGATAATACGTAATCATGATTACGCGAAATCAATTCTAACCAGTTACGTGTTGTAACGATGAACTACTGAAAAAAGGTAATTTTTTATTACTTGAAACTGTTGGAAACCTCCTCCACAATGTCGATTTCAATTTTGAAATAATTTCTCTCGTTTGAATGTAGACTTGAAGTCAAAATCATTATTTTGATGTAACTAGATGGTATCTTCCTTATGTTGTAGGTGTTTCGTTGTCTCTGGCCTGTATTCTTCTCTTCCTATTGTTCCTTTTTAGCGATGTTTACTGGCCTGGCCTCATTTAGCTCTGCACCTCGGGTGTGAGTGGTGATTTGACATCAAATTTTAAATACTGCTCAAGAGCTATTATGAGTAGTTCAGTACCAGGTAGGATATCCCGATGATGTGGATATCCTACTATTTTTGTGCAGGTCACTTAAATGATCCACAAGTTGATACCGCTCTGCCCTTATGGTGTCGCATCACAACAAAACAGTGATATTCCTTGAGCTGTTACATTTAATTAATCGAGCTGGAATTTCGTGAGAACACGAGTGCTGCGGCAGCTTCGATGGAAAAGTCTGTAGAAAAACGAAGCTTAATGGAGCTTTGTTGTCTCACAAAATAATCACAATGTGATCGACTCCTCCTGGTTACTGGAACGCCCCGATTCTCCATCGTTTACCCTGATGCTCAACTTTGTGTATTCAGCTCTCGAACTACCGGTTCAAGCTACTTGTTGAATTTCTTTCATAAGAGTGTTCTGTCTAAAAGTATAAAACAATAAAATGACCTTTTAATATATAAAAGTATTAATCGCTTCGGGCAGACCTCTTTGCAGGTTATTTAGGCCAACCAACCATTCCTTGAACTGAAAATTAGAAGTCCCAAAAATCCGAGGAACTGTGCACTTAATGTTGAGAAAGAGGATCAAGGGAGAGCGAAGAACCTTGTAGAGCAGTTAGGAGAAGGAACCACATTAGTAACTTTTCGTAGGTAATTAGTTTGCCCTAATAGAATATTATTAGTCTTGAGTTCTCCAAAAACTTCTTTTCTGTTACACTCTTTTTTAGGGTTAATTTAACTCGATAATGTTGTTAATTTCAAACTTCTACATCTCATCCTTATTAGATGTTTCCGTAACTCAAGAACTTCGCAGAGAGCGCAACTGTGAATCGTAACATATCTATTCAGTAAATTATATGACGTATAATCATCTGTACAGAATACGTTTTCTTTATACCTTTTGTCCACTGGTTAAATTTCCTGATGTCATGACCTTTTCACTATTTTTTGCAATTTTAGCAAATATTTTGAAATTTAAGTTTATTGCAGATTCAAAATGTTTGCTTATTTAGTTTGTGGCATTTGATAATTTGTGGTTAATTTTCATCACAGAGTTAACGAACATTAATCAATTGACGGAATATTTAAGACGAAATGTTCTGATTACCCTGCATTCACGGGCGGCTGCTGAATGGTGCACAAGCGTATCTGCACCTCCTGGAGAAAATGAAAAAGATACCTCTTAATGATAATACGTTAATTTAAGTATTATATTATCATACTGTTTTCCGACTTTTCCCCATGAATCCTCATTGAAGGGTAGAAGAGTTTCAAATCCACTCGCCAAACAGAGCCTCAGGATAAGTGAGAGGATGGTGGAGTCGTTAGTTTGGTGAGGGGGTTCGGGGGTCTCAGAGCAAAACTACTGTGCCCTGAATGGAAGGGAACACAGTGTTGATTGGATCCGCGTCCAATAAATGAACCAATTAGAGGGCCCGAAATAAAGCGCAGAATAATTTCGGTGAGCTCACACAGGAGCACATTTAGTTGTCCGCTCACCGGCTAGAATGCGTGAATTGGGCTAGAGTGCTGTAGAACAACGGAATGAGTACATTAAGTGCTATAAAACTTGAGTTCGCGAAATTGTCGTTGGAGCAAATAGTGATTATTTGCAATGCAGGGCGCGCCTCTATTGACAGGACTGCAACAAACCTCAAAGTCAAGCATAAATCGTTCTACGAGCAAGTTCAAACCTCTTTACTACCAAAATTTAGATTGGCTCTGCGGATGTGAGGTAAGTAATCAACTTTTCTGCTTCCCTTGTATTTTTTGCTGCAATAATAGGAATGAAGCTTGGGTTGTAGATGGAATTTTGCTTTCACCTCCACGATGGTTCTTGCTGGGCAGATTTTAATTTCAACTGTTGCAAAACACGGTTTTTTGAAGTTCGACAATCATTTCAAAATTTTGATTTGAAAGAGTGAACTTCTTTTAAAGGTAGGATTGAGGGCTTTGTTTTACGATTTGAAGCTGAGAAACGGACAAGGTTGATCTCCTTTGCATATTGTTAGTTGAAATCCGGTAGGGTTTCGGCGCACCCCCTCGGTTTCAGAGCAGGAGCCGCCACTGACTGCTTTACCTATCAACTTAAATTACTAATATATACAATTGTTTATTTGAAATGACCTGCAGTGAATGACCATTACGATCTGTATCATTGAATATCTTAGTTTTCATTTCCTCTCCGACGATTCGTCAAGTGACACTTGACCACTCCCCCAAACTGGTCTATTCTACCTTGATTGTCTCTCTGTAACCGCCCTCCCCCTGTCAAGTCTTGACTGTCCCCTTGAAATCGTAAGGGCTGAGAAGGGTGGAATAGGGGACTAAATGCTAAGGGCGAAATAATCTTCCCTCCTCCTTCGCTTTTCCGTTCCATAAAATATATATCCGCTGATCTGTAATTATTTAAACAGCCGTTGGTCTTTGCAGTTTCTCCTCTTTACTTGCATCTCCGTATTTTCTCTTCGGTTTCTTCCCCCTTTTTCTGCCCAATCACCTTATTCCCTAATCCACCTCTTCTCCGAATCCCATCCGTTCTGGATGTTTGCTTGGAACACAAAAGGATCGCAAACTACGCTCTCCGAGCGCGGCTTCTCGTCTCCCCCCCTTTTCAATCGAATTCCGTCCCGTAATTGGGTTTCCTGTCTTAATACCGCTATTCCCGCAGTCTTCTTAGGGAAAACTTTGTCAGAGATTGTATCAACCTCGATAGGTTTACGTCGATAGGATTGAGTTACGTCTTCCATATTTCCGGCTTGCTCAAGAAATCAATCGATGAGAAATATTGTTGCTCGAAAAACAGAGGAAAAGTCTATTTCTATATTTGTGAATCCCATTACGCACCATAGCTTTTCTTCTATAAAATTATTATAGATATATCGGACTCGACCAACCAAACTTCATGGAAACGATTATACGACTATTTACAGCAAAAAGTGTCTCCTCCAGTTTTCTTTTATGAGCTTCGTTGTCAATTATCTCACTTTTAAGATTTTTCTCGTCTTTTTCATGTCACAAAAACTATCATTACTCTCTTAATTGAATATGCGAATTGAAATTTTATTACACTATAAATTGCAATAAGTTCCTCATCTCCGTAAAACCACAAGAATTGTGGGCAGCTGCAGTAGTTGGAAGAGTGGAGATTTGTAAGCACTACTTTAAAAAGGTCTGCAAACGGGTTCAAAACAGCGAAATTTCGGAATCTATTGCTGCTAGCCAACATTTTTGTTTTGTCTTCAGGGAAATAGGCAATTTAACCCCATTTCCAACGGTGTTATAAAAGTTTAATTTACCCATTCAATTAATGGAGGTATGACCATTTCATTGACGTAAGGGCAACAACATGAAACAAATACACTTTAGGAAGCCGCTAAAATTTAAACTCTGCGAGGCACTTTTTATTGCAAATTAGTCGTTGAATGGATCCCTGAAGTTGGCCGATCGAGTCTAATGCACCAAGTGCAAACGCCACCCAAATATTCCATGATTATTATTAAAAAAATAACGTTGTCCCTATGTTTAAATTAAGCTTAAGCCCCGTTCTCAATAAGGAGTAATGATTACTACCTCTTTGAACTCCTAAGAAGAAAATTCTAGGAAATGACGAAAAACCCTTATGTTAACGTTCCCATAAGAAACAAACTGAAATAAGTTCGTTGATAAAGGTTTTTCTTTTAATCACATATCGAACAACCGTGCTCACGAAATCTTTACGTCACTATTTCTCACAACCACCGAGTCGAAGCGGCACTCTATTTTCAAGAGTCTGAAGTTAGTAAACCAGAAATGTTCGAAATTATATATTTTAGTCATTTACAATGAGTTCCAGCTCGCTGAATCGAATGAGTCCACCCAGAAAAAATTATTTCTTAGCCTGAGTTTGGATCTGGAAATCGTAATCAACTGCTTACTAAATTTTGGAAAATCTATGCATTCATGTACACTGTTGGACACATTTTTATGAGCTGCGGAAACGCCTTTCGGGTTAAGCAAATCGTTTGTACTTACGTATTTCTGAATAACGACTACAAATATTTTCCTTTGTCTCAAAAAATGTCATTTCTTCGTATGCTCTATTTGTAGTCGCTATTTTCTTGAAGTGAGCATAGTGCTAGTGGTGGATCGGTTACTTGGATATAGAACAATACATGGGCAAGTAGCAATCTAATTTTACTACTGCCTGATCCCACGTATGTGGAACGGTATCCTCACGTTGCAGATTGCACGAATCTCCTCAACAGTTTCTTGTTTATCTGTGAAGGAATCGGATCCCGTTTGAATGGGATGCACCAAGACGATGGTCAAAGTTGTTTCCATTTGGATCCGTAAGCGAATTGTTAAACCAAATGTTCCTCCCCAGAACGGAACATCGGCAACCGAATTAGCATAGCCTGACCCCTTCTTATCGCAGCTCCCTCGAACCCCCCCTCCAGCCCGCTGCATAATGGACGGCCCACGATGTTCGTTCGTATCCTAACCCTAGCGTGATGGCTTTGGAAACGCCGTACAACTTCATTAGGTATCTAATGAGACCGGGAGGATGGAGACACAAGGACCTTGTTTCCCTTTCTCCCTCTCGTCTTCATTGGCAAACATGAATTCATGAGAGGGTGAGTCTCTCCCCCTTTGGGAAAATTGGAGAGCGAGCTTCCTAACCTTAGGACCTCTGACTGGATCCGTCAAACCTTTGGAGTGCTCAGTTTAGTACTGCACACCGTCTCAAAGGCCGACTTAATCTCAGCGGAGAAGGCCTTCTTTAGTAAACATTCCTCCAGCACTTCAACTGCCCTTGGGTAGATTGACAGGTAGAGGAGACGTGTTCCGCTTACAGCAAGGGTTCCAATTTGAATTATCGGCTAAGAAATCATCAACTACACACCCATATGTAATGTTTGACTGCAAAATTGATTGATTTGCAATTGGATGATATAGCCACTGAAGGAATGTGAATATAATCCAAGAAGAATCATCATAGACTTAATCTTCAAGGAATTCGATACTCCCAAACGTGGCTTTGGGAGAGGGCTAGATTCATACTTCAATTGGTAATTGTGACACGTATTATTAGAAACCTAGGGTTCCTTTCCCTCTAGTTCTCTAAATTCTTCAGGCAAATTTTCAGAGAGTTAGGCCTTTGAAAAAAAGGGGCTTGACAGATCAATCAGCTGATTAAGCTCGCCCCGGATCTTCATATTTAATTCCACGAGTTCTAAATAGACGTAATTCTTTTCAAATTTCACCATCATAAATTAAATAGGAAAGTTTTTTCATTCACATGGATTACACTTTGCATTTTGAACACCTGACAATCAGCGTTAGTGGTTATGACATCAACATCCTAACTTTCCAGGAATGCGGTACGAATATTTTCATTAATGTTGACACAACCTCTCAAAAACTGTAAAACTTTCCCATAGTGTCCTCTAATTTGTTAGGTATTCAATAATAAACCTTTGTAATCGCTCTTGGAAAAGAAAAATTCTAACCCCCCCTGAAAATTTCATGGTTTACGTTTCAAAGGGTGTAGAATCTGCAATAAAAAATTTTCCGTCCGTCCGCCGTACGCACGATTTCTCCCAAACGGCTGGAGCAAAAGATCTGAAATTTTCAGGAAAAATCCATCTTGGTCCGACGACACCCCAATTCTTGAGACAGCTCTTTCACTCAATTTAAAGTGCCCTTTAATGGTTGTCGAAGTTTTGTAAAATCCCTGAAAACCTCAAAAAAGTCGAAGCGGCCTAAATGTTGTACTCTTTTTGAAGAACACTCCACGTGGAATCGAATGAGCCCCTCCCCAGGTCAGTAGGTCAAACCATTCCCGATCTATGGCCCGATTTATGGTACCAACATTCGCGTTATTTTGGTTTATTTTAGTTATTGTTTTTGTGTTGATATCAGTAATCTAGTGACGTAGTGATGTAGTGATGTAGTAATGTGGATACTGGAGTGAACTCCTAAAAGGGCTCGTAGCCGATACACGGGTTGAAGCATTCTCGTAAATGTAGTTAAAACGCTACAAATTCTTTCACTGGGGTTTATTATTCAATGGTCTTGCGTAAGCTTTGGAGTGGGCGTTTTTCACAGGTGATAGAGCGATTATTGAATTTCAAGAGGCACACAAATATGATCAACTGAACAATCCAAATATGTATTTTGGTTGAGAACAGATTTACGTGCTCTATGCTTATCTCCTGAAATTCAATAATCGCTCTATCACCTGTGAAACACGCACACTCCAAAGCTTAGTAGAAATTCAAATCATGAACGCAAGCCAATTGAATAATAAACTCCAGTGAAAGAATTTGCAGCGTTTTTAGGTTAATGTCACAACTCGACCAGCTGTTCGAGCGCAATCAGTATTTTTTCCCTCGATGAAATGAAACGAAGCCTCCCACGAGATTGGTAAAAAGCTGAATGAGCCGACGGATCAATGAAAAGTGACGTGACGTGAAGACGGATATTCCACCAACTTTCCCTGCACATCACACTAATTGATTGCCCTTGTGAAGCAAGTGAGCTTTGTTTGTTGAAGATGGAACTGATTAAAATTCATTCAAACAAAATTAAATAGAAAATCAGTGCGTCAGCCCTCCATCGCCTTGTATCCTAACTATACTGGAGATAGGCTACTATTGATTGAGCCCCAATAGGCCAACGAGTCGATCCTACAAGGTTGCAAGTGCTGTTAGATATAAAATAAATATCTTGAACAAGACATTGCATTTCAGTGTGAATTTTAACACCGGGAGACGCCGAACATCAGTAGGCTCTTAGTAATGTTTATGCTTTCATTGTAATGTCATCGGTGATTGACATTGTTATAGAAATGTTCCTAACAACTTAAGCTAACGAATAAACACGATTGTGAACTACTTTATAGTTCCGTCACTATGAATTGCAAATTTATTGATATGCAGATAGTTGTTGAGAAGAACACTTTTGTACACGTTAAATTGTACTTGTCAGAAAAGTAATAAATATTTCCAAAATACGTATGGGTGATTCTCATTTAACGGAACAATCGCTGTCCTTCGTTGATAAATAATTTTCTGTTCAACTTTTCCCAACAAATTATTTTTGCAATTATTATGTGGTAACGAGGCCATCATGGCTGTCATAATTGATTACCTTCATTGTACATGCCGGTAATTGATCGAAATGTACCTCTAATCTCATTGTCATGGTCTGTTGAGTCAGAATTTGAACTTAAAATTCATCCGCTCAAACGTTTTACCGGAAATATATTAACTAGTATTTTTTTAGAATTAGTTACTGGATGTAGTGCGCTTACAAGAGGGTCTAACTTTTAAATAGTCTGTACGAATCAAGTGCTCAAAGTTTGTCCCAAACCTTCTGTCTCATTGTCATGGGTTTGAAGGAAATCATCGTAGCTGTCTCAAATGAGGGCATTTTATGGCAATTAAAAGTTTTTTCAGCGTTGGTAACCCTGCCCTTTGAGGAAACACCATGCATCCGCCATTTCTATACAGTTGGGGCTCAAAAATGAAGTTAGCCGTTTGTAAAACAGGTGTGTACGTTTCATACTTCTCATTGTTATGGGTTTGAAAATCACTCTCAACAAAATTTTATTGATCCGTTTAGCATTCATTTTGGGATAGAGATGTAAAAACTCTATTTAATGCAAGTTTCAATTTCTACAAGTGTTCATTAGACTCCTAATTGCAGAAGGTTTAATGTTGATTTCTAATTGTCGTGGCGATTTTAAATTTCATTGTTGTGGCTACCGTCATAGCTGTTTGAAACAATTTTCTTTTAAAGTTTGGTATTTGATACTAAATAAATACTAATAGTAAAAATACTTGTTCTAGCACAAAGTAAAAACTTCAGATATCTGTCTCAACGAATAAACATCGTATTCTATAGTTATTTGGTTGACAAAGCTCATTGTCATGGATACATACCATTCTCGTAACCTATAAAATTTTAAAACCTGAATTTTGAGGAAACAAACGAAAATCATGCGTGCTTGTCCTTCACTATACCATTAGAGGTTAGATTGTATAATAAAAAAATCATAAATTTAGGAGAACAAAATTTTTTAGTCAGAATCAAAACCTCGATTGTCCCGTTAAATGGGAATCACCCGTATGGTACCAAAATGTGACAAATGTTAAAACCAAGCATTGACCAATTGGCCCAAGCACTGACACAGTGAGTACAGATTATTTAGAATTCGCGATTGAGCAATATGTTCGCTCTTCAGGGGTTTTCCCGCGTGCACGAGAAGTGACGAATGAGATTACTTGGAATGAAGCGTTGTCGCGTGATGGGCTCCGAAACCGCTTAGTCATCACAAAACGAATGTCGACACCTTCAACAGGTGGTCTGAGGTCAGATTACAACCCCTGACATCAATAACCGCGACGATTTAATCGTTTCAATTGTGTGGCTACGCAGTTGGTAAATTGGCTCAAACATCAGAATTTCTCAAAACCGATTGTTTTCATGATCAACACCATCAAATGATATTCGATAAAAGGCAGGTGGTTAAATTTTGAAATTGATGTGAATGATTATAGCTTCTTGCAACTGAGTGTAATCACCTGAATAGATTTCGCGACATCTACCAACGTTTCTTCTGTTTTTCCTCGTGTGGTAGTGCTCTTAGTATTTGAAATTTTGTGTTGTCACAAAAAGGTGCTGTTTTTGCTAATGTTAGTAATCATCCGATTTGCAGATAAACCTTTCAACCCTGTATCACATTTGTATTTTTATTTTATTGCACTGCCGCCTTAGATCTGAGATTGGGCAATAATCCGACAGTCCAAGAATCAACAGAAGCACTTCTATTGATTGGTGAATGACGGGTTTACTGACAGGCAAGTCACAATGGATTATATGGATTATAATAAAAATACCAATGCTATTTTCCCTTTTAGAGCTAACACATTTTTATTATTTTTTAAAACTATTATTCTTACAAACAGTTAGAATCTTCTAAGTAAGAATTTCCCACCTATGACGTCGAATAATTCTTAGACGACAAAAACTTCTTTTTTTGTTATGTAGAGACCTCATAAAAGTAACTGTTCATTTTCCTTTACTAACTCACAATCAGTTTGGAATGTAAACAACTTAAATTTTGTAAATGTTGTCACAGGCATCGCATTCGAGGGAGTTTTGATTGATGGATTAATATTCCTGACCTATCATAAAATAAACCAGAAAACCATAATAATTTCAAACTGCGACTATATGGATGCCGGACAAGGTCTTGACACGATTTTGTGAGCTAAACGCAGAGAAAGTAAAATTCTCATCGCAAAAAATCTCACATGACCAATTACTGATGCAATTGAATTTTTACTAAAACAGTTTGAAAATAGTTTATCAAGTTTTCAAGTTATGTTTATCAAGGCTAACGAAAAATTTAACCTTGATCATTATCAGATCATATTTTTGAGATGTTGACCTTTCAAAAATCAATTAAAAAAACAATTGTAACTTTGATACGGTTTGGTATGAAAATTATTCCCTTAAGTAGCCAATAACTGGTGGCTTATCCAACCTAGGGTATATGATGAAGTAATCAATTCAAGAATTGTGGCATGTTGAAATTGTTTGGAGATCTATCTGATTTAAAAATCGGGTTGAGAGCCCTTCAAAACCGCTGTGCGAATAATTTCAGCTCGAAATCCGAATCTATTGGTCAACAAATAAATAGAAGGAAATTCAAACTTCCTGGATAAAAAGGGCGATTGGGCGTGTTACTATAAGCTTACACACATCATAAATATTACAAGTTGGTGGTATACAGGGTGTCCTAGATTTATGCACAATCCGACTCCTACGTGTGAGACTGAGACGATGGAAAATTCAACGCTTTTTCCAACGGTATCCTTAGATTTTCAAATAATTCGAAAACGACGGAGTTACGACGTAAGGTCGATAACACCTCAATCTCAATTTTAACAGAAAACGCACGTTTTTCTGCAGTTAAACACCATTTTCTTAACGAAAAATTATTTTTAAAAACCAAAAGGACTACACCGTTAGAAAGTTGACATTCTGGCTCACGTTTTACCAGGTCAGCACAGTTGTGCGTCAAGCATTAATGGGGTTGCTGGGCGAGATGAAAAACAGGCGATTTCAAGATTCTGACAAAACTGCCATTTCGCGCGGCAATCACAAATCTTCAATGCAATAAAAAAATGTTATCTGACATCAAATAGATAGAGAATTTAACTTCTTTCTAGCGGTGTCTTCGAATTTGATCTATCTCTAAAATTGAAGAAGTTATAGCAATTCTACTGACATAATATAGAAAACACAACAACAATTTTAAATCGCAAATAACTTGCCTTTAAAAAAATTGCTATGAGGCACTTTTGGTCGGAAATGAGTTGTAGAACACGTAGGAGTCGGGTTGTGCATAACTCCTGGGACACCCTGTATATAGGTATAGTTACAGTAATTTACTAAACCACACTTATTTTGTAAATCATGGGATTGATCTGATTTGAAAGGCCAATATTGGAATAATTACCCTTTTTATATTAATCGCAGCTTTTTAATTATGCATTTTTCTATCAAATCGAACCACGGAGGGGGGTGATTCTTATATTTTTATCAATTTCATCAATTGACTTTTATCGACGTTGTACTTTCATCTCAGATTCAAGTATGAAAAACAACAGACCTGTATCTTACCGCTAGAGTTATGCCAAGCAAGCAGATACTTCTGCGTCAAAACACTATTCCATTTAACGGATTTGTATGTATGCATAATGTATCCTACTCATTCAAACGTTTTTTAAACTGTATAAACAATACGACTGTGCTTGTTCACAAATGTACTACTATAAATATGCTTGGAACATAGTATTGAAATGTACGAGGTAATGTAAAGATATTGAAAATGGTTCATTATCGTGAAATAGAATGCCGATAGATCTAGTCAAAACACGCAACCTTCCGAGCTCAGAAAAATATTTGTCTCCGTTGAAAAGAACAATAAACGGTGAGGTTTTATGACATTATCAGTCATGAATGAGAAATAGGTACCAATGATGGATTGCCGTTTTTGGCAAGCAATGTACTGGAAATGGAACCGGACGCCTTCCTCCGCTCCAGATGAATTCTACCTACCTTCGGACTGCTCATTAAATCCTTGACAGCCACTAATGCTTCACATGACTCGGGCATCCATTCCCGGCTGTATATTCATGAGGGGGGATGAAGCTGAAGCGATTGCCACTTGCTACGCGTCATTAACAGATTCCGGTAGTTTTGAATTCGCAAGAGCTGTTTTGCTCAGTCAAATGAAAAAGGAACGAGGGTCCACAATTACCCACGTTGTAACTACCGCATTGACGTATACGTCTATTGAACTTCACTGAAGAGTCAAACATAACCGTCTTGTTTTTCTTCATTGTAACGGTTAGCAAATTACCCGTGAGGTAATTATATATGAATCTTTGAAAGGTATACCAAACTGTTGTTTTGTTACTTCTAATAATGAACCAATTTAGTCCACTAAGATACATGAATACACTTTTTTATTATACCTTTGGGACATCTTGAGTACACACGAAAACACTTTTATGAATGTACCTTTGGTACATGTGGAATACAATTTCAGGGTATGATAGCAATGGTCAGCGTTGATCTGCTGATTGCGATGATCGAGGCTAATTTATTTTTCCTCAACCTACGGTGCTGACATATCTCGATTCCAATTATCTACACGGTTTGGAGATGAGAAGTGATGAGTACTTGCCCCATGTACTATGTTTAATAATCATTGGCCAGGGATCCGTGTAGAAGGGCTGACTAATACAGACACAAATGATTGGCAGCATTTTACTGAGCTCGCGCCAGTTCTCAATCACCCTGGAACTGAAGTTTTTTTTCCAAAGAACCCTCAACTCTTAGCCAACAGCTGAACGACAAAGTTTTGTAAAATCTCTAAAAACCTCAAAAAAAGTCAAGGCGGCATAAATTTGTACTCTTTTTGAAGAACACTCCACTAGGAATCGAATGAGCCCCTCCCCAGGTCCGTAGGTCAAACTATTCCCGATCTATGGCCCGATTTATGCCAACATTCGCGTTATTTTGGTTTATTATTGTTTTTGTGTTGATATCAGTAACCTAGTGATGTAGTAATATAGATACTGGAGATACAAAGGCTTTGTGATACACGGGTTGAAGCATTCTGATAATTTTCAGGAAAAATCTGAAATTTTCAGGAAAACGCTGCAAATTCTCTCACTGGGGTTTTTTATTCAGCTTGCGTTCATGATTTGGAACTGGAGTGTGTGTTTTACAATAGAGCGATTATTGAATTTCAGGAGATATGCAAGGAGCACGTAAATCTGTTCTCAACCAAAATACCTATTTGGATTGATCAGTTGATCATATTTGTGTGAACGATTCAATAATCACTCTATCGCCTTGATTTAAAGTTATGTCAATCACTTCAGGGTTTATCGGACGTCATAATTAGGATTCTGGTCCAGTCGTTTGGGTGAAAAACTTGTGAGGACTGAGTATTACTCATCATTGTTGACCTTGTCCTGCATGGGGACAAAGGAAACCGCAGACTTTAACATATTCTTCTTCTTTTCTTAGTTCCTGAGCATTAAAAACAATAACGTTTCGTATTAATCCCGATGCTATATTAAGTTGAATGAAACAAGACAAGAGGAAACGGCATAGAACACGAAGGAAGACAGGGGATGTGGCGGGGAGATCTAAGAGGTCCCACAATCGGGTCGAGGGTAGTTTATAAAGCTGACTAAGAGCTGAAAGGCCTGGTTCGGCGATGTTACACCTAAAATCCAATGGAACATTGCCAAACTCCTTGTCCTCGGCCAGTATTTAACGTGTTAAACGGGCGACACAAATGGTTTTCTTCCTCTCTTTTAAACATGGAGAATTTTCTGATTTGAGCGTTCTATCTTGGCATCTGAGGTCCAGGACTTCAAAATCGTAAGACTTGAGCTAAGTTATCGAGACGGTTGTGAGGAGGGAATTCTGTCAGTGTCAAGGATACCAACCTCGCGGATAAGCAGACTTTTTTCCAAGGGGTTTTGTACGAACTTTGTGCAGGATGTGTTAAGAAGAATGGATTCCAACCCCACAACATTACCCTATTTTGGTCAACATTCAACTATTTAGTTTTCAAGTTATTCTGGTACTTTTTGAGAAGGAACCGCACAAGTTTTCCAAAATCAGAATTTGTCTTTACATTTAACGTTTTAGATTGTTCTGAATAACTATGGTTTCCTGCCCAAGATATAGCTTCCTAGATGTTCCCGGTTCGAAGAAAGCCTCTGCACTTGCGTGGACGTGAGTTTATCCCGATCCTAATTTTAACAGTTCAACGTTCTATTTTACTCCGTTTTTATTTAAATGGGTTTCCACAACTTCGTCGCAAGTTACTTAGTCCGTATTGTATCAATGTGTTTGGTGAAGATAAGTAGATTATGTTGGTTTATCATTCAATAATAAACCATTGTAATCGCTCTTGAAAAAAAAAATTCTAACCCCCCTGAAAATTTCATGGTTTACGTTTCAAAGGGTGTAGAATCCGAATCTGCAATAAAAAAATTACAGTCTGTCCGCCTTACGCACGATTTCTCCCAAACGGCTGGAGCAAAAGATCTGAAATTTTCAGGAAAATCCATGTTGGTCCGGCGACGCTCCAATTCTTGAGCCAGCTCTCTCACTTAATTTAAAGTGCCCTTTAAGGGTTGTCAAAGTTTTGTAAAATCCCTAAAAACCTCAAAAAAGTCACGGCGGCCTAAACACAAAAACACTCCACGGACACTCCAGAACACTCCACGAGAAGAACACTCCTCGAGGAATCGAATGAGCCCCTCCCCAGGTCCGTAGGTCAAACCATTCCCGATCTATGGCCCGATTTATGGTGCCAACATTCGCGTTATTTTGGTTTATTCCTGTTTTTGTGTTGATATCAGTAACCTAGTGATGTAGTGATGTTGTAATGTGGATACTGGAGTGAACTCCTAGAAGGCTTTGTAGCCGATACACGGGTTGAAGCGTTCTGATAACCATAAAAACGCTGCAAATTCTTTCACTGGGGGTTATTATTCAATTGGCTTGCGTTCATGATTTGAATTTTCACTAAGCTTTGGAGTGGGCGTGTTTCACAGGTGATAGAGCGATTATTGAATTTCAGGAGGCTCACAAATATGATCAACTGATCAATCCAAATAGGTATTTTGGTTGAGAACAGATTTACGTGCTCTATGCATATCTCCTGAAATTGCAATAATCGCTCTATCACCTGTGAAAGGCGCACACTCCAAAGCTTAGTATAAATTCAAATCATGAACGCAAGCCAATTGAATAATAAACCCCAGTGAAAGAATTTGCAGCGTTTTTTTTATTCACTTCCGTTTTCTCCATTGGTCTGAGTTATTTTTAACTCTGGTGGTTTTTATCTATTAGATTAAGCACTACCTATAAATGCGGTGTAACCTTCAACATCAAAATTCTCTCTCTACGTATATGTATTTGACTTGATACGATGTGAAATCTGTTGTGATTACACCCAAACCACTTTACTTCCTCGGTCGCTTTGAAATCCCTTCCCGCGAGTTGCTTGGCGATGTTTTCACTGGCTCCTTTTGTTTGTCAACCGTGACCTGAAACGACTGTCAAAACCGCTGACTTGTTTGGAAATCAGCGTAGCATGCATTTTCCGCGAGTTATTCACTCGATCCAAAACTTTACCCTTGCTCTGAACCTGTTTACGTTTCCCTCTCTCAATATGAATGGCGATGATCAACTCGTCAGCTATCTCTCATATGGTAATACTACCTTGAATATGGTTTGAGATTGCGCTCAACACGTACAGCTCGGTGCTCTATTTACCACAAACATGTTGTGTGCCCCATAAGGGTCCGTTGACGTAGTATTGATTTGTATTACTTGCAAATTACATGTATGATTATTTGCACAACTCTATTTCAACAACTTACTTTGAGTGCCTAATTGACGAGTTCCTAAATATGTACATACACCTTCCTACCTAGTACATATTTAGTACTACATTACAATCATCCTACCCCATCCCAATATTTTTAATTGGGATCACTGGGGGTCCGAATGAGGTTCTAATGAGCTTTCTAAAACTCTATAGTAACTGTAAATTTACGCAACTCATCACCTTAATTTGTTCCGCGGTTATGTCTTGAGCTGTAATAAACACTTTGATAGATGTTTAGTGCCAAAAATAGCCACAAAATTTCCTTATGGTTTACCCTTGGCGCATTTCACTCATGACCGACCGAACGAAATCATAACTTTGAACCTAGTGTAACAGTTCTGTACGTTGGTAATGACATTGCTGACCGGTTTTCAAAGGTCGCCCTTAAAATCGATTTCTGTTTCATTTTCTGGCACTAAATGGCTAGATATCAAATGGTTTTTTTTCTTTGGAATTCATAGCAGAATTCGTTGTATTGCTACTCTTCAAGGAGTATACGTAAGTCTGGTCTCTAATACCGATCTTCAAGTACCACACAGTGCTGGATAGACGTTACTCCTGGAATCCCACTGCAATCTATTCAATAATTGCTCATTAGCTAACGGCATACGTTAAATCCTAGGCTCTTTCTTGATTCCTGCCTTGCTAGCTCATAAACCACATGAAACTTTGTGCAAGTTTCGTTCGTAGATGGCATTATTTTACGCTGTACTATTTATAGAACTCTGCCCATCGGTGTGCACATATATTACAGTTAGATTATTACGGAGTAGATGCAGTTTCTACCATCCAGTTCGAATTTTAACCAAACAGCTGGAGAACGTGGTAGAGTGGCCCCGGGGCTATGAAGAGATGGCAGCGAGGTATCGCGTCTCAAAAGAGCACTTGACGGACTGAAGGCTTTCAAGGCCCGTGCGCAATTGTCCTGTCACCTCGAGTGGAGCACACTTGACTCAGAAGAGGAAGCAAAACCTCTCGTCATTTGGTTGTGGAAATTCAAAACTCTGTAGAGGCAAGAATAAGTCACAACAAGTGTACAACTTCAGTAATTTGGCCCCTTCATGAAATTCGTGTTAACTTTCGAATGTGGCAGTCTTCTTCGAAATCCACAGTTGTAAACGGCGAAAGACTTGAAAACTAATAAACTTTCCATACGCTTCTAATTGTTTGTTGTATCCCTTTATAGTTTTATGTTGGCTGTTTTTTCGATAACGTAAAATATATCAGTAAAACTCTAATCTCAATCTCCAAAATGCAAGACTATTGGTCGAATCGAAATCTGATGGAAGGCAGAGGTGTTTCTAAGCTTTTTTTATTGGCCGATTGCCATGAGTTCTCAACTAACGGGGAAAATAAGGGCTGGGCCGAGGACAATAAAATCAATACTGTCTTTTTGTCTGACTGTATCCAAGTACCTTTTTCTTAAAGATAGATTTTCCATAAAATACTTACTGATAACACTTCGCATCGAAAATGTTCAAACGAGTAATGTGTTTTGTCAAGTTACTGAATCTGCTTCGATTTTTTGTTTAAACCAAATTCAATGAAAAAAGGTTTGATTTTATTATCATATGCATACTATCAAGAAGGAAATCATTCTTCTGCATATGTTCTACGATCATTTCAAATAATGTCATTGATAAAGACTTTTTCGAAGCTTAATGATCTGGAAAATCTTTCGTAATATGTGGCAATCGGCATCACAAAATATTAGAAGGTAATCTCTTATATGTCTCTAGGACATTCATCAAATACAAAATTCTGGAATACAATACAACGAGCCATGATATTTTAAGGAGACTACAGAGATTAATGTATCGATTCATCATGCTGATTATAAGCTGTAGATTGAAAATGGTCCAAATTATTACAACAGCATTTATTATTTCAGTGTTAGATAACCCATCTATGTAAATCACTGACCTATTAGGCGTTGTCTGTGGCGCATCTAAACTTGGCAACTCGCGCCTTCATACTCTGCCTATCAAGATGGATTTATATTTCAGCTCCGTAGATCGGTTAGGAAAGAAATTTGCCAATAAGGGTCCTTCAGCTGATTAATACACCTCCAAACATTGTAATTGTCTTTTAGACATCCCAAAGGCGATAAGGGGACTTCGACTCCTATATAATTCCGTAATCAATGTCCCTAGGTAATCTCTTATAGGTCAACTAGGAGATTCATCATATATAAATTCTGGATTTCTGTGACCGTCACGAAATGTAAAACCCTGTATATTGAAGTTTCCCAACGACGGTTAGCTGCTGGATGTCTGCGGGGGCCCCCAGCGACAACGAAGACTACGTGCACGTGGATCAGGACGGAATCCTTACTTACTCTCATCATTTTCCTCATTTTACAATGCTGTACATGCGAAACCTCTCCAAAGTTACACATTTCAGCCTTCATTTATTTATTCACGGGGAATATTCATTTGGGGCCGTTCCACTCATCTGTTAAACCCTGGGAATCCACTACAAGATGCTAGAGTCCGAACTACCGACCTGGTAACCATAAAATTATTACAGTCCACTATACATCCCCAACAGATCTTTTTCCGAGTTAAGACACATGGAATTTCCCCGTCAGAAATTAACTCTGCAACTAATTTTAGACCAATTTTTGAAGGATTTGATTTCGATTAATGTTAATTCTGTGGTTCTCTTCCCTTCGCTGACCTTCCCCAACTAGAATAGCATTACTACTTTCAAGATACACTGTAAAATTAAAATCTAGAGTACCATTGAGTGGGATATTCAATTTCGCATCTCCCGGATACAAATTTAATTGTTTTCTCAAATGTTAACCGAAGGAGTTAAATGCTCTTAAGTACGACCATTTTAGTGAAACAAGAAAATACCTACAACGTAATCACCTTCATTGAGTATCTCATTCTTACTGAATAACAATCACTCCAAAGGGTGTTTGGAAGTAATTAATTCATAATAATTATGATAATTACGAGTAATTATTAAAATAATAACTATTGTTCTTTTGACAGCCGTTTTCTTATCAAAACCAGTACAACTGACCTCCTACATTCATTTGTATTATTGTGGAGTATTTGTGTTAGCTTCGAAGACGCTCTCTCAGATCGCGGCACATTGTTGAAGCTCCAAAGCCTGTTGGTTATGACAAGACATCAGTTGCAGGCTTTCCTAATCAGGCTGCTCAAGAGAGGTTCACCCCTCACCGCCTTTTTTTTCTCTCCGCTTTTGTATATTCACGGTTTCTTTTGTCAGAACCATTTGAAGAAAGGGAGGGTGACGAAACTAAGTTCGTTCGACACACTACTATCTTCTTCATGCTTCACCACGAACTTAGAGGAAAATTAGGCTTAGGTTCGAAGCTTTCTTGAACAGAACAGAAAAGAAAACGCTAAAGCAAGTTAATACACAAAGGTTTATACTTTTATCTTCGATATTCCCTCTGTAAAGAACCGTAGAGTGTTTTGGACAATTAAAATGAAACAACAGTCATCCCTTTTCTTGAAAACGTCAAAGAAATGTCATGAAAATTGATAGATTAATACGTTATCTGTATAAAAAAATCTGAAAATGTCATCGAAACGAAATTACAATCAAGGGAACAAATACATGTGTATATGTTGATGAGCAATGGATTCTACTGATCCAGTTATAATGAAGTTCAAATGGAGTACTAAGAACCTAACAGATCGATACCAAGAATTTCATAAAAATTAGATGTAAATTGAGACAAGTTTTTGTCGACGTTGTTACAATTGGGCACGCAGGCAAATATAATACAGCAGATACCTCTATATCCGAAATGGATAATTGAGCGTATGCGAACTCAAATCCCAAACCTCATTGCAAGAGATCAAAAATAATGAGATTGATGATAGTTTGAGGTGTTTGCTGGGATCGCAGCAACTGAAGCTAAAGCTCATTTACTTAATATAGTACCATGAAATTTGGATGTTGTAAGCTTTGAGTGATGACAAAGCTTCCGCTACCTAGATAGGAAGCAATCACTTATTATTAGCTAAAATATTTACTGCCGATGCCTAGTGGGACAAATTCAATCCCACCAACCTGATTTGAGTTTCCATTTAATCACAAAATTGTTTACTTTGTTAAAAGAAAATCATTACAGGAAGGAGTACGTTTACGTCAGTTTAATCTGGATTGTCACCTTCTATTGCTATTAATGGATGAACTTGATTAGTTAATATCAGTTAGTCTCTACAATGATAAATCGGGAATTGAATTAAGCAACTCCAACTTCATAAACGTGATTATATACACCAAGAAAAGAAGTAACGTAAAACGTGGGAAAAAGTAAGAGATAAAACTAGTGTTATACATTGTGAAGGATTCTACGTGGATTGAACAATATCAAGGACGAAAATAGCTTGAAAAGTAAACCAATTAGCTTTAATTTTAATTCTACCATCAAAAGTGGATGCCGGCTAACAGACACATGATTGTCCCACACTAACCATGTTGACGACTTTCTGAATATTTCACACAATTCTTCCACGCAATTCTTAGGTTTTTACGCAATTAATGAGGAATCAGCTGTGGAATCATTTCTGACAGTTTTTTATGATGAAAAAAAAGGAGGTATGGGGCTACATGGAAGATAAGGAACCGAAATTAGCGGGGAAACTGTGTATATCGACTAAATTGCTAGGACAAACTTTGATTACTTGGGCAGAGGACGGAGATTCCAATCTGACTTTGATTAAAACGGTAGACACAACGGTGACGGACAGTTATTGCTGGGGAGATAGGTCGGTAGGAGATGGCCCATAAGTCCTGGACTCGGTAAGAGAGTTCAGATGAGGGGTATGAACCGAGGGTTAATATTAATGGTAAAACATCATTCCACCTGCGAGTATTTACGGCAACGTCCTTAAATGCCGGGTTTGTTTGTTATCTGAACTGACTGTACAAGGAAAGGGCTCCTCAGAGAAAGTGCGTGAGCATCAAAGCGTTGCGGGGGGTTGGATATCACTTCATCAGGATCCCCTCCGTTTTCTCGCTTGTGCAAGACAATGAATTCCAGAGGGTGACTGGAGTCCCTCCTTGAAGGGACCCTCCAAGTTATCGTCTCCTTCTTTCCACGAGTTTAACCCTCATCACAATCAGACCGGATGGGTAAACTAGAGTTTCTACTGTCTCCCGGATTAAGGAATAATATCAAGACGAATACAGTGATCGAGGCGATTCAGAACCTTGACACCTCGCAATATCTAAAATAAAAACATTTTGCCATTCTGAGTTGGTCATGCCTTCTGGTTGGTCATACATATGATCTTGGTGTCACTTATACCAGAATGGGATGGGTATGAAGACTGGAACTGGATCCAATTAAGTTTACATCGAAATAGTAAATTGTACAGAACGTTTTCTTATTTCTTCATAGGAAAGCTGTTGTATAACATTTCTGATTTCGGTGAATTGGTTTCCCATAATACACGGGCTGCTTCCAATTTCTTTTTGATTCACCAGTAAAGGCGTACTTGTATAGGGAACACTCTTTCAAAAATGGGCTACCATCAGTGCGTAGGATAATATACGCATGATACCGCAGGCTAAAAACATTCGTTGAGAGAAGTCAACATTGTTTTGTCGATTTATTTTTCATGGATAACGTTTCCTTGAGCATGACGGCAGAAGATACATATTATTTTAGCCTGACCCTACTAAAGTGCGGAATGACAAATTAAATAACAATGCAATGGAAAGATGGAAAACGGGATTTATTCAAATGACAAGTAAGAATTGAGGATGAATGGAAGGATTTTGAATCAAACTAAAATCGACAGCTATGATATTGAACAAACAGTATGATAGTTTACCAATACCTATGAAATAAAATGAAATAACCTTCAATAGTCTGACTTCCAGCGGTAGTACATGGCGTCAGAAACAGAATTTCTTGACTAATTATTTCAATTGAAATTTATGAACTGTTTTTATTCATTCAGTTGAAAAGGCGAACGTTATACTCAACCGTAATAAGAACACTTATCTTATTTATATTGATGTAAATGTACATTTTTTGCGTATGAAAACTACCCTAAGACCTAATCGGTTAATTAAAGAAAAACTATTTCCTCCGAAAGCCAATCCAATTTTAAAATCCCTCTTAACTATTCAATTTCAACGTATTTAATTATCTTAAACTAAAGACATAACAAAGAGTAAAATAATAAACAAAGATAAAGTAATATTATTCTTATCATTATTAATATTTTTCTATGCATAAAAAGCTTATGCAGTGACTAATGTCCTTCCCTGCTCATTAATTTCGTAATGATTCAACAGTTTCACACAAAGTTTCAATTAAAGGTAGGTAATTAATTATTAAGGCGTTTCAAACAGTATACAACGTCGTTTTTCAATATGATGTACGGTAAAATTTTGTTCTTATAACTGTGCCATTTGATATGCATATTAACTCGAACATGTTGAAACAAATATGTTCAACTAAAAGTAGACTTTGGAGTTAGAAATTTGACTTATATGAAGAGCTCGAAAAACGTAAGTGCCCAAAGGTATGATGATCCATTCGAAGGTTACGCGTTAAAGTAATGGCCTCAACCAGAGGCTCGTACAAAAGGGTTCCTGAATGATAAGGAATAAAATATCGTCACGGATACATCATTCAGAATGTATTTTCTATCGGACTCACCCCCTCCCATCTCTTTTCTTACACAGATATTGCTCGCCCGAGGGAAATATCGAGGAGGGGTTAGTTCATATTTCTTGACAGCAGAGAAAGATGATATGGCGGTGGGATGGGGACGGGAGGTCGAGCATGAGGTCATTTATAACTAAAAAAGAATAAAAAAACAACTACGATTCAATTTTTTTCTGTATCCTCCGATGGAAAATGTTAGACTGGAGTGTTAAGCTGGACCATATTGAAAGGGCGCGAAGTTTACTAACGATTTGGTGATGCGTACTTTCTGACTACTAGAATCGTTTCTTTCAACCAAAAGACTTATGAATTAATTATACAATTTTTATGTATAATTCACGTCTTCATAAAGCTGCAGGGGAGAATTGAGCGCCTCAGCATAGTCTTGCCGTTATGATGATTTGTCAAGCTCTTTTCCTTCAACCAATATTACGTTTTTTCTTGTACTCCAGTTAAGATTTACCTACACAACGAAAAAAACTGCGAAGATGCTATAAACTATTTCAAGTGATAATTGAGGCAGTAAGTGTGAGATGTGATAATGTTCAAGATTTTGTAGAGAAAAGATGACGAGTTTCACAAATTTTCAGAAAACAATTATTTTGAGAATCAAAGGGCATTTTCTCATCACATAATACACAGATGATTTTGAAAAATTAATCAGAATTAATATCAGTCGGAATCATGTGAAAAAAGTACATTTCGAAAAAATACGTAGCTTTAACGAAACAACCTTTTAAAAATCAGGAAAGATGAAAGCAAATTGGGCTTGATGGTATTTTACTTCATTTTTTATACGATTTTGTTTCTCACTCATCACAAAAATCATGCACTTCAGAAGAAAGGGTGATGATGAAAGAGTTGAACATACTGAATTGGTCAAATTTTGAAGAATTTTCTTCAACTGTAAAATTGGTTAATTGGATGTTTTTATTCTAGAAGGTATGACTAAGAAAAAAACGCTGCAAATTCTTTCACTGGGGTTTATTATTCAATTGGCTTGCGTTCATGATTTGAATTTCTACTAAGCTTTGGAGTGTGCGTGTTTCACAGGATAGAGCGATAATTGAATTTCAGGAGATATGCATGGAGCACGTAAATCTGTTCTCAACCGAAATACCTATTTGGATTGATCAGTTGATCATATTTGTGTGCCTCCTGAAATTCAATAATCGCTCTATCACCTGTGAAACACGCACACTCCAAAGCTTAGTAGAAATTCAAATCATGAACGCAAGCCAATTGAATAATAAACCCCAGTGAAAGAATTTGCAGCGTTTTCCTGAAAATTTCAAATTTCTGATTTTTGAAAATTATCAGAATGCTTCAACCCGTGTATCGGCTACAAAGCCTTTTAGGAGTTCACTCCAGTATCCACATTACTACATCACTACATCACTACGTCACTAGGTTACTGATATCAACACAAAAACAATAATAAACCAAAATAACGCGAATGTTGGCACCATAAATCGGGCCATAGATCGGGAATGGTTTGACCTACAGAAAAGGGGAGGGGCTCATTCGATTCCTCGTGGAGTGTTCTTCAAAAAGAGTACAAATTTAGGCCGCCTTGACTTTTTTTGTAGTTTTTAGGGATTTTACAAAACTTTGACAACCCTTAAAGGGCACTTTAAATTAAGTGAGAGAGCTGGCTCAAGAATTGGGGCGTCGCCGGACCAACATGGATTTTTCCTGAAAATTTCAGCTTTTTTGCTTCAGCCGTTTGGGAGAAATCGTGCGTACGGCGTACGGCGGACGGACGGAAAAATTTTTATTGCAGATTCGGATTCTACACCCTTTGAAACGTAAACCATGAAATTTTCTGGGGGGTTAGAATTTTTTTTTTTTTTTTTTTTTTCAAGAGCGATTACAATGGTTTATTATTGAATAATGAAAAAAAAAGATGGTTCTATGAAAATGAGCTAGGACGTTACAAAATGTATATATAAAATTACACTGGGAAAATTGGATTCTCAAATATCATTAAATTATGCTTACAAAAATCGATAAACTGTAGAACATTGCGGACGAAAATCATACAATTTGAAAACTGAAAAAAATTACAAAAGTTGGCTAATTCCATTTTTCTTCATGCCTAAAACGTATCATATTATTATGGGGCTATCAGAGAATGTAATCAACATGCGTATCGGGACCACCAGAATGTAACCAGTTGGTTAGTAATCATTGAAAAAGAGCATTCGTAGTATAAGGAAACCTACAGTTCGGATAGATATTTTGTCACCATTTGGGAAAAAACCGTTCAAAACAGAGCCAGAGTCAAACTTATTGTAGTACAAGTAGTACATGGTGTTGGAAATACAAGAGAAGGAATGCTATGAATTTCTTTCCATTCCAATCCTATACCCTAAATCTTCTCCGAATGTCCAAATAAAATAAAATCCTATCAGTTATTTCAAGCTATCTTGACTCTCATGAGAGATCATGTCTAGAACACAACAATTTGATATCAACGGTTATATTTGACTTCACTTCATTGTATCCGCTTCTAAACAACTGCGAATTTGATCAAGTCAAAGGAAAGTGATTGATTCATAATAGCCGCTGTCTCTCCCTCAGCTCTGGGGAGCTTGTTGAAATTTTGCGGTTATTGACGAAGTTGGATTTGATTGAGGCTGATCGGTGGGGGGAGCGGTCCAACCGCAGTTATTACAAGTATTGGAAGCAAATTGATCTGGAGGGAACAGGATGTTTCTAACTTTGATTCGTCCGTTCGGGAAATAGTTCTGAAACTTACAATTAATGTACCATCAAACTAAGTCCGCTGAATGAAGTTCAATGCAATATCCCCTCTACCTCACTCCGACCATCAAACTTTTTGGTTCATGTTTCGATAAGTTGGTTTTAAAAAAGGTTATTAGATAATAAATAATACTAGACAGTGATAAAAATAAATTTAAAAATGAGACGAAAACATCGAACAACTAGTCGAAAAATACTTATGAGACGAGAATACAAAATCAAATGTGGACTGAAGATTGTGCAGAAATATCGAAGTCACTTACGAAAAATAAAATTGAAGGGTTGACAGGTAAGAAACCAGGATTTCGAGACTTGTTGAAATAAGAATAGTTTTTCGGCTAAAAACCCTTTTAGGAGTTCACTACAGTATCCACATTCACTACATCAATAGGTTACTGCGATCAAAACAAAAAAACAAAAAAACGCTGTTGTTTTTGTTTGATCGCAGTAACCTAGTGATGTAGTGAATGTGGATGCAATGTTGGCAGCATAAGATCATGCCATACATCGGGAATGGTTTGAGCTACAGACTTTGGGAGGGGCTAATTCGATTCCTCGTGGAAAGTTCTTAAAAAAAAAAGTCCAAATTTAGGCCGCCTTGGCTTTTTTTTTGAGGTTTTTAGGGATTGTCCAAAACTTTGACAACCCTTAAAGGGCACTTTAAATTAAGTGAGAGAGCTGGCTAAAGAATTGAAGCTTTGTCGGACAAACATGGATTTTTCCTGAAAATTTTAGATTTTTTGCTCCAGCCGTTAAGGAGAAATCGTGCGTACGTACGGCGGACGGGCGGAAAAATTTGTATTGCAGATTCCAATTCTACACCCTTTGAAACGCAAACCATGAAATTCTCAGGGGGGGTTAGAAATTTTCATTGCCAAATCGTGGAGATCTCGACTTACTTCAAACAATTATGAGTCCCTGTAATAAGGTAGGTGAATTTTATCCTGTAGTGCTAAAAGATGCGCCAAAATCTAGGCTTTCCAGCGTTATAACCGGTATGTTTAATTATTTATCTTGACGGTACATAAGTTATTAGTTTTTTACCTTCTTTTTTTTTTATTTGAACCGGCACCTGTTGGGTTATTTTTCGTTTTGAACTCCTCCGAAGAGCACAAGTTTTTGAAACTTATTCTTCGGGGAGCAATTTTTCAGTTCAATTGTGCCTATTTACTTTTTCTGATAATTATCTTTATTTTGCTGATTTTCTTTTTAAGGCTTACCTACTTGTACATATTTCGATTGCTAATAAAAATCATTCAATCATTCAATCATTGAATAGCTTAATTCGCCCTTTCGAAAAAAAGATAAGGGGAAAAAAGAACTTGGTTATTCGGAGAACTATGAAAAAAAAGTCGTAGCTCAATATATTTTCTATTTTTCACTGAACAATTTCGTCTTCTTCGTTTTTTTCATTTCGCCGTTCGCCGAACTCGTTTCCATTATCCCGGTAATCCTTTTGTTTCTGGGCGGGCGCTCTCGAGCTCTCTGGTGCAGGGCCTCCGCGGGGTGGGACTCGGGTGCTGAGTCGCTTCAAAAATTGCCAATCCCATCTTTTGCCTCGTTCCATTCGGGGTTTTCCCCCAATACTCAACGGCCTACATTTTTTTCGCCCATCGGAGCCGTCGAATGACGATAAGGCCTCGGTCAAAAATGAATAAGTGAATGAAATAAAATAAAAACTGCCACCATACATTGCGAAGGGCCTTCTCATACTGTTCTTGAGAAATATTTCTATAAAATAAATGCGCTGGAAAAGTAAGGCATTGAAAAGACTCTGCAAAACATACACATAATCATCGTTCTTCACTACGTTCATATTTATATAATCCTTGCACTTGGAACACGGTCATTCATCTCCGATCGACCGAATCAGTAATGTACCTATATCCAATTAGGACAGATCCTTCCCCTCGATCTCATTTAATATAAAATAACCCGTGTTGAGCGGGTCCCACAAATCACACTATTCTTCGTAATAACTAATCATTTGGAAAATCACACACGGTCTTTGTTGCTTTAACATTTAAGCCCCAGTAGAATAGTAAGTCTCCCTTATGATTTACATTTGGTTGTCGATTGAAAACAAAGCCGAACTGAGTCCAAGTCTGAGTACGATTCCCAAACTGCGGTTCAGCAGTGTAAGAGAAGAAGTTTCTGAAAAATTGTAACCCCCCCAGAAAAGTTCATCGTTTACGTTTCAAAGGGTGTAGAATCCG
This sequence comes from Creontiades dilutus, assembly GCA_031894815.1. Taxonomy (NCBI): domain Eukaryota; kingdom Metazoa; phylum Arthropoda; class Insecta; order Hemiptera; family Miridae; genus Creontiades; species Creontiades dilutus. The sequence goes on from JAVIWC010000391.1 coordinate 721,722, forward strand.
AATCTGCAATAAGAATTTTTCCTGAATGTGGATACTGGAGTGAACTCCTAAAAGGCTTTGTAGCCGATACACGGGTTGGAGCATTCTGATAATCATAAAAAAAACGCTGCAAATTCTTTCACTGGGGTTTATTATTCAATTGGCTTGCGTTCATGATTTGAATTTCTACTAAGCTTTGGAGTGTGCGTGTTTCACAAGTGATAGAGCGATTATTGAATTTCAGGAGGCACACAAATATGATCAACTGATCAATCCAAATAGGTATTTCGGTTGAGAACAGATTTACGTGCTCTATCAATAATCTTACGTGAACAAATCTCTTACGTGCTCAAATCATGAACGCAAGCCAATTGAACAATAAACCCCATTGAAAGAATTTGCAGCGTTTTACTTTTGAAATCTACGTTTCCATCAAGTTTTGAGGGAGTTATTTAATTATTTATTTTTTTATTTTGGGAGGTAAAAATGACCAATCTGGATAATATTAAATCACTAACGACATACCACCTACCCGTCTTGACAATAACGATCAATTTAATTGACATCGCAAAAAAAAGTTAAGTATATAATTGATTATATGTTTAGCTAGACCAGAATTCTGAGTCGGTCAATAGATGGTTATGTACAATAATAAGGCCGCGTGAGCATTCAATTCTATCTACATAAAATGCAATTTCCAGGTTAACTCCCATCATATTTGGGATGAAGCTCTCAAAATAAGTTCTACGACGAGCAATGATAGAGGCTTAGGTTTATTCTTGTCACAAGGCGAAATAGAATTAAACAACTAGTAGTTGTGATCAATTCTGTTATAATTGGACATATTTGGGTTTGGGGAAGACCGGGGAAGTCTAATTACGCAGAAAAATGCTGTTGAATGATTGTATTTAAAGATCCGAAAGCGGTTTTGTTCACCAGTAGCATCTGGATCCCAGAAAGAGTTCTTGTCTTTCCGGTATAAAGATAGAGAGCGGTTAATTACTTCGGAAAACAACTTTTGGCATATTGTCCAACTTAGTTAACGGGTGAAGACTAGCGGTTATGGGGAAGGCGAGCAGAAAAGGAAAGACGTTTATCCAAACGGGCATCAACGGGTCCTAAGAATAGAAGAACCCCACGGTTTTGTTAAGGGGTTGAAAACTGTGTAACTCGAAGATTTTAAATCCCCTTCAGATGTAAATTACCTTTCCCTGTATTTCTGTTGCTTACCTTTCTCCTATGTTGATGTTGATACGCAGTTTACGCCACTGTAGGGACCAACCTTCTTGTTACAGAACATTAATCATGATCCACCCAGCTGCTAAGACTATCAGTGGAGCGTTAAAGTCTTAAGGTTATACATGTAATTTAGAATGACCGGAGTTGATTCCGCGAGTGACCAGAAGTGGATCTCGAATTTCAAAAATTCATTATATTCCAAGCAAACAGAAGTTTAGTTACCCGAATGGCCATCGTAGGGAGGATCAATTCAATGCTCGTACATTAAGTGGTAGGTAGTATGCAAGAATACCGACCATAATTTTCAATGATGAACCCTTATAATCGACGACGAATCCGAACCACACTTAATCAAACTTGTTTACAAAAACGCTGCAAATTCTTTCACTGGTGTTTATTATTCAATTGGCTTGCGTTCACGATTTGAATTTCTACTAAGCTTTGGAGTGTGGGTGTTTCACAGGTGATAGAGAGATTATTGAATCTCAGAATATACGCATAGATCACGTAAATCTGTTCTCAAACAAAATACCTATTTGGATTGTGCAGTTGATCACATTTTTGTGCCTCCTGAAATTCAATAATCACTCTATCACCTGTGAAACACGTGCACCCCAAAGCTTAGTAGAAATTCAAATCATGAACGCAAGCCAATTGAATAATAAACCCCAGTGCAAGAGTATGCAGCGTTTCATGCATATCAGAATGCTTCAATCCGTGTATCGGCTTCAAAGCCTTTTAGGAGTTCACTCCTGTATCCACATTCACTACATCACTCGGTTAAGTCGATCAAAAAAAAAAAAAAAAACGCTGTTGAATGTCGTTGCAAATGTTGACAGCATAAGATCATGCCATACATCGGGAATGGTTTGAGCTACAGACCTGGGGAGGGCTCATTCCATTCCTCATGGAAAGTTCTTCAAAAAAGTCAACATTTAGGCCGCCTTGGCTTTTTGGAGGTTTATAGGGATTTTAAATTGAGTTAGAGAGCTGGCTAAAGAATTGGGGCGTTGTCGGAACAATATTGATTTTTCCTGAAAATTTCAGATTGTTTGCTCCAGCCGTTTGGGAGAAAACGTGGATACGGCGGACGGACGGAAAAATTTGTATTGCACATTTGGATTCTACACCCTTTGAAACGCAAACCATGAAATTTTCAGGGGGGGTTAGAAATGTTCATTGCCAAATCGTGGAGATCTCGACTTTTTTCAAACGTTTGAGTCCCTGTACTAAGGCATGAGAATTTTAGCCTGTAGTGCTAAAAGATGCGCCAAAATCTAGGCTTTCCAGCGATATAACCAGATTTGAAATTCTGTGTAGTTTTCTGGGAGTAAATTGCTTTTCAAGAAAGAGAAAAGTGGTTTTTCACTGGTTACTCCGGGTTAATTCGTCTGGTAAAAAAAAAAAAAAAAAAAAAAAAAATCCAACTCGGATTTTTTTAGCTTATCAATAATGAAGCATTGTAATAAATTGTACATTTTTACTGTAGATACTGTTCAAAATGTCCACCATACCGCTGAATGCAGAGACGATGTTGACTGCTCGCTCCAGCTCCCTGGTGTTTTGCCTCATGTCGTAAGCACATTGGTGGACATTTTGAACAGTATCTACAGTATAAATTTACAATTTATTACAATGCTTCATTAGTAATTTGCTGAAAAAATCAAAGTTCGATTTTTTTATTTTTTAATTTTTTATTATTTTTTTTTTTTAAATAGACGAATCATTGCATGATGAAAACCCATAGTAACCAGTGAAAAAACACATTTCTCTTTCTTGAACAGCAATTTTCTCCCAGAAAACTACACGGAATTTCGAATCTGTTACATTGCTGGAAAGCCTAGATTTTGGCGCATCTTTTAGCACTACAGGCTAAAATCACAGGCCTTAGTACAGAGACTCATAGGCGTTTGAAAAAAGTCGAGATCTCCACGATTTGACAATGTATCCCTTTCAAGCTGATTTTTCACCCGTTTCGTCGGCTCAAAAAAGTTGGTTACCCATTAAGCATAGGAAATGTAACGCTATTTCCAATAGTGGAATTAGATTTGAAATCGCACGCAGAATGTGGGAAATACCGCCGTTTTAATGCGGTAAGGTCGAAAAATGAGTAGGGAGTTAATTTAATGTTATTGTTTGACTACAAAGGTCAATACGTTCACCTGGCTGTTAATTTGGTAGGTTAACTGGTAGAGTCGAAAGCAATCAACGTAAATATAGTTTTACCCGATGTCGATTCGTGGAAATCGTTTGTAGAAACCTGAAGGCTCCTTCGGCGAGTTTCCAGCCCTGAACTCTTTCCCCCTTTAAACGTTTGAGGGAGAAGACAAATTCAATTATCTACCTTGGCAGCAACAACACTTTTCATCAGAGGCAATGTTTCTTCATCACTCACCGTTTATCTAAACATCAATTAAAGGTTGATTAGGTGATTGATGATACGGCTCCTGGGGGTACAGTCTTCTATTAGCTGGGTCTTGTTTAATCTGCCCCGACAACCCGCCGCAGCCACAAGGGCGCGAATGAATTTATGTGCGTCGGTTGTACGAGAATATAGGTTGCGTAGATTAGACGCGTCGTTCCACGTTTTTACACTAACTTTATTCACTCTAATCTAGCAGTTCAATGCAGGAGAGGTTCTGATAAGTAATATTTGATACGAACATGAAAACTGGCTACGTTGAGAACAAAGAAATAGCAAGTGTAGCATTTGGTCCTGAACGATGCCAGAAACTATTTACCGGGAAACTTCCAGAATTCGATCCCGACATGAGAAAAATAAGAAAGCTGGTTAGATCAATTCCATTTTCACGGTGAAACTAATGAGTTGTTCAAGACAATGGAAAGAGTGCATCAAATTATTATACTTGATAGGATCATAACACGTTCAATCACTCATTTTGGTTTGTTATTCAATGATGAACTCCTAAAAGACTTTGTAGCCGATACACGGGTAAGCATTCTGATATGCATGAAACGCTGCAAATTCTTTCACTGGGGTTTATTATTCAATTGGCTTGCGTTCATGATTTGACTTTCCGCTAAGCTTTGGAGTGTGCGTGTTTCACAAGTGATAGAGCGGTTATTGCATTTCAGAAGGCACACAAACATGATCAACTGATCAATCCAAATAGGTATTTTGGTTGAGAACAGATTTACGTGCTCTATAAATATCTCTTGAAATTCAATAATCGCTCTATCACCTGTGAAACACGCACACTCCAAAGCTTAGTAGAAATTCAAATCATGAATGCAAGCCAATTGAATAATAAACCCCAGTGTAAGAATTTGCAGCGTTTTTCGTTCTCCAACACTACTACTTTTGGGGTCGGTTGGTGGTACAAGTTACTTCAAGGAATAACAAAAATATTAATCTAATCATTTGTGTAATATGTTAACTGAGTACAATTAAATTTCCTGTCGTGCAGCATGACCGTAAGAGCAAATTTTACAAAATCACCGTATTACATTTTGAGTTGAAATTTGAGCACTTAATGTTATGTATTATTTTCCACAATGCCATCGAGAAAAAGCTTGTTCTGAATAATATTCTTCTAGTCAAACAAAGATTTTGGATTTTTTGAACTTTTAGCCGTTTTATACATTTTTCCGCACATTTTAGTGGAATGTAAAACAATTTTCAGCATACATTTGTGCTTCAATTCTTAAATTACCTATTCCGTTGTTCATAAAAGTTGTTTGAGTAATAATCTACTAAAAATATAAATTCAACAGTTTGGAGCCAATTAAGTCATCCTTTCGTTTGGAACGCTTGATTTTTCGAGATGCTTGATTGCTTGAGAACGAGGTTTGTGTCTCAACCCTGTTGAGTGTTATTGTTAAGAATGACTCATATATATACATGAAAAAAAAAGTTTTAAAATCTAGGGATCAATTTAAAACGCTTCATACCGGATTTCGATGAAAACATTTTCAAGAATTTTCGTTTTAAAATTCTTGGAGCTGTTGAAATAACTTTCTATAGGACTATTTCATCGTTTGGGTAATTCTTAAGATATAAAAATTATGTATACAATTCTTAAATTCTTCAATTCTTAAATTACCTATTTCGTTGTTCATAAAAGTCGTTTGGGTAATTCTTAAATTCTTAATAAATAAAAATTAAATATAAAATTCTTAAATTACCTATTTCGTTGTTCATAAAAGTTGTTTGAGTAAAAATCTACCAAAAATTTGAATTTAACGGTTTCTAGCCAATTAAGTCATCCTTTCGTTTGGAACGCTTGATTTTTTGAGATGCTTGATTGCTTGAGAACGAGATTTGTGTCTCAACCCTATTGAGTGTTATTGTTAAGAATGACTCATACATATATGAAAAAAAAGTTTTAAAATCTAGGAATCATTTTAAAATGCTTCAAACCGGATTTCGATGAAGAAATTTTTCAAGAATTTTCGTTTTAAAATAGTTGGAGGTATTGTAATAACTTTCTATTGGACTATTTCATCGTTTGCGTAATAAATTGTTTGACATCTTGAAAATTGAAAGATTTAATAACTGGTTATCTATAAATTTGGGTTTTTCACATACACATATTATTTAAACTTCAATAATTCCCAAACTTTCGACTGATTCACCAATCTATAAATTAAATAAATCATTATGTATCAATGCTGATGAAGTTTGAGGAAACCGTTGCCCATCATCCAAGCAATTCAGGATTGGTATACACCTCCTTTTCAAAGTTCTCCATTTAATTATAAGTTCGTTATTAAACTGTTTTGCCAGGATTAATCAATAGTTTTCAATATTAAAGACGGTCTCTTGGCAGTGGCGAAACCTGTTAACACTCCGGTGCCTAATTTGACCAAGTCGACCGGAAAATTAACACCCTCACCCCCGTTGGGTAGTTGGGACGGAATGGAACTCGTAGTTGCAGCCTCGAGGAGTAAGAGGGGTTGGCTTAAATGGACTCAGGGCTTATTGCTTCTTGCCCTTCATGATAAGAACTTGGGTCCTGTCTCTTCAAACAGACTCAAGCTGACCCTACGAATTTCAGCAAAATTTAGTTGTCCAAGGTAGCGAGTTGGTGCGATTTCCTTAAATAGAACTGCACGTTCGAGAAGGGATTTTGTGCTCGACAATAGAGCCTCTTGTTATGCTGTGAACCCCCGCGGATACCGTATGTTAGAACAATGCAATTTATTTGCATATTAGAAGATAATAATAGAATGAGTAACATTATTATCATTTCATATTTAGTACATAATAGTGTAATGAGATGTAATATTAGATATTTAATGAGATATAATATTAGATGTATGGAGTATGGATTTGGAACTTGATGAGTGCGTATTCCAGAAGGTCCAAAATTTCCCCTATCTTGGAGTAGATCTCAACGACAAAGCCAGAATGATGGATGAAATTGAAAAAAGAATCATGGCTGGAAACAGAGCTTACTATGCCAATCTCAAGCTCCTCCGATCCTCTCTTCTCTCCAGAATAACCAAGGTTCGGCTGTACCGTACACTGATTCGCCCAATAGTTACCTATGGTGCCGAAACATGGGTAATCAGTACAGTTGCCGCCAATAAGCTCCGTGTATTTGAGCGAAAAATATTAAGAAAGATTTTTGGGGCAGTGTGTGTTGATGGAGAGTGGAGGATCCGGACTAACGATGAACTACAGCACCTCTACCAGCAAGAGGACATCGTCCAGTTCATTAAGGCTCGGCGGATTGACTGGCTCGGTCATGTTGAACGGATGCCGACGCGATTGCCAAACGGCATATTGCATGCGAGGATGATGGGGGCTCGTCGAATGGGACGTCTAAGGACTCGCTGGCTCCAGGATGTCGAGGAAGATCTGAAAAAGCTTGGTATACGGAACTGGAGGCTGAGAGCGCAGGACAGATCTGAATGGCAAACTATTGTTAGGCAAGCCAAGGCCCACCCCGGGCTGTAGAGCTATTTAGTAAGTAAGTAATGAATAATATAATATTAGATACATATTTAGCAGATTATATTATAATGAGTAATATCATTATTTAATAATAGATACAGAAAGATCAATAATTCCCAATCCCATTGAGATTGGAATTTTTGAGTCCTTAACTGTCAAAATTATTTATTTTATTAGGATGGCACTGGATTAAGTCGGACATTTTTCTAGTGTTTGTGTGGACCAGGGATCAATTAATGTGGTAGACCCAAATTTAGTTCACTATAAAGGCACAACTGGAACTCATTAACAGATTCCCATTAGGCATGTGATACAGTACATATTGAAAGTAAATGATAGAATCCCGTGGCATTTGGTTACATCTAAAACAACACACATTCTAGAAATCAATATTTCTTAGTAAATAAATAACTATTTTTACCTACCTTACGTCTTCAACTAAAAGCTGCAACAGGCATATAATTAATCGAGTACTAATTTTAAACTTTTTAGAGTTTGAGAGTTGCTGCCTCAAAAATTGGAACAATGTTGTAAGGAATACCTAAAATGATTTTATCCTGCTGGATTATTGAACACTGTCTGATGAAAACCGCTTACGTTATGAGGGGTGACATTTTTGTCGATAATCTTCGGATTTTATTAACTACAGCGATAATGTTGTAGATTTTAACTGTCTTCTGCGATGAAGATAGAAATTTATGATTTTTTTAGAAGGAGGAATGGGTGATTCCCATTTTACGGGACAATCGCTGTCCTTCACTGATAAATAATTTTCTGTTCAACTTTTTCCAAAAATTATTTTTGTAGATTTTTTGTGGTAACTAGGCCTACTCATGGCTGTCATAAAGTTCGGCTACTCTTCATTGTACATGCTGGTAATTGATCGAAATGTACCTCTAATCTCATTGTCATGGTCTGTCCGTGGATCAGAATTTGAACTTAATCCGAAATTTTATCCGCTCAAAGTACGTTTTACTCAAGTAATTTTTTTAGAATTAGTCACTGGATGTTGGTTCGCTTACAAGTGGGACTAACTTTTACATAGTCTGTACGAATCAAGTGCTCAAAGTTTGTCCCAAACCTTCTGTCTCATTGTCATGGGCTTGAAGAAAATCATGGTCGCTCTCTCAAATGAGAGCATTTTTTGGCAATTCAAAGTTTAGTTAGCCGTTTGTAAAACGAGTAAGTACGTTCCGTACTTCTCATTGTTATGGGTTTAAAAATCACTCTTGATCAATCTTATTGATTCGTTCAGCACTCATTTTGGGATAGAGATGTAAATACTCTGTTTAATGCAAGTTTCAATTTCTATAAACTTATAGAAATGTTGAAACACTTGTGTTTATTAGACCCCTAATTGCAGAAGGTTAATGTTGATTTCTCATTGTCGTGGCGATTTTAAACTTAATTGTTGTGGCTACACAAAAGCCGACATGGCTGTTTGAAACAATTTTTTTTTCAAGTTAGTATTTGATACTAAATAAATACTAATATTAAAATGTGATACTTGTTCTAGCGCAAAGTCAGGAAAAACTGAAATCAGATATTGTCTCATTCAACTTTACGTACACATCGTTAACGTAATTCTATCGTTATTTGGTTGACAAAGCTCATTGTCATGGATACATACCATTCTCGTAACCTATAAAATTTTAAAACCTGAATTTTGAAGAAACAAACGAAATTGACGAAACAGCTTGTACATCACTATATCATTAGAGTAACATCTAGATTGTATAATAAAAAAATCATAAATTTAGGAGATCGAATTTTTTTGTTCAGAATCAAAACTTCGATTGTCCCGTTAAATGAGAATTACCCGAATATGACGAGGAGAAAGCTGATCAGAACTGAAGAACCCCCTTGCAGTCTCCAAGTAGTTAACTGAGGAAAACGTACATTACCGTCCTATAAAGCGGAGCAACCACACTTCTCCGGGGAATGAGCTGGATGAATCGCATACTTGAGATTCCGAGGACGTCAATTCAACCAGAAGGAGAAACCTGTTAGGCTTGAAATGCACTCATTTACATAATTGATCCTGCTATCTGTTCTCCCAGGCGTCCATTAGTGGCCTTTTCAAAGAACGGCATCCACGACCCGTCGGGGTTCAGCATTAAAGGCGAAGGGAAACTTTAGAGATGGATACCTTTTATTCAGGATCGGCTCTAAAGGGAAAATAGTATTTAGTTCCTAGGCCTCTACTGGTAGAAAAGAATAGGCTTCAATCGGCTATTCACTTGATTGAAGAAGTTTCATAAGGAGCAACCTATGATTATTTCAACTTTCTTGTTTGTATGCAGTATACGAGGAGGAAGATGTATTAGTTCATTCCATAGCTATTAAGTAAATATTTATCTTGATGCAGAAAAAACTTCTTTACCAAATGTTACAGTAGGTCGGACAATTTTATTATATTGCCATATTTTCGCAAGGTTGTTCCATGATCTTTGGGTCAACGTGAATGGGACCGTGAATTTCAACGAATTTCATAACTAGCTACATTTACCGTTTCTACTCTGAATTTTTTTTCATTTAATTAACTGAATTCATGAAGTAATTTAGAGTTTGTGGGAATACGCTTAATGGTGAACATGATTAGAATGAAATATGGTGGGTTGATATTTTATTTACATGTAAATTTTATTCGGAAGTAGTAATCAAGTATGAAATTCAAGCAGAACAGGTGAAATTTAGTAAATAAGTTTACGAATAATAAAAAAAAGTAAATTTGACAGGAGATATATGAATTAATAATCAACAACTGCAGACACCTATGAATAGTGGTGTGTTACAGTAATAGTTTTCAACCATGGTCATGTATGACTACATTGTGTTCTGTTACTTTCTGATAACTTTTCTATTTACACCAATAAATGTTTGGAATTGTGTCTGATTCAGCGTCAACGATTGCAGACCATGTTGTACATTTCTCCAATGAACTAAATAGTAATAAACCAAGTAAATAATAATTTGACATAAAAAACTAGATTTGTGAGCATTTTTTATAATTTATTATCATTTATATGATTAACAGGAGTACAATCCAGTTCTTAGCGACCGACCCGACAGTTCCCTCCCCCCACGCTCAACACTCCTTCAACTATCCTTCGGGTGGTCTCCTTCCGTCCTTTGTTATCCCGGCATCAACTCTTTTCCGTCCGCCCGAGGGGGTCATTCGTGTACCTGCCACCTTGGTACGCACTAGCCTCTCTGGTGCTCTGGTTGAATCTACAGATTTTTCCAGGGAGTTGGTTAGGCGTAGTAAGTACCGTTTATAAACACAGAATGGGCTCATATAAACCCTTGTTAGCCCCTCCCCCCAGGCGTAGCTTTCATCTCTGTTTACTAGCTCCCCTCCTGAGCTAGAATCCCATATTTGTAGGTTGCATAGGCCATTTTTCTCATCTTCGGTACTTAAATGGGAAAAATTAATCATTTACATGATCTGGCTGTAGAACCATAGAGGTCTACTGTCCCGCTTTTTTTAAGGAAACCAGTAGGTCATTTTTCTATGTGTCTATTTTTACACTCTACTTCAAACTCTTTGTAAACCATTAAGTTTAACGTAAAAAATTGAATTGCACGAGAAAATGCTGACTTGCAAGTAGAACGTAGAGGACATGGGTAAAAAATTAGCCTTTTTTCTGTATTTTCTTCTGATTTTTCGAGTAACTAAACATTTCACTTGGTGACTCCTGAATTTTACTCGAGAGAAAGGTTCTCCATCAACAGTAAAGTATTCTTCCATGGTTTTTTTTTTTAGAAATTCTATATATTTCGCTACTAAGTTACCGTCTTAGTAGAAAGTCAATTTATGGTGCATTTCATCACGAATATTTACAATTCACGATCGACCATCAACATTTACGAAATTCAAGTTGTGGATGGTGCTTTTTTGAAAGTTTGAAGTTTCACTCGTTTAATTTGACACTTCTCAAATGTTCATTTATCTAATTTTATATGGTTAGTTCCAACGCATTTCAATTTGTGTTATATCACTATTTCCCATCTAAAATCTTAACTTTTCGGTGAACGTAAACAAAAAACTCTGAAGAAACTTCGTCCAAAGAAGCTGTTCTCGTTCTCATGTCCATTTCAACCCTACCTCATTAAAAACCTCAGGCAAATCTTGATTAGGTAAACCGAAATGAAGCGAAACGCAGAAGGCGAGAAGAACCGCTCATAAATCACTGTTCACTATCATGAACTGCTGCTAGCCCAGCCGCTAGTTCCTTCGCCTCGCTAATTACCTGAAGCTCCTTTTTTTCCCTTCAGGCTGATAAAAAAATCAGAAAAAAAAAAAAACAGTTAAATTAAACACAGGGCGAACTTTGGTTGAGTTTTCGCCGGTGGCTTGTAGAATCTTGACTTGTGGAGGGGAAACCCCTTTTTTTCTCTCCGCGTCTTCTTTTGATACCGAAAGTTTCTGACCAAGTTAAACGTAGTGAAAAGCTCTTTTCATCCGGAGTTTCCCTCATATTTCGTCGGCCTTACATCCCTCGAGTTTTCCCTCGTCAAAGAAACGGAGAACACTTTTTTTCTTGTAAATTGCTTGTTCATTAGAGGTGGCAGAATGATTAAATTGGCATTTGAACGAGAATATGGCTCGACATACTTTTTACACGTAACATTTTGAGAGTTTTCTCTCTACGGACTTAGTAATTTTATTACTTTATCCTATGTTAGGAGGTAGTTTGAAGGTCCATACTCAATTTGGATTCCCTAGGGTGCCACCCAATCTATCAACAAACATTTTTCTTCGTTATATTCATTTACTTTCGAGTACGCTTCGCAGAAGTTACAACGTGATTTCATCCAAATTTTTACGATTTTTTTCAATTGCTCAATCAGTGGTGATCCGGGGGGTGATCCGAGACCCTGATGGACAACCACGTGAAACAAAATGAGCTTGTCGCGTCCAAATGCAAATTTCACTACCAATAAGGAGTTCAATCTTGTCCGCTTTTTCGGCTTCGAATCGTGAAACAAACGATTCAATCCTACCTACTTACATCACTTAAAGTCCATAAAAATTGAAAATATAAAATGAAACGAATTGACAAGAATATAATCAACCACAAAGTTCACAAATTGACGAGAAACTAATCACATATTTTGTAAAGTATCACAAACTTAATTCATCTGTGGTACATTATGAGCTCCCTTTTCTGTTGCTGACGCAAAAGTCGCATCGTCTCCTTTTTTGCCACTACTGCAGGTCTCTCAAGCTTCTTGCCCAGCTGTTCACCTATCATCCCTCTTAGATTCCTCGGAAGACGTTCGTTAGCGAATCTTTTCTCCATCCACGGCTTAGCCAATGCATAGGCTAAATTTTTGAGAATCGTCGAGCGGATCGTGTTTGGATATGACTCATTGTTGACATTCCATTTGCACAGGCCTTTCGAATCTACAATGGTTGGGTCGAATCCGACCAAAGGGGGGATAGGCGAAGAATGGTACGTACCTCATTAGTGTGAACAAGCCATCAGCTTCCAATTAACTGGGTAAGAGGTGCCCTTGAACGACATCTTCAAGCGCAGTCTGTGTTGATCTTGACAGGAAAAACAAATTTCACTTGGGTCAGATCCGACGGACCTTGGAAGAGAAAGTTTAAATTTTACGCGCTTTATTTCGAGCCCTTTCATTGGTTCATTCTTTGGAGCAAGATCCAATCAACGCTGTGTTCCCCTTCAATTCGGAGCACAGACAGCTCCCAGACAGCGAGCCTCTAACCCCCCACACCAAACTCAGAACTTCACCATCCTCTCACCCATCCCGAAGCTCTGTTTGGCGCGTGGATTTGAAACTCTTCTGTTCTTCAATGAGGATTCCTAGGGATTAATTTGGATATATCAGGTATCTTTTTCATTTTGGCCAGGGAGTACAGATGCGCCTGTGCTCCTGTCAGCAGCCGCCACTGTGGACAATACTTTCAAATTCAAGAAAATGAAATTAAAACTTTTCACATCTATTCTACAAAAATCCGTTCCAACGTTTTCGAAGCATGCTTTCCGCTTATAGGTGTTGGAAGCGTTGCTTCTCCTTTCGCCTTTTTCCTCCTTCTTTTCAACAAACCTTCCTTCCGGTCCTTTCAACAAACTCAATATCAACAGTTTTCCTTCAACTTTGGGGTTTTCAGGGACTTTTCAGGTTGTACTATCGATGGTTTCATTGCTCACGATACCTTAATGAGAGCTTGCTCAAACAGAAATCTATCAAAAAGAATTTCCTGACGTCCTCCTGTTTTACAATTTTTATTTTTTTTTCCCCTAATAAAATGTCTTTATTAGAAACATAACATAACAACTGAGCATAGCCCATCAAGTTAATTTACATTAATACAATAAACTACAGTTTGTAGAGGTAATAGCCCAATGGCAACTACTCTATATGAACACTTCAAGCACTTGTCACATTGTCACGCCACAAGGTCGAGAGGTTTTGTTCTATCCAGACGTCTAATAATAATCGTCTAATAATCGTAGAGCTTCTGGGTTCATATGTTGATGAAGCCTCTGCTCGTGTTTAGCGGCAAATAGTTTGATCACCTCACTGACTGGTTCTATCTTGAGGTCCCGATGAAGGTCGTCGTTACGTACGTACCAAGGAGCGTTGACAATACTCCTTAGCACCTTGTTTTGAAATGTTTGTATTATTTTGATGTTGGTCTTATTTGTACATCCCCAGAGTTGAATTCCATATGTAAAAACTGGTCTTAGAATTTGGTTGTAGAGAAGCAACTTGTTATGTAGGGATAGTTTGGAGTATCTTCGAAGCAACCAATACATTTTTCGGAACTTGATGTTTGATTCTCCTTTTTTTTTAATGACATGCTCTTTCCATCTAAGTTTTGCTTCAAGAGTCATCCCAAGATATTTTGCTGTATCGGCAAAAGGAATTTCTCTTCCGTTTAGTATAACTGGTATTTTAGTTATATGCTTGTTCGTGAAATTGATGTGAGCCGATTTCTGCTCATTGAGCTAGAGGCGCCACTTCTTTGTCCTAGTACTGACGTTATTGATAGTCTCCTGTAGTTGCCTAGTTGCATCCTCTACTGTATCTCCTACTGCTAGAAGTGCTGTATCATCGGCGAAAGTTGCGACTATTGTGTCGTTATTGGTAGGTATATACGTGTATACAAAAGATAGAGCAAAGAGCCAAGCACGCTACCTTGCGGGACACCTGCCCTTATCTTCCTGAGACTGGAATACTCTCCCTCATGTTTCACCCTGAAATGTCTTTCAGCTAGGCAAGATTTCAAGATTAAGTAAAATTCTTTTGGTAAGTCTCTTTCGAGTTTGTGCTCAAGTCCTGGATGCCAGACTTTATCAAAAGCTTGGGAAACATCCAGGAAGGTGGCTGCGCAGACTTGTTTCATTTCCGAACTATTTTCAATAATTTCAGTTATACGATGAACTTGATCAATGGTGGAGTGTTTTTCTCTAAATCCAAACTGGTGATCCGGGATTAATTCTTTCTTTTGGACAATATCTTTCAGTCTTCAAATAAGTAGTTCCTCGAAAAGCTTTGATATTACAGATAGCAGAGATATAGGTCTGTAAGACTTTTTATCATAGGGATCTTTCCCCGGTTTCAGTATCATGATAGCTTCTGCCACTTTCCAGCATCGTGGTACATATTTTAACCTTAGTGGTGCGTTGATGAGGTAGAGCAACATTCGCATGCCTTCCTCAGGAAGATGTTTGATTACAATTCCAGTAATGAGATCATATCCTGGGGTTTTTTTCGTTTTAAGATCACGAATCTTATTTTTTAGTTCACTAAGTGTGACTGGTTGGATGTTGTCCATGACAATTGAACTTTTCTTTCATTACTAGCCACATGATCGTATCATAATCCCCAAAGCGAAATTGTGAATTGTGATAATCTGAAATTGGTTTGATAATGAAGATTAATGGCTTACCCCCTTATTCCCAACGTTCCGTCATGTAAAAAAAAATACCATGCACCCTTCGGAGCAATCTCCAGACCATAAGAGATCGCAGCGTGAGTTTTTGCCGATGGGACCCCCTCGCCCCAACCCCGGTGATACAGGAAAGTCCCCTGATATTTCACGGTTGAAGGAAAGGGAGGCAATTCTCAGCAATAGCGCGAACCCCCACCGCAGTTCCGCTCTTTTTTTTTCTCCTCCGAGCAAGGGGACGTCACTAATGGTTATAGTGCCAATTCCGACCGGAGGATTTCGCCTTCTCCAAACGACAACTATTTTAGTCACACTTCCGACCTTCCTCAGAAATAAAGGTCCCTTTTTGTGATCCCAGGAAACCACGTCCACCGAATACAAATTAGTTCCGTGATCTTCTGATCCTTGTCTATTATCGGGTTGTTTCAAGCGTTGAATAAAAGCTTATCAAAGAATTTTTCAGAACGGATACTGAGAGAAGTTATTTTTGAAAGTACAAATTGATCGTAAATCGTGAAACAAATAAATTGTTTCAATCAAAGTTTAAAATATCTAGAATGGGATGGATACGACACTTAAGACTAGTTGATGAATATTTGGGGAATGAACTTTTCCAAAACTCAAACAAAACGCTGCAAATTTTTTCACTGGTGTTTATTATTCAATGATTCATGATTGAATTTCTACTAAGCTTTGGAGTGTGCGTGTTTCACAGGTGATAGAGCGATTATTGAATTTCAGGAGGCACACAAATATGATCAACTGATCAATCCAAATAGGTATTTTGGTTGAGAACCGATTTAAGTGCTCTATGCATATCTCCTGAAATTCAATAATCGCTCTATCACCTGTGAAACACGCACACTCAAAAGCTTAGTAGAAATTCAAATCATGAACGCAAGCCAAATTAATAAAATTGAATAATAAACCCTAGTGAAAGAATTTGCAGCGTTTTTTCAAGAGCGATTACGATGGAAAAATATTCTATTTGAAAATTTTAAATTTCGTAAGACGGAGCATGCATATTAGAATGCTTCAACCCGTTTATCGGCTATAAACCCTTTTAGGAGTTCACTCCAGTATCCACATTCAGTACATCACTAAGTTACAGCCATCAAAACAAAAACAAAAAACCCTGTTGTTTTTGTTTTGACCTAGTGTTGTTTGATGCAAATGTTGGCACCATAAATCGGGCCATCGGGAATGGTTTGAGCTACGAACCTGGGGGGGCTCATTCGATTCCTCATGGAAAGTTCTTCAAAAAGTTAGGGATTTCACAAAACTTTGACAACCCCTGAAGGGCACTTTAAATTAAGTGAGAGAGCTGGCTAAAGGATTGGGACGTTGTCGGACCAACATGGGTTTTTTCTGAAAATTGCAGATTTTTAGCTCCAGCCGTTTGGGAGAAATAGTGCGTATGGCGTACGGCGGACGGACAGAAAAACTTTTATTGCAGATTTGGATTCTACACCCTTTGAAACGTAAACCATGCTATTTTTAGGGGGGTTAGAACTTTTTTTTAAAGAGCGATTACAATGGTTTATTATTGAATAATAAACCTAAACCAGTAGGATGGGAAATTAAGCAAACCTTGGTGTAGATCGCTACTTGAGGCTATGGGATCTGATAGACGTAGTACATATTAGTCATATCTGTAGAAAAGCTTAACCGGAGCTTTTCTTCCTCAGCAGACGTGAGTAGGACTTAGCTTCACTGCCAATTTGCCTTTCAGCAATTAACTGTGTTGTTTGCAACCACAAGTGCTGGAACCCATTTCATGAATTTCACGCACCAGTTCATGAATGACATTAATACTCATCAGTTTTTCCTTCAATTAATCCATTAATTTCACTGCCCTTTGGTAGTTACCACGGTGCCAACATTTCTGTTTCTCCAGTGTTACAGTTTTTACCATCGAGCAAGTCCTCTTTGTCTCGCTGGTATTGTGAATGTCCGCTTTAGGGCTGTACAATTACATACATACATCGGTATGAAATTTATTTGGAATTTAGGAACTTGCACTTCCTCCAGCCTGTTATCAATCGATTAGTAGTTACAACACGGGCTCGGAAAATTACACCTGACCTTCATGTCCTGCCTCCGTTTAATCCAGTGCCTCCTCTCCACAGTAATTTCAGAACCTCTAACAACTCAGAATATCATAAAAGATGCACCTAATGAGATTTTCCCTTCAACCTTCTTCTCTGTACAGAAGCTCTTAGGTTTATTTTTTTTAACTCCCCCTCATAAAAAGCAAAAACATCACTTCTTTTCTCACCTCTCTTTCCATTTTTCATTAGCAAAAGGCCCCGCTAATTTACTCTTGAAAGATTAAAAAAAACCCTCTCCCTCTTTTAAATGTAAACCAGATGGATTTCCAAGTTCTTCTTCTTTTCCACCAAGATTTATCTGCCTTTCTTCGTCCGTCCCGCTCGGGTGAGATATATATTCATCGCGAAAGCTTGGCGTCCGACATTATGGAGATATCTTCCGTTTTCACCAACAAGACGACCAAATCTGACGAACGCTTTTTATTGCGCCTGTGTTCACACGCCTTCCTTTTTTCTGGATTCTGTGTGGTTCTTCACAGTTCATGGAATCTGTGTAATTAATTTCGTGAACATCTTGAAGAAAACTGCCTATTCGCCTTCAATAATGTTTATAGTATTTGAGCCTGCTGAGGATTTCAACTTTACTGGCATGTTTTACAGTGTCTTTCAGACGTATAAAACGACCTGAAAAAAATTAGGGTTGACAATCAACATCCTTGAATTTTCAATTTAATACCTTTAAGATCCATACCGTGTGACCTACCAATTAGGATTAATATAAGGAATTTTGGTATACCTTATACTACACATTGGCGCTCGAATGGATCTCAATCACGGATTGAACTGTAAAAAGGGTGGTCTGGTCTAACGAGGTCATGATCAAATTCGGGATCAGTGCGCAAGGATGGCGAGTAGGTCGTAAGGAACTCAGTAGGTCTTGAGCCAGTGCTGGTAGAAGGAGAAGACGGCAATCCTCGGCTGGTTTGATACCAGGGTCATAAACCCAGACGCCTCCTCTTATGGTTCACATGATTGGCCAACGATCTCACAAAATGCAGCCAATGAAAAGCATCGGAAGTATGACGCTGCAGTAGAAGACTCGCGAGGTTCTTTCACACCTCCAGTGGTGGGGTGTGATGGGTCCTTGCACAAGGAATATTCCCGTTTCCTGAAACGGATGGCCGAGTTCTTGGCTGAAAAGTGGTCGAAGCGTTTGTCCCAAGTAACCTGCTGGGTCCGTGTGAAAACCCAGATAGCCGTAGTGAGGGCGGTATCCATGCGCCTCCGCGGCTGCCGACGGAAAGTGAGGTGCCTTGGCCTGGAGGACGGGGCCCTGATGCCTCTATAGAAATGACGAAATTTGACCCATAAGCTCACCTCAGCTATATCCCAACCGACAGGTCCTCCCCTTCCAGCGACATTATTGTCAAATAAAGTACATAAAAATAATAATAATAATGAAGCACATTTGGGTATATTTGATAATTTGCAATTAGGGAACAAATTCAAAGTTATATACTGAATACATATTCAAGTATAACCACGAAGAATATTAATGGAAAACTCGAGCTTGGACAGATCACGGGGTAGTACAATGCATGCATACTCGCAATCTGAAAGGAAAGACAGATTTTTTTTTTGTCTTCATTCATTCTTTGCATTACTAATTTTTGCTTTTTAAAAGTTCATTATTTTTTAAATCTCTGATCATAAATTTACTTTTACCGACAAATTTTGAAGAAGGAGTAATTATATACTTCTTTACAAAGTGTAGTGTCGAAAACATTAATAAATCAAAATTAGGGGCGGCCAAATCATCGTGAACTTGACCAGATTCTGTCAGGTAATGAATTATGTACAAACCTACAATTTTTTCAGGTTTAATTTTAATTTTTGCTTCCGAGTCTACCAAGGTAGCGGAAGCATTGTTTTCACTTTCGGAATGTGGAAATTTTTTTGTCTCCAAAATCAAAAATTCCACTCGCATTTTGCGTTTTAGACCTTTCTGAACAATTTTGGTTCCGTGTCTGTCTGTCTGTGTCTGTCTGTCGGTCTGTCAGCAAATCCTTGTTACGGGCAAAACTACACGAAGTTATAGTCCGATTTTGATGAAATTTTCAGGGATTGTTCGGTTTGATGTGTAGATGGTCCCCTATAAGTTTCATGAACCCGGATCGATAGTAGCCTCTGCGCACCCGCAAACGTGAAATCCTTGTTACACGCGTAACTCCGGGAGTTCATGACTGATTTCGATGAAATTTTCAGGGATTGTTCGGACTGATGTAAAGATGGTCCTCGTGAGTAATAAAGAGAAAATGAAGTTTTAGCCTAGCATGCCTACCTTTATTTTCTCAAGTTATGCTCCTGCATAACAATAAATTTACACTAATTCAATATTTACTTCGCCTAATTCAAAGAAGTTCTTTAGTCAATAATAATTTTCAATGATCTATACAGTCATGTTATGGATACGAGGATGCTATGTGCCACACCCACTTGGAAGACGTTTTTTTTTTTTTTTTTTTTTTATAGAGAAAAAACATTTATTGATCTTTATATGGGTTGGAATGTTGGAATAGTTGGGGTTATGAAAAGTATAAATTGATATGCCAAAAGCTCGGATTGGTATGCCGAAAGTTGAAATTGAGTAGCCAAAAGTTTAAATTGAGATTTTGTTAAAAATTGGTTGTAGATTACGTGGTTGAAGTACTGCGCACCTAATACATCTTGTAGGAAAATTTAGTTCGCCTTAATTTTTTGTTTAATTGAACGATATCTGATCATTCTGAATTTTAGGGATAATAATTTTCAATGATCTATACAGTCATGTTATGGATACGAGGCATTCATAACTTGACATATTTTCATTCCTCAGGTGAAACTGACGACACCCACTTGGCAGACGTTTTAAATTTGAATTTGTGTTTGGAATAAAATTTGTGTACTGCATTCCTAATTTTTTTGGGGGGCATCTTGAGCGGTTAATATCGATAATGGATGGCTCTCCTTTCTTTGCATAGGTTTTTTCTACTCGGTCTCATAGAAACTGCAAAACGAAAAAGTATACAGATTTTTTCTCCATATTTAATTAATTGCATAAATGTGACTACACGAAAGCTTTTGGCTGAAAAGCGTTCCGAGCTGTAATTGGTTTTTCAATTGCGCTCCCTTATGAAATTAGTTTAATTTTAATGGAATTTTCCGCTGCTGTTTCAACCGAGTGTTGGTTGGCAAGAGTCCTATATTTTACTGTCACTTAGGGAAATGAAGACCGCCTTGTATGACATTTGTTTTGCCGTGCACTCATCTCGTGAAAAGTAACTACCACTTGGTTTAGGTGGACTGCGCTCATTTTCGTCGGATACGGCCTTAGTACGAGAGAAAACGGGCGACATCGTGTCGCGAGGAAGAAAAAACAAAATAAAAGGCCTTCAGAAAGAAAATGAAACCAGGCGGCAGGGATCCCGGCGTAGTTCTTTAACGCGGTCGACCTTTTAAAGGGCGCTGGGGGTAAATTTGAATAAATGAAACCCGACAGGTTAATAAAAGGGCGAGAAGAGTCTTTCCAGTAGCGACAGTGAGGTGAATTTATCATGGACGCAGTGGCGAAGGGACCGTGTGAGTTACGTGCGTCGAATTTATCTTGTTTCTCGCCTCTTGATACCTGGCTTTACCTAACGTGTTGCGATAAATAATTGTGGAGAAAACAACCGTAAGGGCGGGCTTAGCGTGAGAGATGATCGAAAATTACAATGACCCTCTGTGAATGCTTCCCCCTGGTATCGTTTTATCTTCTATTCAACAGACGTTCCCATCTTTTAATGGGGTCTGGAATATGAGTCCGGGGAGGGTTTTATCGTTTAACGCTGGAAATGACCTACTTGTTTGCGGTCATCGAAAACAGTTATGAGAAGTCATTATTACCATAATCCCGCTTTTGTAGGTCATGAATGCTCGTGAGTTATTTAGTTCCAATTATTATCGGTTTCCAATTATTTTCCTTCGTCCAAGTCAAATTGGGAGATTCACAGATATCTTTCAAAAATATTGTGTATCGTCACATTTACTTCTATCTACTTGGTAACCTTTGAATCTCTTCATATCCAGTCCGGCTGATAAAATATTCTGCTTTTGCTACTAGAACTCCATAGTAATAACTTAACATCTATGCATTATCTAAAAGCTATGCTTAAGGGAAACTGAAATTGATTATTGAAAATAAGATCAACCAACGAAACTGTGCATTCCCCCAAATTTTAAAAACCTAGTGGAAATCGTAAATATTCACCTCACTCTCAACTAAACACGTATTGGCTACGAGATTAGAAAACTTTCAATGTTGCTCAAGATTGTAAAAATTGATAAAAAACCAAACAGTCATTGGTCAATCCTGAAATATTACGTGATTGAATGATGTACCGGACGATTGATTGTAAATTCACTTTTGGATGATTTGAGTGATACTACGTATCCATGTCTGATTTATCTTTTTGTGTAACACGACTGTTAGGATATGAACATCAACTATCGGAAAATTGAATAATCAATTGGGATGGGGTCTTCTCTCTAATGTTCCAACCTACATTAAACCAACAACTTCCTTCTGATTCATAAGGAATCTCCGAAAGTATTCTCAATCTCTATCTAGGGTTCTATTTATTTAAGTTTCCAAATTTTAGCTCGGTTGCTTGGCAATGGAGCTCATTGATAAAAAAATACTGAAAAATTCTGACGACGGGGGACAGTCGAGGAATCATCCAGGAAACCAGGATTCAGTTTGATTTGACTTAATCTACTAAGCTTTGGAGTGTGCATGTTTCACAGGTGATAGAGCGATTATTGAATTCAAAACATCATAAGCACATAAATCTGTTCACAAGAAATTCCGTATTTTCAAATGATCATGCTAAATATCTTGAAATTCAATAATGCTCTATCACGCTGTGAAAAAAACAAAGAAAGCGTTCATCAAGATAATTCAAATCATGAACGCAAGCCAATCTAAAATATCCACCCAAAAGAATTTTCAGTTGATCGGCTGATGGTTATTAAACCCTTCAATCCGTGTATCGGCTACAAAGCTTTAGGAGCTCACTCGAGTATCCAGTAACTACATCACTACGTCACTAGGTTACACTATCAAAACAAAAACAATTAAACCAAAATATCAATTTGCAGCGTTTCATATATCAGAATGCTTCAACCCGTGTATCGGCCAAAGCCTTTTGGAAAGTGAACTCGATATCCACATTAGACATCACTACATCACTTCGTCACTAGGTTACTGATATCAAAACAAAAACAATAATAAACCTGAACAACAGAGTGAAGAACTCAAATGACCAAGCCGTGTGGACCTAGTTGTGACCAGATACTACATCACTGATTAGTGTTTGTGACTTTTAGGGTCTTGGATATGAACGCAACTGAACCAATAAAAAGTTATATTACTTCATTATAAATTAAGTTACAAATTTAGGCCGCCTTATTTTTTGAGGTTGTAACAATAAAAAATTTTTAAAAAAAAAAATTAAGTGAGAGAGTGGCTCAACCTGGGGCTATCGCCGGACCAACATGGATTTTTCCTGAAAATTTCAGCTTTTTTGCTTCAACCGTTTGGGAGAAATCGTAAGGCGTACGGCGTACGGACAGAAAAAATTGTATTGCAGATTCAGATTCTACACCCTTTGAAACGTAAACCATGAAATTTTCAGGCTGGGATAGAATTTTTTTTCAAGAGCGAACAATGGTTTATTATTGAATAATAAACCGAAATAGGAAAATATTTGAAATGTGATCGTAAAATAACAAATATTGAAGGTGTTATTGATAGGTAGTGTTCGTTCGACGTGAAAGATGAATTAGCATTTCATCCTGTGAGTTCCGCACCTGTATTGCTGAGATACTAGCTGCCAGGTTGTGCGTCCAATAACGGTATTCCGTTCTACACGAAATTATTTGAACCGCCGGACGTTGTATTCTCGGTATGGTTCGTTGGAGAACCATTGAACGGATGCGCTATCCGTGTTGTGTGGAGGCCTGCTGATACCGGCTAGTAGTTAGCTCGGACTGTTGTGCGAGGAGCCCACTTGGACCGCAACGCTCTCACAGTCATTCGGCCAACTGTTGATCACACCCATTGAAGCTCGTTCGGGACACGAACGATCTCGTTTTTTTTTTTCGGTCGGATAACTAATTCAGGATGCTGAATGACGCCGAACTGCACTGGACGTTCAATTATGGCTGATACCAACTTGTTAGCGAAATGAGTTCGAACAAAGGATTGTGCAATTGTAGTGACGCATGATACATCCAAGCAATTGATTTTAAATGATGAAATCTCATATCGTTCTGTACAATTTGCCATTGTTGGTTGCAAATCAATCATCTCACAACTTGGCGGTGACTTTAAAATTAGATTAGTGAAGTCTTTCTTGGTATGAGATTGACAACAGAAGGTAGGCGAATAAATCATTCTCGCGGAATGAAAATCTCAATAACTATCCACCAACGCTTGACATTTGCAATATCGGTAATATTCTTGAATAATTATCGACGTTTCATTATCGGTAAAAAAAAAAACGCTGCAAATTCTTTCACTGGGGTTTATTATTCAATGATTCATGATTTGAATTTCTACTAAGCTTTGGAGTGTGCGTGTTTCACAGGTGATAGAGCGATTATTGAATTTCAGGAGATATGCATAGAGCACTTAAATCGGTTCTCAACCAAAATACCTATTTGGATTGATCAGTTGATCATATTTGTGTGCCTCCTGAAATTCAATAATCGCTCTATCACCTGTGAAACACGCACACTCCAAAGCTTAGTAGAAATTCAAATCATAAACGCAAGCCAATTGAATAATAAACCCCAGTGAAAGAATTTGGAGCGTTTTTTTATGGTTATCAGAAAACTTCAACCCGTGTATCGGCTATAAACCCTTTTAGGAGTTCACTCCAGTATCCACGTTCACTACATCACTAAGTTACTCCAATCAAAACAAAAACAATAATAAACCAAAATAACGCAAATATTGACACCATAAATCGAGCCATACATCGGGAATGGTTTGACTTACGGACATGGGGAGGGGCTCATTCGATTCCTCATGGAAAGTTCTTCAAAAAAAGACCAAATTTAGGCCGCCTTGACTTTTTTTGAGGTTTTTAGGGATTTTACAAAACTTAGACAACCCTTAAAGGGCACTTTAAATTAAGTGAGAGTGCTGGCTAAAGAATTGGGGCGTTGTCGGACCAATATTGATTTTACCTGAAAATTTCAGATTTTTTGCTCCAGTCGTTTGGGAGAAATCGTGCGTACGGCGGACGGACGGACGGAAAATTTTTTATTGCAGATTCGGATTCTACACCCTTCGAAACGTAAACCATGAAATTTTCAGGGGGGGTTAAATTTTTTTTTCAGGAGCGATTACAATGGTTTATTATTGAATAATAAATGAAAATTGTCACTCGCTTCCTGGAATTGCCAGCGAAATATATTGTTCAAAGTTAACATTTGAAACAACTTGTCTGTAATTCTCACCAACTGCGTTAAACTCTAAATTCCATAATATCTATACCTATTTCCATTCCAATACATTGTGAAACCTTGATATTTATTAATTTGTTTATTTCATTTCTTCTCAGCTTTAATAAAATCCGAACTCAATTACTTGTCTGTTGGGAACTCTCTATTCTCCATTGACCAGTTTCAAATCGACTTTCATGAGAATAGCAACCGGGAAATTTTAGTTATTTGTCCCCTCATGTCAACAACTCTGGGCGTATTCCTACGATCCTATTATTAATTCTAATTCTACTCCTTTCATCCTCGTTGGTCCTCGATCATTTCAGTTTTATCTCTTGTTTCCTCTTTTTTTTGCCATCGAGAAAAAAAGTTTTGAAGGGCTAGCAGAAAACGGATGGGTAGAGGAAGCGGTTAAAACCCAATATGGCGAACCTCCCCAACAAGGTATTTCCATTGCCCCCCGCAGGTTTTCAGGATGCGTGATATCAAAGATAAGGAAATTACTGCTGACAGGAAAATGGGGTAGGTGGGAAGCTGTACTGGTAATCTCCGCCGGGAGGCAGATTTTTACCGGCTCTTCGATGATAATTTTTATTTACTCCCTCGGGAGCTAGTGAGTTGTGTGTGTATGAAATAGACGATTAAATCCATTTTACATTTGCTCACGAGGTAACTCAGTACACCTTCAACGAAATTCTTAAATAACGCCCTTCAAATGAAGAATTATGTTTGTGTGAGTATAACTTTATTTTAAATCAAATCCCTAGATTAAAGTTAGTTTAGGAGATACAAATTCTTACAGTATGAAGGTCTTGGTTGACACTGCTCAAATGAGCTGAACAAAATAATCAAGAACACCGTCATAACAGAAACTGAGATGAAAATATGTTTTACAAAATATCGCTTGGCTGAATGGTAGTCTCACGTTTTGACAGTTACTTATGACAGCGCTATACATTTGTTTAGATGCATTCGAAATAATTCTCATCAAAAGCATAGCTATTGAATATGTGGGAGTGTGGATCGATATTAAGGTTTGTTGAGTTGAGAAAGTCCATTGTGGGAGTTGAACCGTACTGAATCCAAGTGTCAACTGGCTGCTGTGACACGGGCCGCCTCAAATTCGATGAAAGCCGAAATAATGAACGAACCAATTGAATTAATTAACTATTCATTTACATTTAAAGTGGAAGTGAGCTCGCTTCCTCTTCTAAATATGTTACATAGATGATGGGTAAATTAGAATGTATTCATGAGCTAATTTGGATCCAATAAAAAACCTCATTCATACTATCTGCTGTTCGCAATTCTATCACATTGGAGAATAAGTTTAGGGCTGTAATTTTTATTGATTGGTGATTCATACAACAACTTTCATAGCAAATTCTTCAATCCATGGGTGGATATTGTGTTGTACGAATTTCCATTTTGAACTCATAGCCATGTATTCAGTATTGGTAATGCGTTCGTATTTATGTTTTTGTTTGCATGAACGGTTAAATAAATCACATTGTTCAAACTTATCAGCGACTGAAAATATAATATATTGTATTATAGGTATGTTATTCATTTCATCGCTCGAAGTTATGATAAGGTTGTTTGTAAATGTTTCCCAATTGTGAAAATGATATGGTAGGTACAGGTTTCCAGGGAGCTCAGGATGAAATAGCAGGTTTTAGCGTTTTATAAGGGAGTCTTATACAGCAACTTTAAGCAAATAGAAAGGACTTCAGACGAGTTCTTTTGAAAGGTATTTTTTCTCTTCTATCTGGGTCACGCATAGGCGAATAAGGATTTCTCGGGCCAGATTTATAGGTTCGTGAAAAACAGGAGATACTCTTTCAAAGGACGAGGGAAATTTGTGTTAAACCGAATGGAATTGCGATTTTCCTCTGTTCCATACAGCTTTATGTCGGCCGATTCGGCGGTAATTCGATAGAATAATTTTCAAACGTTCTCGATTTAGCACGGCTTAAATCAAAACAGCTGTGTGCCTTCGGAAGTAGCAGTATGCACATGTGTACTAAGAATATCTGAACGGTTGTTTTTCGAATACTAGTTACCATGTTACCGCGATCAATCAATTACCGGCTGTAATAACCGTTATTTCAGTAACTTTTAGGTACTCACCTAATTTTCTTAGCTTACACCTAGTACTTACCTACCACGTTCTTCAGTATTTCGTACTGTGAGACACAAAGTTACGATTAAAAGAGAATGAGTTAATAATAACGATGAAACATATTTGTTGATACAAAGAAAAAAGTGCGTTAAAATGAACTTGATTTGTAAAATTTCGAATTCTGTTTGGAATTCTGAATTTGTTTGGAAAACTCTAAATTGGGCCGGGTCAATTTAAACATTCCTGCGTAGCGGTAGGGACCTGGTAGGCAATTCGTGCGGCAATGAATATTCGTCTATTGTCAAAATTGTTCAATAATAATTTTTTTTTTAAGCGTATATTTATATATATTTATTATATATTGTATATATTGAACATAACAACTAGTTACATCATACATGTATACAGTAAGTAACTATCAAGTTAGTCAGCTTTAACGTAATTACGCAATTTTTATGGTGAGAGTTCACTAACTAGCACCACACTACACTATCACATCGGTATCAGCATCCCAAGTCCAAGGGTTTGGTCCTCTTCAGGCGCCGAATAGTGCTGGGATTGTCAAGAAGCTGAATAGCTTTCAAATTAGTATGAGCGTGAAGCCGCTGTTCATATCTTCGAGCTAATTTTTTCGCAGTATCTCTTACGGTTTCCACTCTGAGATCTTTATGGAGGTCGTCATTTCTGATGTACCAGGGAGCGTTTACTGCACACTTCAGTACTTTATTTTGGAAAGTTTGAATCATTTGCATGTTAGATTTTGCTGTGCAGCCCCATAGTTGGATGCCAAAAGTCCAAATAGGCATTATCAATGTCTTATACAGAAGAAGTTTGTTGTAGACGTTGAGTTGCGAGTATCGCTCCATAATCCAATAAAGCAACATAATTATATGAAAAAATACACTTACTGGACAGGAGTAGGTTGAAAGGTTGTCTGTTCTGTCTTGTTGACCTGTTGTCTGTTCCCAGAGTACTTGCACACTTCTTATATTATTTAAAAGGCGTTTGTTTGCCACAATGGTTTTAGTGAACTTCGAAAAAACGCAAAAATCCTATCGAAAGATCATTGTGTGTGCCAAGAACATTTTAATGGTTCAGTATGAGCACATACTATACCTGCTAATATGACAAATTTTCCTTCAAAAAAATTATTTTTACATTGATTGCTTTTGCCTGGCGATTCACGAGCGGAAAATTGTATGTGTTCCACACGGGGATACAAGTTCATAAATGTTCAGTGCGAAATGTCCCTCTTCTATACAAATTGGAGATTTGATTTTTTGTCAGGGATGTCTTGCTCGTAGTAGATTTCGCCAGAGTGATATCATTCCGGAAAAGGATCGGTGATTTGGACTTTAATAACCCGAGTCCGCTGACCGCTCCGACCCAGATCTCGTTATTTCGCTCTAAAATATCTCATCTCGATCCTGCGTTCGGTTTTGTTTCGCGATTCCCACTCGCTCGGAATGAGGTCTAATGGCACCGTTGGTTTTCCTCTATTTTCATATGAATGACTCTGGAGGCCGTCGTTCCGCATAACGACCAGCCCCGTTCGACCCGATGTAGATCCGCAGAAACCATTTGCTACCTCCTAACCCCTTCAGCGAATTGCGTCGACTACATGTCGAAAACACGATCAATTCGAAGAAAACCGATTGGAAAACATCGTTCATTTCCTGAATAGTCTGTAATTGCCGGCTCTAAATTCAAGCTCGAGTGCTTTCGTCCTAATGAACAAAGAAATTAATGAGGTTATGAGGCATGGGTGAATCCATTGTTTATTGCTTGCAGCGCCGTTAACAGCCTCCACCACTTTCGATAAAGCATTGTTCGCAATCGTAAATTACCGGGGCTGATTTATCACTTACCAATAATATAGTTGCTTTTCGTATTTTTTTTTTCTATTGTAATGAAAATCAGGAATACAGAGAAATAATGAGTGTTCGTCGAACCTTAAAACATATTACTGCATCTACAGATTGGTAACTTTAACTACTATAACTTTCTTTCTCTGTAATCTTTAGGTCATATTGTTGAAATTTACCAGCCAGGTCCTAAGCAAAAGTGTCGCATTGGGTTTTCATGTAATCCAGTTTTCAATTCTATGACTTACAACTCCCTAACCCACCGGTTTTTTGTTTTCGCGAATTGTTTTGATTGTTTCATTATTCATTAGCGTTGTTGAAATTGAGGGGAAATTCTAACCGTCTAGTTTCTTATCGTCAAATTTTATCAGTAGCGGTTTGATGTATCTAGTAATTCCACTAAAGGTTCAATAGGTAGATTTCATTCCCTAGCTAAACACACAATGTTGTAATGATGAATGGTACAAATATTTTTGAAGTACTCATCTGAGTTTTCAAGTTTCTGCAGCCCCACTGTTTCCTTGAGTTGATGATAAAATTTCGTACTAGCCGACTGATTGTCAAATGTTATTAAATGTATTTACCT
This sequence comes from Creontiades dilutus, assembly GCA_031894815.1. Classification (NCBI taxonomy): domain Eukaryota; kingdom Metazoa; phylum Arthropoda; class Insecta; order Hemiptera; family Miridae; genus Creontiades; species Creontiades dilutus. The sequence goes on from JAVIWC010000391.1 coordinate 750,941, forward strand.
AACTATACCATTGCCCATATAGGAGCGACCCCGGACCGCCGGTACGAAAACCCCTTCCCCGCCATGAGGTGGCAACACCACAGCGGACCCTTTAACTCGGCCGACTATCCCTCATTAGCAGCAGTAAAGCCTCTTTCAATCTTCCCCTCTTAACGCAAGACGTTTTAGTTGTTTTTGTTGAAAAATGTTATTTTTTGTGAGATTCAAAATGTTCTCGTCGTTCTGAGGAAAACAAGTCTAAATTTCATATCAATCGGTTCAGGAACACCTTATCAAACAAATGTGTGGCCGTATTGCAAAAGTGTAATAAATTGCAAAAAACGCTGCAAATTTGATTACACATGGGTTTATTATTCTTGTGTCGAACTTTATTACACTTAAACTCATGTTTCTTTGATCCAACCCTGTCAGATGGGATGGGGCTCGAAAAAGTATGGAAATAATGTCATTTTGCACCATTTACCCCATGAAAATGGATTTCCTCGTTCTGGGTCAATCGCACAGGTTTGGGACCCATTCCAATTGCTTCAGCGTCCAAAATTACATGAAACACTATACCCCACATGGGAAAAAACCCATTTTTGTTTGAGTTTGACGAAAACCGCCATTGGGTATTTTTACATAACGTCTAGGTATGTTTTTCCAGTTCAAATTTATACTCGTTGTGTCCTTTTTTCATGTACATCACGATTCTGGTGATGGCATGATCGAATCAACTATTAGATCACATTTGAATTGCGTAAGACGTAAGTATCACACCATAATTAGGGTCCGATGCGAGCCGTCAGGCCACTACCTGGAGGCTTGGATTTGAGCGGCGTTGCCAGACCCAGAGTTCTTTAGAAAACCTCAGGGTCGCTCCTATGTGAGCAAGAGTATAGGTATGAAAGTTGATCCCAATGGATGTGCTTTCAGAGTCGGCTTACTCTATTTGGCTTTTAATTCCGCTTCTACGTTTAACAGCAAATCGTATTGGATAACTTCACATATTTCACTGATATGTCTTGGACATTCTTGCTGAAGACCTTTCACTAAATATGTTCTAAATAGCTAAATTTCTGTTTCAGGTTAGTTCCAGTCATTCTAGAAGACATCGAGCGGGCTATGCGCTATTAGGAAACAAGAAGGTACCTGTCTAACACAACTACAGGCTGCGAATTATTTCACACATACTTGTAAGAGTAAAGTTTCTCCCCTTGATGGATCCAATTGTGTTTAACATTTGCTGGAAGTCGTAAAATTTCAGGAAAACTTGCAAATTTAATCAGCTTCGCAGTGGTAACGTCAACATCGCGATTCTGTATTGATTTCATGGCGTAATACCGCTTTGAAGGAGAAAAAACGTTGAGCACCGGACGTACGCATTTATTATACGTACAAGGGATATCTAATATAGGACTAATAAACTTTCTATTCGTTTATTTCATTTTATTATTACATTTATTTTATTTTATTTTTTTTTGAGAACTAAATTACTTGTGAACATGTTGCGGAAACCTATTTCGAAGAAGAGAACGAGATTCAAATGTTTACCTTAAGGTAAATCATTTCGGGTAAAAAACGCTAATAATTCTAACATGTGGGTATATTATTTTCAGATTGCCCTATTATTCGGTTCTTGGGACTGCATATGATGATTATCATACAAATATAACATAATTAGTAACTTTCGGAAAACTTATACAATTTTCGAATGTGACAAAAACGAATTTAAAAAATAGATGAAAAAAAAAAAAACTGTTGAAGAAATGAAGTCACTCACCTACACCTGTAACAAGTATTTGAACTCAAACCAAGAACAAATACTATCCAACCTCAACTCGTTAGAGTGCATTTGTAGGACTTCACATACGATTTAAGTAACTTCATGTTGCTTTGTCAGATTTCAGATGTCCTACAGAAGTTACCATTTAAATATCACCGTTCTAGGTTGATTATCACAGAAAATAGCCATTACAGTTTTTCGGGACGCACAAGCTTATATCCCCCAAGAATTTAGGTGTATATCAGCAGGTGACTAGAATGTTAACATCTTCAATGGTGCGTTACACTGTGTATAAGCCGACGTGGAATTTGCCGAGTAAAACAACTGAATGTTGCGAAGTAAAATGAAGCGCGCATTACTTGTAATATAATTAAATCATATAAGCCTTGAAAAACCCATTTCAAATGTAACACGTAATACAAAATTCTACAGGAGTTACATCAGCTGGTACGATCCTCGCATGATAGTAGTTGATTTGTACAATGTCCGAGCTCGTTGATATTCACTTTCGCGTTGACGTTCTTTTTTCTGTAAAAGTTCTAGCCGTTAGAAAGAGAACGAACGGATGAACGTTAAGAGGTCGGGATTAGTGCATTTGATACTTTGAAGGCATGAATATCAATAAGGAACATTAAACCAACGTTATTTCGAAAGTTTTTGATGTTCGGATTTTTAAAATGTCAGCATTTATATTTCACCCTTTAGAATTGACTTAGATCGATGTCGAGAATTCAATCCCCCCTAGACCCCAAATGTCTTTGACGCAAGTTTCATCTACTTCAGTCCTGTGGTTTCTGAGAGAATCCCGAACGGCAGACGGTTTTTTTTTATAGTGAAATATGAGAAACTTTGAAGGGGAGTTCAAATTCTTTCTTTCGTGTTCGAAACTTGAAAAATGGTAGGTAGCGGCCGAGTCAAAAAATTAGTGGCAGCGGTGGGATTCGAACCCACGCCTCCGAAGAGACTGGTGCCTTAAACCAGCGCCTTAGACCGCTCGGCCACGCTACCTCTTATCCTCATGAGCGCTGCAATCATCTGATGGAATTGAAGTACTTTAAAAATAGAAATAATAGAAATTAAATTGACAACATTAAAAATAAATTACGTCACTAGATAGAACGTTAATAACAATATTTTGGGGGAGGGGGGTTGCGTCATGAAGCTTAGGGGTGGTGGGCACCCCTGGATTAACCTAATTCTTTTAGAAAACGTTGTGGTTGAAGGGGTGGGTATTTTCTTGAATGTGCACGAAAGTTTCAGAACTCATTTACATTTGAGCCATCCAGACTTTTTTTACATTAAGATTGAGGATTGAAGATTCATTTTAATGCCAAGAAACCGTACGTTAGTACTTTTTTTTCGGTGGCAGGTGAGGAAATCTTTGAGATCCTTAGGTGGAAATCGGATCTCCTAAGATACCCAAAAGGGACCGCACTTTGGGTTATGTGGGATTCAAACCCACTAAAACCTCACCTTCCATTTCCCACGACGAAACTCAGCCTGGAACTGTTTGACACATTACTTCAGGGTACGTTATTACTTTACTTCTGAGGAATTGGTGCTCCCCGGAGGAGTTGAAATGTCGTAAATAATGATATAAAAACTGAGCAGTAGCTAGTAAGTGTGAAATATTCCCGACATTCCGGCTTTAGCCAATTTTTCCACACCCCTCATTGTGAAACACAGTAAAATTTCAACATTTACTCACACCTAATGGTGGTTTAAGTGTGTCATCAGTCAGTTGGCTCATAGTTTTCATGCATGAAGCAGTATAAGAGGGGAGTGATTAGTGTAATTTTGATGTAAATATATAAATAGACTAACGTACCGACTCTCTGGGCAAGGTTGGAAATATCGAATTTTCACTTTATTGAGGAATTAAGACAATTTTATTTTTCGTATCAGGTACTTTGAAAATGTCGAAAAACCTTTAAAAGTCCCAACTAGAGGTCATTCTGCTGGATATTTATTAAATTTGGCTTGCTATGTAGGCGTATTTACCCGTGGTTTTTCTTTATTTTTGGGAGTGTACACACTTTGCATTGCTCGTTTGATTTTTGTACATAAAATATCACGATTAGTTCGTCCTAATCTAGATAGTGCTACATTAGTGTTATTATGGTGCAAAGAAAATGTGTTTTCCTCGTCTTTCTTAGATGACAATCCAAATTTTGACATTTCCATGAAAATTCAAATACCAAATTTTCAAAATCCCAGGGGGTCACTGTTGAGAAATTTCCGAAATTTTTAATTCATAATAAAGGGGCAAAATTTTGGTTTTTGATGAAATTTCAAATTTTTGCATACATACATACATACATTTGCATACATCTTCAGGGCAGCTAATGGAAGTGTACAGCCCATCTTCGCTGCGTTATATTCGCTAACTAGATCATAAATTATGCAGATACCTCTGATACCTGTGATAGATGAATATTTTGGGCAAAATGTGTCTGACTGACTGGTATCATTGAATGAAACCAAGCATAAAACATTATACATAAATTTTCAAAAGATGATGCTCAACTACCTTGTTAACGGTATTCTATTCATCCAGTATTGAAACGCCCTATCCTACTTTAGATATTCAAGTCGACGCAGTAAGTAGGTACATAGCAGTTTACAAATAAGAAGCTTAAACTCTTTCATAACCACTGGGACCTATTTATTCGAGGCAGTCTATTATCGGCCTTCACATCGCCAACTCCCAAACCACCGTTTCCCGGTGTGGTACTTCTTCTGAACCCACCTAATGGCCGCATAATTTTTGCTTGAACAACCGTCTTCACCGCACCTTTTTTGGCATTAGACCAAAAAAATCGGTAATTGACTGAGCTATAGGCATTTTTCAGAGGCGATAATCCAGGTTGAGTGGGCTGTTTTCCCCGAGTTCGGTGATACTTTAGTGAAGTACTTGCTCATCGTTGGATTTGACCTGGTTCTGAAAGCTTGGGATAATTCCTTACTTTATTATAAGAGACGCTAGGAGGTTTTTGTGGATAGTCTAGCTCTTGGACCGAATAGGCATTCACCAATCCACTGAAGAAAAGTTTTCAATATCTTGAAACTTCCATTTATTAGTAGCTACATGAGCCAGAAACAGGTTTATAACAACTGGTGCTAACAAGATAGTACTTGTAGAAAAAACATATACATGTGGATGACGTCTGCCAAGTTTCGTCTGCCAACTTAGTGTAACTTGGTTATATGAAATTAGTCGAAGGCAAAATGACGAGACATACTATTGGTTGTGATCAGTATTAATCAATAATTAGTTTACAGCCTGGCTAGTAAAATCCTCCGTTTGACATGAAACCTATAAGGTTCGTTTTAGAAGTTATACAATTTTCTAAAACTTCATTACACTTCAACTGGGAAAAACCGAGGTTTTCAAAGAGAACGGTTTAAAAATTGGTTCATATGTTAGCACAAGTAGGATTTCGTGGGTGAATCGGCATTTATTGAAACTAGAACTAAATAGGTAGCTCGTTGTTCAAGCAACTAAATTGCGACGGCCAAGTCTCTAAAAAACAAATCGTCTTCTATTTTAATCGTCTATCGTAACTTCTATTCTAATCGTCTTCTATCCAAATCATCAAATTAAAAAACATTTGGTTTGGAATTCAGGTAATTGGAAGAATTATGTGGAACGAGAATGTACGATATAAATTTAAAACTCGATGAAAAGCGTTCGAACCAAACAAGAAATGTGCGATGTACTAAGTCGAACAATATTTGTACGTAAAATAGATTTATGAGGTAAGGAAAAATATTGTTCAATACTAGGAAACTTTATTAAACGCGATGGACATCACTTACCATTCTCGTGGCAAATCATTCTCAATTCTTCGGGGATTTCTAACAACTTATCTGGCGCAGCAAATTTAGCGTCCGTCACACGAACTTTTAGAAAAGGTCCCGAAAACTTGGCCACTGGATTGTCGTGTTTCAATGGGTAAACTTCCCTCATGTTATGGACTTCAAAGAAATTGTCTCTTTGTGATTGAGAGTTATAACATGTACTATTGTCTTCGATTGCTTCTTGAGATTCCTTTGTAGCTGTAACTGTTCTGTTATTTTCGATTGTACTTGTGTCTGTCGAGGATCTTAAGGAATCAGATGATGCATTCGTTTGACACGATTCTGCTTCCTGCATTTGGTTTTCTGCTCGTAGATCTTTTTTTGGTCGAAGCTCATCCCAATTCAGTGTTATTACTTTCCGGCCATCTCCTCCGCCCTTCATCGAATCCTCCAACGACATTATCTTCACTTCTTCTACAACCATTCCCTTCTTCTTCTGGATTTCTTCTGATTTTCGAATCAAGTTATCAACTTCTTCAAGTTCGTCCAATACTCCCAAGTGGTGATCTTTTGAGCTCAACTCATAGGCATTGTAAAAGTCTTGTCGCGCATCGTATAATTTTCCCAGTTTTCTCCGAATTCTCCCTCGTCGTACGTACACCTTGACATAATCTGACTCCAGTTCTAACGCGGTATTGCAATCATTTTCTGCTGCTTTGAAATTCGCTAGTTTCATATGACAAATCGCTCTATTTGCGTAATATACCGCTTCATTAGGATTTAGCTTGATTGCAGTTGTAAATTTTTCAATAGCTTTTAAAAAGTCACCTTCTTCTACCAGTTTATTCCCTTGTTCTTTCATTTTAACTGCGTATTCAGTTTTTTGGAGTTTTTGAGCATCATCTTCTGTTTCATTTTTCAGTAAATCTTTCTCAATGTACTCAAGCATGGCTTCAAATTCTTCCGACACAACATTATTATCAGGGTCCATTTTTAAAACTACTTCAAGATCGTCACACGATCCTTTGCAATTACCCAACTGTTTCCTGGCACAGGCTCGTCTTAGATAAGCTTTTTTGTAATTTGGATTCAAACTTATCGCTTGCGAACAATCTCGTTCAGCTTCAGCAGGACTGTTTCTTTTGAGGTACGCCAAAGCTCGATTTGCGTAGTATCTTGCGACATTATTTTTTCTGGATATTGCCGATGAATAGAACGAAATAGCTCTAGACCACTCACCTTTCTGAATACATTTGTTACCCTGGTTCGCTGAAACTTCTGCGGGATCTTTACCACTTTCATCATCGGAGCTCATCTCTTGACAAATATCTTCAAATGTGTACGGTTCTTCTTTGTTCACGCCCTTCAGTTCTTCTCTCCACGAGGTCACATCCTGGTGAAAAAACATCAACTCCTCGTTGTTTAATTTAATCTTTTGGCGAAAAGTAGGCATCAAATCGTCAGTCATCTTCACTTTTGATGTATTATTAACTTAATTAATAAGACTTGCTAAACCTCAGTCCTCGAACACGTCGAAACCACAACTGGCTTCCTGTTTCAGTCTTGCCAAGAGTTTGATCGATAGATTCTCTAGCAACGATTCCCAACGACACGCTTTTTTGTTATTGTAGTCAGTTCTTTGAAAAATGTGTACAGATTTCAATGTCTTTTAAAATTCTTTACTGTACATTTAATGTTACGATATTATTGGAAACCGGAAATCCCGGTAGAATTTTGTTTTCAGGTGAGCTTTTTGGTACATGTACCTTTTGTAGGTAAAATTCACGTGAGTGGACTTTGCTTCATTCAATTTGAGACGCCATTTCTGAGTCCATTCATTTTGCAGTAAATAGATATGATTAGTTAGCCCTTCCCGATTCTTGAATACTTCACCTTGATAGATGAATCAGACGGTTTCAAACGTCTCTGTCATCCTCTGCGCGTGGCGGAGCATTATACCGCATTCAATCCTTTACCATTCCATCACCTTACCTCCTTATGTTACAAAGCCTAGCCGAAAAATGGTAGTACTTTCTGGAGATGGTATGGGATCGGTTTTTCGAAATTCTCTACAGCCTCTGTAAAACCTCTTTAGCTGTGGACGGAGTAATGTGAAGATTTACTACGACTGCAATACGAGGAAGATATATGCTCGTGCTAATTGGGTTACTTAAGCAGCCAAACCTCGCTCTCTCCCTTTATTGATAAATGAGATTAGGGGCAAGGCAAAGGGTAGTCCTGTTTTAAATTGGTACTTATATGTTGTTTAGGGGTTCATGCATGTCTAAGGGTGAAGTTAAGTTCGAAGGGAAGATGGAACGCACTTGGGACTAAATTAAATTGAATTGTATCTGTGCTCTTAGGTGGAAGGGTTGGTCGACTCTCCTTGAGGAAACCCGAGTAAAACTATTAGAGAGGAAAGCGGCCACCTTCGGAGGAAGCCGAGACCTTTTCCACTTAAAGACGTTGAGGCCTCTGTAATTGGTTGAAAGGACCAATAGGATTACGCCTTCCATTCAATCCCTCTTCCCTCCGCTCATTCCCGCAGACCACCATATTAATCTCCCTTTGAGCTGGCGTTCCTACGTGAACTAATCATCGTTCATGGTGAAACACCTTGCGCTTTATTAAGCAGATCATTAGACCGTAAGTCTCGCTGAATCAGGGGCTAAAAGTGTGGTCGAGCGAACAGAGTTGAAGCGATGCCTAATCGGATCTCTGTTGAACTTGAAGGATTTCCGTTCCATTGGAACACACTTACTGACTCCAACTTCTGCGCACAATCAGCTATTATTCTCCAATAACGTTTCGATACAAACTTTCGAACTTTCCCTTTGAAGTAATACTTTGGAAACCACCTGATTCATGTAGCATTTATATATTTATAATGTACAATATTTATTCATTTCAAACACTTGGAATGATGGTCTCCAAACTACAGAGTTGAAACAAGCATATTAGTTACTTTGTTTGTTTAGACCCGTTCAAAATCGAACCCAATTCTTTCTTGGACTGGTAGGGAGGGATGAAAACCGTTGGATTGTATGTACGTACTCCTGGCAGTCCACATTTCTTTCGAAACAATTCGGAACTGATGACCTCAGCACTCGTAGAAAGTTCCAGATACCCCATTTTTAAGATAGTCCTAAATCTCTAACTTCTCTCTAGTGAATCTTCTTTAGAGTCTCTTTCTAGAATCCCTTTCAACACTAACCCGGCGATTTATTCTATTAAAGTTGGTAAAATTGAAAGTCTAATAATTTCGAAAATAAATTCTTTATGAAGTCTTTATAGAATCTAATACCAGCAAGAACCAACTTTGACAGGTTACTGGGTGTCGAAATGATAATATAAAAAATTCAAAATTCAAAAAACGTCTCCAAGTGGCATAAATAGAAATGTGGTTTATTATTCACATATGATTTTTCTCTTACCTAATATCCATAACATGACTGTATAGATCATTGAAAATTATTATTGACTAAAGAACTTCGTTCAATTGTGCGAAGTTAATATTGAATTAGGTTAAATTTATTGTTATGCAGGAGCATAACTTGAGAAAATAAAGGTGGGCATGTTCAACTATTGAACAAACTATAAAATATACCTAATAATAAAAATTGACATTGACGCTGAATGGGTAGATGACTGAAGTCATAAATAATTATGGTCAAGAACTCCAGAGTTATGCTTGTTATTTCACGTTTGCGCATGCGCAGAGGCTACTATTGATCCGGGGGTCATGAAACTCATAGGGGACCATCTACACATCAAACCGAACAATCCCTGAAAATGTCATTAAAATTGGTCAAGAACTCCCGTAGTTATGCGCGTAACAAGGATTTCACGTTTGCGGATGCACAGAGACTACTATTGATCCGGGGGTCATGAAACTTATAGGGGACCATCTGCACATCAAACCGAACAATCCCTGAAAATTTCATCAAAATCTATTTCGTGTAGTTTTGCGTAACAAGGATTTGCTGACAGACAGACAGACACACAGACTTTAACGGAACCAAAATTGTTCAGAAAGGCCTAAAACGCAAAATGCGGTGGCAATTTACAATGCAATTAAAGTTACAATAAAATGATTCACATTAATAGTGAAAACAATGCTTCCGCTACCTTGGTAACTCGGAAGAAAAAGCACCTTTGAAGAGCATTAAATGTTTTTCAGCAAATTTTCTATACAACAAATTTTGTTGTATAGAAATCTACTTACAGATATTTAGAAATCCATATCGGGGGACATGGTAATTTTGGAATTTTATAAGAATAGCAACACAGTAAATAGATTGATAACTATAACGATGAAAAATCTCAATTTTCCACCACTGTTGGGAAAATCACAGGGTGGTGGCGCAAAAAATTGTTTACTGGTCTTGAGCAAGGCCAAAAGTTCTGAAAAAGATGTGTAGCTGTAGGAACTAGTTCGTGACAATTCCAGACTGGCTCTCTAAACAGTGAACTAAAAAGCCCGAGCTCGTTCTGTGGCAGTGCATATCCAAGAAGGGGTGTAGTCGGTTCAGGACCGTTCCAGACTAATATGTAATATCACAGTCTAAAATGTTCTCTTTGCATCATATTACGTTTACAGTGTAAAATTGTATCGATTTCTCTAGATCAACAGGTCCGATTCCGTTCGAACTCGGAAGGTAGTTTAGTATGGGTCTAAGTAGGTAAGGAATAATATACAACATAACCCCTAAGAATGTAGTAGCGATTGGTTGTGTGCCTGACAGTTGTTTCTAGCGTTTCTTTTTAAAGGCTAATCGGTCCGGTTCTGTTGAATTCATATCACAAAACCTTTTCTGTAAACCTCAAAATCCTCAGCTTTTCGACACCCTGTCCAATGATCTACAATGAGCCAAAGAAAACAAATCTTCAGGTTTTTACTATCTCAGTCTGCCCACTATGCAATCTCCATAAGACTCACAAGGCTATTACGGAGTTCAGGAAATGCGGGTCCCCCCTCTTTAATACCTCTAGTTCCCTTTAGCAACTCGTTAAAAAGGATGTCGGGGGACATGCGAGGGTCTAGACGTGATTTACCGGCTCAGGCTGTGACCGCCGATGCTGGGCCCGGGGTTGAAAGAGCGAAGCGTGCCCGATTAGCTCAGATACGGTCCTCTGGCGGATTTAGGACCTTGTAAAGTTCAACCGTTGGAAACATTTACGAGTAGTAAAACTGGCGCCTAAGACCGGAATTTCAAGACTCCAGAGCGGAGAAAAATTATTGTGGAGCACTGATCCGACTTTCATTTTCCAACTGGGCTGTTATTTTTTTCCAATCAACTGGTAGGTACTTGAATCTTGTGAGCGGATAGAGCTCACAATCTAGCTCTACCTGATCATTATAGTACGTGATAAACTCCATCTCGATTTGATCATTTCGCAACTAACTTCGTGAGTTCCGTATCACAATAACCATGTAGGAGTATGTAACCTCTTATTACTTAGAACCCAAAGCACCTTTACCTTCGCATACATTCTGCTTTATTATTTTAAACATTGAACCTTTATAATCGCCCAAAAAAGGTTAACCCTTCTCAAAATTTGTTAGTTTACGTTTCAAGATGGGTGCGATCCAAAAACAGCTTTTCTCCAAAACTACTAACCGTAATTAATTAAACTTGAATCAAAATTTTCAAGCAGAGTGTAGTTGGGTCTGAGTTCTTTGTATCACTTTCCATAAATTCCAACGTTTTAAATCAAGGGGCTGGAAATTTAAATACCTAAGAAAACGCTGCAAATTCTTTCACTGGGGTTTATTATTCAATTGGCTTGCGTTCATGATTTGAATTTATACTAAGCTTTGGAGTGTGCATGTTTCACAGGTGATAGAGCGATTATTGAATTTCAGGAGGCACACAATATGATCAACTGATCAATCCAAATAGGTATTTTGGTTGAGAACAGATTTACGTGCTCTATGCATATCTCCTGAAATTCAATAATCGTCTATCCCCTGTGAAACATGCACACTCCAAAGCTTAGTATAAATTCAAATCATGAATGCGAAATAACGCAAATGCTGGAACCATAAATCGCGCCATACATCGGGAATGGTTTGAGCTACGGACCTGGAGAAGGGCTCATTCGATTCATCGTGGAAACTTCTTCAAAAATAGTCCAAATTTAGGCCGCCTTGACTGTTTTTGAGGTTTTTAGGGATTTTCCAACACTTTGACAACCCTTAAAGGGCACTTTAAATTAAGTGAGAGAGCTGGCACAAGAATTGGGGCGTCGCCGGACCAACATGGATTTTTCCTGAAAATTTCAGCTTTTTTGCTTCAGCCGTTTGGGAGAAATCGTGCGTACGGCGTACGGCGGACGGACGGAAAATTTTTTGTTGCAGATTCGGATTCTACACCCTTTGAAACTAAACCATGAAATTTTCAGGGGGGTTAGAATTTTTTTTTTTTTTTTTTTTTTTTTTTTTCAAGAGCGGTTACAATGGTTTATTATTGAATAATAAACCAAAATCTAGTTAAGTAGTTCGATTCTAGTTGAGCTGGATTTCCAATTCTGATCCAAAGATATCCGTAGTAGATTTTTAGTCCGTTATCAACGTCGGGATGTACGATTTACAGAATATTCCCGTCTAACCAGCTGAATTAGTGAGCTTTAAAGGCTTAATTTGAAGAAACAGAAGGATTTTCCTCTCTACCTTATTTTTAGATATCAACGATTTCTCTTGGATGAGCTTCAATTATAAAGGTAGAACCAATTAAGGAGCAAACAGAATCTCTCGAGGCGAAGTTATTGGACTTAATTGCAGGAACTAATTTAATGGCTTAAGTAAAATTGTTGTCTAGCTTATCGAAGAAAAGATATTTAATGATTGTTGAGTGATGAAGTTATTTTTTGATGATTGGGCTATCATGATTGAGTGACCGTCTAACTTCCTCGATTGATCGAACATACACTTTCGATTTGTAGAAAAAGATAACATAAGGTTTAGATGTTTGAATGGGCGATTACTGAATAATTCTAAGCGAAGGTTAACATTGTGATAATGTCATATTATGATTATTTTGATAGATTCTTAAGTTACCAAACAGTCAAAACAGCCACACTTTTCAAACTGATGTAACCGCACTATAACCAGATCTGTTAATTGAATCATTGTTCTCTCCCTGATTCACCGATGTAATAGTAATTTAACTGAGTGTAGTACAAAGATGTCTCCTGCAGATCCGCAGTGAGCGCTTTATATATTCAATCGCAAAAGCATGTTTGATTGAAGTTTTTTAAAATTGGTTTTCTAGCTTGATTGAAGTGCTGTCTCATTATGTAAGTCAACCGTCAATACCCAATCGCGAAAGCATGCATCATGTTCAATCAACAGCTTCGTAGTTGTATCACCACGTTAAGTTTTTATTCAAATGAATTTTGGTTTATTATTCAATAATAAACCATTGTAATCGCTCTTGAAAAAAAAAAAAATTCTACCCCCTGAAAATTTCATGGTTTACGTTTCAAAGGGTGTAGAATCCAAATCTGCAATAAAATTTTTCCGTCCGTCCGCCGTACGCACGATTTCTCCCAAACGGCTGGAGCAAAAAATCTGAAATTTTCAGGAAAAATCCATGTTGGTCCGACAACGCCCCAATTCTTTAGCCAACTCTCTCACTTAATTTAAAGTGACCTTTAAGGGTTGTCAAAGTTTTGTAAAATCCCTAAAACCCTCAAAAAAAGTCTAGGCGGTCTAAATTTGGTCTTTTTTGAAGAACTTTCCATGGGGATTCGAATGAGCCCCTCCCCAGGTCCGTAGCTCAAACCATTCCCGATTTATGGTGCCAACATATGCATCCAACATTCAGCGTTTTTTTGCGATCAAAACAAACACAAGAGGTTTTTTTTCGTTTTGATCGCAGTTGCCTAGTGACGTAGTGAATGTGGATACTGGAGTGAACTCCTAAAAGGGTTTTTAGCCGATACACGGGTTGAAGCATTATGATATGCATGCTCCGTCTAACGAAATTTAAAATTTTCAAATAGAATATTTTTCCATTGTAATCGTACTTGAAAAAACGATGCAATTCTTTCACTGGGGTTTATTATTCAATTCCTTTATTTGGCTTGCATTCATATTTGAATTTCTACTAAGCTTTGGAGTGTGTGTGTTTCACAGGTGTTAGAGCGTTTATTTAATTTAAGGAGATATGCATTGGGCATATTTTGGTTGAGAACAGATTCAAGTGCTCTATGCATATCTTCTGAAATTCAATAATCGCTCTATCACCTGTGAAACACGCACACTCCAAAGCTTAGTAGAAATTCAAATCATGAATGCAAGCCAAATGAATGAAATTGAATAATAAACCCTAGTGAATTTCATTAGCAAGGGAACATCTATACCATTTTATGTTATATATTACCATAAGGAAGCAGCCGAATTTGTATCTAATTATAAGGTGAGCCTAATTGTAACAGTTACATACTCCCCAGTTACAGATTACTATTATTTGGTACTTAAGGATCCGGTTAGGATGGTCATCAATATGAATTCGATAACAAACCGTCTAGAACATGCTTAATTTTATCGGTTTTCTAAAATTCGACCTAATCCTCAGCTCTGCTCATTCGGGTCTGGCTCAATCGTTGTAGAAGCACCAGTAGAACGAATCTAATGGAATTGTGAAAATACTAGTTGGTTGTAAATAATTTGCAACAAAGACTCCTAATCAATGATGATAACTTGATAGGAATGAGATATATTGACTCGTACTGTATGATGTATATGAAATTGGCAGTAAATGACCATATTTGTTTGGGTTCTGGGCTCAGTGTTGGACGGTCAAAGCAAGCGCCATGCTAAACTAACAACGCTTGTAAGTGGCACAGTTGGTTAATATCTTGAGCTTGCTCTGTATGTGTAAGGATATTCAGTTTTATTGTACCTCGTAACACAAAACGGAGATTCAACAATATTTAGAGACACCCAATTTTCGCTGATTTCAAGATTTGCTAGTCCGAAGAGCCAATATGCAAAGTCATATAAAACTCATTAGAAGACTTAATGTAGTCGCTAACAAGCGGGGGAAGAGAGTGAACGACCCCTCTCACCAAGTAGATAATGATAGGAATGTTTATGACGATGGACTTTCAAATCAACCCCCTTTGCATTCACCTTGCGTTCATTTACGTTTCAGAACGTAGAGGAAGGGAGCGAAGACTGCGTCGTTATTCCCAGGACAAAAGCTTAATGACCAAAACAAATTACTAGCGATAAATAGAGGGTGAAATGTTACAGGAGGGTCAGGGTGGGGATGTGCTTTTCCCTTCCTCTCGAAAAAGAGTTCCCGGAAGGGGGAGGATATCTGCATAATCCCTCTGCGGGCCAATGATTCACGTTATCAGATCGTCAAGTTAGATGTCAATATACGGCGGCAACAAACTCCATCGGCTTTATCTTTCCGTCAAATCTCCGCAGGGTACTTGAATAGGGAATTATTCGAGAGAGGAGGAAATCGGACCATTTAAGATCTTCAATTAAACATATTTGATTAATGGGAAATATATGGGTACGAAAATTAAGTCAATATGGCTTTCTAACTTATTGTAACATTAGTGTACGAGTAAGTTCAAAAAGTTGGTAAAACACAAAATACGGCTATCATTCATACAAACCGCACACTATCAACGAAACCCGCCTTCGATATCCAAGGTTCATAGGGAACGGACGGATACCTAACTGGCGCAATCCCTTTTCAGTTCGTCAAAATCGGCTCACCATCAGGGTTCACGAATCACTCAACCAATTTTAGTGAAATTCTTAGGAGACCATTCTGGAACCGTACGAGTCAAGTATAACTCCACACTGGTGCGTTGATATAGGACAGCGATAGTTTGATGAGTACCTTCCTTACCCACACCATTCAAATCAAAAGTACCGTATTCAGGGTCCTATGACTAGGGATGGGTATCACGATATTTCAAAACATCAACCATGTTTTAGTGTATCGATCTTATCCAATATTTGGGCCCTCCAGTAATATTCTGGAATTCCGATCTTCGAAGAATCAAGTAGAATTCGTTTCATTATTTTTCAAGTTGCTTAAGTATTAGAATCGGTAATGTAAAAGAATAGTGGCTTTGTTGATCTAAGAAGACGAAGGGATAGTTTGATATAGTACCCCTACCCACAGGTTCAGAAAATCAATTATCTTCTGTTCTGTACCGTTTTTGCAGTTCAATTTTGAAAAATTGATGTTGAAACGATACTGATATTTATACATATCGATGACACTTGACCGATCTTTGGAGTACGGATACTTGTTCAAGATACCCATCCCTACTACTGACACGAGCAGGAGAATCGTGAGTTTTGGGGAGGGGGGGGGGGGCTAGGGGCACAAGTCAGCCGTGCTCCGAATGGATATATACGGACGGAATTTGGACGTACAACACAGCGTTTGAAACGATCCGAGTCCAAAGAATGAATCAATGAGAACGCTTGAAATAAAGAGCTCGAAATTTCAGGGAGCACACCTAGTTGTCTGCTTACCCATTGTGTGGGCCTAATCATTAAAACACTCTTATCCTATTATCAGTTGATTGTCCACAACCCTTGTGACTGACCTGTGTTAGCTGTAAATACGCAATGAATATACGAAATGCTATAAAACGTGAGTTCGCTAAATAGTTGCTTGAGCTTAGAATGACTATTCGCGATGCACGGTGCCTAATGCCACTATTGACAGGACTGCAACAATCCTCCAACGCAAGCAGAAATTATTCCACGATTACCCAGTTCAATCCTCATTTCTACGAAAAGGTAGATTGAATCTGTGGATGTGAGTTAAGCAATAAACTTTTTTGCTTCCCTTGTCTTCCTTGCGGCAATAGTAAATAGTACAAATGAAGCTTGAGTTGAAGATGGAATGCACCCCTGGGGTTTCACGGCAGGAGCCGCTACTGACCCTGTTGAATTACCGTTAGGATAAAACAATTAAGAAATACGAAATTTATAATTATAATAGGATTTATCGAATTCATCCTGCGGTATTGTTGGTCTGCGAAATTATATAAACTGAAGTGGCTCTAAGCTGAGGCCGAAAACGAAGCTTTAGGAGCAATACGGGAGCATAACTGGTACAGCAGTTGCGGGCGGGCAGCGGTCGCTAGCTGTCGAGGCAAATCCGCTCTCGACCCCCGTGAACCCCCGCAGGCTTCCACAACAAAACCTGAGGAACCAACCTAATTGAAAACAAGGATTACCATACTTCCTTCCCAACGAAAGGTTTAATTTAGTGGTAACAGGGGTATAAGGAAAGGGAAACTATAAGGCCCCTAACAAGTGGAGAAGGTTGCCTCGATTAGCATATTGTAACGACCCCTTCAAAGGCTTCATTCTTAATTAGAAAGTATAATTTGAGAAGATAATCATATGATCGAGATACATTCACCTAGTTGTAGATCATCCAATTTAAATTTTTCAGAAAAATATTACTCTGAAAAGTTGATTTATGGACGTTGACAATTCAAAATACGCTTAAAAGAACATGAATTTCATTGAAATTTGTTAAGAATCTAAACCAATGTAAAAATACTGATAATCCAAACCTTTGTTTGACTAGCAGAATATCACTCAGGACCAGAGTTGTTCGGAAAGTAATTCGATTACCCATTACAAATTCCAATTAATTTTGAAGACAGGTAATCGCGATAACCATTCCAATTACTGTAATGGTATTCAAAAAACTATTCCTTTTTCCGACTACAAGTAATGGTAATCGAAAAAACGATTACCACTATTAGTAATCGGAAATAGTAATCGTTTGTCGATTACCATTACAGTAATCGGAATGGAGTACTGGTAATTCGATTACTTTTTTTAATCCGATTACTGCATTGGTAGAATGCGAATTTGATGCCACAATGATAGATGACACAATGTTATCTATTTAATATCGTATAATACAGATGTCATCTATTTAACACTTGCTATTCGCTATACTTGCTATGCATTATACATCGATTGTAAAAGTGTAAAAGTCCGTAAGTTGTAATTTTTCTTTGAACCTTGCGTCTTAAACGCATCAAACCTGTAAGAATACATCCCCCATGGAATGTATCCGGTCTGGAAAATCGTTATTTTCTGTAAAAAGTGTTTTCCTTTTTAAATCGACTTGTTTTTTTGTAAGGAATTAATTAAACTCGGAATTAATTAAAAGTAATCGGAATGACGATTACTTTTTCCGATTACAAGTAATCGTAATCGTTTTTTCGATTACCATTATTTGCAATCGGAAATTTAATAGTTTTTTCGATTGCCATTACTTGTAATCGGAAAAACAGTAATTCGGAACAGTAGTCGGAATTACAGTAATTGTAATGGTAATTGCGATTACTTCTGGAGTAATTTCAACCCCAAAACTTCGGATTTTCAATCTCCTTTTTACTGAAATCGTTACTAGCCAAATATACGTCATTACAATGAAAGTAATCGGAAAATTATTCATTCCTCAAAGTAATTATTACATCTCAACTCTGCTTAGAACGAGTTGTTTTGCCACTAGATACATAATTAATTATTTCTTCGTGCACAAGGCAGGTTTCGACTGTTGAAATTGCTCATTTCTGATCTAAAAGCAGGTATTAGAGTCCTTGAAAACTTCCCATTGTGAATTTTTAGTTCAAATCTTGAATCGGATAAACGAAAAATAAGAGGGGTTAAAAGAAAATGGAATTACGTTAAAGGTGGATGGAACTGAGGAGGTTTGTATACGGTATTTATAGCGATGAGCATGTTCCCACTTTATGACCTCATTAAATGTTCATTCCACTAGTAGGTGCTTTACCCAGTTCTAATCATCCCCTGCACCTTCATGTAGATGTTTTTTAAAAGCTCTCGTGGAGATCTTCTTGCTAATGGATTCAAATAAAGCGAGAACATTAGTAGATGATGGTCTAGATAATACATCATAAACTGAGTATGAATAGCTTCTGTTAGATCATCAAAAAGGTGATCTGAAAGCAATAAATAATTGAAACCATCAATTAGGCTTACTTAATGCCAAGTAAAGCCTTGTACCAGATAGTAGTGCTCTGCTCTGATTCTTTTCATTTTGAAGGAAATTTTTAACAATTCCAACAACAACAAAGGGAAAAGAGCAAGAAGTGAAAATACCTCAAGAATTAAGAACACTCATCACTGCTTATAACAATCTAATGACCAACAGTTGTTACTAATCTGAATCAACTATCATCTCCCCATACACATTACTTATGTCTGGCATGGCGGCGGTCAAGACGTTGAAATTTGAAGAAGATCATAAATTTTCTCATTCTAATAAGACTCATTTAAAAATTTCAAAAAAGTATCGATTCTTAAAAACGCTGCGAATTCTTTCACTGGGGTTTACTATTCAATGATTCATGATTTGAATTTCTACTAAGCTTTGGAATGTGCGTGTTTCACAGGTGATAGAGCGATTATTGAATTTCAGGAGATATGCATAGAGCACGTAAATCTGTTCTCAACCAAAATACCTATTAACACTTTAAATGAAGTGAGAGTGCTGGCTAAAGAATTGGGGTCGACCAATATTGATTTTTCCTGAAAATTTCATATATTTTGCTCCAGCCGTTTGGGAAAAATCGTGCGTGCGGCGGACGGACGGAAAAATTTTATTGCAGTTTCGGATTCTACACCCTTTGAAACGTAAACAATGAAATTTTCAGGGGAGATTACAATTTTTTTTTCAAGAGCGATTACAATGGTTTATTATTGAATGATAAACCGGTTCGATAATTTTCGATTCTTCTCAAAAAGGTCGATTTGATTTAAATCGATTCTTTTTCAAGAATCTTGCATCCCTACTTTGCTCACTCCTAATCATTCAGTAACCTTCATGTAGATCGTTTTTAAAAGGTCTGTTGACGATATTTCTGTTCATGGATTCAAATGAAACAAGTAGAATTGGTACGAGATCGTCTCGAAAATAAAATATAAACTATCAACTTTGGTAGTTCACATTTTTTAAATCCATGATTTTAAAATTTTGGATAATGGTTTTCGACTGGATCGTTCCTTCTTTATAATGGATCTTGCTTCATTTGGATATGAAAAGCTTCCCTTTGTAGTGATCAAAAAGGCGGTCTGGTACCAATAAAAATTAAAAGCGTAATTTTGTTCGTAAAATTTACTTAATGTCGAGGGAAGCCTTGTGCCATTTTGTCCTTTTCCGAAATTCGATATTCATTTATATTATTGGATAAGAATTACAATGGGCTGGTGCTTACCTGTAATTCTCAATAAATCCCATTATAACGCATTAACGTGCACTTGGTTGGTGAGAAGACAAAGACAGCTCGGAGTTGATCAGTGATCATGGAAAAATCGATACGCAATAGCGAAACCACAAACACAGCTGTAATAATTTGCACAGTTTTATTAACCGAGATGTGCCTGCGGGGAGCAGCTTCAAATAAATAACCGAAAAACTCGTGCGATACCGGCAAGCGCTTCTCCGCCCTTCTCGAAAATATATGAATCACCAGCACCCTTGCAACCACTTCATACCAAGGTGTGGGGAACACGGTGAGCTACATTTGCAATTCTTATACGAGGGAGGCGGTTTTCGAGGTGGAGTGCCGTCGAGGCGTAGGTGTAAGCAAGTGAGGTTCCCGAGGTTTTTATGCAAGATTGAAGCCTCACTCGTGATTCAGGATCAACGCCATACAGGATTTCAAATATGTTCCACCCCGGGTTTTTCAATCTCCTTCTTAGTTGAGTAAAGTGATGCTTATGAAAAGGGAACGCTTCTCATAATATCTAGGTGATAAAGTTCCACTAATTCCTTTACTGAAGCCCTTATAAGAAAAAGGACTGCAAATTCTTTCACTAGGGTTTATTATTCAGTTGGCTTGTGTTCATGAATTGAATTTCTACTAAGCTTTGGAGTGTCCGTGTTTCACAGGATAGAGCGATTATTGAATTTCCGGAGGCACACAGATATGATCAGCTGATCAATCCAAATAGGTATTTTGGTCGAGAACAGATTTACGTGTTCTATGCATATCTCCTGAACTTGTCGTGTTCGCGGGGCCATTCTTCTGAAGAACCGTTTGTCGTGCATCATAAAATATAGGTTCTTACGCGGAGGAGGGTGGCAAGAGGAATAAAAGCAATACATCATTCTTCCCAAACTCGTCTTTTGTATTCTCACCTCAAGGGGCTTTGGTTTCGAATTACAAAAGTTTGCTCTCCAGCCTTATTATTAATATGATTAATGAAGTTGTTGTTTGCCGTATTGAGATAAAATGGGATGAATTCTTTGGAACTAAAAACCTTATTATTAGGACGTCCTGGGAAGTGGCCGAAGTAATAATGATCCCTAAACCAGGAAAGTCACCACACGAGAAGACAGCATATCGCCCGATTCCCCTTCTCCCAGTAATCTCAAAGCTGTTTGAAAAACTACTTTTGAAACGACTCAAACCAATAATCGAAAATAGGGAACTCATTCCGAACCACCAATTTGGATTTAGACAACGTCACTCCACGATTGACCAAGTCCATAGAATCACTCACATAATAGAAAAAGCCTTGGAAGGCAAACAAATTTGTAGTACGATTTTCCTAGATGTTGCCCAAGCCTTTGACAAGGTTTGGCACAAAGGCCTTGAATTTAAATTGCACAGAGATCTACCAAGGCAGTTCTATCTACTTCTAAAATCTTATCTTGAAAACCGACACTTTAGGGTAAAACAAGATGACCAGCTTTCCGGTCTGAAACCCATATCAGCTGGCGTCCCTCAAGGCAGCGTCCTCGGGCCTGCGCTCTACCTTTTGTACACTAGGGACATCCCCGTTAATGAAAACGCTGTAATTGCTACCTTTGCAGATGATACTGCAATCCTTTCCGTAGGGAATGGCATAGAAACTTCTACCCGCAATCTTCAAACATCAGTGGACGAGGTTGCTAAGTGGACTAAAACTTGGAGAATGAATCTTAATGAATCTAAGTCAGTGCACATAAATTTCACAAATCGCAAGGTCACTCCTTTAGAAATTCAAATCAATTCTAATACAATTCCATATGCCGAAACAGTAAAGTATTTGGGAATAACCATCGACTCCAAACTCACGTGGAAACACCACATTAAAAAGAAAAAAGAAGAACTAAAAATTAAATGCAGGAGAATGTACTGGTTGATGCTTAGCAAATACCAACTTTCATTGCATAATAAAGTGCTTAGTTACAAGCAAATTCTCAAACCTATTTGGACTTACGGAATTCAGCTCTGGGGTTGTGCCAAGAAGTCAAATATTAAGATGATACAAACTTAATTTTTGGATTTCAGGAGGCACACAAATATGATCAACTGATCAATCTAAATAGGTATTTTGGTTGAGAACCGATTTACGTGTTCTATGCATATCTTCTGAAATTCAATAATCGCTCTATCACTTGTGAAACAGGGACACTCCAAAGCTTAGTACAAATTCAAATCATGAACGCAAGCCAATTGAATGATAAACCCCAGTGAAAGAATTTGCAGCGTTTTTCTTATAGCTTTTCATCGATACACAGAATATTTTTCATTCCGAAAGTAATAAAACTACACTTACATAACGACCATTAAATTGCGTATTATTTCCACTTTGTCCGAGGAGAGTACATTTTAAAGACCTCTTGTCTTTTCAGGATATCCTATTTTCCTTCGGTAAGAGGATTTATTATTTAGAAAGACAGATAGAGTTGGAGAAACATAGCGCTACTCTTTTTGAAAGAATGGATAGTAAATGCGAAGTTTCCGTGGAAGTACTTGGAAGAAAGATATGCGCGAAAGGCCGCGCAATCTTTTAGCAATAAGTTAGAGCTTATATTTGCTGACACAAAATGATTCAAATCATCCTTCACATATCTTCGGGCGTTTGAGGACGGGGTCACGGGATATCAACGCTGAAACGATATCGGCTTTCGGAGGAAATCTCTGATACGTTAAGCGCTTTGTGATTTGAACGTATCTGTGGAGTTCGGAAAGCTCGTAGGGAGATATCGGAATTTCTCTTGCTTGGTGATGTAGTCAGTCAAGGATATTTCCCGTTGGGGTATGGCGGAGTGTATTCGAAGGCTCTATCTTGGGCCTAAGGAAGGGGACGGCTGGGCTGAAGTAAAAATCAACCTATACCCTCTTCATCTCATGACAGCCGTTTCATCTTGATAAGGTTGCCGCTCTCTATACCGAGACTAAAACAAACAACTAAGGCAGCTTCCAAATAAATTAAAAAGCACTCTGGCAATGACAGCTGCTACCTGTTTCCCTCGAATCTTATTACCAACCGTCCGTTATCTCTTTAGTGACGATACGAATGAGAAAGCTGGGCTTTCTACAACTTTGAGATTGACGTAAACTCGAAAATAGATCAAGTGTCGACTTTCCTAATCACACGGAATCGGTTCAGCTGTGTAGAGGGTATATACACGACATGCTTACATACCGATTCAAATAGCAGTTGATAGCATTATATTTTGAAGGAGCATTAAGCTCCCTAATTCAGAGCTGTGTGGCGACAGTATATGACTATATCCACTCATACAAACAAAATACTTCATTAGATTTGGCTTATAGTATCTACTTGCTTGCTTTTAGGAAGCTATTCCACTAAATATTAAATGACAGCTAAGGAGCAATCTGGACTTGTATCTATTCAAGACGGGCGGGAGGGGGCAAGCTAACATATTCGTCAGTTGCCTAATACCATAAAACCTTTTATCGAGATGAAATTAGTTGAGTAATTCCAGTGTTTTGGCGACTTTGTTTAAACATATGAACCACAAGAACACAGCTGCATGGAGAGATGGATATGAAGAGAAAATCGATGAGACTGATTATGAATTGAAGCGTTATTTTCCGGGGATAATTATTGAGTACCGATTGGCAAACGATTTTGTCGCTGTTCAACGTCGATTTAGAGGCCGAAATCGACGGAAGAACAATAAATGTGAGAACGGTTCGGTTTCAAAGCCAACATAAAGCCGCGTCCACACTATGCCGATAGAGGTTGATCGGCCTCTTCGGGTCGGCATCGCGTCCACACGGCAAAAGTAGTGTGGACGGGGTGGTCGCCCTCAGTCAGCTTCTAGTCTCCAAAGAGTTGTATAATTTTCATTTTTGGTGACAAATTAGTGGCATTTTATTAGCAGGTAGTGAATAATAATAATGAGAGAGGACGATAAAATTCTCTCAGCTGCCGCTGCAATTCTGATTGGAGTTACAGCTGAAAGTCGTCGCAGCCGCCCTCGAAGATTTTGGGTTCGTCCATCCATAAAAAATGGAAGGAAAAAATACAGCGCCACCGAATTTATGAATGATTTGATACTTGATGAGGACGACGCTTTAAATTACGAGTATTGAAACGACGTGTGCTTTGCCAACTTTTTCCGGATGAAATGCTGTGACTTCGAGAATTTGCTAAGCATGGTAGACCCCAAAATTGCTAGAAGAAACACCACCTTCAGGGAAGCAATTCCAGCAAGTGTACGCCTTGCAGTTACACTTCGGTTTCAAGCTGCTGGAGACTCCTACCATTCACTGATGTATACCATGGAAGTACCCGACCCGATTGAGGGTGATCGGCACGTCCAGACTATTCATGCGAATCCGCAAGAATCATGAATCAATGATTATTGGATTAGTCGTTCCCTGCCTATACAAATGTCTACTAATATTTGGAATACCCACGTGGAAATTGAAAACCTACTTGTGCGAGACAGATGTATTGTTGATGAAACAAGAGTTGTTGCGCTGGCCCCAAAAATTTCAACAAACAAATTAGTGCTAAAACATCGATCTGTTTGAGACATCCTGATAAGATTTCAGTCTTTTGGCGGCAGATGAATTCGCCGGGCATGCCAAGATGATGTGCTCGTTGGTCTCTAGTTCGTTGCCACAGAACTTGCACTGAGATTACTGAACAACCCCAATCTTTTTGAGGTGTTGGCCGCAGCATCTATGACCACTTCTTAGCCTCGGTATCGTTTTAAAAAGGCCTTTGGTTTCACCACATTCAAATCGTTAAACCATGGTTTCATGTAAGACCTTGGAAACAGTTTTTTTACAACTATTCCCTGCAGGATATTCGTGGAAAGCTTTCTTCCATCCGGTATAAAAAGCGGTATAAAACTTGCAAACACTGTTCTCTCGTTTTTTTCTTGTGTTTGGAGTGCAGCACATCTTCGAAATTTGTGCCTAACCTTGTGCGAAACCGAAACAAAACTACTCTTAAAAAGATATGATTTTCTATCTTGATTTAAAGTGTAGATAACTTATATGCATATATGCATGTTTCAAATATGTGTAGTACGTTCTACATATATATAATATTATTGTTAAGGTGAACCCAGGGAAGATATAAACGGTTGTGCAATTAACTGATGGAGGCTATATTTCAAATTAATGCGTACACGCTCAATGAACGAGTATGGAAATATATCATTTAATTCGTATTCGTCGATATAGTGAATCAATAAAATAAATAAAGGTGTTGTAGAATAAAATCTTAGGGCGCTTCTGCCGGAGTTGAGGTTTCGCGGGTAGTCAACAATATCACAAAATATGCTGCTTTGCCACTACTTAGTTATGAAAATGAAGTCACTTTGACAACTATGATATGAAGTCAGTCGAGTTAACAGGGGTGTAAGAGCAACCTAAAAACGAAGGAGAGAACTGCCTCTGGATTCTGTTGACCAAAAAACGGGAAAATTTTGTTTGGAGGGGAAGTGAAAAAAATCTAGAGTGGGGAACTGTGGGGATTAGAGAGGGGGATAGTAGAAACCAATCAGGGATGGGGTTACAACTACCCCAGGAAACCCCAGGGTGTTGGGGGGGGGGGATACTAGTTTGCCAGAAAATGGGGGGTGGGAAAAACCTAGCACAAAGCAGCTTGGGGACTTTGGAGTCCATTAAAGGCTTTAAATACTTTCACATAAAAAGGGATTCATGACGATGACATGCCTTCAATAGAATCAAACATATTACGATCCAAAAATATTTCAGATACATCCGAACAATTATATATATATTTGAAAAGTTTCGGATTGAGGAAGCTTCAAAGCACCTTTGAAAACCCTCTTCGAAAAATCGCTTCAAAATGTTTGAATTTATTGTAACTTAATAGTTCATTTTATACGTCATTTTTCAATTAGATTTCATAGTTGGTTTTCTAAAAGTGGTGTTATACCGTTGAAATGTTAGTGTATCATTATTTTAACTATTTTTATGGGGCTCTAAAAATGTACTGATATTAGATATTTCTAAAGGTATCAAAGCTTCCTGGATTCCTGGAGGAATTTTCAGACAATGCGAAAAAAGAGGAGCTTCGAAAAATGTCTCTTCCACACCCCTTTCATACCGATTAACATGTAAATCCTGTATAAACGGATACTGTCGCTTGCATTACCGAGGGGGCCACCGGGAGCTTGGATTATGTAAATTTGATAATTGTTCGGTAATTGTTGTTTGTGTCTTTGAAAACGGCTCCCTCGTCCCTATAGGGACCAGCTTCGCGTCGCCAACTCCCCGTGCGGCCCGCGGGGGAATTCCCTTCTTTTTTTTTAGGGGGAGAAGAAAAAGGACGAAACCCGCTTTATTAATTTAAATGCAAATGTTACGCACACTATCACTTCTGATTCTGGGAGGTATGGCGCCTAAAGCTCGCATTAAAACAAATCGAGGCACCGAGGGATCTGATTCGGTTATGATAATGCCGGTCAGGTTTTAGGTGAGGGGACGGCGGCTATTCAATTCCGATACGTTAAGGTTTGCATTTCAAGTGACGCCCAGTTAACATTATGAAACGGCTTAAACGCCCGGCGGCGAATTTCGCACTACGGCTCCCAAGCGTGTCATGCGAATTTATTTCATTTCCCTCGTTCTTGGAAGAATTTCTCACCTTCTCTCCTGAACCATTAGGTAACAGCAGTTTAAAAAAAGTTAACTTTCTCTCTTCATAGAATTTTTTTTTTTTTCATTAGCTGAATGGGGACTCTCGGGGGAGAATGATACATATTTGTTTATTTGAAAAATTTACCTTCGAAGTGAAAGTGTTCTGAAGTCAAGGAGGCAAGTTGTACTAAAACAGCGTAGAACGGCGATATTTTAGCTAAAATAAAGCTACTATGCATTGGCTGCAAACATTTGTTTTTTAATTCTTGAAAATTGTCTTAATTAATTAGGAAACATTCTGAAATGATTCCTGGATTTTAACGCTTTTTTGTGTTCGTATGTATGTGAGTGTTTCTGTGTGCTGATGAATTCATGGCTGCGCATTCTCCGCCATGATGCGGTTGCCAAGCAGATATCAGGTGCATTGACGTCCAGTGGCTGGGATGTTGAAGGGAGTGTGGTGATCTGTGATGTGGAGCTACTCGAGCTGCGTATCTCTTCCGGAGTACTCTCGTGGTATCACCACCCACGTCATCCTGGGTTCTTACTTACAAAGGTGGTCAGTTTAGAGGGCCACTTCGTTTCATCTCTCTCCCTCCTCCATCTTCTCAATTTCCCAAGTCCCAAGGGCCTGAGTCGGGGAAACCTGGGCGTCCTCCTTTGTTCTGTCCCCGAAAAACCAAGAAATTCAGAATGAAGGATGAGTTTTTTGGACAACATTATTTGGGGACTAAAAATTATCATCAGCCATGAATACAGTCACTCGACTCAAAGCTTAAATTTATGCTGAAAATATCACTCAAATTTCATCAAAATAGCATTAAAAAATCGGTAACAATTTTAAGAATTTAAAATATTTAATCTTTGTGCACAAAGGGCCCAAACGTCAACTCAATTTAAGATTAGATAATTTGTTTTTTAAATTTGCTCATACAAACATTCTGCATGACTGGAACTTTGTTGGTTTGCTCCCTTCTGAAAATGTCTGTCTAGCGATCTAAAACTGCTGTACCAATATCTTCAGGTTCTTGATGATAACATTTGAAAATCTGCCTTTTTTTCGAATTGAAATCTTGTTCTTGACCAGAATTTATATTGCGAGTATAAATAATTTTATATCGCTTTCATAGAATCTTGAACTATGATTTTGAGTTGGTGTTTTCATATTCCTAATTTTCAGCAACATAATGCACAAATTTCGAAAGAGTGTCTGTTAGATTCTCAAAACCCTAACAAAACTAAACGTAATCACTAGAGAGAGAATAAACAAGAATAATAGAACTTCAAAATAACTCCAAGAAAGAAGAACACTTTCACGGACAATTTTTCAGAACAATATATCGTGGGGTTCCGTCACTCGAGCTTTTGTTACTTCGTGGTACAAATGGTCAGTTTATAGGCCCACTTCTTTTCATCTCCCTCCCTCCTCCATCTTCTCAATTTCTCAAGTCCCAAGGGCCTGAGTCGGATAAACCTGTGCTTCCTCCCCACTTTTATTTTATAAAAGTGACCAAGTAATATTTTTTTCAAAATGAGCTTTTTTTGTCATTCCGGTACTAAGGAACGTTGTCTACTGTGTATTGTTGCTAAGAACGTTATCTTCAAACTGATGTGCAAGAAATACTTGAAAATAAATTTTACCTGCCTGACCCAAAGAGTTTTATGTGACCAAATTGCATTTGAACTCAACCACAAAACACGAGATGGATTATAAATGTACTCTCGCTGGTGCATGTAAATGTTATCAATTGCCAATCACTTTTACTGTGTATGATTTTAAATTAGCATGAAAATGACCAATTACAGTGATAGGTAATGGATAACCTTTTCTAACAAAAATGGGTATATCATTGTAACTAGATGCTTGGCTTCGATAAATTAACGAAAAAACTATTCAATCCCTCAATTTCATGTAACTATGCGACGGATTTTCGAAGAATTGAATTGACCAAATTAGTAAAGCTTGAAACTCCAGGCAGGTAAAAATGATCAAATAGAGTTTTCCGAATAAAAGCTCTTGTTTTGATACAGGATAAAGAAAAATGGAAACATAGTCGGATGAGACATCACACAACCAGTGTTCGTAAGAAGAAAATAGGTGAAACTTCAGATCGCTCCCCTGTAAAATTTTGCAAATGTTACTTGGTCACTTTTACTCGGAACCCCACGATATTTACAAATAAGTACAAAAAACCGACATTCAAAACCATATGGAAATAACTTCTGATAAAATGAATTTAGACAATATCTGGCCGAGACAACAATTTTGACTTTTAATAATTAATAAACAAGTTCGCTGAAGCGAACAGTGTCTCTTCTTTATTGTACATGGGAAACATTCAGAACTGTTTTTGTTCAGTGGTATAATAATAGCAAAATATGTTTATGATGCTTCGATTGACCATATAATTTATTTAATGGTTTCTAAATAAGCCGAAACGTAAAAACTGATCTTTTTATCATCTCATATGGTATTTGGTTCGCAAATTCGTCAGTAGTCTCGATCGATTTTTAGAACTGTACATTCATTGCAGATCATTTTTTAAGATTAACTTTTAGTGAAGTAGAAAATTACCTAAATCACTAGTTTTGTAAATGCATGTGCCTTTCCACCTTCGTAATATGTTCGCATATCACGTAACAAAATTATTACAAGCGGATCCGTGACAGTAGGGATTTATCCACAGTGATGTCATGACACATGCCTAGTTTATTGATTACTCACCCGCTGATGATTCTGTCAATCGTTTTGAATATTAAACAACTTAGATTTATAATTTGGACAGCTGTGGAGTTTATGAATGAGTTACAGTGTGCGTTTGAAATCCCAGATTTTCACCACTTCGACCGCCGCTCCGGTGAATTTCGCCATTTTCGTTACCAGCTATCGTCGTCCAATTCTTTTTCCCCCCTTTTCAACCAACAGAGTGAAATGTAAAATTTACCGTCCAGATAGATTAAAACGGAACATCAGCCGTCACTGTCCTTGTGTTGGTAGCACATCATAAATAACAACTCGTGTCGGCTCTGGAAACTTGTTTTCCCCCTTTGAAAGTATTATGCATGTAAATCTAACCTACGCACTACAAAGATGACCTTAATTCATTGATCAGAGCAGAGCTCGGATTTCCTTTGATTCTGTCCAAACTTAACATTTTATGATGCCTACATATTACACGACGTCCGTTGGGATAGTGATATCGCACGAGATGTCACCGTTGACATTATAATCTGACACTGTGTAATAGAGGACTCCGATATATTCTAGTCGGATTATTCTATTTTCGGGAGGTGTTCTAACCAAATCCTACTACTTCAAACGAACATTATACACGGGTGGGAACAGAAAAATATATCTAAAACGGTAGGAGTGAACAAACAAAGGTTTCTCATTAAGGGAGAAGGGTTGACAGAGGTCATGAAAACGCACCACAGTCCATGATTGAACGATTGACAACGGAGTCCTCTAGTGGCAACCTTGACAGCTCCATAATTACTTTTGGAGTCGACTGAAGGTATCCTATCTATAGGATACCTATCTATAGGTATCCTATTCTATAGGATTTAGCTATAGCTAAAAGTAAATTCTTAGCTTGTATTTTATCTGGAGAAGATAGGTTGGTTTTCGTAGCTTGACCATATAATGCACATCCATAATCAAAAATAGCCCTAATAGTAGCCCTATAAAATCGAAGTGCCACTACTGGATCCCCAGTGTAGATGGGTCACCATGCGAAGAACATTGATATATTTTTCGGATTTCTGAGCAATGTAGTTAATGTGTGTTTTCCATGACAATGATTTGTCCAGATGCATTCCTAAACATTTTACCGTTGATTCAACTTTGAAAGACACGTCCCCCATTTGAATTCGTTGATTGATTGGCGGTGTACGCTTTCGTGAAAACACGCAAACTGTAGATTTGGAGATGGAAATTGTTAAGCCACTGTTCGCACACCATTGCTCAACCCTTACATATGCGAATTTCAACCGATCTTGTAAGTCCGCAAAGTCATCTCCAGTAACGTAAATACAGACGTCATCTGCATACTGCAGCATTTGCACCCCATCAGGTAAAGTCCTTCCCATATCTCCGACATACAACGCAAATAGTAAAGGGGATAATATTCCCCCTTGCGGAAGACCCCTTCTAGCGATTCGGGGTCCATAGGTTTCACGTCCCACTCTTGAATATATTTTTCTTTCTGACAAAATATTATAAATATTGTGTATAAATTTGTTCGGTATACCCATCGTTTTCATTTTCTCTACCAGAAAAATTTTTCTGTCAAATAGTAGATGATGGTGAACTGTAAAGTGTGGCACATGAATTTTCATTGTTTTTTAACGCTGATTCACGTAATGCTATCCGTTTCTTAATTCGACTCAATTTTCGTTGAATAATTACCAAAATTTGTTTATTTTGCGTCGGTTTTTTATTTAGGCGCCTGTTTTCAGATTGTTATGGGGATTAATTTTCGAGGTCTGGTTGAAAAATGTAAAAATAGGATATTGAAACCTTCTTCAGTGATCAACTGAAAAATCATCTTAATCTGAGAGCCAAAAGCCGGCATAAATGATGATTTTTCACACAAAATAAACAAATTCTGGTCATTATTCCTCGAAAATTGAGTCGAATCAAGAAACGGATAGCATCACGTGAATCAGCGTTAAAAAACAATGAAAATTCATGTGCCACACTTTACAGTTCACCATCATCTACTATTCGACAATTTTGGGATTGCGCAACTTTGCGTGCTCGCTGAATCGGTTACGCGCAATAAAAAAAAATTGGTTGAGGGGTCAAATTTTCATGAAATCTTGAGTAGAATCAGAATCTGCAATAAAAAATTCGGGTTCTCATTTAAAATAAGAAAGTTAGTGTCAATTGCGCATGGTTGCGCAGTTGCGCGGAGTGCGCAAATATAATATTTGAGATTTTAAAAAATTCAGAAAAGACGAAGATTCAGGAAAAATTTTTTAGTTTACTCTCATTTTGACGATTATAGGAGGGGGGGGGGGAACAACTTGTGGGACACCCTGAATATTACTATATAGTCATATAATAATATATATTATATGTTAAAGTGTCATTAATCATTTAAAGTTCCTCTCATGAGACAATCTTTCAATTGTTCAACTTCTATAGTTTTTTCTACGAAGTAATTAATCATCTGTGAATAAATTATGCAATATCAATATTAACTTATTGAAGTTATTTACAATCATTTTTTTCTAGTCCCAGTTTGTATTAGGGCTTATTTTAGGGAACTATATACATAAGTATACCTTTCTCATTGAGATTCCCTCTTTGAGAATATTCCTTGATCATACGTCGCTGTACAGCTTTGCATTCGAAACGAGGAAGATGCGGCATAATCACCAAGGATATGGTGAACAGTAATATCCAAGTCGCGGCAGCAGTTAACACCATTGCTCAGGTATTGGTTGAAGAAACTTAGGGCGAAGTTGCTTGTTAGCTCTGTCGTTCTCGCCACTTGACAGAGGGATTGTTATAAGTTGGGCAGATGAAAGGTGTCATCCCTCCCCTTCTTCTTCCTAACAACGTCTACAATTAACCCGCTTTCTCGTCTTGGAGTTCGCCAACTATTAATTCCATTGTCTTTATTGCCCTCCCATCGAGAAGGAGAGGCCCCTTCGGGAGAATGATACAATAATTTGTAACGACTCTGCCCCTCATTTGATGTTCTGTCTTGTTGACCTTGTGCGTTGCTAAGTAAACTAACTCCCTTTTGCCCATTCTTCCTTGTTTACTCGATGAAATTGCGCTGCTCCCCTTCTTTTCCACGTTCCTATGATTCTCCTCTTCTTTGCTCGCATACAACCCGTTTGGAGGATTTTGACGTATCTAATGGAGTAACCCTACTAATTCCGTAACATCTCCACCTATTTATCTCTAAAAGCTTATTAATTGAGAGTTTGTTTTATCTACACCCTCTGTTGGCGATTGCCTACTCAAATTCCGTCCAACTATGGAAAGTGTAATTTTAGAACACAATTACAAGTCCAAGTTTTAATTAAAGAATGATATTATTCTTCAAACTTATGTTCAATATGATAAAGTGGAGGAATATTGGAGGCGTATTTATTATCAACCGATAACATCCTCCGAGCGACTCTTCAACTCCATACAGGGAATTTTGCAATATTTTGCGTGGTTCACTGCCTTTAACGACTGCAGCCATTCTTGCTGTCTGGTACGTTTTGTCCCAGCTTTTCCTTTCATTTATCTTGCATCAGCATTCGTCCTCTGATCGTGGGGAAAATCAAAACCCCTAGAGGGCCCAACATATGTCCGCCTTCAGTACCTTTTTATTTCGTAATAGGATCATTATTCTTCAAATTGTGATCAATTCTATGTTCCCACGAATCGTTTACAGTGGAGTTATCGTCATCTGTGTTCCAGATCATACGTAACAACTTTGATTCTACCTCACTGAAAATATTTATGGCACTTCGTTGCTTTAAGATTAGATGAAATTGATTTCTTCACTTTTCTAGAATTTGAAGCCCTTCCACAGATTTCAAATCCATCTTTTTTCTGAATCGTAATAACATTTCGGACTTCCCCGATCGCCATCTCCTCAGATACCATTGAATCCACGTAATCTTCAAAGTAGTGTTTGTTAACAGTAGTTTCCTTTGCTTGTTGGTGAACACCAACAGTTCGTCTTTAAGTTTTAGCTAGTTACATCGCGCATTTTGGTCAGGCTTTCCCATTTTTGTCGTTTTTCCGTTCTTGCTATAATCCTTCGTTTGTATTTATGACCAATCGAAACCACAATCACTTCCAACAGTATGGGGATCGATAACAAGGTCGACTAACTTGTAGCCTTCAACAATCTAAATGTCTGCTTGATTTTGGTTGTAATCGCTCTTGAAAAAAAAAATTCTAACCCCCCCTGAAAATTTCTTGGTTTACGTTTCAAAGGGTGTAGAATCCGAATCTGCAATAAAAAATTTTCCGTCCGTACGCAGTCCGCCGTATCCCGTACGCACGATTTCTCCCAAACGGCTGAAGCAAAAAAGCTGAAATTTTTGGAAAAATCCATGTTGGTCCGGCGACGCCCCAATTCTTGAGCCAGCTCTCTCACTTAATTTAAAGTGCCCTTTAAGGGTTGTCAAAGTTTTGTAAAATCCCTAAAAACCTATTTAAAAAAAGGCAAGGCGCCCTAAATTTGTACTCTTTTTGAAGAACACTCCACGAGGAATCGAATGAGCCAATCCCCAGGTCCGTAGGTCAAACCATTCCCGATCTACGGCCCGATTTATGGTGCCAACATTCGCGTTATCTTGGTTTATTATTGTTTTTGTGTTGATATCAGTAACCTAGTGAAGTAGTAATGTGGATACTGGAGTGAACTCCTAAAAGGCTTTGTAGCCGATACACGGGTTGAAGCATTCTGATATGCATGAAACGCTGCGAATTCTTTCGTTGGGGTGTATTATTCAATTGTCTTGCGTTCATGATTTGAATTTATACTAAGCTTTATAGTGTGCATGTTTCACAGGTGATAGAGCGATTATTGAATTTCAGGAGATATGCATAGAACACGTAAATCTGTTCTCAACCAAAATACTAATTTCGATTGATCAGTTGATCATATTTGTGTGCCTCCTGAAATTCAATAATCGCTCTATCACCTGTGAAACACTCACACTCCAAAGCTTAGTAGAAATTCAAATCATGAACGCAACCCAATTGAATAATAAACCCCAGTGAAAGAATTTGCAGCGTTTTTTATGTGTCAACGCGTGCAGAATGGTTGCGGTTACGTGTCTGTCTGTCTCGGATTGTTTCTTGCCTTGGGACACTATTTTCTGTCGGACACTATTTTCTAGGAGTGTGTAGATTTTTCTCAAGGCTCATCGTCATCGGACAATAGAAGATAAGGTGCAATCTCTACGTTTCACCGCCTAATGACATAACAAAGGCCAAGAAAGCCAAATGAACTCCAAGCTTCAGAGGTCGAATACAAACATGAATTGATGTCCTAATAAAAAACATATCTTAATACGTCTACGTTTACACAGTTATTAAAACAACCTACTCAGGTAATAGATTGAATATGTATTGTATTTCAATCGGGAAATATCATCACGATATTATTAAATGCAATGTAATTTTTTTGATCAGTTTATTCGTTAAGAGATGTCATGAAAACGGTCAGATACTTTGATCGAACCCTCAAAAAATATAATGTAATTTTCCTATAAGCTTGCCTTAAGTTAATTGTGTACATTATTGTACACAATTGTAAGGAAAATTTGTAAGGATAATTTCCCTGGATTCAAATGCCAGATCATATCAATCGTCTTTCCTACAATTATTCGCGTTTCCCATTAAAATTGTTTCTTGAACCTGAACGATTTCGACGCCATAGATAGAGGTTAATATGGTGGGATTCATTGAATTTATATCAAAAAGGCTTGCGGTTTTCTCGTTCCTCGACCCGGATAATTGGTATTGGAGGAATAAATCTCTCGAGTGACTCAGCCGCTTTCTCAAAATGTTATTCACGATTCAGAAGTTCCCCTCAATATTGAATTTCCATCCCATTGCCTCGAATTATTCTCTTGTTACAGGTATCGTTTCATGATTTAACTTTATCTCAATTTTTTGTTTTTAAATTTGAGATAATCTAGCTGACTTGTTACCATCCTCTGGCCTCCCCAAAACATGTATCTTCTTACAATCATTGTTATCAGTTGGAATAAGGCGGCCTGTGCGTGATACGATTATCACTCCCTCGTTAGGCGTAGGTTATACCATTTTGCACGACATGTCGGTCTTGCAGGTTCGAGTGGGCCATCGTCATCCTACTAGTCACGGAAAGTCCTACAAATTATTTGATGCCAAATTGTTCACCTTTCAAGTAAAAATAATTTTTATTTGATTATTAACAATGATCTTTATTATCGACGCTCGCTGTTATATCAAACTCCTGAATCGAATACAAAGAAAAACTTATTCTCTCTTAAAACTTACTGGATGTTATTCATGAAGAGTAATTTGTTATCTAACACACCCATTACTGTACTATATTTGTGTATGTGATATGACATAGGCCCTTAACAAATTTTGGGTTGTTTTGTTTATTATTCAATAATAAACCATTGTAATCGCTCTTGAAAAAAAAAATTTAACCCCCCTGAAAATTTAATGGTTTACGTTTCAAAGGGTGTAAAATCCAAATCTGCAATAAAAAAATTTT
The DNA here is from genome assembly GCA_031894815.1 of Creontiades dilutus. NCBI lineage: Eukaryota > Metazoa > Arthropoda > Insecta > Hemiptera > Miridae > Creontiades > Creontiades dilutus. Next base: position 786,650 of record JAVIWC010000391.1, read on the forward strand.
TCCGTACGTCGTACGCACGATTTCTCCCAAACGGCTGGAGCAAAAAATCTTAAATTTTCAGGAAAAATCAATATTGGTCCGACAACGCCCCAATTCTCTAGCCAGCACTCTCACTTAATTTAAAAAGCCCTTTAACGGTTGTCAAAGTTTTTGTAAAATCCCTAAAAACCTCAAAAAAAGTCAAAAAAAGTCCAGATATAGGCCGCCTTGGACTTTTTTTGAAGAACTTTCCATGAGGAATCGAATGAGCCCTTCCCCAGGTAGTAAACCATTCCCCATTTTGGTTTATTATCGTTTTTGTTTTGATTGCAGTAACCTAGTGATATAGTGAACGTGGATACTGGAGTGAACTCCTAAAAGGGTTTATAGCAGATACACGGGTTGAAGTATTCTGATAACCATAAAAAAACGCTGCAAATTCTTTCACCGGGGTTTATTATTCAATTGGCTTGCGTTCATGATTTGAATTCCTACTAAGCTTTGGAGTGTGCGTGTTTCACTGGTGATAGAGCGATTATTGAATTTCAGGAGGCACACAGGATCAATCCAAGTAGGTATTTTGGTTGAGAACAGATTTACGTGCTCTATGCATATCTCCTGAAATACAATAATCGCTCCATCACCTGTGAAACACGCACACTCCAAAGCTTAGTAGAAATTCAAATCATGAACGCAAGCCAATTGAATAATAAACCCCAGTGGAAGAATTTGCAGCGTTTTTAATTGGTCCGTGAAAAATAAGTAAATTTTGTTTCTCTATGATTGAAGGACTAAACATACTTGGTATATTAAGGAAGCGAAGAATGGTATTTTACTTTTTGAATCTCTTATACATATTTGTCACTTACAATTTTGCGAATAAATGGAACTCGAAGCAAAAAGATTGTTTATCGGCAATTTCTATGGTGGCTGAATATGAGCAAGGGGTACAGTACACCCTTTGGAGTGCAAGAGATGAGCTCTTATATTTGCGATAAGCTTTTCCGTTCTGTTCATCTATTCCTTAGCATCACGTGAGATGAAAAATACAATTCAGATGGAAGCTCATTCTTCCTGGTCTTGAAAAATACTGGCGAAATAGGAAGGCGAAAATGGAGTGAGTGGTCTCTCGAGTGCGGAAACGTGAGTGTCGGAGACGTGGAGTAGACGTAATTGCTGTGACGTAATCAGGCCGAGTGTCAGGGAGGTGTTGAAGCGATGAAGTGTTGAATTCAGCCCCACGACGGTCGGCAGTATATAGGAAGGGTTGAGAAAAGAAACCACGACGTTAAGAGGGGTTATGAAGGAAAGACTTGAAGATGAAGGGCTGCCCCCAGAAGGCTACCTACCCTTTTTTCTTTCAGTCTTTGTAATTATTTCTGCCAAGTCCAAGTGGTCCTTGTCCCGCCTCATTTTGGTAGGTACTTACTTCAGTTTCTTGACTGTTTGAATCCCCGTATCGTGCCAGCTTGTAATATTTGTCGCATACTCAGATACTATCATTGATAAATGATTAAAATAGTATGTTGCTTCCGAGTCTACCAAGGTAGCAAAAGCATTGTTTTCACATTCGGAATGTGAAAATTTTTTTGTCTCCAAAATCAAAAATTCCACTCGCATTTTGCGTTTTAGACCTTTCTGAACAATTTTGGTTCCGTGTCTGTCTGTCTGTCAGCAAATCCTTGTTACGGGCAAAACTACACGAAGTTATAGTCCGATTTTGATGAAATTTTCAGGGATTGTGCGGGTTGGGGTGCAGATGGTCCCCTACAGGTTTCATGACCACCGGATCAATAGTAGCCTCTGCGCATGCGCATACGTGAAATCCTTGTTACGCGCATAACTCCGGGAGTTCTTGACCAATTTCGATGAAATTTTCAGGGATTGTTCGGTTTGATGTGTAGATGGTCCCCTATGAGTTGCATGACCCCCGGATCAATAGTAGCCTCTGTTTGTTCATTGTACTGTTTTCATGCGTATAGGAGTGAATTCATTTCGTAGCAACCGCCAATGTTATTTAACGGTAGATTACTATTCTCCAAACCGTATCAATAGATGTACAGAATCAGCACAATTCAAACACTATGCAGTGTGTCTAGGTTAATTATGGGACCAACACAAGAAATCCATTCTGTAGCTCATTTGCAACAAAACGTGCCTCATACAGTTTTGGTTTATTATTCAATAATAAACCATTGTAATCGCTCTGGAAAAAAAAATTCTAACCCCCCTGAAAATTTCATGGTTTACGTTTCAAAGGGTGTAGAATCCGAATCTGCAATACAAATTTTTTCCGTCCGTCCGCCGTACGTTTTACGCACGAATTCTCCCAAATTGCTGGAGCAAAGATCTGAAATTTCAGGTAAAAGTCCATCTTGGTCCGACGACGCCCCAATTCTTGAGGCAGCTCCCTCACTCAATTTAAAGTGCCCTTTAGGGCTGTAAAAGTTTTGTAAAATCCCTAAAAACCTCAAAACAAGTCGAATCTGCCTAAATATTTTCCTATTTGAAGAACATACCATGAGGAATCGAATGAGCCCTTCCCCACGTCCGTAGGTCAAACCATTCCCGATGTATGACCCGATTTATGGTGCCAACATTTGCGTTTTTTCGTTTATTATTGTTTGTTTGTAACATAGTGATGCCGATAGCATCGAGTTGTAGTGAATGTGGTTACTGGAGTGATAGCCGATGTGGATACTTGGAGTTTATAGTCGATACACGGGTTGAAGCATTCTGATATGTATGAAACGCTGATAATATATAGGTAAATATTATTACTGGGGATTATTATTCAATATTATTACTGGGGTAAATAAGTATTTTTTCACTCGGGTTTATTATTCAATTGGCTTGCGTTCATGATTTGAATCTATACTAAGCTTCGGAGTGTGCGTGTTTTACAGGTGATAGAGCGATTATTGAATTTCAGGAGATATGCATAGACCACGTAAATCGGTTCTCAACCAAAACACCTATTTGGATTGATCAATTGAAGATATTTGTGTGCCTCCTCTACATCAGTCTACTTTTGGCTACATCGTTAGCGTTTAGGGCTACATCGTGGCTTAGTAGAAATTCAAATTATGAACGCAAGCCAATTAAATAATAAACCCCAGTGAAAGAATTTGCACGTTTTTTATTAGAGGCTCCATTTTCGAGTTATTTTCACTTTCAAGATAATTTTGTGTGTGTTAGGGTATTAGCCCTTTTTGTAAACAAATAAATAAACCGTCATCACTCATCTGCTTCAACATTCTTCTGTTGCCTTCGCTTTGCAATTCCGCTCCTTTAGATAACAAGTCGTTCAAACCGTATAATATTACTTCAAGGCGTTCAATTGTTTGGAATTGGGTTTTTGGGTTGAGGGATTTCGTTCCTGAATTCTATTCGTTCTGTTGATAAATTAATGTTAACTGTTGTTAATATGACAATTTATATACACAATATAAAGTACACAATCTTGGACATGTTCAAGGCTGGGATGGTATAGTTGCCCCTTCCCAGGAGGTGGATGCATTGGTATGCTCCGCCACGCTCATAGGATGAATCAGACGCTTGCAGGCGCCCGGTTCATCTCCAGATGAACAGATTCTAAAATCTGGGAGATGGGATGGTTAGTTAACCATAACCATCACACACGGCAGAGGGTATCTACTACCCCACGACTACCTCTTGAACACCTCACCGCGGTGGCTGGTGTAGCCACCCAGACAGCATGAAAATGTCGGTATTCGCAGGCCCCAATGCCCTCCGAAGGCCATTCCACCCATTGGGAGGAAATGGGGGATTCAGAGCACTGTCGGAGTTCTTTGCCATCTACTGAATCATGCAGTGCCTGATTCAACCTGTCTTCCTCTGTTGACGTGGATGCCTAATTATTTGTAACTTGTAGATCGCTGAATCTATAGGTCAATTCAGAATCTCACATTTCAAGCGAGTGGGCAGTGCAATTTCCCTTCACTTTCTCCGTTTTAGAGCCTTCTCTGTTTTACCGGAACTCTGACTAGAAAACAGTTTTGAAACAATAAAAATATCCTAATATACAATGATCGATTAATTGAAGATAAAGTCTCTAACACTATATCAAACACATATTATTGCGTATGCCGAACGCTGCTGCACGATGCAGACTGCATTTACATCTTCTCAAGGAAGACCAACAACCAACCTAAATAATCATTACGACCAATCTGCTGCAAAATTGCACATTCTTTTTTATAAGCTGTTTGTAATTCTGAACTGCAATTGGTATTTTTCAGGTCCTCCTGGGCTTCCTGGAAAGAGAGGCAAACGAGGGAAGAAGGGTGATGCAGGAGAGCCGGGCCCAGCGGTAAGTTTATTGCTAACCCGCGAAATTCGCTGATTAAATTAACGGGGGCCACCCCTTAGATATGATACTTCCTCCTAAACGAAATCATCAAGGTACAAGTAAATCTAACCTCAGTTTTTAATTTTAATTTCAAAGCGATTCTGGAAGTCGGTTATTTATATATTTTACAATAGCACCTATTGAACTGAATTTATAATATCAGGTTGGTACGATCCTGTTAATCAAATTAATACCAACTTAATTCTCCTTGATGAAAACATAGAAATTATAACAAGTCACATTTAAAAATTTAATACGCAAATTGAATTAAACTTGCAATATTTTCACCATACATCATCAACTTCAGAGGTGAAACGTAACTTGAAGTAACGAATTATTTAGATGTTAATATTTTAAATTTATAAAGACTTTAGTTTGATGAATGTCCATATTCGTGCAAGTAGTTTTTGTGGAATAATTTTTGTTATGGTAGATTTATATTAGCATCCTGGCTGTTTCACAATTGTATTATCTGTTTTGTAGATATCACTTGTTATATTTTCGAGCCTTGAGCTTCTTTTGTACAGTTGAAAAATCTGTCATTAACAGGTACTATTATTACTTTTCTTCTCAAAAAGTTCGGATATCGTTACAAACTTTTCTCATCACAATTTCGTTCTCAGAGTTGAGTCAAATTTGCATATTGAAAATGCTTATTAAAACGCCATTACCAATTATTTACGTTTCAGATTCCCGCCAACTCTTTTTAGATTTTCTCTTATTTTGCATTTTTCATACGTCATAGGTAACTCGTAATAACTTCACCGCTCAGTTTTATTCTCTAATTTCATTCTATACAAATTCAGGCTGTCTGGCTTCTAGAGGGGTTGGGTACAACTACCTGCTTTTTAAAGTAGAAATAAATTAATATTCTTGAAATATCACACTTGTTATATTCAGGGTGTCCCAGTAACTACGCTCCAACCCCCCCCCCCCTTATTTTCTCTAATTGTGGACGGAAAAAAAATCGGACTAACGGTATTCTTCATAGTTTTTTGATTAGATTTCAAAAAAGACAAAATTGCGCAGTACTCAATCCCGCAACCATGCGCAACCTAGATTAATTTTGTTTTTTTTTAAATGGAAACCCCCATTTTTTATTGCAGATTCGGATTCTACGGAAAATTTCATGAACATTTGGATCCTCAATCGATTTTTTTGAGGAGCGCATCCCGCTCATCGAGCGCTCAAAATTGAGCGCCAAAATTGAGATGAAGGTAGTCCTCAAGTGTGGCACACGAATTTTAATTGTTTTTCAACGCTGATTCACGTGGTGCTATCCATTCTTTTCGAATAGGAAATCATCGATTTTCTTATGGAGGATAATGAATCAATCCGAACATTTTCTACTCAGAGCTGGAGCGTGCGTTACTGCAGGAGAAGCTCACTTCGAACAATTTATCGCTTAATTATTAAGCTTACTAATTAAACAATTATTGTTTCAATCATTTTTTCACCTTGCGATGTACAACAGATGAAGCATAGGTAATATTGCTTCCTTTAGCTGATATTTTGTGAGTTATCATCAATGTTCGGAACAACTTATCGATTTATTATTAATTATTTTTAAGATGTTTTTAGAAGACTGAAAATTCTTTGCGAAATTTTGTGATGTGTAAAAGTTACCTGTTACTTTACTATTTTTTAACACTTTATCGGGATTGATTCATTATCCTTCATAAGAAAATCGATGATTTCCTATTCGAAAAGAATGTATAGCACAAAATGGATAGCACCACGTGAATCAGCGTTGAAAAACAATTAAAATTACTCAATCGTATCTTTGAGCGCTCGCTGAGCGGGTTTGCGCTCGGTCAAAAAAATCGATTGAGGAGCCAAATGTTAATGAAATTTTCCGTAGAATCCGAATCTGCAATAAAAAATGGGGGTTTCCATTTGAAAAAACAAAGTTGATCTTGGTTGCGCATGGTTGCGCATGGCGGATTTTGTCATTTTTGAATTCTACGCAAAAAATTATGAAGAATACCGTTGGTCCGATTTTTTTTTTCGTCCAGAATTACGGAAAATAGAGGGGAGGAGCGTAGTTACTGGGACACCCTGTATAATCTTGATGATGGTCCAAATTGTGCGAAGTTAAACCCATGAACTGTTATTATTCAAGTAAATAACCAATGTATTTAGAACGAATTACATGCCGTTTCAATTTGAATCAATCACAGTACACTACAGTTTTGATCGAGTTATAATCGATCTGATCCATTTGAGAAAAAAAATCAATCATAACCTTTTTTCTGGGTTAGAAAATTCAGCAATAAATGAGCAAATAGGTTTTCATTGTTGGTACCTGTCATTCTGTGTGTTCGTAGGTATTTTTTTGTAGATAATTTTAATTACTAGTATTGATTTCATCCTCGTAATACCTATTTATATGTGTCTATTTGTTTTGTTCTTTTTATGTTTATAGTTTGTGTGTTTTGTTTTGTTGTACAATCGAATTTTGCTTTTTTTCACAGGGACCAGCTGGTCCGCCGGGCAAGAATGGTTTTCCGGTATTTTATTATTTCGTTTAATTTATTTTCATTTTCAATTGAGATTATTGTCATAGCTACCGCACGATTGCATGGCTTCATTCATTCGAATCGCATTCATAATTTCAAACCACGGAGGAAAAGTATTATCAGATTGTTAATGTTTTCTATACTTCCAGGGATTCAAGGGCTTGAAAGGAGATCGCGGTTTCTTGGTAAGATTATGATGTCATCAAATACGGCATCCGGGTGGTGGTTTAACCATATAACGAGATGTAATTGGTGTCTAACGGGATTTATAGTGATTTATAAACTAATTGGTACTACCTGGTTTTTTAATGGTTATTGAATCTGTCTTTCTAAGTAACTTATGGTTTTTTTGTGGTTATTTATAACCGTGGCTTTTATTATTTTGACTTTTTAGTTACTAACAACTCCGTCTATTCGGTATTGTTCTCAAAAAGTTGATCCCAACCCCTTTTGCGTCTCCCTCAGGTAGTGTATACTTTTAAATTCTCTCAACTTCCGTACAGCCTCTTCATAACGAATTCTTCGGCGGTGAAATCCTATACTTAGAAACAGTCAAACTTCCAATGCCTTCAGTTTTAAAGGAACAAACTTCGGTTATTGATTTCGGAACGGTGTTTCAGTTGAAATAATTATACTTCTGGGCATGAGAATGAGGAACTTTTTCCATTACGTTGTCGAAAGATTAAGTATTAATAAAGCTAGGGAGCCAGTCACTCTCTTTTGGAAACTGTTGTATTCTCTGTCAATTTTTCTAAAATATTGTATTTTCGTGTTTTCCGGAAGGTAATATGAGACACTATGGAATATTTACTGGTACATTATATTCTTAGCGTACGAGCCCGAATAATCCGATCAAAAGCAGGGTATCGCACAGACCTAGGTACTTGATAAAACTGAAGATTCGCAGTTATTTGACGACTCTGTAATATTAAATATCTGCTCAACGCAGCCTTTTAAATAAGTCATAGCCTACGATTTTTGTTGAGTAATTTAGTTGCCAAACGCCAAGCAAAATGCAAAGTTCTTCATTTGAGTTGATGAGGCATGGATTGACCATTTTTCTTATTGAACGGGTTGTTGGAGCTCTTCAAACATTTTTCTTTATTGTCATGGAAATCTATATTTGGACGTTTCGCCCAGACAACGTGGGCTTCTTCAGCATGTATTTTCTTACAATAGTTTTGTCATTCCTCGGATTCATTAGAATCGTCGTCTACTCGTCGATATCATCTTTTACTGCATGCTGAAGGCTTTGCACATCTTTGCACAATGTTTGACTTGAATGCCAATTTTGAAAAAAGAAAGTTAATGGGAGGTGAATCCAGATCCAGATCTGGATCCTCTCTTCAAAAAACGTTGTTTACCTCCCATTAACTTTCTTTTTTCAAAATTGGCATTCAAGTCAAACATCATAAAGCTGAACATACCCGGCCAATAGGATGTGCAAAGCCTTCAGCATGCAGTAAAAGATGATATCGACGAGTAGGCGACGATTCTAATGAATCCGAGGAATGACAAAACTATTGTAAGAAAATACATGCTGAAGAAGCCCACGTTGTCTGGGCGAAACGTCCAAATATAGATTTCCATGACAATAAAGAAAAATGTTTGAAGAGCTCCAACAACCCGTTCAAAAAGTTCTTCATATTACATTACGTTATCATACATTCGGTGATGAGAACCCACAACAATTTAAGCGCGTTATTTCTTTACGAGAGTGATTTCGATTCCACCTCACTTCTCTCAGCTCATTCAAGCTCATAATATTTTGTATTCCACTTTTCATGATATTTTGTAGTTGGTATTCCACTTTTCTGCAGTGTCAGAAGCTCAGATATCAAAATAACATGTTGATATTATTGATCGTGGTCCTAGGAAGAAACCCTCGTGATTCGGGTTTTACGAAAGGGTTCTTTTCAAACAGAGATTCGAAATTTCATAATTTATAGCTTCCTTTTCTCTCAGAATTTTACAATGTATTACGGTCCGTGGAATGTTCTGGCACATACAGCAAGAGGGTTTCTAGATTCCCCTAGACACCCATTCTCATAGTACTTAGCAGTCAAATTGCGCTACGATTGGTTATACCTTGTTTTTGTATCTCGTTTTGTCTTTTTAACGCTCTTCTTAAGACAACGTCGAGGCTAGTAACAGCCTACTCCACATTGAATCCACTTTATTCTGACAAATAAAGAGAAAGTACATTCATTTCAGGGGAAAGTCAGTTGAAAGGTATATCTTCCCCTCCTGTAACCAACCCCTTCTGTACCCACCCTTCCGGAAAATATTATTTGAACGTTTCTGAAACCCGATCTTCTGGGTTTGCTACAGTAAACCTTCCCCCTCCCTTGGGAAAGAGGGTTCGAAACCTTTTTCGGAAAAGAAAAACCTCTGCGAGAACTAAGTGGGAATCTCCTTTTTCCGAGGGATCACTCATTTAGAATCTTCCCCCCTAGAAGTTTCGGCGTGTAAATACGATTTCTCCTTGAGCCGAAGAGTACATTTTAGCACCACTTTCTACACACGCTCTTCCTACCGATCCAAAAACACAACTCTAACCGCTAAAACGTTCTAAAAGAGACTACCATTCTCCGTTCTGACTCCCCCTCTACTAACTCATTGGTGTTTACAATCCCTGGTGGAACGACACACATACGACCACGTGGATGAAGCAAACATGGGGAAAATGGGAAAAAGCTTTCCAGAGGCCTCCTCATTTGTAAAGTGCTTTGCTGGACCGTCCGACTGGTGTTCGTCCCCTATCGCATATTTCATGCCGCAGTGGCGTTTTAATTTCATTTATGATTTTCCCAAGAAGATCCCTACGTTTCGGTGTGGTTCTCACTTTTTGCTTTCGACCTTGAAAGCTTTTGGTTGGTAGATTCAACGCCTGGAGTCAATTTCGCTAATTACATGTGAGTCCCATGTGACAGTCAGGAAAATGTCACCGTTCACGTGAATATTTGTATGTTTAGTTCCCCAGCGTTCTTGTCAACAAGACAGTTATGTATCGTTGAATCTATTGATTGAATCCAATTCTGAAAATTCCTTTGCTTCAAAAAAAATTTGGGCTGACAGACGAAAAATTCTTTATTGATGTTTTTCTCAAAGAACACATTGAGATCGTTTGGAACACTCATTAACACTTATATGGAACATAGTTGCGATCGCCTTCTGCGATTGTGGTGTTGAAATATTGACGGATGTTGCATCAGAATTTTGTTTCTATAGATCAAAAATGTAGTGACTTTTATTCGAAAAACTCAAATGCAGTATCGAACAATAAATTTTGCCACTTCTTATCACTTAAGTGGTCGGTTGTAAGTATGATTATAATATAATGGCAGGAGGCGATGGTAATTGTTTGATCTGATCTGAACTCAAATTTGGAAGAAACATAAACTCTGATTTCCATGATCTATTAAATAAACAACTAAATCTGCTGCTTTGTCTCAATAAAACTTGAAATCAAATGATGGATGTCTGGGTAAGTCTGTTATTTGGAATCCCCTAGTGCATTGAGGTCATCGAAGAATAGAGGGAATCAATGAAAAAAAGTTTGGTATGGTAAATGTATATATGGGGGCGAGTTGTCTCTTACGAGATTGTCGCAGTTTTCCCTAAATTTGTTGCCTAAAGCCTCAGTTCCGAGTTATTTGCGACATAGGATTTTTTCGTGTTTTCGATCTTAAGTCATCAAATCTGTCATAACTCCCTCAATTTTGATGACACCGTCGGAAACAGCGTTAAATTTGCTATCTATTTGATGTCAGAAAACTTTTTTTAGATTGCATTGAAGATGTGCGATTGCTGCGCGAAATGGCAGTTTTGTCAAAATCTTGAAATCGCCTGTTTTTCATCTCGCCTAGAAACCCCATGAATCCTTGACGCAAAACTCTGCAGGCCTGGTAAAACATGCGCCAAAATGTCAGCTTTCCAAAGGTGTAGTCGTTTTGGTTTTTAACAATATTTTCAGTTAAGGTAATGCTGTTTCACTGCAGAAAAACGTGTGTTTTCTGTTAAAATTGAGGTTTTACCAAAGTAAGTAGTCTCAACGAAAAAAGGTTGGGGGCGGGATATAGGTTAGTTTTGTCGGGTGCATAAACCCGTTCGTTAGTGAACAGCGTCTGCGGCATTTCTAAGCTGTCCGGCCAAAGTCAAGATCATCGAAGAGCCGAGAGACGGCTATTGTTTGTGTCCATTTACGATTGATTGCGATGAGTTGCATTCATTTCATTGCTGACACTACGGACCCTTATCAAACCAGGCTTCCGTACTGTATTTCCTTCAGCGAGGTTTTCCCTTTTGCATATTCCCATTCATCATGGTGCGCTATAGCTATTGAACGTAGCTGGTTGTAGTAACCAAAACCTTAGTGACAAAAAACAATAAGGTAGTAGATAAAAAACAGAAAGTTTACTAGATAAAGAAGGATCAGTGACATAAACAATTATCTACCAATATTTTTCCTCATACTATCCGACGTGTTCGCTAGGGTATGAGTTGTTTGGTATGGAGGAGTTTGACTCCCTTGCTGCTTCAGAAGCATTACCATTGGCAAAACCGTGAACAAAAATCATGTCAACATACTCACTTGTGGTATAGCTATTCAACTGAAAGCAAATCATCGCAATCAATCGTAAATGAACACAAACAATAGCCGTTTCTCGGATCTTCGATTATCCTGACTTTGGCTGGACAGCTTGGAAATGCCGTAGACGCTGATAAAAAACGAACGTTTTCAATCATTAAATTCATTTTCATTCTTCATTTTTAAATATTTATTTTTTAATTTATATCTTAACAATCTTGTTTAAACTTTAACTCTTTGTATGACCTCGATTTAAACCACAAAATCTTACCATTGTCCAACAACTGGATAACATGATCGAGTCAATAAACATTTTACTAAAACTGAATTTGGTCAGAAACAAAAAATTATCAACATTGCAACACCCAATGCTACGGCCAAATCAGATTGGGGTTGATAATGCACGGCGCACAAAGCAACCCCTCCTTCAAGACCTGGGAGTCGTGCGGGTCATTGCATATCCTCGCCCCTGAACAAGAGAATGCCTCCTACGTAGCTTTCCCAATTTGTGAACATTAGGTCTTTTCTAGTGTTACAGGGTGTCCCAGGACTTATGCACAATCCGACTCCTACGCCTTCTACAACTCATTTCCGACTGCGATAAGTCGCGTTCATCTTCGAGACTTTTGGAAAAACCTCAATTTCAACAGGAAACACACGTTTTTCTGCATTTAAACTCCATTTCCTTAACTGAAAATATTTTTAAAAACCAAAACGACTACACCGTTGGAAAGCTGACATTTTTGTGCACGTTTTACCAGGCCTGCACAGTTCTGCGTCAAGCATTTATGGGGTTTCTAGGCGAGATGAAAAACAGGCGATTTCAAGATTTTGACAAAACCACCATTTAGCGCAGAAATCGCACATCTTCAATGCAATAAAAAAAGTTTTTCTGACATCGTAATAGAAGTGAAAGTAACATTTTTCTCGAAAAAGCTGTAACACTATTGCTATTTTAAAAAACCAGTAAATACTGTCAATATTGGCTGGGTAAAGCAAATAAACTTTTGTGAATTCCTTTAAATAAAATGGTCAGCAAATATACGCTGGTTTCTTGAAATAACTCCACTCTATCAAACCAACACTTTCATTCTAGCTTTCTGACACGATTCTAGGATTTCAAACTCATGCAGTAATTGGAATATCACTCTACGAAGTTATGCACAATACTCCTACATTTTACAACTCATAACATACCTCCTAGTAATTTTTCGCCAGAGGCCTCGTTTCCGAGTTATTCGCGATATAAGACTTTTTTCGTGAAATACTTAATGGTATTTCGGTGTGGTGCTTCGTTCGTATTTCAAATCTAATAAGTCTGATTACTAAATTTTCCTCTGTCGGTGATTTCCACCGTGCATGTACGACGCGTGTCTAATCTTGCCCCGGCGCCTTACGCATGTAGCCTGCTGTTCGTAAATTCACCCATATATTTTTAGATTGTGTTGGGAATAAATTACTGAACTAAAGTTTCCTTGTTTTCAGGGTCCGATCGGTCTGGATGGGCCAAAAGGAGATCCAGTAAGTGCAAACATATTTTAACATATCATTCTCGTTATTTCATGTATTATGTCTCATTGTACTGATGAAATGATAATTGAGGAGCTTACTTTCAAACAGGCACATATCCATTCCGACAAAATGTTCAGGAAGTGAAAAAAACGATTTGCAGGTTAGTGGAGATGTTTTTCTGCAGTTTCTCATCGGAGTAATGTGCGAGAAGGCACAGATAAAGATGCCTCAGAATATGAATCAATTTTCTCCAAAACACGAGGCTGTATATCCATTTTCACTTTGGAAATGTGCCCTTTTGATCAAAACTCATGAATGTGTGCCTTTTTGAAAAAGAAAGAATTCATTCTCCATTCTGTAGGTTTTATTGAAAACTTTACCTGACTCCATATTTCCATTTGTCATGCCTGCCATCTATCGAGTCTCGTGTAAATATTCAACGTCAAGACAAAGGCGCAATGCTTCTTTTTGGATATGTGCCTTTTTGAAAACCCACGACTTATCGCCTGACGAAATTCGGAGGATATGTGCCATTTCGATTGCAAGGCACTGAAAAAAATGTAGGTGACGGATTTGTTACCTTTTGATGCAAACACATAACTTTAGCCCCGGAATTGGCGTGGATGTGTTCTGTTTTGTTCGGAAATGATAGGGGGATCTGATTCAACTCATATTCAGAGATAGAAAATTGAGAAAGAAACGTTTTCTCCCAGATTTGGATATGTGCCTTTTTGAAAGTAAGCTCCTCAATTATTGTGCATATTGATTATTTACGCTGACTGCTATTCTCTTACTTATACTACACTTGAAGTTTTAAGCTACTATTTGTGCAGACTGGATGCTGTTCATTGTTCTGTTTTGCGGATACTAGGTACTTACGTTCGCGTGGTTTTCGTTAAAGTGTGCATATTTGTCTTTGCGATTTACATAGTATTGTTTAAAAATTATACATCAAATCCATTTTATTTTATAATCAAACTAACATGTCATAAATATAGTCAACTTGCCTGGATATGTCAAACATAGGTTTGGGGAGATGTCGAAAAGAACCGACATACTTTTTAACTTTACAAGAAAACAATTTTTACGATATCTGAGATGAGTCACTAATTGAGTTAGTAATTAACGAACCGCAGCAACAACAGTTAATTAGTTGTTCCATCACCAAGCAAAACTTAGTTTTCAGTATTAGCTTGTGCTGATTTTGACATTTCATGTCTTTGCTATGGCACACAACCAAATTGTCGTTATGTCACGATACGTTACGTAAGAAAATATGCTCAATGATTATTATGATTCGTAGAAGTGAGGTATTATGATTATAGCTGAAATTTGGCTATATGATTATTATGATTTGGCTGGTAGCCTCCTTAGGACGTGAACAATAAGGTGCAGAGGGTCTTGATCAGCAGAGTGTTTTTGGTTATCTTTTTCGTAGCCATTGTGGAACACCGAAATCTTGAAGTATATGGAAGTATTCACTCATGCATCCAAATTTGAAAACAGTTGAGTATTACCAAGGTAATCAATGCTACCCAAGCATCAACATATGAAAATAGTTTATTGTTGTCTACGCAATCAATGGTTAGTGGGGTTAATGTACTGTCATGTAGAACATATAACATACCGTTCTTTTACTACCCACGACGATATATGTATGGATGTAAATAATAAATAAAAATATGAGTTTAATTTTTGTTTTCTTTATATTGAAAAAAATGTAATTCACAGAGGAAGACAAGATTGCTAGAAGATGGAAGGGAAGAAGGAGGGAGGGGAAAGACATGAAATGTCCTAATGCGTTGCAGACTTGTATGCAAGAATTTTCTCAGTCAATTACAAAGGTTTATCATAGAAAACATGAGTAATAAACCAAAATCGGGGAAGTTGTCTTAAACGGGGAGACTGAAAATTGATACTAGATTGAGTCGCTCGTGGCAAGCCCCAAAATATGAGGGAACTATTTTTTGTATACTTCTTGATGAACCATTTGAATTTGAGTTCACTCGCTGAAATTTGAAGTTTCAGCCTGAAGCAATGTATCCCCGATGAGTTGTTCATAATTATGTATATTAATGGAGTAGAAGCGTATCTCATTGAATATCCGTATTTTCGTAATTGAATATTGCTCACCAAGATATTTTGTTTCTAGGGCAAACCGGGAGAGAAAGGTCAAAAAGGAGAACTTGGTAATCCAGGTTTTGACGTCTACGCAGCAGTCAAGGTAAAACCGCTTGAGTCTCCTACCTCTTACCCATTCCACTGAGCTCAATCCCATTAACCTGTTGAGCGCCTTTGAATCCGTAATTGGGACTATTGCTGAGCTATATGCTCGCCTAACCCTAGCAAAACCTACTGTTTTGCTAATGCCCTCTCCGGCGCTCATTAAGCCATGATTGTCTTATCATAGAACTGAAATCAGTAGTACTTCGTCTCTCTTTTATCATTTCGGATCTACGCTGGCTCCAAAATTCATTAGTATTATAACAAGGCTATAGAAGCTCTGCTTACAGCGCTTTCAAAATTAAACTCACCTTGCTCCGGAGCATTCCACTTAATAACGTTCTCCTCAATATAAATACTCTACCAACCCCCAAATGTTATTAGCATTTCTTAATAACAAAGCATTTCAGATAACTAGTGACATAATCACGAAATGACTGTCTATGTTATTCAAGTTCAAAAAACCTATCAACTAGTTAGTTATATAAATAATTATTTAATCGTTGGTAATTCATTCCAAACAATGAAGGCTCCTAAATTCCTAATGATTTCTTATTTACCAATTGGCAACTGTACCATTATCCTTACTGTAGTTCATTATTCTCAGATTCTCGTATGACTATTCCGGAATAAAGCTAGCTAGATATTTCTCATCATTTTCTGTTTATTCACATTTCCTTGTCAGTTAGTTAAATACATTAAAGGAAGAAAAAATGAGTCTATAGCCGTACTATTTGATAAGTGCAAAGTTGTTGAGGCCCATCATACACCTAGATGTTGGATTCTATACATACATGTTCATTATTGCCACGTATGACATTGTCGTTTTGCTTCACGGGACTAAGACGTGTTAATACTTCACGAAATTGATCAATCAAAAGTTATAAATGTCAAGTCAGAAGTGTGTTATTTTCTTTCTAAATCGTGTGAAGATAGTCGCTGCATGTAACATGTAACACATCAATGAATTTGGCTATACACTTCCCTGTAAGAATTTTAAAATTTTAAGCCCGAAGGATGTAGCCCGCCTCAATCAAAAAGTGCATTGGTTAATATTCAAGGTTAACCTATTTTTGAAGAGTTGAAAAGATGATAACCGGCTTTTGTATAGCTCGGAAATCGGAACTGTAACCGATTGCCACAAAATTCATTGTACATCGGGCTACCACTTCATTCTCTCTGTCAACGAGAGAAATACTTTATGAGAAAGGCACTGAACATCTTGTTACTGGATACGAATCGAATCAAATACAGGTTTGATAAGAAAAGATGCCATGCGTACATAAATGTTAACAAACACATTTTTTTAAAAATAAGACTGCATTATATCCATTGAATGATGGAGATAACAATGAGCGTTTATTTTTCAAATGTTTCCATGGCACAGTTTCTACGAACAATTCATTTTTTAAATCGTCAGCAGGATCTTAATCCTAACTTGTAACAATCAGGGCTTTTTACCAACTAGCTTCGAGAACCAGAAACATGGAGAAACGATACATCGCGTGAATCCTACATTATCGTTCCTAACATATTCTTAATGAACTCCAACAAGGGACCTCACTATTTCCTAGCTTTATTGAAAATGATGTACAAGCGAAAATCACAATTTACTCAAAGAAAATTTTCCTGCCAATTTTGACTGAACCGGAAACGGGTGAACTCTTATTTTTTCTACTTTGATTGAATAATATTAATTGATTAATATTATTGGTGGATATCTTTTTGGCTCACCGTTCGCCAATCCTTGACAATTCAGTTCCGATTTGGTTTAAATGCTAGATTTGTACTTACTGTACTTGTTTTTACTCCCACTTTGGTTAAAACGGTATTTTCTAAACTTCAACGATATAGAACAGGATGTATTAAGTACTACGATAAGAATATGAAATAAGTAGGTAAATTTGGTGAATTTGGATTTTCCTTAGTCCCTCGAATCTTGAACATAAGTACGATGTACTTACTAACTACCACATACTTACAATTTGGGACAATTTAGCTCCGATTTGGTTCGTTGCAGCAGTTAAATGCTAGATTTGTACTTATTGTTCTTGCATTGACTCCCGCTCTGTTTAAAACGGTATTTTCTAAACTTCAACTATATTTGTCTTCTTTAAAGATCGACGACAAAAATATAAAACGAGTTATTAACGATTAAAGTTTTTTTTCCTGTTATCGACTTTACTTTACTGTAGCCATAAATCAAATTTGAAATAAGAACGTTAAATTTCCTATCCGTTTAGTGTGACGCTATTTGGATTTCTAAAATAAAAAAATAAACCAAAGTAGGTCAACCATTTTTCGCTAATTTTTGTAATAAGTACGATGTACTTAGCCCAAGACCTCAGCTTTCCAACGGTATACAATTTAGTACAATTTAGCTCCGATTTGACGTTTTGTTGCGAAAAAAGCCAAATTTTTTTAAAAATCCTGCCAATTTTGACTTGAACCGGAAACGGATGAACTCTTACGCTTTTTTCTTTACTTTGATTGAATAATATTAATTGATTAATATATTGGTGGATATCTTTTTGGCTCACCGTTCGCCAATCTTTGACAATTTAGTTCCGATTTGGTTTATTGCAGCAGTTAAATGCTAGATTTGTAGTTACTGTTCTTGCTTTTACTCCCGCTTTGTTTAAAACGGTATTTTCTAAACTTCAACGATATATAGAACAGGATGTATTAAATACTACTATAACAATATGAAATAAGTAGGTAAATTTGGTGAATTTGGATTTTCCTTAGTCCCTCGAATCTTGAACATAAGTACGATGTACTTACTAACTACCACATACTTACAATTTAGTACAATTTAGCTCCGATTTGGTTCGTTGCAGCAGTTAAATGCTAGATTTGTACTTACTGTTCGTGCATTGACTCCCACTATGGTATTTTCCAAACTTCAACAATGTAGAACAGTACATCAAGTGCTACTATAACAATACGAAATAAGTTGGTAAGTCATGTGAATTTGGAATTTCCTCAGTCCCTCGAATATTAAACATAAGTACGATATACTTACTAACGGTCTAGGGTCTAGTTGAAAAAAAGACCGTTTGATAAAAATGAAGTTGACCGTGATCCGCAGGGTCTGAAGAGATCGGTGACGACGCTTCGCGGTGGGACTCTGGGGTACGCTGAAATCGTTGCCGTGAAGGTAAATCACTAGAGACTCATGGTCGATTTCCCTTTTTCTGCCTGGCGATGGAGTTGTCTTCAGTTTCCTTTTGTATTTTCAACTATCTCTTTCACTCCGCTCGATCGTGCTCTGCTTTCGCACTTGAATTCAACCTCTCAAAAAGTTCTAGAGTATTGGTAATATCCAATAAATGACATTTACCTAGTTGTACATATCTCTCTACATATAGATAACCAGTGGGATCACTTATCTTCGTTGATACCGCATTAACTTGGGATATTAGGGTTTCAGCGTTGCGGAAGTAGTTACAAAAATTTTGGATAACTAAATGAATGAAGAATTAACTGACTGACAAATTTTAGTCAGGTTGAGTTTCATAATAAATTTTGCCACCTCAGTTATGCGAAATTTTATTTTTGATTTATTCAAACCAGTAAAGTATAATTTGCATACAAGATTTGGGATCTCAACATCGTTTTATCAGTTAGCGGCGACAGTAATCAATAAAAGAAACTAGGTTTTATGCATAATTTAATTTTTTTAAGGGAGGAGGGGGGGAGAGCTCTTGCTTATACAGGGTGTACAGCGTATGATCCGAAAATCTTCGCACACGTATTCTACAACTAGTTTCCAACAAAAAGTGCCTCTTAGAGATTTGTTTTTAGAGGCTTCGTTTTTGAGTTATTCCACTTTTAAGATTGTTTTCGTGTTTTCGAATTTACGTCACTAAAACGGCCGTAACTCCGGCGTTCTTGAAGTATTCGCAAATCTAAGTGTGCCGTTGGAAAGAGCATAAAATTATCTATCGTCTCAGTCTTTAATAATAATTTTTTAAAAGGAACTAAGGGGTAAAAATGAGCCTGAAAAGTAAATTTTGTCAAATTTTGAAAAAAATTATTTTTTTAATGGCTCATTAGTCCCCCCTAATTTTAATGATACGTTTGAGCCTGTAAGCTTAAAAAATGCGCAAAAGTCTCAGCTTTCCAATGATATATTTAATTTTTAGGTTTTAGAGGGAACTTTTTTGAGGAAATTGAGATTTTATGCAAAAAAACGGGTATTTTCAAGCACATTTTTGAGCACAAAAAGAGAATAAACCCTACATAACTAAAACTTTTTTTTCTTTTTCTTGGTGTAGAATGTATCATGTCAACGGCATTACCTAAAAAATTCAAGTTTGAGTGAGAGCATCCGCGGAATGAATTGAAGTAAATCAACTGTTAAATGTCTCCCGTTCTTGCTGATATCGTGAGGTTTGATCCCGTTGTTTGTTATGATTTCCTCTTCTTATCGTTGATAGAAACATCGTCACGAGCAAAATGTTGAGTATGATAATGCGATTAACGGTCAAAGGTAGATCCACAGACCCGTTCGATCACATCAAATGTGCTTGAAAATACACGTTTTTTTGCATAAAATCTCAGTTTCCCAAAAAAGTTACCTCTAAAACCTAAAAATTAAATATATCATTGGAAAGCTGAGACTTTTGCGCATTTTTTAAGCTTACAGGCTCAAACGTATCATTAAAATTAGGGGGACTAATGAGCCATTAAAAAAGATTTTTTTTTTCAAAATTTGACAAAATTTACTTTTCAGGCTCATTTTTACCCTTTAGTTCCTTTTAAAAAATTATTATTAAAGACTGAGACGATAGATAATTTTATGCTCTTTCCAACGGCATACTTAGATTTGCAAATACTTTGAAAACGCCGGAGTTACGGCTGTTTTAGTGACGTAAGTTGGAAAACACGAAAAAAATCTTAAAAGTGAAATAACTCAAGAACGAAGCCTCTAAAAAAAATCTCTAGGAGGCACTTTTTGTTGGAAACTAGTTGTAGAATACGTGTGGGAAGATTTTCGGATCATACGCTGTACACCCTGTATATAAATTTCAATAAATTACGACTTCAGAATCAACCTCACCTAACATGATTATCATGGAAACAGTGGTACCAAAAATTTCCCCCCACATAATAAGTTGTTTTTGGTAACCGCCTGATGTGTAGTTTTAACTAAGGTAGAAATCCATTGCTGCCTTTTGTTAAGTCCCAAATGAATAGATATCCTGATTGGATACACGTCCAATTTCTAGTAGATGCATCTTTGTAGGAGGGCAAAACGTGAAAATTCTCCCTGTCCATTAAAACAAGATATCAATTTTTTCAATAGTCTGTTTGCTAAGAATAAATATAAAATCTTCCGTGACGAATTATGGGGCAAAATATACAATGGAGGCGGTGTGAATCGTTGTTCTCAGAGTGACGACTCTTCACAACGTGAACTTGGTTTTGCGCAAATTTCTCTGAATCTTTTGTATCCCGCGCAATTTTACTATCTCACAAACATGCGAATAGCAGAGCACTTCGTAGCGTTCTTGTGGTGTAGTAGTTCTGTTTCCCGCTACTTCGGTGGAGTCTCTCATTTTTCTAGTTCATCCACAATTATTTTCCTTGGTTTTGACATATTTTTTGGGTTCGCTCGACCGTTTTTCCAAGTTAAGTAGATTTGTACATCTTCGACGGCATGCTTGCCTTTATTTTATTTTCTTCCATTATTGTTTTTCATGTTTCTTTTTGTTATTTATATTCTTTTCACTTTTGGTTTTTGGTTTTTATTGCAATCGTAAACTTTCTAGGGGCTGCAAGAACAGGGGCATAACATTTCTGCGCAGAGTGTCATTATGCTTAAAGTAAGTTCTTGACCTTTTTAACACAAAAGTCAGTTGACTTTGAAAATCATTAATTTTTAAAATTGACATGATTGATCCGATTGTATATTCGTCAAATCATGAAGATTCGTTTTAAATTCACTTGGAATCTTGAAACAATGAAGTCAACACCATCAAAACGAATTGCTATAAAGGGGCTTTATTTCATTTTTCAACATTTGGTATGCGTTCTTATCAACTGCTTCATGCATGTTTCTTCTCAAGTATTGCATGTTCATATAGATACCAATTTATTGTGGTAGTACATAGATGCATTTATGCAATAGTATATTGGTTCTTACTATTCATATATTGGTAAGTACTTCACCTCTTCTTATTCATCATATGGTACTCAAATACATATGGCTGTAGGCTGGAATAGACTAAAAAAAAATGCTAACATTTTAAATGCTAATTAGAATTGATGTTCTAATCCATTCTTTTAATTTCTAAAAGTTGAAAATAATGGTCTCGAGGAACTTTTGGTCTTGAGTCGTTAAGTCTTTCTGAAATAAACGACTTCATTACATTTGAAATAACCTTCAACGTTATATTTGACAATCGCTTCACAACGATATTCTCTCTCTTGTGCTTGTGTACTTCTTATAAGATATTTTACGACCATTGCCCAAGTTTAAACTTTTATTACAGACGTCTTAATGTCGTACTCTTGCCGTGCCATGTAAAAATAACGACGTAGGTCGTCGATACTTAATTGTGATAGCTTGGATGTATGAATCATATAAAAATTGGGAATCGTTGTTTATCACTAAGAGGGATCATCTTCAAGGAGCAGTTATTCATCAAAGACGAGAGGGAGTCATACAAGTAAAAAATCCGCAATCTTATGTATTACTGCAATTGGTTTCATGGAATTATTGATAATTTTTTCGCCAAATGGTAGCTTTATTTATTCTTTGTCGGTTTGTAGAGAAATAGTCGGGATCAAGTAATCTCGTATATTCAAATTCTTAATGACCGAATTAATAATCGAATAGCTATTTGAAGACAAGAATGGTTATAACAAAGAACCAGAAAGTAAGGAGTTCATTTTAGTTTCGGTCTTATTATTTTCGGGTATTCTTGGATTAGATTTTCTTTTTACTTTGGTTCAACAATTTACAAAATACGTTGAATAGGGTGACCCTGTGTTATAATTATATTTTCCTTAAGTACGATTTTCTACAAAGTATTTGCCAATGTTGAGTATGACTTCCAAAAATGAACATATTCTGACATTCTACTTGACCTTGTTTGTCTATTAACGAAAACAAAGATTTATAGGGATTGCTACAGCTCCCCACTTTCCTATCCCTTAAGTTTGCAACTCCGCTTGTTAGCATCCCCGCTAACCAGAAACCCTACCTTCTTAAATACACCTGTACGTCAATTAGAATAAAGGTAAAATTGAATACGAAGGAACGGTTTTTGTATGAGTACATTACAGTTGATGTTTTGGTTGCACAGGTTCTTGCTCTATTTGGGGGGGGGGGGGGGGGGTTCGGAGACTATTTCAAGAGGAAAGGCGAGGAGGGTATGCAGGCTTCTGTTGTTAGTAGTAAATCAGCGAGCGGAGTTGCAACATTTGAAAACACATTGGCATGGCTTTGTTGTCAATATCCTGGTCCCAAAATAAAACGGGACAGTAGACCTCTAGGTACCGAAGATGAAAAATTGCCTATGCAACCTACAAATATGGGATTCTATCTCAGAGGAGAGGAGCTAGTAAACAGAGATGAAAGCTACGGCTGGGGGGGGGGGGGGCTAACAAGGGTTTACTTGAGCGCATTCTGTGTTAATAACGATACTTACAAAGCCTAACCAATTCCCTGGAAAAATCTATAGATTCAACCAGAGCACCAGAGAGGCTAGTGCTTACCAAGGTGGCAGGTACACGAATGACCCCCTCGGGCGGACAGAAAAGTGGTGATGCCGTGATAACAAAGGGCAGAAGGAGCCCACCCGAAGGTTAGTTGAAAGAGTGTTGAGCGGGGGGAGGGCGGAACTGTCGGGTCGATCGCTAAGAACTGGATTGTACTCCTGTTAATCATTTAAATGATTATAAAAAGAAGGTGCTTCATTCTTTGTTGTCTATATTTTAACAAGTTTTCTGCTAATCTGCGAACAGGGAGAACCAGGTGAACCAGGTCCACCCGGACCTCCGGGTCCCCAAGGCCCGGAAGGACTGCCGGGGCAGAACGGACGACAAGGAATGCCCGGCGACGCTGGGGCTCCGGGTGAGAAGGGATCGCCCGGACCTGCAGGCCCGGCCGGACCGACAGGAGAGCCAGGACCACCCGGACCAGCGGTAAGAATTTCACCTATTTCTCATCTAGCAGACTTGACTTATCTCCTTTAACTCCTAGAGGAGCATAGGGCATCCACAAGAGTTGTCCCTTTGGGCAGCAATCCTCCCACCATCTTGCCAAGTTTTGCCTAGCAGTCCTTTTGGTTTATTATTGTCAGAGACCACTCCGAGTGCTGTACAATCATCCGTTCGCTCACAAATCGCAGGCCTTCTCTTTAAATACGAGATTTCGAGAACAATTTGATGTTAAAACCTGTTGCAAAATGGATTCTTCACGCTCCAAATCATCCTGCTCAAATCGCCGTCTGCGATCGAGTTTTTCATAACTTATTTACATATTCATATATTTATATACATTACTTTTTCTTCTTTGAATCCTTGTATAATCAAACAATCCAATGGTATTGGATAGGTTCCTCCGCTGATTGGATTATTTAACATAGGTACCTCATAAGTGACGTATCTGTAAATAGATTGAGCTCAACCTACTCATCTCCCTACCGCGGGCTTTTAGCTCTTACTGGAAGATAATATTTCCGAAATATCTTTAATGTATGGAAATATTATACCTATATGTATCTAAGTTGTGGAAATAAATTCATGTCATTTCATTTGCGAACGAGTGAAGCGTCGATAGGTCCTTCATTTTACCTAGTTGAATTTCAGTAGTTCTATTCCTGGATTTCTATGACGCGCCGATGTACAGTATATCACACCATTGAAGGTGTTCCAATATCATCATTGATCACATTTCAATTGGATTTCCACGAGTTCTGAGTTTATCTAGGAAGAATGGTCTCTTATTGTCTTATAGTCTTATTGAATGGTATTTTCTGACTTTACTTTACGATTTCGGTTTAATATTTTCAATACCTACCTGCCTAATGAACATCTACAGACCAAGAGAAGAGTATTGTTGACATTATTTCAAAATTTGTTTGATTTATGTTTTATTATGCGTGGATCGCAATAAGCGAATAATAAAATCCGTTCCATAGAAAATTGTACACTGTATTGACAAGTCGATCGAACGAAAAAGAATTATTTTCTCTCGAGTACAATCAATGAGTTTGATTGTCGATCAAACTAACTTTAATAACCATGATCAGCATCGAGGTAATATGCTAGAGCTTTGGTCGATTTGTGAGCTAACAACGATTACTCAAAACTTTTGACACTTTATATTTCCCTACCTAACTTCAAAATTTTTCAATTAGTCCTCATAGATCAAAAGAAAATTTGAACTACCATATTAACCCTTCGAAAATGATCATGTTTTGTAAAAAGGTTACCATAACTTTGTAGGTACTAATCCTGAACAGAACAGAGTTCGTTTATGCACGAACAAATCATCAAGAGATTTTCAATAAATATAATGAAATAATAATTTAATTCAAATTTGACAATTAATGTAAAGAGAGTTCTTGTCTGTGGCAGAAAAATCTCAATAATGAGAATTAATTTGCTTATTTAGAAGATATGTTCATAATTCATCTTTGAAGCACTGTATGCATTTGAGCGGTTGGTCTTTATTCTTTATTTGTTTTCTATTGATTTGGCAAGAACTTGAAAATATGGTTTAGAAAAAACCTAGGTATTCTTACTTTGCATTCCCTGAGAGACCATTCTGTCACTTTTCCTAGGTGGTATTAGATAATTAGCGACAAATACCTTACACGAATCACCTGTGAAACATGCACACTCCAAAGCTTAGTAGAAATTCAAATCATGAATCATTGAATAATAAACCCCAGTGAAAGAGCGTTTTTTTCAAGAGCGATTACAATGGAAAAATATTAAATTTCGTAAGACGGAGCATGCATATCAGAATGCTTCAACCCGTGTATCGGCTATAAACCCTTTTAGGAGTTCACTCCAGCATTCACATTCACTACATCACTAGGTTACTGCGATGAAAACATAAACAATAATAAACCAAAAAAACGCAAATGTTGGCACCATAAATCGGGCCGTATATCGGGAATGGTTTGAGCTACGAACCTGGGGAGGGGCTCATTCGATTCCTCATGGAAAGTTCTTCAAAAACAGTCCAAATTTAGGCCGCCTTGACTTTTTTTAGGTTTTTAGGGATTCAACGATTGACAACCCTTAAGGGCACATTAAATTAAGTGAGAGAGTTGGCTAATGAGTCGGGGCGTTGTCGGACCAATATTGATTTTTCCTGAAAATTTCAGATTTTTTGCTCCAGCCGTTTGGGAAATATCGTGCGTACGGCGGACGGACGGAAAAATTTGTATTGCATATTCGGATTCTACACCCTTTGAAACGTAAACCATGAAATTTTCACAGGGGGGATTAGAAATTTTTTTTTGTCAAGAGCGATTACAATGGTTTATTGTTGAACAATAAACCAAAACGCTAATGTTGGCACCATAAAACGGACCATACATCGGGAATGGTTTGAGCTACGGACCTGGGGAGGGGCTCATTCGATTCCTCATGGAAAGTTCTTCAAAAAAGTCCAAATTTAGGCCGCCTCGACTTTTTTTGAGGTTTTTACGGATTTTACAAAACTTTGACAACCCTTACAGGGCACTTTAAATTAAGTGAGAGAGTTGGCTAAAGAATTGGGGCGTTGTCGGACCAACATGGATTTTTCCTGAAAATTTCAGATTTTTTGCTCCAGCCGTTTGGGAGAAATCGTGCGTACGGCGTACGGCGGACGGACGGAAAATTTTTATTGCAGATTTGGATTCTACACCCTTTGAATAGTAAACCATGAAATTTTCAGGGGGGGGGGTTAGAATTTTTTTTTTCAAGAGCGATTACAATGGTTTATTATTGAATAATAAACCAAAAGAGAGGAAGCAGGAAGCTATGCCACGACTTCTACCCAACTTTTTTCTTGTTTAAGTGTTCTCTTTCGCGTACGGCACAGGTACGTTTATCGTTGGTAGGCTGGCATAGCTCTCACACAAGTTTCACACGTTCATGAGAGACCCTGCTAAATAAGTTTTATGGATAATTAATAACAATCTTAACATCATTGTGGCTTTATTCGTTGTAATATGTACAGGGCGAGAAAGGTGACAAGGGCGAACGGGGACTCACGACGACTCTGAAAGGCGACCAGTTCCCAACTGGAATCATCGAAGGACCTCCGGGCCCCCCAGGACCTCCAGGTCAGTCAAACATTCTGGAATATCAGCTTTTTACCCCCCCCCCCCCCCTCTTTCTCCCTTTACTCATAAAAAGGCAACAGCTTTTCTCTGTCTGGTAGTGGTTTGCATTTCAAAATGTTTTTCATTCCCAAATCGTTTGCTCCTTGATACCTGTACCAGTTTTCTATGCTTTCAACCTTTTGCGAGTAGTATTTGACTATCTAGCGTAGTATGCATTCACCGTATAATTCCTCGTTTCGTACTGTTTTGCTCAGTTTGTTCGTGAAAATAATAGCAATGATGTGATATAAATCCTCACCCTCTTTAGTGATAATCGACACTGTCCTTGCCTTAAAAAATGAATAAACCTATGAACCAAAAGAAATTGTATTGCCTACATAACTACGCTTTTTGCTTCCGAGTCTACCAAGGTAGCGGAAGCATTGTTTTCACTTTCGGAATGTGAAAATTTTTTTGTCTCCAAAATCAAAAATTCCACTCGCATTTTGCGTTTTAGACCGTTCGACAATTTTGGTTCCGTCTGTCTGTCTGTCTGTCAGCAAATCCTTGTTACGGGCAAAACTACACGAAGTTATAGTCCGATTTTGATGAAATTTTCAGGGATTGTGCGGGTTGGGGTGTAGATGGTCCCCTATAGGTTTCATGACCCCCGGATCAATAGTAGCCTCTGCGCATGCGCAAACGTGAAATCCTTGTTACGCGCATAACTCCGGGAGTTTTGACCAATTTCGATGAAATTTTCAGGGATTGTTCGGTTTGATGTGTAGATGGTCCCCTATGAGTTTCATGACCCCCGGATCAATAGTAGCCTCTGCGCATGCGCAAACGTGAAATCCTTGTTACGCGCATAACTCCGGGAGTTCTTGACCAATTTCGATGAAATTTTCAGGGATTGTTCGGTTTGATGTGTAGATGGTCCCCTATGAGTTTCATGACCCCCGGATCAATAGTAGCCTCTGCGCATGCGCAAACGAAATCCTTGTTACGCGCATAACTCCGGGAGTTCTTGACCAATTTCGATGAAATTTTCAGGGATTGTTCGGTTTGATGTGTAGATGGTCTCCTATAAGTTTCATGACCCTCGGATCAATAGTAGCCTCTGCGCATGCGCAAACGTGAAATTTGAATTTGAAATAGTGCGTGGAATTGATAATAGTCAATAATAATTTTCAATGATCTATACAGTCATGTTATGGATACGAGGAAGCTATGTGCCACACCCACTTGGCAGACGTTTTT
The DNA here is from genome assembly GCA_031894815.1 of Creontiades dilutus. NCBI lineage: Eukaryota > Metazoa > Arthropoda > Insecta > Hemiptera > Miridae > Creontiades > Creontiades dilutus. The sequence continues at coordinate 814,385 of JAVIWC010000391.1, forward strand.
CATTATGTTTTTCTTGGTTAGAAATTAGAACGATAAAACTCAAAACATTAATAATTCTTACAGTCCATCGATGTAAAAATCCACTGATTGTATCATTAGGCAGGTACCTACCTGATTCCCATTATTGCTCTGTCGAGTATGTAGGTGACTCTTATCTTTTTTCCCTAACCCATAGTTATTTTTTAATGGTTGGCGGTAAATTCCATTTTGAGCAGCTTGATCAATGGCATGGTTTTTAACTATTGAATTCCTTCAGTTCTACCGCTTTCACAAGTAGCTATTGGTACCGTACATTGTTTGAATGATTGTTCTTTTATATCAGGAATACACTCTTTTTTTCTAACACTGTCAGGTCTGGAAGTGAATATTATGGGTAATCATTGCGCTCCCCCTGCGTAAAGTTCCTAATTTCAGTAATACGGTATCCAGCAGGTACCAAGGATCCCGATATCAAACGTTTCTATCATCACATCTTCATTCGATACATGTGTACAATTCATTCAAAATTGTTTCGTTTGATTTTTCTCATTTTTATTTGAAATGTCTGGACCCCTATGAGTGGCACTGTATTTTATTTTGAGGAGTGAAGGAGGTAAAGGTGAAAAAGGCGATGTTGGCCCGACTGGCCCTCCAGGTTTACCAGGTGAAAAAGGAGCTCGCGGGAAACGTGGAAAAAGGGTAAGAGTGCATGTTTTTATTCAAAAATTTACATCACTAGCTTGCTGCATAAAATATCACCCAATGCGCACGTGCTTGACGCCATGAATTTGCATAAATATGTTACTTTATGCGTGGTTTTTCTGTCCTCGTTTTTTATCAAGAGTTTGATTGTAATTTGCCCTGCTTGTTGATTTTTGCGTGCATTGGTTTGCAATTATTTTACTTGTATGCCATTTATTTTTGTTTACCTTAGTTATTATTCATTTGCTCATTACTTATACATCAGGTACAACATAGTTTTTTCTAAACTGACAAAAATACTGATTATTAGATAAACTTCGCATTAAAAATAGTCGATCCTTGCATAGGTACTTACTTACCTATAAAAACATTGGATTGAAACGTTCATTTCCAGCTACTAAAATAAGAATACTCTATACCAAAAAGATATTCAAGTAGAACGTTCACTAATTATAATCGGAAGATGGACTTGATGATAATTTATAGGAATGGATTTCATTTTTGGGAAAACCAAGTAAATAATTTGAAGTATTTCCGAACAATACTGAAGGTGTTTCCAAATATCATTTCCAATCAAAGAGCTTTTAAGGAAAAAATTGAGCCAAGTTTTTTTATCCAACCAATTTGTATCCAGTTTTTATTAAATTTAATATATCCGATAACGGTTGTAATATTCGTCGTATGATTTGACAAATTTAAATACGATTTCATACGTTTACGAATGTAGAGTTGCCATGTGTGAAACGGCTCATAACAATTGATGAAGTTCTTATAAATTGCTCCATCTAACTAATGACGAATTATAAATAATTCTCACATTACATGGAATCATTCTGCGTACGTATGATGTGAGTCGATACAAATGGAGGACTTCATGTGTATTAATGGATCCTAATTCCAAAACATACTGATAAACTCTCAACTACAAATGAAGGGATAGCTTAACTACATTTTTCTATCACAAATTTTCCTAATTCCATCAAAGTTCCATACTATTTGGGGAAAAGATAATAAACGTAAATGATGACAACTTGCATCAACTGGGAAAGAGTTCTTATCTACAATCTTTGCTGTTTCATCACAAAGTATTTTGAATTTAAAAATGTTTACGTTGAACTGCAGAATAAATTGTAGACATTCCCAAAATTAGGTTAGTTAATTTTACTTTTCGTTTTTAATGAGTTGTTTCAAATTACAAGACATAGCTCATTTCTAGTACAATTTAATAATTTCGATTTATTATTTTCAATAATGAAGCTTGGTAATCAATCGGCCGCTGTCCTCAAAGTTTGGATAGAGAACAACGTTGATTTGAGTATACAGTGTGTCTAATAATAGTATGGGACAAACTCAGGGAATCGATTGCACGTTTAATTTGCGATCGAAAGTGTCTCCTAGCATTTTGCGTTTTGAGGCTTCGTTTTCCCGCAATTTAATTTTTAAGATTTTTTTAAAAACAGACGTAGCTCCCTTAATTTTGGTCTAAACGAGAAAATAAGGTAACCATTGGAAAGAACATGAAATTTCCTATTACCCTGATATAAAATTTAATGTTTTTAGCCAGGCCTGATTGGTGACAAAAATGGCCAAAGTTCAAACTTTGAAAATTTCTTAAAAATCATCGTTTTTCTTTCGTTTTTTTCGCTATCTGTAGGGAGGTTTATCGTCGGGCACTCCTCGGGAAAAACTTGCCCAGACACTCAGCTTTCCAACGGTATACTCGTTTTTATGTTTGGACGTCTTTTTCTAGGAGAAAAATGAGTTTGAATGAAAGAAAAAGTGTTTTTTTTTTTTTAAAGCAAAATCGAGTTGTTCATGATTTCAAAACTTGGCGGTTCGGGTCAAGTTAGTTTCGTATTCTACATGATTTTTCACGCTGAATCGAACGTATCGGGTCTCGGGAGCCAGGAGCCCTGACCTGACCCCTCTAGATTACCTGCGCCGGGGTAATGCAAAATGCTCACCAACTACGGAACGTCTCGAGGAGCGAGCTCAAAAGATGCCGCCTTCGTATTCAGCAAGGAGGGGGACATTTTGAAAACCTACTGTAGTTTCGATTCAGTTTCGATTCGATTCAGCGTGAAAAATCATTTAGAATACGAAACTAACTTGACCCGAACCGCCAAGTTTTGAAATCATGAACAACTCGATTTTGCTTTAAAAAAACCACGTTTTCTTTCATTCAAACTCATTTTTCTCCTAGAAAATGACGTCCAAACATAAAAACGAGTATACCGTTGGAAAGCTGAGTGTCTGGGCAAGTTTTTCCTGACTAGTGCCCGACGATAAACCTCCCTACAGATAGCGAAAAAACGAAAGAAAAACGATGATTTTTAAGAGATTTTCAAAGTTTGAACTTTGGCTATTTTTGTCACCAATCAGGCCTGGCTAAAAACATTAAATTTTATATCAGAGTAATAGGAAATTTCATGTTCTTTCCAATGGTTACCTTATTTTCTCGTTTAGACCAAAATTAAGGGAAGCTACGGCTGTTTTAGTGAGACAAGGTCTGAAAAGTAAAAAAACATCGTTGAAAATTAAATTTCGGGAAAACGAAGCCTCTAAACGAAAAATGCTACGAGACACTTTCGATCGGAAATTAAACGTGAAATCGATTCCCTGAGTTTTTCCCATACTATTATTGGACACCCTGTATAAAAGTTCGTCTGTCTATGTTGACCATCGATGTGTGGGAAACATCAGTCTCTAAACATCGATGTATTTTGGTGCAAAACATCGATGTTTTAGGGAAAAATCATTTTAATTAAGTAATTGCAGGGACATACTAGATACAATGAAACTCTCAACTAATTTCATATTTTGAAAGAAATACAATGCAACACAAATTATATAAATTTCTTCAAGTGTTGAAAAAAAAGCAATTTTGCGTTTATAGCACATCAATGTACGAAAAGATCGATCTATTATTAACATCGTTACCTTACCATCGATGCTCATCCCTAGTTACTTTCCATCAATCAATTCTGATTCCTCTGCCAATTATTCTCTGAATTTACCAGTAATAAACATTTTAACCGAAATGGTGTCAAAAGATTTAGTTTTTTTTCAACCTGAATTTAATAAAAAAGAAGATATGTAGTTTCGGCTAGAAAAGAGCTCTTCTAAAATTTTAAAATTTGATAAATTCTCTCACTTTTAACAATTTGAGCTGAGAATTTTCATTTTTCATTCCTTGTATACCTCCCAGAACTAGGTACAAGGTGAACTACTATCAGTCCCCTGGTATGTTCTCTACCATAAAGCAGTAGAGTTGCCCGTGACTCTTTCAGTTATCCAAAATTTATTATTTTTCATTATTATTATTATTACCGATCATTCCCAACATAGAAGTGTTCTTTTGGGTGGATTGAACGAATTTGATAATTACTGTCTACATTTACTTTTCGCACCAAAGTATTGTTCGATGTTGAAAATGTTTGTTTCTCGGTAGAATACCTAAGTTCATTATTGGAAATATCATTTCACATTTGATAGCAGAATATTTAAAACCCATTCTGTTGGGAAATGAACGAAACCTAATTCCTACAAGTTGTCAACATTTATGAAACTGGATTTAAGGAGGTATTTTAACAACACGTTGTGAAACCAAGGGGTCTGAATATTTCTCCAGATTCTAATTGGCTTTAAGAAAATAATCATGCACTAACCCACACTTTTTTGACCAAATGAGCAATACTCTTCTTGCTGGGGAAATCATATATATTTTTTAATGAAATCATATTCCTTCACAAGAACTTTGATGTCAACGGTACTCTTTACGATAAGTAGTTTCCGATTTATTGTTTTCCATTGAGAGTTTTTCTCTGGAAACTTCGTCGCTTCCCCCGTCTCGTTCGGGACGTTTTATCCCCTTTCCCATTATCCTGTCGAGGTGGCAGGGCCAGAAAATATTGGTGGGTGAAGATAACTGCAACTTCCTCTCAACAATATGTCTCACGGCATACGACAAAGAACAATTTGGCGCCTATCATGTTGACAGAAAGGAGGGTACAGGACGAAAACGCAATGGGTTGAAGCCTCTTGATAGGCCTCCATTGGCCCACCTATATTTTCTGACCCTAAAAGTTGATTCGAATTTGAAGAAATTATACAAACAAAATCACTACCGTTGATCTTGAAGTTTCCTGCTCGGAATCAACTTTCATTACAAAATATAAACTGAAGTTACGTAGCGCTCATCACGATTTCCAGTAGTTAAGGCCGGATCACACAGGACGCGTTATAACTCAGGGAACGCGCGTTCTCCCCGACGTTTGGCGATATAGCTACGTCACACACATCGCGTTATGTTGCGCGTTATTTTGGCCTGCGACCCAGCATTGTGATAGTGTACTCCAAGAGTGTACCTACTGTGTACAGGCGGTTCGCTGCTATAACAATAATTTCTGGTTCTTCTAACTTTCTCATAAAGCTATGATAATTTCTGGTGACTCTGATGAGGAAGAAGCTCTACTTTTACTAGTTTTATTAGATGACAAAAATAGACGGCATTTGGTGCACCCAATCAATGAAAAAAAAGAAGAGTTTTTCTGCGATCACACGAGGTTCGTTTTGTCAATGAGAGCCTCTGTTTCCTCACTCATCTCGGAAAAAAAAAAACGAGGAAAACGCCTTCAACGCGCGTTACTTTTGTAATTTTTTACAACCCCAACGCTTGACGCCGCGTTACTGAAAGTATCGCTGAGCCTTAACGCCGTGTGTGTGGCGGGGATGATGCCATGTTGCGTCATACAAGTGGAACGCCGTAACGCGACGGTACAGGAACGCCTAAAGTCGCGTGATAACGCGTCCTGTGTGATCCGGCCTTTAGCTGTTACAGCCGCAGCCTTAATTTTGGACTCGCTTGTTTTAATCGTATATTACATTATTTTGAGACCTTTATTGTTTATAGTAGAGTAATTTTCGCTTTTAGTAGACGTTGTCTTTAAAATCTGAGGTCAAATTAACCGCTGAGTAGTGACTACCATCAGCCCAAGCTCTTCACAAAAGGTAAGTCGCACCACCCTAACACGGTGTTGGCTCATCCAAACATACGGTGTGGACGATTTTTTCTTATTTGATTCTCTCTATATGAGAGAATATTTTTGTTTTGTTTCTTTCTTTTGTTGTGACATTGTTGATTGTAGTGTATATGAAAGGACTTTACGCAGGGGGATGATGGAACCGCGATGGCCAGGGGGCCCCCTGGACCTAAAGGTGACACTGGGGACCGGGGTGAAAAAGGGGAGAGAGGATTTTGGGGTCTACCAGGTAGGAAATAATAATATTTTTGATCGTTAACATTAATTTATCTGTAATATACGTTCTCTTATTACATACTATTCACTTCCATATCTGCAAATTATATTTCCTTGTAACTAACAAGTTAATCTCTTTACAGGTTGAAATGGTATCCTCTGTATCATTGTAGATTTAGAACCTTACTCTACAGCTGTAATATTGGTTGTGGGATATGTTGCTTAATATTATTTTAAAATGTACTTATTTCATTCAACCCAATTAAAACTATTAACATCTACCTCTTAAATCGGACAACACAGGTATTCTTGATAATCTGTCACCAGCACCGATAACAGAATAATTGATGCAACTATTAGCTTCAAATTATCTACATTCCCGCCACATGGGTGCCTACCTACCAAATTAATTTGATATAGCAAAAACGTGAATATGCGATTGGAACAATTACTCATTTTAATGGTTCCCCGTTTTTACCAGAACTCATTTATCTTTATCAACAAAACTGTTTGCAATTTCAAGTGCCACCGATCATTTGGAACTCGCGATTATTTTCCATTTCTCTGGAAAATAATTTAGAACCAACAATTAAAATGACAATTCCGAACATTCTCCAGAGAAATCAGTAATAATGTAACCTGATAAACGACGTTTCCCTGTTTAGTTTCACGTCATAAGTATTACAAATCTTTTATAATAAATATTTAAATTATCTTGGTAATATTTGATCACTCGCTGAAAGTATTTACTAAACGCTATTAAATTAGTAAACTCTTGCGTTTACTGAAAGAAAGGAGTTCAAACTACAATAATCAAACCAATTGTATCTATTCAGAATACATAGTTTCTCAAATCATGAATAAGTAACTTTACACACTTATAAACTTACTTGAGCTCTTGTTGAATGTTATTTTAAATTTTGTATTTTCTTTCAATTTTTTAGAGCTATCTTGAAAGCATTACGAAGCTCGTTAGCATTGTCAGTGCCTGTAAAGCACTAATTTTCTTTTTTCAATGAGGAATTCTAGGCTTAGAGATAGGGGATTTCATTTACTAAATGTAGAGGTTTGATATTCTTGACGGGTCTAAATTCTTGGGAGTTGGTCCGGGTTAATAAAACCTCAACATGTCGACAACATAAAGTTATGTTATTCTTTTCGAACATTCAGGGCTTGAATGTTGCTATCAACATCCAGTTACACAAATACTGTCCTAGTTGTAAAGGTAGTTCCTGAAATAAGTCAGCTACGCTTATGCTCTTTATAAGATCCAAATATTGTGGTGATCGGTGAAAATTGAAGTCAAAGAAGTTGACTTTTTAAAATCAAATAAAGACTTGTTTTGGCTTTGAATTACTTCAACTCCGTAACCGTGAACTAGGAGGTCGGTTGTTGAACATTCCCGATTTTTGGAACGGGCAGATTCAATCAAGCGTCTCACATGCCTAACAAATTACACATTTGTCATTTTTCGTTCAAAAAACGCTGCAAATTCTTTCACTGGGGTTTATTATTCAATTGGCTTGCGTTCATGATTTGAACTTCTACTAAGCTTTGGAGTGTGCGTGTTTCACAGGTGATAGAGCGATTATTGAATTTCAGGAGATATGCATACGTAAATCTGTTCTCAAACAAAATACTTATTTGGATTGATCAGTTGATCATATTTGTGTGCCTCCTGAAATTCAATAATCGCTCCATCAGTTGTGAAACACGCACACTCCAAAGCTTAGTAGAGATTCAAATCATGAACGCAAGCCAATTGAATAATAAACCCCAGTGAAAGAATTTGAAGCGTTTCATGCATATCAGAATACTTCAACCCGTGTATCGGCAACAAAGCCTTTTAGGAGTTCACTCCAGTATCCACATAACTACATCACTACATCACTAGGTTACTGTGATCAAAACAAAAACAATAATAAACCAAAATAACGCAAATGTTGGCACCATAAATCGGGCCAAACATCGAGAATGGTTTGACCTACGGACCTGGGGAGGGGCTCTTTCGATTCCTCGTGGAAAGTTCTTCAAAAAGAGTTCAAATTTAGGCCGCCTTGACTTTTTTTGAGGTTTTTAGGGATTTTACAAAACTTCGACAACCCTTAAAGGGCTCTTTAAATTAAGAATTGGGCGTCGTCGGACCAACATTTTCCTGAAAATTTCAGCTTTTCTGCTTCAGCCGTTTGGGAGAAATCGTGCGTACGGCGTGCGGCGGACGGACGGAAAATTTTTTATTACAGATTCGGATTCTACACCCTTTGAAACGTAAACCTTGAAATTTTCAGGGGGGTTAAATTTTTTTTTCAAGAGCGATTACAATGGTTTATCATTGAATAATAAACCAAAAGGACAGGCGTCTAGTTCTGCGGTCCTTTTCGTTGAAACAGTTGCTAATCATTTTGGCTGTCTTAGACTCGGGTGATTCGCCAATGGTTTACTCATTATTTGTCCTTCAAGTTCGAACCACATTTAGATATTTAGCTCATTTTACTAGTTCAGGATTTCTAATCCTCTTTTAGCTAGATCACCAGTTTTATTACCTTTATGGCCTAGAACCCAGAGTGTAATGACTAAATTACTCTCAGACACTATCCCGAGCATACACATTCAGTTCCGTACCACCCTTGAATTGTTGTTCTAAGATAATATCTCCTTGTTATAGCTTGACTAACAGATAAAATTTACCCTTTAGTACCTATTTGGTCCATTCGGTGCGGCTGGGAATCGAAAGGGTTGCCAGTGTGGTGCGACGGATGCGGGAGTCCCATGGACATGAATCACGCCCTTAACTGTATGAAGGGAGGCCTGATCAAACAGGGACATGACCTCGTCCGAGATGAATGCGCAAAAATAGCGAGACTTGCATGGAACGGCGTGGTCACGGAACCAGTTTTACGTGACAGTGCTGATGGCAGCCCCGGCTTGGTAGCGGACATGAAGGTCCACGGCGTGTGGGACCGTGAGAGACCTGCGTTTTTCGATACCCGCGTTATAAACGTTGACGCAGTCTCTTACTCCTCCATGGATTGGCCTACCGTCTCCCGGCATGCAGCCCAAGCCAAACACGCAAAATACGATCGAGTCGCTGAAGACCTGAGAGTTCTTTCACGCCACTCGTCGTTTCATGCGATGGCGCATTACATAAAGAATACGAAGCCTTCCTCAAGAACGTTCCTTACGCCTCGCCAACAAGTGGTCAAAATCCTACTCCCAGGTGATGATGTGGGCACGAGTGAAAACTCAATTCTCGGTTCATCGAGCAGTTTCCATGAGGCTAAGGGGCCCAAGGAAACACGTACGAGGACTAGGACTGGAGGACGGAGCAGCAATTTGGCTACCGGAAGAATAAAATCACACACACACACACACACTACGTACTTACATACATACATTACATACAAGAGGCTCCGACAACACTAATACAATTTGAAATATTCATAGCCATAGTTACAAGTGAATGTAGTAAGAGTGAGCATAGTGATTCATGGTAGAAATGTGGAGTTAGAGAGGCCCTGATCGAGGGGAGAGACGAGTGAGAATTAATGAAAATTACATCATTCGTTTTTTGTCCAAGTTATTATTATTATGTATTTTATTATTTTTAATACATAAATAGATTTATAGATATTACTGTTCTTATTGGATGTTTAGGGAATAAATATAATAAAGGAAAAATCATAAACAACAGCTGAAGAGAATTCCTCATTGAAAATATTCAACAAGTTATTCTCTCTCTCAGTTAGAAGAAAGGCTTAATTTGTCTCAAAGCTTTTTCTGAACCAGCACATTGCATGAATCAAAAGTCAACATAAACTAAATTAAACGTTGTGCTCTCGCTGTGCTCGAGTGCTACTTGTACCAAATGCTATAATGAGCTGTCCAAGAAAACTAAATGAAGTTCAACGATTGGATATTAACTAATTCATTCTGTTACAGGTAATAAGGGTGAATTGGGACCTCCAGGAGCACCGGGCGAACCAGGGATGCACGGGGAGCCAGGGCTGCAGGGACCGCCAGGCCTTCCAGTAAGCTCATTAAATTAGTAGTAAATGTAATTTTAAAGTAGTGGAAGTAGTACCTTCCTTGTTCATGGACTCCTATTTAAAATCGAGTTGTTCGTATTTTTGGATTATTTTCAATAATGAACCTGTGTAATCGATAAAAAAATTCCACTCGCACTTTGCGTTTTAGACCTTTCTGAACAATTTTGGTTCCGTGTCCGTCTGCCTGTCTGTCTCTGTCAGCAAATCCTTGTTACGGGCAAAACTACACGAAGTTATAGTCCGATTTTGATGAAATTTTCAGGGATTGTTCGGTTTGATGTGTAGATGGTCCCCTATAGTTTCATGACCCCCGGATCAATAGTAGCCTCTGCGCATGCGCAAACGTGAAATCCTTGTTACGCGCATAACTCCGGGAGTTCTTGACCAATTTCGATGACATTTTCAGGGATTGTTCGGTTTGATGTGTAGATGGTCCCCTACGAGTTTCATGACCCCCGGATCAATAGTAGTCTCTGCGCATGCGCAAACGTGAAATCCTTGTTACGCGCATAACTCCGGGAGTTCTTGACCAATTTCGATGAAATTTTCAGGGATTGTTCGGTTTGATGTGTAGATGGTCCCCTATGAGTTTCATGACCCCCGGATCAATAGTAGCCTCTGCGCATGCGCAAACGTGAAATTCTTGCCACAAGCATAACTCCGGGAGTTCTTAATTGATAATAGTCAACAATAATTTTCAATGATCTATACAGTCATGTTATGGATACGAGGAAGCTATGTGCCACACCCACTTGGCAGACGTTTTTCTACATATTTCCGCTACAAATTTCAAAAACTTTGATGACTTAAATGTGTATCCATAGTTGATGCATGAATGGTAACAATTTCATTCACATCTATTGATTGGGGACCGAGGAAAAGGTACTTTTGTTAAGAAAAATGTAATTTCCCAAGGGAGGCATATTCGACTCTGCCTATGGCTTACACTGGTTACCCTATTTCCAACAATTTTTTAGCTTGCTTTTGGATTTCCTTTTTAAATATCTTAATCTTAAATCTTTTAAATCACTGCTTTACAGCGTGTAAATTAATTTTTCTTTAAATCGAATTTTTTCTTCAAACAATTGCCTCCAATCCTTAAGATAACGAAGTAGATAGTCAAAACAATCTTGTTTTTCACAAAATTATACATGTTATCGTGTTGAAGCGATTTTCGTGGTTAGATCAATGTATATTACATACAACAGGCAAGGACAGGTTCTTGCAGCCCTTTATCAACTGCTATTAGGACTGAATATAGTAAGAGTTGGTTTAAATTTACTGTATACTGACATTTGAAATCAGTTTCCAACTTGACATTTCATATGAGAAGTGCAAACCCATATCCAATAGCAGATAGCTGGAGGCTGCAAGAGTAGACGTTTATGTAGATGTACCTTACCAATTAATTGTTAGGCAGTTGATGTAACGAATTAGAAAGTGTTCTAATTGTTCTAATTCTAATCCGTTTCATGTTGCAGGGTCTTTATGGTCCAAAAGGAGAAAAGGGTGATTATGGTGACATAGGACCGCCAGGCCTGATGGGACCTCCTGGACTTCCTGGACCCCCAGTAAGGGATATCATTTTAACTAGTTCGCTGTCTTGCATTCGTTGTGTAGTTGTATCCCGTTTTATATTGTTCTGAGAACATTTGAATACATAAATTTGAATATATTTGCACATCGATACAAATCTATGTGTCGAGTTCATAACCCAAGATGGGTGAACTAATGCTGAAAGTACATCTTGCCCTGATAAATGCAAATAATACGGTTTTAAAGCTCAAATTTATGATAGAATATTTTTAAAATCACGAAAATCTTAAGTTTAATTTATTTTATAGTCGTACTTTCCTAAAAAGTTCTTGATAATTATTACAGATTTACAAACAATAGGAAGTTCAATTCAATATTTAGCAAGTTTTTTCATCTCCTGTCTATGTAATTTCTGTCAACATAAATAGAACTTCCGTAACTAAATAGAATGTTTCATATTAAGAATTTATTAATCATTTTCAGACTTGTATGTGCCAAACAATAAATTCTGCTGTTAATGTGGTATTGTATCATTTCAGGGTTATCCTGGACAAAAAGGTGAAAAAGGCGATAAAGGGGAATCCGTGAGTAAAAATTAAGAGTCAATCAAATTACATATCTAATTAGCTAAACTAGTGATAGGTAAGTATATTGTAGTTTTTGTTACTAATATTGTTGTTGATATGTCGAGATCCGCACTACGTTTCATGGAATCGGCAACTAAATAATTTCATAATTGAACGATATAATTTCGAATATTAATAAAACATTATTTTAGGATAATAACCCTTTGTTTTCATTGTTAGAAGTACCTACTATGCTATCAATATGAAGATTACAAGTGATTCATTAAGCTCATTTTTATCACCTGCATTTGTGATCACGACTGTAAAATATACGTCCATACTGTTATGCTCAAGTATTTTTATCAGAAAGATGAAAACTATATTCCTATTCAGTTAATTCATCATAGTTACTTATTTTAGCTACAGGGTGTAATATTCATTAATTGGCTTATTGGTAGTATCCGTAATCATGTTGTTTGCTTTATTTGTTACAGAAATACAAGAAACTTCGAAGGAGGCAGGTAAGAGGACTAAATATTAATTAAATTATTACTTTTAATTAAATTTACTTTAAACAGATACTTCTACCGCTTATTCCTGCTACTGGATTTATAAAATCCTAAACTTGGTCCTTCCTTTTTCAAGTGGAACGAGATTTACCGTTGCTCCAGGGTATCTACTGTTCATTTTCAACTAGAATGAAAACGAGACCGGCCGTTTAATCTAGCCGTAGCCCTTAACCATTAAAGCCAAAATATTAACATTCTCCAGAATTTAAACATTTCGAGAGAAAATGCATCACTCATTTTTTTCGTCCTTTAGACCACTCAATTAACACCCAGTCAATTATGTACATGTAGTCAGCCCTTTTTTGAAATGAGCCTTTTTGTAAAAAGCCTGGCCTTTTTACAATATGCCGCCTTTTTGTAATAAAAACGTTGAAATGACAATCAGCCTGGTATTTTTTAGCCGCTTCCCTGTGCCTGAGGATTCCGAGGTCGACCATGGATAATTTTACACTCTGGCCATAGCTCTAATAATCCTTCGATCAAACCTGCTACTAATTCTCGGCCATTGTCTCTTTGTAGAATCTGAGGAGCACCAAACTCAAGAAAGATTATGAGAAGCTCAAGGGCAACTTCTTTGGCTCTTTTAGATTTCAACGGTCTCAAATGAACAAATTTCGTAGCGTAGTCCTGATAGTTCATAAGCCACTTGTATTCTCCATCAGCAGACGATTGAAAATCCATCATATCTACTTGGCCTCTTACGTTGAAATCTTTCGAGATAATCGGTTTGGTCACAAGACATTTCCGAGGCTGCGATTTGTTTTTTGAACAAACTTGACACAAGGAAACGAAAATTTCAACGCGCCTCGGAAACCAAGGAAATATTTGTGATGTTGTCACGATTCAGATGAGAAGAGGGGGAGCATGAGCGAGCAGGACTGAACTGGCGCTTCAGAATGAGCCTGGCCTGGACAGCAAACAGGCAGCCTTTGTAATGGTTTTGGCAAAAAAGCTGAGCTTTTCCAGATTCTTTATGAAAAGGCTAAAAAATGCCAGGCTGATTTTCATTTGAACGTTTTTATTACAAAAATGCGGCATATTGTAAAAAGGCTAGGCTTTTACAAAAAATGCTAATTTCACAAAAGAGCTGCGACATATACATTTACAACTAGACCCAGAAATTTGCTATCCAACATTCTGTTTTGTTTTTCTATTATTTTGACTACTACTCGTAGCCTTCATTTAGATAAAAACCCTTAATCACCATGGTATCCTAAATTTGTAAATAACTTTTAAAAATCACTGTTTTTGTACCGTAATTCGTTTGTGGTCTGTGAGACATCCACTGATTTGATAACCCATTATTTCGTTCGGAACAGTGTTTCGTAATTTGTCAGGACTCTTGACTCAAAACAACTTTAATGTTTACTGTGTCATATTCTAATGCCCTGGTAGTACTGAGGTAGTTACTCAGTAATGCACCCTGCGAGCATACCACAATCAAAAACGTAAGACGTACAGTGAAATTTAGAGAAGTTTTGCCAGCAAAAAGGCTTCATGTAGCAATAATTATCATTTTGATCCATAAAATAATTAAGAGAAGAGTTATAGTACCTTATAACATTTGAGTTCCTAGAGGTAGCCATGTAAAATCTCTAGTTTATTTTCTGTTTTATTCCAAGTCTAGTTTTGTAAAGGAACCTTTGAAGGGAATAATGAAAGGTCAGCTGAGAGAGCTCCACAGCTAAATTCATCCCTATTCACTTAACGTTACCGGTATCCACCTATATTGGCTACTGTACTACCTACCTATGCTATTTTTCACTATTTGTTCTTTATGAGTGCTTACAGGTGCATTTATTGTGTCACTCCCTTGTCGTTCAAAATTTAAAACTCAGTAAAAACAATTAGGAAGCATTGATTCGGAAACTTGCTAGGAGAAACCGGATCGCTGCCTTAAAAGCATGGCTAGGATTCCCAAGTCTCCACTAATCATCAACTTCTTCTTCTGAAGAATCGTGGACGAATTTTCGAATTTTTCTTAGGGAATGCTGACGTTTGACAAATCAATAGTCTCCATTCAGCAGGATCTTGCTGAATTTCAAAGTTCCCATCACTCCATTTACTATCGTTACGAAACACTAAATCTTCTTTGCTGAAATAGTTCAAGAACTGCTCATTCGCTGCTCATATGGCACAGTTCCTGTAGCGTAGAATAAATCTAAGTAGAAGTTGACTTTTGATGGAAAATTCATATTGTTGCAGGGTGATGGCACGTTCGAAACCAGCTCTGGAGGATCTGACACGGTAAGTAATCATGCAAATATTTGAAGTAAAAACCTAATAATCATAAACATAATATAAGTGTGGACGGTTCTACTTTTTGCTCATTATTTCCAGAACGAACCTTATTGATCGACCATGAAAAAATTATTAACTCGCCTCAAAATTAGTTGGTTTGCGTTTCAAGCTATAAAGACTTCATAAATTAAACTTCTTTTTTTTAAATTTATTCTTACGCTTTTTGAAGCTTTTCTCCTAAAATATTGCACCAGTTTTAGTATTTCTTGTTTTGTTTAATGCTGAAGTTCGTGTAAGAAGCCTGTTAACTCTCTATGGAGCAGTGATGTATTTGCGTCGCCTCTTTGCCTTTCCCCATCTTACCTTGGCAGATCTTAAGGTTCTTCATCTTATACCGTTAGGTGCCTATATTGGTAAACCCCTGTCCACGAGGAGTACCGTCTCAAGTACAAAATCCATCCACCCATTGATCAACTATCAGTAGGAGCTCCTCCCATGAACTCGAGGGGTGTACTGAGATCAGCAGGGTCTATCGTGAAGGGGACGCTTTTGGTCTTACTTGGCCAGATACAAATTTCAAGTATATGCAATGTTTGCAGCAGCCCAGGCAGTTTTGTGTGATAGATTGTACTGAATTATTAATCATTGCAAATATTCACTTAAGACTCACGAATAAATTCGAAAATGCAGAAGCAGGAAACAGAAATGAAATCAATCACACAGAACAAACAACAGGAATAGGACTGAGCAGTCAGCAAGACTTAGGTAATAATGAAAACGAAAAGAAGCACCCTTGGTGGTGGGCACAGAAGTAACTGTGCCCCTTGTATTGCATAGATGCATATCTGCTCCTGCTTGCTTCTGATTCGTCAGGTGTACTACTCCAATTTGCATCTACAATTCTAGGGTTGCATCCACATAGAGTAGAATCACGGGTGCACATGATACTATCAGTTGCCACCCCTGTACTTTATAAAAAACTTCCCGAAACGTCGGGATAATTTTCTGGATTGGCTCATCATACTTTCCACTTCCAATTTGTCCATTTGATGTGATCATGGGATTTAAGCAGGGTTCAGATCCATCCGGATCGTTCGGAAATACGGATAAGGGAAGCTAGTAAAAAGCAGTGGAGGGGATGGAGGGGAATCGGCCGAACACAAGCCAACAACTCGTTTCCCGCGCTTCCTTCAACAGCTGTTTCGGTTCCCGACGCCATTCCGTATGCGCAGTAGTGAACTGCGCCATCCGGAAAGAAAAATATTTGAAAAATCAGATGCGTACAGTGCGTTTCAAAACTGCCTGTCCGGAAAAAATATTCCCTCTCCCCAGCTAGTGACCAACCAATCAGCTGCTCGTATTCACTTTCCGGATAGCTTGCCGGATGGATGTGAATCCAGCTTTAGATCATTAACGAAAAATGCGGGTTTTGGACTTTTTACAAATGTCTCTTACTACAATATAGAAACAGCAGAAAACATTTTATTTGGATAAATTTCTCCATTTGGAATTTTCTCTTAAAAAACGGCAAAAAAACTAACTTTTCTCGTCACGTTTCTGAAAATTTCCAAAAAACAAACAAAAAATAAAAATGTTAAAATCGTTTATTTTAATAAAGATCAAGTGTAATACAGATTGCACATGCAATACAGATTTTAAAAAACGGTATTTTAAATGTTTTTTGACAATTTTTAGAAAAGAGAAATTGAAAAGTCAGTTTTTTGCCGTTTTCTAACAAAACATTTTACAAATAATGAAATTTGTAGAAATAAAGTTTTCTCTGTTGTTTCTATATTGTGGTAAAATACATTCTTCAAAAATCCACAACCCAAATTTTTCCCAATCTTATTTCAGACTAAATCAAGGTGTTGCAAAACTTTTTTTTTTAATTGAAGTGACTAGATAATGGCGTATCCATGTTTGTTATTTCCATTTGTGTTATGCTTCTCAGAGATACGTACAAGGACCACCGGGACCTCCAGGTCCTCCAGGCGTACCTGGTCTTCAAGGACCCCCCGGCATCAAGGGAGATCGAGGAATGGATGGAGCCAAAGGCGAACAGGTACTTGATATGGAAAACAATAAGCTGTATAAACTAGTATCCAAGACATCAAATTGGAGCGTATACGTTTATTTTTCTTTTTGGAAACGTTTCGTCCCGCTATGGAGACTTCTTCAGTCCTGTCATTATGTTATATTAAAGTATATGTATTCAACCAACATCATAGTAGTCAACATTCATATGTTATTGTTGGAGTGATTTTCTCCTTTTGTATAAAATCATCATTGAAATCCAGAGGGGAGTAGAGAGTTGTAGCATAATTCATGAGAAAAAATGTTTTTTCTTCTCATGAATTATGCTACAACTCTCTACTCTCTACTCCCCTCTAGATTTCAATGATGATTTTATACAAAAGGAGAAAATCACTCCAACATGACATATGAATGTTGACTACTATAATGTTGGTTGGATACATATGTTAAAGTATATCATACTTTAATATAACATATGACAGGACTGAAGAAGTCCCAATAGCGGGACGAAACGTTTCCAAAAAGAAAAATAAACATATACGCTCCAATTTGATGTCTTGAATGAAAGTGGTCACACCACAACCAACAACCATGACTAAACTAGTATCGTACATAAACAACGACCATATGGGGGAATAGGCACTAACAATAAATTCAGATCTACGGTATTTAACGGTAAATTCTGTGCTTATGGAGTATCAAGTCCCCAATAGTGTAGCATGACTAAATGGGTGAATTTTCATTATCATTTTCACCACTTATTTACAATCTATCTGAAATTTGAGCATTTCGTAGTAGAACAATTTTCATAACATTCTGCTGCAACAGCAAAACAAATCTGTTCACAAGCATCTTACAACATTTTGATAAAAACAATTTAACAAAACATATTTTTTTGCCATAAAATTCATCTGGTACCAATTTTATTTTATGGTTTTTGATGAAAGACTTTTGAGAAGAAATTTTTAACCGTGTTTTTAGCTCAAATTTTTCATTTTCAATTTTTGTACAGCAGTAGAAGTACAGGAGCATTCAAAGCATGTACACATACAAGTACTTTTTTTACGCTTACTGGGAAGTACTGGTTTCGTTTTAGAATTCATAAAAACTTATTCCAATGAGGAAAATTCTAAGGAAAATCAATTACAGCGAATGTTTGGAGAAAATTCATAGATTCCACCACTGGCAACAAATTTTTAGGAAATTATATTTTCGACGTGGTAAATGTAAGTTATGGACTGTTCTGAGGAATGCCAGTATTCTCAAATTTTCAAAAGTGTACGTAGGTTGCTGGAACTTACTTAACTTAAGTAAAAATGATCCGCTCATTCTACATTTAAGAAAATCCAATATTACAAAAAAAGTAAAGGAGGATGGCATTTGTGGTGTACAAAATTTCTCTCAACTTTTAAAAAATACTGCATTCAAAGCTGAAAGGAAAAGAAATTACTAAATCCCCAAATATTCTTTTTTTTTATGAATTATAAATAAGAAACGTTTTCCTTCACACATTTGAGCATTATACACTTTTGTACTCGAAATGTGCTTGAATAAAAAATATTTAAATGAAATAAACATCTCAAGATTGCTAAAAAGGGTCAAGAGGACCTAAATGGTAGAAATTTGTTTTTATTGGAGAACGTGGTCTAGAAAAAGTGTATTTGTTGATTAACGTTATCCTCAATATTTCTTGAACGTTACCTACACATTATTATGCCTTAATAAAGTTAGAAGTCTATGTTATATATCGATCTATCGATTATCTTTCATATCGATACCAACAATTGGAAGTATTGTTATTCGATTCAAGATAAGAGTGATGAAGACAACACATCTCGTTCCATATTTTCTTATTACTACATTCCCTTTCAATTTCCCTTATTGTGTTAGTGTTTATTACGAGACAGTCTACTAAATATGGGATAAAATATTAGTAAAATTTTGAATACAATATTGCAGCTTGCGACCTTAGAAGGCGGTACTGGACGACTAATTTTAAAAATTTAAGCCAGTAAATGGCAGCTTACTATTTTATTGAGACAATTTTCTAAAAACACTGAATTATCCCGTCATGTGCAATTTATTTGGTAATTTAATAGATAATTCAATAATGATAATAAACTAATTTTGAAAATACATTTTGGATTTCTGTTGCAGGGTGAAAAGGGATCGAAAGGAGACCCAGGCCCAATGGGATTACCAGTGAGTAATATGGAGGATTTGGTTTAAAGTTTGTTTACATTTCCTTACCTCATTCGCTAATCATATTTATGGACTTTGTACAAATATATTGCAAAAAGTGTTAACTGTGCTCTCTGGTAAAATTCTGGAGAGGGACTATAATCTAAAACCAATGGTGGTCAATTGCTCAATTAGAATTGGGTAGATTTAATTCAGGTTAAATTAAAGTCTACCTAGTTGGGTTTGACACAAAGCTCACTCGTATAGATGACATCTTTCTACAGGTCATTAAAAAGGTGAATAACTTTGAAATATTCTTAATCTTAAAAGATGTAGAATGTAAAATTGTTTGGCGATTCAAGGGACAAAAATCCATAGAATAATTTCCGCAGACATCATTGCCTTCAAATGAGTGAATCGAGGTATTGCAGGGTGTGTCTGTTTGACTCTATGATAACATTGAGTTGAAATTGGTATAAGGTGGTCAAACCAGCGTTCTCCAACCACGCTCCTCATTCGGATGATTAGAAAGTGATAAAATGGCGCTTTACGTATTTTACGTTTGCGCATGCGTGTTGGTTATGTGCAATGAAACTCCTAGGGGTTCATGTACATTCTAACTCCCACTTTTCTGGAAATTTTCAGAAAAAGCTAGTCTTGGGCATTTAAAGTTTGTAGTTGGGAAGCAGCTACTAATGACACTGTTGAGTAGATATGAGAATATGCAGCCGTTCTGTATCCACTGACTAAATCTGAGCGGGATCGGACCACAAGAACCTGTTGAAATTATTCTTGGTAGATTTTACTTTTGCACAAGAACAGACTGAGCTATTGGTTTTTGAGCTGTAAAATTCATAAAGGGGCATCTACACCCCGTACAAATCCCACTATCAAAATTGGATGAAAACTGTGGCAACTAAGCTATAAAAGGATTTGTGGACACACCATAGAAAAACTGGCAGACCCGAAATAAACGTTGTTCCGATTGGCCTAAAACGTAAAATAAGAGTAGAAATTTTGATTTTGGAAATAATTTGTAATCCCTGAAAAGTGAAGACAAAGCTTCATGACGCCCCCTTCCCCCAAACTTAGAACCAGCCCACCCCAAGTAAGTTTTTACCCCTTTCCCAAAACAAAAATGTAAAAAATACTAGTAAGCACCCCTTATTTTATCTAAAACTAAAAAAAGATGTATATAGGTAGGTACTGAAAAAATGCTAACCCAGTCAACAATAGACAAAACAAACAATATTCGAGGACTGTCATTGTCACTTATGCATTTCAGATAGAAAAACACACCATGTTTAAATTAATTACTAGGTCCATTATTTTGCTTCCGAGTCTACCAAGGTAGCGGAAGCATTGTTTTCACTTTCGGAATGTGAAAATTTTTTTGTCTCCAAAATCAAAAATTCCACTCGCATTTTGCGTTTTAGACCTTTCTGAACAATTTTGGGTCCGTGTGTGTGTGTCTGTCTGTCAGCAAATCCTTGTTACGGGCAAAACTACACGAAGTTATAGTCCGATTTTGAAGAAATTTTCAGGGATTGTGCGGGTTGGAGTGTAGATGGTCCCCTATAGGTTTCATGACCCCCGGATCAATAGTAGCCTCTGCGCATGCGCAAACGTGAAATCCTTGTTACGCGCATAACTCCGGGAGTTCTTGACCAATTTCGATGAAATTTTCAGGGATTGTTCGGTTTGATGTGTAGATGGTCCCCTATGAGTTTCATGACCCCCGGATCAATAGTAGCCTCTGCGCATCCGCAAACGTGAAATCCTTGTTACACGCATAACTCCGGGAGTTCATGACTGATTTCGATGAAATTTTCAGGAATTGTTCGGACTGATGTAAAGATGGTCCTCGTGAGTAATAAAGAGAAAATAAAGTTTTAGCCTCGAGCTTGCCTAATAATAATTTACGTCAATGTCAATTTTTATTATTAGGTACATTCTATGGTTTGTTCAATAGTTGAACATGCCTACCTTTATTTTCTCAAGTTATGCTCCTGCATAACAATAAATTTACCCTAATTCAATATTTACTTCGCCTAATTGAACGAAGTTCTTTAGTCAATAATAATTTTCAATGATCTATACAGTCTTGTTATGGATACGAGGAAGCTATGTGCCACACCCACTTGGCAGACGTTTTTTGAATATCGTCACGTTAAATACACTGTTTCAATCAACCTTAACCCCCCCCCCCCCCCCAAATTTGTTTGGACCCCCCCCCCCCTGTATAAGTAGAGTGTGAATGTAATCCATCTTTACTGCCGTGTTGGATCGAATGTCAATATGGAGAAGAATTGATTTATTATACCTAACCATTATACCTAAGCATTACCGCATCCAGCTCAATGGAAGGGGCAACTAAATCATTCCTTCACCTCGATTCCACCGTGTTCCAACTTGATTTGAAAATAATGAATTTAAAAAAAAAAAAAGAAGTAAACCTCTACATCAACAAAATTTTTACGGTGTTTTTGAAAACTTCTCCGAAGAATTTAATTTGATGACGATGAGTTTGGATTATCCAAGTATTTGTGCTGTTTAGTAAGTAAAAGTAAGTAAGTTAATAATTAAAATTATATTTTCTAGGGTCCAATGGGTTTAAGGGGAGAATCCGGACGACCAGGAGACGTTGGTAAACCCGGACTGATGGTAAGGCCTATGTACTCCTAGAGCGAAAACAACTCTTCGCAAAAACCCCTAAACCCTGTTTTTGGAAGCACTAACTCGACTAACGGGTGATATTCTTTCTGTACTCATCTAACATCAATTTACATGCAGCCAGATATCACCTGCACTAACCGACAGATACCCCTTGTGTAAATATAGGCACTAGGATAGGGTTATTTTTAATGGTTAAACCCGTACGTACCCATTTCTTCCCTCCCACCATGCCAATAAAAAGCTCCTGATTTTTTTCTTCTTTGTTCATTATAATTTTTTTGTATCATTTGTTGATGTTGTAATTTATATCGCCTTGATGATTTCCCCTTTTTTCTACTATCTAACTATTAAAAAAAAAAAGTGTAAATGAATTGTGAATATTTGATGTAGAAAAAGGTTTGCCAAAAGTTGTGAACGAGTAGTTTGAATGGTACATACCTAGTGTTAATTTATTCGAATTTTCCAAAGAAAAAATTTATTTTTTAGCCTTGATAATTGTATATATTTTTTTATTGTGCGATAATTTAGTTGTTTATAGTGTTTTTATGTGTACCTAGAGATTGGTATTTATGAAAAAAAAATTTAAAAAAGTAATTATATTCTACTGCGATGCCATCTACTTTATGTACACCGGAAAATGTAAGAACAACTTTTGGCTTGCCTTTGAACAAATTTATTGTAAGGCGTTGATTTAGATGTAAATTTGGTAGTCGCGGTTAGAAAGGACAATGCGAAAGGAAAATATAAGAACGCTCTGTGAAATGATTGTACTTGATAAAAACTGGAACACTGGGAAGCTTAATTTCCTCTAAAAGACTGATATTAGGAAAAAAAATCAAATTTCTTTATACTTAAAAAAAAAACATAGTTTGAAAAACTGTATTCCACAATTATTGGTTTATCGTAGACACGATTTATATAAATAATGTACAAAACTTGTCCTGTAAAAATTCTAGGTGTTCGGTGTTGAGATGAATTCATTTCCTAAAAGAATGTTTTAATGTAGCAACTACCTAGGTATTGAAAGCTAAAGAGAAAAATATTTAAAAAACGACGCTATAATTATAAAGCACATGACTAACTACCTCTTGTTTCGAATTTATTGCTTTCCATCTTAGGTGTTTACTTTGATCCGCTTACTTTAGCCCTAATTTTATAAATCCATCCAATGTTAAAGTAGCCTGTACATAGTTAGTTTAATGGTATGATATAAATATTGTAAAATGCTTTACTTTAGTTGTCCGTCATATTCGTCCATTTCGTTATTTTATTTTTTGATAAAAACAAAGTCGTCTGAGTCTACTTAATTTTGTTTTCTTTCATTTGAGTTCAGAGTTTAAACTTGTGTATTTAATCAGGGAGAAGTGTACCTATTGTACCCACTGCCCAGTTTCAACTGCCAACGTTTTTATATTCATCTTTTGACGGGAATTCAGATTCTATGACGATATATCCATGTTATCCCCAAATTTTCTAGTAGAAACAGTTAACATGTTTTAAAAAAATGGTTGGTGACTTTTGAAAGTGTTAGACGTACAAAATATCTATTTGTTCCAAATTTTAAAAAACGTATTACCGATACAATAATACATTTCTGGATTTTAAATGTTTTTGCTTGATAAAGAAAAGATGTCAAGTGACTAATCATTCAAAATTCGTGAAAAGAGAAACTTGCACGTTGTGACATCTTGAACCGAGGTAGTTGTTTCACCATTTCCTTTCATTGAAGAAATTTTTGGAGAGCTACCTTGAAGCCATAAGATGTTAACAATGGAAGGACATATTGTTTATACCTAAGTCAAATCTATGAAATGTACCACATTACGATTTGGCGTGATGCACACAACTCGATTATTAGTTCAACATTCTGAACATCCTTGAGATCAAGATCACAATACAACAGCACAATACAAGGATTCATTGTATTCCTACGGTATTGCTGGTAATTAGCAGTTTTTTGAGCTTTTATTCCGTCACAATATTATTTTTATTAGGTTAGGTAGAAGATACCCAGAGCTGGTAGTAAATTCGGCTAGACGTCTCTGGTATCTAACGTTTTATCCTGCCATTTGCCCTATTGCTGCAGTACATAGCTTGTAACCCCGTCCTGCTACCTAGATCATAGTTTTATAAGATGATTATGAATTGAAATGCCTAGTCCGTTGTCCCGGATTTCTTTGGAACTGACTAACTTCGTACCAATATACCGTGCACGATGGTGTTGATAGGTGATTCAGCTCTTGAAAAATTGTTTTGTCAACCACTCCCATTTGTTTGATACCTCTGTCTTTTAACACAAAAACTGAATAGTAATCACGGAAGGAAATTCATCCAAAAAGCCAGCTTACAAATGTTTATTAGAAGTGCCATTACAGTACAATGATCACTGACAAGAATTCCATCTAATAAAATCGCATGAAATGTATAAATTAAGTTGTTCAATATTAAATAAAACTTTAAATTATCGCTGTACCTAACTCTAAAAAAAAAAGAAAAGAGAGAAAAGAAAAACAGCATAATAAATGTAAAATTTGTGCTCTATGCAAGAAAATTTGTAATATATCGATGTAATTGTTATTGATAAGTATTGTAAAATATGGTGTCGTTTAGTGAACTGAGTACTACCGTTAATTATATGTTATCATGTATGTGGATGGAATTTAATGTGGAAATAAATTTAGATATCATTGTCAATTTGGGGCTCTGAATATTCTTCATTTTTCAGCTCTATCACCTATTTTTTTTTCTCCTAATAATTCAGGTTTAAATTAAACCGTTTTTTTTTTTTTTTTAACAACCAACCTTTTGTTGAATTAACAAAGTGTTCTGATTTTCATTTACAGAAAGACCGATCAAAAGGTACCTACTTACTTCTTCCACTTATTGCAATATTTGTTTTAAATTAAGATTTGCATGTTCAAGTTTTTCTTGCATGATGGAAATTAAAAAAAAATATAACGTTTCAATTGAAGCAACGCATCTTTGAATAAGAAAGAATGCCGAAAGGTTTTTGCTGAAATGGAGTGCATAAAGAAGTTCTTGTCAACAAATACAGTTTTTCCATGAAAATGCAATTGATGTGAATATTGTCGGCATGAAAATTTGATTAAATTATTATTTATGATTTCCCATTAGGTGCTATTTATTTGTTAGAATATTTAAATCAATTAACGAACGTTTTGAAACGTTTACCACACTATGGATTTGATTATTGAAAAGTGGAAATTTTTCAGGGACCACCTGGCCTTGATGGTATGAAAGTAAGTATACAATTTTGTATTTTGAGTTCTTAGTTTATAATAAGTTGCTACATACTTAACTTTTTATCCAAAAAAGTAATACTTCTTAGGAGTTGTATTATTTTTACTCCAAATAAGCATTGTCGTCATAAATTCATTTACCCAAAATAGAAGATTGTATCTGTTATGTATGTTGAAGGGTGGTCAAGGCGAACCAGGTGCGAAAGGTGAAAGAGGAGACCCCGGACTTCCAGTACGTTTGTATTTATTATTTTAAATTATTCGAATGTTTCATTTTCATCAGGCATCAATCAGTACAGTCATGTTGATATTAATTTACTGTGAAAAAGAGAGTTTTAAAAGGTGGTTTGACTTTGACAAAGTGGTCGGTGAACTTCTGTTAATGTTTTTGGGAAAGATAAAAAAGTAGGAAATATTTTAATCAATGTATAATGTTTACAGTACAGCAGTAATGTCCAAGAAAGATATTATTGCTGAATTTGTCCAATAACTACTATCTAAATAAGGATAAACGTGTATTTGTCAAATCCAATAACATTTGCTTCTTAAATGGGTGTTTCAAATACAATTATGGTATCTTGTGGCTTGATTAGGACTCAACCTGTTGAGATTCCTTACTAGGCTGACAGGTGCAACGCTTACAGATACGATTCCAAAGTGGAGCTTATGGATGCTTACGAAGGAGAGAATGTGGTGCGAGTGCCCCACAAAGTGGTTCTTAGATTAATGTTAGGAGTTGTTGGTACCGGCTGAATCCATCAAATGAGTTCGTTGATCTGTTCTGTACTAAACCTCCTTTTTACGCTTTACAAGATGGTTCTATCAACTCCAGCCACTCATCCATACTGGCAACTAGTGCCGCTCCTGTCGGCTTAGGTGGGAATTTCTTCAGAAGCAGTATATTTGTTAATCGCATTACATTACCGTTTTAGCTTTGAGATAATTAACTAATAACTATATTACTCCAGCTGCATTTTTTGTGAACCACTTCCTTCACAGGTCATTGGTGAGCGTTTTCTATTAAACTGGAATCTATTGTAGAATAAATTTATTGCATTTGCTATTACTTAAATGTACCTCAATCATGTTCAACTTTCCACAAGGGGTGTTAGGTAGTTTTTAACTAACATTTCTAACCCATTCTTATTTCCAACTCTGTCCCATTAAACAATTTAACAGTAATGTGTGGCTTTAGAAATAATTATTTTTAGAATACATATTGCGCATGCTTACAATATTTGTAAGAACCATATTTAAAACATTAACAATTTTAATGGTGTGTTGTAGGGTACTGACGGAATCCCTGGCTCGGAGGTACCTACTTAATCCATAACCTTCTTCCAGATATTAATGATACAACAGATATTTTTCTCTTACGTTGTACTTATAACTTACTGGTTCTTTTCGGAATCACTAATTAATTGTATTGTTCAAATTATTCTGTTAACTTTCTTGTCATGCATGTTTATCATGCTTGGATGACAATGGTGAATGCAAAAATCAAGTACAATCGAATGAGACTGCACCTGGCATGTTTTATAAAATGCCCTTGTTTTTCAGGGTCCCAAAGGAGAAAGGGGTCTGAAGGGGGAGCCAGTAAGTACAGCACCTCTTTTTTCCGAAAAATAAAAAACCCACCAGAAGTAGGCAAAAAAAAAAAAAAAATAAGCACATACATTTTTCAAAAAGTTCATGCTTCTGACTAGCGTTCTACTTGCTACTCTAGAATTTGCTTAAATTAGAAGAAAATGAAAACAATTGTTTTACATTAGTTAGTTTATGGTGGCTTAAGGCGCTTGAGGTATTTACTTCATCATTCGCTCACCTGATGGGCTGTCATCTTGAAATCAATTTGATGAGGCAAAATAGATCGTAGGGTTGACGATGATTAAATTTCCCAACACACTGATTATTGGGATGAATGATGATGATATGATGATTGGGATATTATTCTGTCAAATTTACTACATAATAGAGACGACAAAAACACTAGACAAACTAACACACTTCTGAATAACGAAATTCCGCATAGGCGGGGAAACGAGACAAAATAATAGTAAGTAAATATTGGGGAGGATGTACAGATTAATCCGACCTGGACTTTTGGATTGAGGTGGTAGGATAATAAGGCGAAAGAGTGATGGAAATAAGCACTCCATGGAGTACATCTGTCTAGATGCCTTATTAGACAGCATACCACCAATCCATACACACGAGTAAATATTTGAAAAATTAAGTAAACTTTGTTTCCTTGAGTTAACCCTTATCGCGTATCTCAACGTAAATCTCAGTTCATATATTTCTTAAATTAAACTACAAATATTCGTCAAGACCGAACGACGCCATAAAAATACATGTGTAGCACAATAGTCTACACGGAGACAAATTTGTCTCCCTCAAGACTATTGTAATTTAAGAAAGGTCCTCACTACAGAAGTTTGAATATTTGTTGCATATTATTTTTAATCAATAATCATTTTATAGAATCAATTTTCACAGTACTTTTTGAAAGAAGCCGCGTGTGCATTGCAAATAATGGTCATAGAACTGAGATACTACAGTAAAACTCCAACTTGTTTGTAACTGTAGTGAAGTTGTAATAATTATTGTAAATTAAATTGAATATCTCAGCGCCTAGGGCATCACCTCATAAACTAACTGGGCAACAATGAGTCGAAAAAATGTTAGGATTTTGAATCGGCCGGGGATTGTAATTTTCGTCGAGAATATTACATTAACCGGGGTATCATCAAGATTAATGAGTGATTTATATATTGTTACAGTTTTCTCTAAATAATAACAGTATTTTACTGTCCTGAAATATAATCTTAGTAAAATTTGAATGGGTAATTACATATTCTATTGAAATTCAAATGCACTTGACAATTTGTATTCTGACTCAGATTAACTTGCTATGATTACATTGACAGATCGTAGAGATCATTAATTTAAAGAACTTGTTAAGGTTAAAGTATGAATTCCGTAAATTAGTTTATTGATGAGTTCAGTTTAAATGACAGTTTCATGAGATTCCTAATCCCTTAAGTTAGTGTAAATTTTTTGTAAATGGTGGAGTTGTTCCATTCTAAATACGGTATATTACTCGTGAGAAAATTGGGTTCCACACAAATATGTAATGATGTTTTTGATAGAGAATGCCATGAGCCCTTTTAACAGAACTCAATGTATAAAAAAACTAGTTGGCAATTAAATGAA
Source organism: Creontiades dilutus (assembly GCA_031894815.1). Taxonomy (NCBI): domain Eukaryota; kingdom Metazoa; phylum Arthropoda; class Insecta; order Hemiptera; family Miridae; genus Creontiades; species Creontiades dilutus. The sequence goes on from JAVIWC010000391.1 coordinate 842,649, forward strand.
ATTTGGGTATTCAGAGTTCTTTATCCCAATAGTTATATTGATGAAAACAATTTATTTCGATTCATTAGACTCTTTTTAGACTCTTTTACGACAAATTAAAGTTCATATGCTCACTGTATGTTGACAAGTAAATTATTTTAAAATTGCTCTTTCAATAACTGGCTGCTTTATTTTGAAGGGGCCTCCTGGGAAGAGAGGCAGAAAAGGAGATCGAGGGGACAAAGGTGATCAGGGCGTCCCGGGGTTGGACGCACCTTGCCCGATTGGCCCAGATGGACTCCCACTCCCAGGTTGTGGGTGGAGACCACAAAAAGTAATTATTAAAGAAAATAAGTTATCCTATATTTAAATGGTAGGCTATTACTTTCATAACTTAAATTAGTTATTAGTGCTAAAAATGGTGGGCTTGTAGGCATCACAAGCCTGTCCATTGTGTATATAGATTTTTTACTACAGTTTATTTTTGATTTTTTAATTTTCAAAACACCTGTTGACAACGTGAACTCAGTCAGTGTGTGTGAAAAGTAGCGATCAGAAAAAAAAGCAATTGTAATTTGAAATTTAAACACAGAAATCTTTGCAATTAATTATTAAATGATACACCCCCCAATAGGCTCATTTATGTCTGAGGCTGTTTACATGACAATGTTTTTAAGGAAATGGTATGTTTGGAACACCAACGAAAGGTTTAAATTCCATTTAAACCCCTCAAGACTTAGTCACATATTTAGTTATCGTAGTTCATTTTTGAATGCGTTAAGAAGATGTTTACATTAGTTATTACCCACTCGACATTGCTGAAGATGAAGCACAGTGAAATTCCTTTTTTTAAAAAATCTTTGAACATTAGCACACAATGTAGGTCCAGAAATCACCACCATACATCTGTGTTGATTAACAAATTAATGGCGGAGGTTTTCGTGTGTAGTGTGTAACTAATGTGGTTAAAACGATTATTCTGAACTTCTTATTATTCTTAGATTCTAAGGTATGAACTTCAGTAATGTTTCTTCACTGCTGACATCAGTGGCGGTCCTAGGCTTACATTTGGGGGGGGGGGGGGTCATTGTTAGAAAATGTAATACATTTTTTTTATCAAACCAAAGCCAAGTCCCTACCTAAAGACTCAGTTTAATTCATATTTAATCACTTCACTTGACGGTTTTTAATCCAGGTTAAAATTAACAGAAAACAGAGGAAGAAAAAAGTGTGTTTGCAAAATAAGCTTATTGTAAACCATAAAATTAAAAATTTTGGGGGGTCATGACCCCCTTGAACCCCCCCTGGGACCGCCCCATGGGCCTACCATAACAAGTGTAGTATTTACTGTCGTATGAATTCTCTGAAGTTCTTGTTGAATACTTTTTTTTAACAACTTTTTCACGAATATTCTTGTGTTAAAAGTGGTGTAGGTGAAGTCATTGATATTGGCAGCCCTGAGTTAAAACTTGCATTTAATGTATTCATCTCTTTCAGGGCTTTCGTTTAGGCTCCAACCGATAGTATCCCCCTCAAATGAATCATTGGTTGGAGTCTTTCCGATTCACACTAGTTTGTGGATACCATGAAAGGTTTGAAATTTAACCCATCAAGCTCCTGAAGAGGGCAAATGCTCTCGAAGTAAAAAATTCATTAAATGTTAACTGAAGACTGCCAAAATGAGTAACCAACACCCAAATGAGAAAACGGCAACCACCCTGCAAACTTTGTATGTGTCATTAATATCGCTTAAAACCGAAGGAAAATATGAATTATCTGTGTGACTAACAATTTGGTGTTGTGCATGCTAGGAGTTTCATGAACCACTAACCACACAAGCGCCAATCGACCCACCAGAACCCATTGAAGAAGCAGATTACGAAGATACTGGAGATGAAGACTATGAGGAGTATCCAGACCAGAATAACAACTATCAAAAGAAATGAGGTTTGGATACTAACATGACTCTGAAATAAAGACACTAAAGCTCTTAATACGTTTGGATCATAATGTAAAATATTGTTTGCAAATGATATGTCTATACGTGATTAGATCAACTATCCTTTTCATCACAGACTGCACGAACCAAGGAAGCACCTATTGCAAGCAGAAAACGTTTCATGGTGATCAGATTTTGGGGAATACCAAATCCATGTAACCCCCGATCCAACAAGTTCATGATTTAACGTTAAAGATGATATTTATTCAAAATAAAATCTTGTTTGTAGAATGTGTAGGTACTACCTGTAGGATAATCTTCAAATACCAAGCAACTCTGAAACAGGAAAGTTGGTGGATGGATCGTAGGTATTATGTCCATCTACTAATGTTTCTTGCCATTATTTAGCATCGGGGAGGAGGGTTAACATGGATAAATTAAACCAAATTAAATGGGGAACTAAATCGCTGTCTCTCGATCTTCCGCTTGAAGACCTAGTGTCCAATAACTCCCCGAACTTAGCAGGAGAACCTACCTCCAATAAATGGAAATTGAAACAAAATTTGCTTCTCAGGCAGAGCAGTGTTCTTTTCTGTATATAAAATATTAATCCTAGTTCTATCTAAGTACCATTCGAGTTCTTAACACTTTCAGTGCGGACGGCCTCTTAAGAGGCCCTCCGAGTTTTCACACGGAGCTGGAGGCCTTTCAAGAGGCCGTCTCTCCCCTAACTCCTACCCTTGGGGAGGGGCTCGTTTCTCGCCCTATAACCTTCGTTCCTCTTCACATTCCATTCAGTTGGACCCTAGCTGTCGTCTAGTCACCCCAGGAGCGAGTGCTAAGAGATAAATTCCGAGAAAAAAAAAAACACGGAATTACGACAACGTTACATAATTTGTGTAAAATCTTTTTTTTTTTTTTTGTAAGTTTTTTCTTTTCTCTCTCGTGAAAACACACTATATATGACTCATGAGGGGTAGAAAACATATTTTTAACCTCACATAATGCGTTCTTTGCACAGAAATGGATCTACCACCCTCAACTAGTGGCACCAAGCTGGGATATATTAGGCATTTATTACTCACAAACTGGTTTTCATTTTCATTGGCCAATTACTCAAGAACTAGATATTTTGAAAGAGATAAAGAGAGGGAGGAATATTATCTATTCAAAAACACAATAGGTTATTTACAATAATAGGTATTTGATATAATGGATAATAGTGGCCCAATGGTAGGCTGGTCTTGTTTGTTGCATAAATGTAATTGATACCCATCAATGAAGTAGACAAAGTACACCAATTTTGTGATTTTTGGTTTGTTTTTGAATTTGGTTTGGCTCAAATCACACTATATAAAGACGAGCTTATCAGAGTATCCATTTTTCAGGGATTGGTAACGCTGGGCGGGTGGAATTCTCGCCCCCGTCTCCCAGGGCAAACCTGCTCCCCCGACCCCGCCAGTGAAGGAAGGAGGGCCCCAGCGGGGGAAGGTCTCTCAGACGTGGTCCTCTCCTCGGGGATTTGGGATAATATCGTATATTATACGATTTTTTGACTTTGCATATTGTTATTATACTCCCTCATTGTGTTATTCACCTATTTCTTTTTTCACTTGCGTAGCAGGGCCATTAAACTAGTTTACGAAGAAAAGGGAAGCTATTTTTTATTTTCATTTTTTATTATTATTTTTTTTTCACCCATGAAACTTGAACTTTTGGTCTCGGGTGGAGAAATTTTTAGTTTTCAAGTGTTAGCATGCAGAAATAACAGTTTTGGTAAGATAACGGTTTGAGAGAGACATAAGGTCTCAACAGTGACGACAGCAGTGCCAGTTGGGTTGCGTTTGTGCAGAGAGACCACGCTGGCGGCCTCTTAAGAGCCCCTCAACAAAATGGCAGTAAACAACAACGTTTTCCCATGAAAACATTTTAGGACGTATTTTCAAGTGAAAATAATACGCTTATGTCGCATTATACGCCAAAAAAATGTTCAGGTTGGTGGGGTTGACACGATTTTTGCTCCCGCACTGAATGTGTTAATGACTACAATTTAAATTTTGTTTACCATTCATTCATTCATTGAATTATAGAATTCACTTGATTTTCCAGCCTCCGGCCGTGGTGCAAACTGACAAGTTCATTGTTGAGCAGGAATGAATCGCTACGTCACCAAATCGCTGAACCTTCCGTGACTCGTCTACCAAAATGAATCAAGATGGAGCATAGTGATTCACCTCATTGGGACATTTTTCGCGAGTGATGAACACTAATTTATCGCCAAGCACTCATGTTTAGCCTTGTCTTCTCTTGAGAATGTGGCGTAACTATAAACTCTAGTAAGTGCCTACAAACGCAACGCGAACAGAAAGGGTTGCAATTTGTTGCAAATCTTTTAAATATCCCTAAGTAATTCAACGCTGATCCTTCCTCAAGTAACGAGTGTGAACGTTTTACCTCTTGTAAATACGTAGAAGTTAATTTTCTATTTTTTGTAATTTCGATTTTTGATTTTAGTCGTAGATAATAAGGTAATTCTTTGGGAGGATCCGCCTAATTTATTGGTTCCTTCGACGTGGGAAGAACTGGGCTCTCAACCATGTTAAATAAAAAAATATGATTGGATCTCTCTTCAGTACAAAATGAAAAATGTTCCTAATCGAGTAATTTCTACTTACCTGCAAACTAATCGTGGATTAGGTACACGGTAAGTAGAGATGTTTGTGGCAACATAGGATTAATCTAGTTTTCCATTTTGTCAATTTTCCAATGTCGAAAACATCAAACTACCAAATGAATTTGAGATATGATCAATAGTAACGGGAAGTTAATCTTAACGGTTAAGTTCAGGTTGTTATAATGGCTCATTAGTTTCCCAATGAAATAGTTTAGTGAAACTATGATAGTAAAATAGACAATAGGTCCCTAGTTGGAACCAGATAGCACTGACTTTTAACGTGGAATACTAATGAAGTTTATCGCTTTTGTGTTCGACTGTGGCTGTCCAATTGAGCCCAGTAGATCAGCTCACGGTCATGACTTAATAACCAAACCTCAATTAATTTAGTTTACATAGATTTTTTTTTTAATAAGGTAAATCGGTTAGCTTTTCTACGTTTTAATGTAAATAAATTTCGTAATCTACAATTTCGACTTAATTATTGCCGTTGGGCGCTAACATTATCCTTTTACACTAGATTGAATGAAATGCTCTATTACCATACTTTAGAATATCTATTTCATAGTTCCTACTTAAACAGTTGGTGACTAGATATCAGGAATGAAGCTTGAATATTTTCTGGTAAGGCGCTAAGACGTATTATGAAAACAATGATTCAACAAACCAATTAAAATGTCTTGTTCGTTTCTTATACTCTTACGAATTAGGGGACTTTATTATTAGACCCGGATGTGATTAAGTGTACATAGGAATGTTACGTGATATCCCCTAACGCACATTTACGAAATGAACTGTGGGAGTCGATGGTGTCGAATTGTAAACTTCACATCAATTTGTGTTTGTCCATTTTTCGGGATTTCTCGTAACGAAAAGATATATTTTCTCCATCTGTTCCTTATTTGATTTTACCTTCACCATTATTGTGAATTATGACTCAGAGTAGTAAGTACCTACCTAAAGCAAGGATCATGATGTATGGATATTAATTTGTAGTTTTTCATATTAAACAACAGTTTGTGCTGCGCACTTACCTTTTTGAAATTGCTTGAGAAAACTTGAAAACAAATGATGCATTAAAACGCCAAGGTTTCATAAAGCGAAATGTTCAAGAATTGTATGATTCTACATGAAATTTTAGTAGTGTAAATAATATCTTCACGATCTGGACAGGCGTTAACAATAATTTGTAACTAGCAACGTACTAGTAATTACGAATAGATTTCGATGATGCCTATTTATTAATAAAGCTATCAGCTTTCATTTAATTGTAACAATTTTTGTATATTTCGTTGAAGCAAATACATATTTTTTATGTAAGTTTTTGTTCCGTCATATTTTCTTGTTCTCATCAATAAAATAAAAATCCTATAGCAAATAATAGCAGTAGATAGTTTTCTCTAAGCGGACATATTGCGGTTGAAGGCCAGTTTTCGAATGAGCGTGCCTCTCATAATTGTTAAGACGGCGCTAGGTTATACAGTACCCGCACGACCTTGCGGTCTTGATGGTACTGTAGCTCTGCTCCTTCGAATATATATAAGGGCGATGATGTTGGTTTATTGCCAGAGCCCTTCAAATGTCTTATTGCGCCATACGAAAATGACATATTATGGCAAATTTCCCGTGTTATTTGTCACCTTTATATACATATATATATAGAGAGAGAGAGAAGAGAGAGAATCGCAATAGTTTTAGACGGAAACAATAACAGACAACACAAACTATTTTTAGGCTTTTGCCTTTTTCAAATTGAAGAGAAAATTAACTTGTCCGCAAATATACATCATGAATCTTGAAAACTCTCCAAAAGAAACACTTGAAAACAAAATTTAATTACAATTGTATCAATTTGTCATATCTTCACGAGATACTAGGCGATTTTGATCATGTCCAAGCACGTTCACATTCACGTTGTTGTCCTTATTTCTGTCTGAGTTCTAGCCCTTAGAGAGAGTGAACATAAAGCTCATTCGATTCATGAGGAGACTTCTATCAATACCGAACATAAAAAAGAGTTTTATCTCGCACGTTTTCGATACTGTGATTAATTTATTTTACCTTTTAGGATTATGCAGAGAATTCAGTCCCAACTAGACCCCAAACGAGATTTTTTACCTATGTTTCATTAGCTTTAGTTTAGTAGCTTCAGAGAGCAGCTGCGGACAGCGGATTTTTTAAATTTTTTGGATTCTACGCATCTTGAAACATAAAACAACAAATTTTAATGGGTGGTTTAAACAATTATTTCTTCTTGATCGATTACCAAGGTTTATTATTGAAAATAATAAATCTAAATACATTGGATGGCTAGCCAAAGGGGCTTGAATTCAAAACCTAAACATATGCAAGCATTTAACCCCATTACCTTAAGCCCAAGTTGGTTCCTGCTATGATTTGTGAGGGATGATGGAATGGTATAGTTGCCCCTTCCGAGGAGGTGGATACATTATTATGCTCCACCACGCTCAGAAGATGATCCAGACTCTTACAGGCGTCCGATTCATATCCAAGGCGACAGATTCTAAAATCGGGAGGGGGCCAACTAACCATATCCATCACAGATTTGAACGAAAAAAGACATATTGAATGATGGAATGTAGGACAATCAACAATAAGAGGGCCAATGGACGTAACCACGCTCAGACTAAGTCAGAAGATGATCCAGACTCAGAAGATGATCCAGACTCTTACAGGCGGCCATCACTAACCATATCCATCACAGATTTGAACAGAACGATGGAAGAAACCTCTATGGTAGTGAGCTCATCCTCGTTGCCCATTGTTTAAGAGCACTCGTGCTGCTAGTAGATCCAAAGACATAAATTTTAGTCCAGCCAGTTTGTACCAGTCACTCCTCATAACTAATTACCACGTGGTCCTCCAACTATTTCCCAGTTACGAGAGATTGTGCAGATAGTTGACGATTACATACGTCATCAGAACCGGAGAAACATTCAATAGTGATGCTCGAGACAAAAAAAATGGCTGCCTGTTTGGATTGGGAGCTTCCGTGCATTGGTAACAATAATATATGGATCATCAGAATATTTATTATTTATTCGAAAAAAAAAAACGGGACGAACCCAATTACAATTATTAAGCAGTTAAGGAAAAAGAAAATAATCAGTAGGTACAGAAACACAACAAAAAGCTAAACAGGGTGGTGCAGAGGCTCGGAACTGAGATGGCGAGACAAAGCAGTCCTTATAGATGAGAGAGGTGAGGACATGATGTCAATAAAGGGGGGTGACGTGGAGAGGAGGTTCACTTGGCAAGGAATGCGATATATTGGACGATTGTGGAGGTAGTTTGTAGCAGAGAAGGGGATGGCAAAAGGTGTGACAGATCGTGACGCAAGGCGAGGGACGAGGAAGCCAACACGAGCCAGAAGATCCATGGCATCAATACGCCCCGAGAGTAAGCCATGGAGGAAAGAGACGTCCGAGCAAATGCGACGATCCTGAGGAGACAGCAGGTTGAAACGTCTGGCGAGCTCAACGTAGTCAACATTCTCGCGGGGTATGGAGAGCTTATAAGCCAGGAACCAGAGGGACGCCCTAAAACACGCTCGATTTTCTCTGTGTGGCTGTCGTAGTGAGGACTCCAGATCACTGACGCATACTCAAGAATGGGCTGCACAAGGCTTTTATAAAGGGACACCAGGGCAGATGCTTGGGAGAACTCTCTAGTATTTCTCTTCACAAAGCCCAGCACACGCATACCGCGGGAAGCTACCTGTGCAATGTGTGTACAGAAGGAGAGCTGGGATATTTAAAAGATCTTCAACGATTTTTAATCTAAAAGATGTTGAAATTAGCCTAGTTGCAAGGATTTACTGGACAATTAACAGACTTCATTACCATCACCGATTGCCTTATTAAAAACAACACAGAATTTAAATGAAAACCATTTGTATTTTAGAAGTAAACATAGATATTTTATAAACACAAAAAATAGTCTTTCTTCACTGTACTGTACTATACTCTTCTATACTGCTGGAATTCAACAGTAGTGAAGTTCTTGGGACAGTCTGGAATAGGGGTGAGACCACCTCGCTCAATAGGAGAGTGAACTTTGATCTGTCGGATATGAGTATCTCTGCCGTTTTGGTGGTTGGACATGACTGCTATCTGAATCATGAAGGTCCGGAGGCGGCGGGACTTTGTGTCTTTAACGGGTATCACAATCCATCCAGCGGGCTCGTGCAGGTCCAGAACTTCAACTTCTTGAATATCGTTGTAACTAGAGCCAGCACGCACTGACACTCTGAAATGAATATTAGGAATAGCGTAATTATGACATCATAATAAACGTAATTAAAAGAAGCAATGAACATACGCAAAAAATAACACTGAATTGCAAAGTTTTTATGACCCGTACAAGTTGGCACTTTCATAAAAGTACCATCTACTTTAAAGCTAGAGGTTAGCGAGAAGTGCCTAGTCACATTGATTATGTCTTAAATATCAGGTAAACTATCATCAATTATAATTGCAACAAAACAATAATTACTGATTCAAGGAATAAAAATAAAATTTACCCTGCAAGCATGATGAGTAACTATACATTTTTTTGACAACTCATTTTACGACAACTCGAACGAGTAATTGCAAAGGAACAATACAAAATACAGTTTGTAATAGATAGAATGTATGTTTTTAAAAAAACCCAATTTTTTCGCAATTTTCAAAGAAATTACAGAATATTTCAAACTTCTACAAAACAGTACTCTTTGTGCACGCTCAGACAATCAAGGTGGACCAGTATGCAGACATCGGTGATCCAGAAATGTATACATTAGGGATGTCACGAAGAAATCGATATATTGAAATATCGATATTCTTCCGCCGATATATCGATATTAAATGTACACTATCGGATCCAATATTTTTCAGCCGTAAATCATCATATCAACCATATCCTACATCTTATTGCTCAAAACTGATTTAATAATTTCCATAGAAGAATAGGGAAATTATATCAGATGAGGTAGCAAATCGTAGGTAAAAAAGGTAGGGACGTCTTGGAAACTTGGGTTCTAGCCAGTTCAAGGCTTACTGGAGAGCTTACTCACCTCTATCCCCTACCAATATTGGTTTGATTGATTTTTTTTTTTTTCATTTTCCTTCTTATTTCACTTACATTGATTTTACAACCCTACATACGATAATTTACTTCCCTGGATCCTGTACATAATTATTATCATGAATAAAGTTTCATCGAATTTTTGAGTGATTGAATTCTTTACATGTAGTAAAATGAAATTCTATAATGCATTATTATTCACTGGACTTATACGTAATTAGGATTTGTTTAAAAAAAAAAAAAAAAAAATATTGATAACCGATATATCAAAATATCCATATTTTCTTTGGATATATCGAATTACTAAACTGATATATATGGATATTCTTTGCCGATATTGACATCCCTGGTATACATCCACTTGAACGGATTACGCACAATAGGAGAAACTATGCATGAACTGCATGATACATGAAAATGATCACACTTCTACCAGTTAATATCTAACACCCTCATTACTCTCCGAAATAGCTAACATACTTCTAAGACATACACTGAGACTATTTCAAGATTGGCCAAGGGGTTTACGAACCTAGACGGAGTGTAACTTTCGTCCAATTTGTAGTCTGTGAAAATGCAGACGTCCGAAACTGTTGTCTTTCTTTTGAATTGAATAGTTACAAGGTGAGGCAACTGTCCGTCTGATTGCCAATAAGTGTCGAGGAGTTCGTCCCTCAACTGGTCAACTCCAAACCCTAAAACATTTAATCACAACCAATTATTCTAAAATTACAACTAAGAGTAGCATAGTTGCTACTCTTTTACAAACAATCAAACATAACTTGATCATCATCATTTTTTCCTTACTATTTATATCAATCCATTAGCAAATTGCACTAATTATTGCACTTTTGAAGAATCACTAGACGACTTGACTTGAACAAAATTGCAAATATAACTCGACTAGCAAAAAAGGGGGGAGCCAAACGTTTTGCAAGAATGAACACAATAATACAGAAATAGTTCGAGGAATAACCTCATTTAAACATTTTCCTACTATCACTCTTAACAATTTCAAAGTTGTACAGCACACCCAACATACCACCCTTTGGGAAAAATTAAGGAAATTCGAGATATTGCCTGTTTGTTAGATCAAAAATAGAGTTTTGATTGGACTCATTCAGATGACTTGCAAAGGCAGAATCACCTTTGTTGTCCCTGAAATCCTTTTCATGCTCTTTTATTCGTTCCCTAAATTTCCTACCAGTTTGACCACAGTACTCAAGCCCACGTGAACATTTTAGTTTATAAACCCCACTTTCATCCTGAACGTTAATTTTATCCTTAACCGAACCCAAAGAAGCTTCAAGGTTATTTTTATTCTTGAACCCTCTGGACAACATTACCAAGCTTATCCGATATGTTCCTTACAACTAAATTTCTCTCACTAAATTACACACCCCTTCCCTACTCTTTTTCCTAAGAACCTTATTCCAAATGGAATCAACAAGTTCATCCCCACATCAATTACTTACGGCTATACTTTTGAGTTGAGTGTTTCTCCTTTCCTACACACTTTTCGAAACACATATCTACTTGGAATATAGTTAGTTCCCTTTTATTAGCCGTTATTAGGCCTTAATGCTATGTATTTTTAGAGTTCAGTTTACAACTACATAAATTTTAAAAACTCTAAATCTTAGAAACAGTTTTTCATTAAACAAACCTGCACACCATCCGATATCAGGGAAAGAGGAACGATAAGAATTATAGGATAGGTACAATTAACCTAATTACCCATAGCTGTTTGAAGGTAACTGCATTAAAAGAATCTTGGGGATAGTTCCTCCTTCTCAATTCTGGAAACTGCTACCTATGAGCATAAGCCCGACGCTTTTCAGCTTTAGGGATATCCTCTGAATTTTGCAGGCCTAATTGCCACAGCCCTTGGAACTAGCTCATTCCATTGCCTCCTTATTACATGGTAGCAGAGCATGGTTATAAACCACACACTCTCCAATGTTGTCTGTCTTGACACCCCTTACCGTCCCACTGCCTCCAAAGGCAAAATGGACAATAACTTTCAAATATAACCTCTTAAAAACGAAGTATTTACCCCCACCTGGCCTATTGCAAGGCCCACTTTGTACCTACCATCCCATTTCTTGAAACTGCATCCTATGAGCATAAACTTGACGCCTTTTTAGCTTCAGGGATATCCTGGGTGTTACAAAACTAGAGAACATGGCAAGGAGGAACTAGTCCATTCTTAATTTGATGCTTCATTTTGAAAAACAACAAATGAAGTGACATTCTATAATGTTCATTGTACTACATACGATGGTAGAACCAAAGAATAGGTAACGCACCTCTTATCAGTGATAAGTTATCAAACCCGCCATATCGATATAGGTCCATGGTATCGATATATCGAAGAAAAGTGTTATTAAACATCTTAATAATACCTCAGCTGTGCAACAATATGGGGGTTTTGTCCGAAACAAAAAAACATCTCAGCTGGGCTAGAATATCGGTGTTTGGTCCGGGATTAAAAGAAACATACATATGAATGAAAGCAACAATTTCTGGTTTGGTTTGACATTGTAGCTCGCATCTCATTGAAAACTCAGAAATAGAAAAAAAAAAATATCCTAATCAATCTCTAGTTACACCAAGCCGTTAAATCGAAGAAACAGAAATAGGAATGAAAGCAACAATCTCCTATAGTCTAGTTTGGTGGTCTGGATGCTCGCTACGCTTGCATCTCAAAAACAAAAAAAAATATCCTACATCAATCCTTCTAGTGAAGTATAGATCAGAAGAAACAGAGAGACGAATGAAAGCAACAATTTTGGGTTTGAAAGCAACAATCTCCAAACGTCTAGTTTGGTGGTCTGGATGCTCGCTACGCTCGCATCTCAAAAACAAAAAAATATCCTACATCAATCCTTCTAGTAAAGTATAGATCAGTCGGAAAAGTAAATGAAAAGTGGAGGTAATAATATATTACTTATATTATAACACGTGAAATGAATTTACTTACATTTATTGTAAGAACTTACTTTTATTGTGAAGAAAGTGATGAGGAAAATGGCACGTACTGGTGTCGGGTGAAGGTACAATGGTCGTGATAATCGTTTCAAGATGGCATTATATCAATGTAATAATCGATAATTATATCGATGTAAGTACACATCGATCTTATCTGATAAGATCGTGATAAGAGGTGTGCGTTACCTACTCTGTGGTTTAGCCCATACGATAATTCGTAAGGACACTTTAATTCCCCACAGTAATCACCGATTGATTCACTTCAACAAATGAATGATGATTTGTTTCAATTTGATTGAAATTCATTGTTAAATATTGATAATCGATTTTGGTGCAATTTTACCTGGTTTGCAAGACGATAATGTCCAGATGGCTTGGCTACCGACTTCCCTCAATTTCCCACTTTTAACAGATTGAAAAGGATCCAGAGTTTCGGCTTTGTCTTCCGTTTTGATATCGTCCAGATCCATAACTCAGAATTATTTCAAACTGTCACTTTTGGCTATTGATAAACTATCTAATTAAATGAACGGAATTCAATGATGAGGTGAGTGAATAAAAATTAAGTAGTTAGTATTGTTACAGGTATCAACATAGAGAAACATTACCACTAAATTGGTTCACTAGACATAAAACGTATTCAGCAGTTAAGTAGGGAGCATTCTCAGTACGAGCTCATTTTTTCAAATACGAAAACAAATTTTTAATACATTAGCACACTAGATAGTTCGCAATCTAACAAACAAAGCAAACCAAAACAATGTACCACCATCATCTTTCTCCCTCGTTTCGACTTTATGCCACAGCCATGGAGGACACGATGTGTTTCAGGTTGGGCCTGGATGGAACAGTGGATCTCTTTCTATATGACAGAGAGTAGAGTAAATTTTTAAGTACAATTAGAATTTAAATGGTAAAATCAAGTATGTCTTCTGCAACTTTACACATTTTGTGAAAGTAGGAATGGTCATTTCTGAGTGGAGTTCGGAAAGCGCCAATAATTAAAGGCACTGGACGATTTTCGCCTAATGTCAACTTGCCGGCAACGCTGCTCATTTATTCCGCATGGAGCGCTGGAGATTCAATTGTTGATAAGCGAATTACTTGTGAAATTTTTATTCTTATCTTTGTTTCCTCGTAATGGTGCTCTGGTGAGGTTCCTAATGATTCAGTGGAATTGTACAAAGCAACTTTGAATAATATCCCTAGGTGGTTATTTCGTCGCGTGGAAAAAAATCCCTCAGGACGCTCAGCTACCACATTCATTTTGCTAATAAGTAATAATTACTAATTATTAGTGTCACGGAGTGAGCTGCGGGAAGGGAGTTTTACTGGCTCAGCAGGAAGTGCTTGACCCTCCAGAGGAGTTCAGTTCTCCACGTGTGCAGCCCAACAACCAAGCGCCCCAGGTCGGTTCGATTCCTATTCTCGTTTTTCCCTTTTTAATTGCAGTAGTGTTTAATAAACCGTGGCCATAATCTCAATTGGAACATTCTTCTGAACCTCCCCAAAACCTCTAACAGTGGTTCTAATGTTCAAGTAATCCAAAAAGGTACTGACCTCCCTCAACCGGTCAAGTCTGAACATGAGTGTTGAGATGCGCGCAAAATAGAGCAGTCTCTCGGCACTGAACCCAAATTACCGTTTAGATTCAATCACGTTCATACAAACCACCTGATGGTAAAGGGGTCGAGTTACAGTACCAAAAGTCGAGTACTGGCAGCGCTCCAAACGGAATACTGGTGAGTAACGATGAGTTGGTGAATAGCAATGGCTAATATTAGTCAACGGGAACCGGAAAAAATTTGACCTCCCAACATGTTTTTGTAATAGAAATTTCGCTACAGAATGACCAAATGACTTCGAGGGTTTCCCTCTTAGATCTCCATGTGCCTTCTCCTTAACCAACACATCAAACAGTGGCCACACAAAGCGATGGCTGTTACTTACTACAAAGATGAAGACGGTGAAACGTTCATTTTTGTTTGCTTCTTAGAAACCATGATGGAGTATCTTGATAAAACGTGATAGAACACATCAATAACAATTACACCAACTATGCAAGGATTTGCAAACGTGCAAATGGCGCCTCATCTACATTCTTCTATGAACAACATGAAAAAGGATGGGGTTTACAATGACCTCAGTTTACAATGTAGAACTTTATGCTCTGGCACATGTGGATACTGATCACAATGAAGATTGCCTCTTACTATCAGACTCCAAGTCTGTGCTAGATGCACTGTCTCACATTAGGGTTGGAGATCTTCCACCAATTAATAAAATTATGTCCATCACACTACAACGACAAGCTAGTGGCTGCAGTGGATACCACACATATTGGGCTAAAGGGAAATCATCGGGCTGATCAATTGGCCAGGCACATGGGCAAATTGATACACAATTTACTGATCTTTATGGAGATCGTTCCTGCAAACCTATACCTAGTTCAGCCTCACTGGTTCACTGACAAAAGTGACATGAAGATTGGCAGCATGACTTTCATTAACCCAATCGCCGCCAACCACGCGTTTTTCCGCAAAGGCTCGCAGTCCCCTGAGCGCCAACCACGCGTTTTTCCACAACGGCTCGCAGTCCCCTGAGCGCCAACCACGCGTTTTTCCACAACGGCTTCTGCATTCGCCTGCGATCTTCTAGAACTTTTTCAAACTATTTTTCGGTTCCTCAGGGATGTACTGGAGTGCGCTAGACACGTTTCAAAAACCTTTCCCTCCCCCATCCCTTCCTTAACCCTTCTTCATGAACCCCTCTCCCGTAGCCAACTACACTCGTAAGGTGTCACCACAGTAATTTTCCACTCGTCATTACCGTTCGCTTTGTTGAATCTGTTTCTTGTTCTCCGCAGTTTTTTTGCATCCTCCGTTCTATTTTTCTTATAACAGTAGTGTTTCCAACAGTTTTCAGTTTTTCTATTTATAGTTGTATATTTAGTAAGTTGTTAGTAACTATTGATGGACGCAAGTTTATGCGAATATAGTAATGAAAGAAACCTACAAACCCTTCAAACCCAATACATTCCTGTCCACAATATATTCCTCAAAAATATGCAAAAAGAATTACGTCAGAAAGTGGATGAATAATGGAGAAATAAATATAAAGAAAGAGGAGGGCGGGCGTCGCCGAGTCAAAAATTCCTTGGCTCCCAGGGGCGTTTTACGATTTTAGGGCTTCGCGCTCAGGTATCGGGCGGGCGGTCAGGGCTCGGCGGCGAATGGGTTAATAGATTGCTACTAGGTCACTCATTCGAAAACCTATTTAAATGGAGAATTAGGAAAAGAAGTGATCCTTGGTGCGTGTACCGTGAGGGAGAAACAGTTCATCAGGACGTCTTGCATCTTATCCTAGACTGCAAAAAAAAACGGAATTTGCAATTGGCAGTTTGATGGGTGAGCCTTGGTTCACAGACAGGGAGAATCGAATCCACATGATGTCAAATTATCTAAAAAAAGGATTGAAGGCACACGAACTATAGTGGATTTACGAACAACTATAGTGGAGGCTGGAGTATCTCGACAAGGACCAAAGGAAGATAGAGGAAAGAAGGTGGACACACGTTCACTGGGTTAGATCCAGTTCTGAAGAAGAGAGAGAAGAAAGAAGAAGATGGAGAATCTTATCAACAGTTCAACATAGATCACCTAATTTATATTGTATGAGTACTAAAAGTTGATTTTCATCCTACGATTATAATTGTGTTCGGCTCTAGTGTTGTTCGCAAGTCAAAACGTATAGGCAGGTATTTCGTTCGAAATCGAAATATTCATCAATACTTGGATTTTGGAATTCCTTCGAATTGGTTCCTGAGTTTAGTTACCTGGAACTACTGTTCTTGTGGCCTTCAGTATGAAGTTGATTCTAATGCATTCAATCAGTTCGTAATAATTTAGTAAATATCAGTTTACCAAGTGATACTTCATACCTTCTATTCTTAGAATTAATTTGATTTGGTAATTATGGCGACAACAACAAATGGAAACGGAAATTTGGTGGATGAATTCGAAGAAGCATTTCAGGTAATTTTCTTCTTCACTCATTCGACTAACCTTTTATACTTAGTCCCTTCTGTGTGAAAGGTTATTAATACCTAATTATTGGTTATACGGGGGACGAGAGTGATGACACGTATGTAGACTGTGATAAACTTATCAGGCCTCTTCGTACAGATTACCACAAGTGATGCGTCTAATCTAAGACGATCCCTTTAAGCCTCTCAACTTCACACAATGGTACGTGCTATTCCAGCCGTACTGTGCATGATGGGTGGTGTCTGTGTCAGAGGCGGTCACGAGCAACTCTGGGTAGCCACCCATAGTCTTCCATCCTCAGTCATGCATAATGATGAGTCCTCACTATAGTAGGGCACAGTAGCTGTTCTGCGACCGATCTGCCTTCTGGTGTTTGAGATGCCCAGTTTGGTGGTGACATTTCATACACAAAATCGGTACCATGGGAGAGGGAGCCCCTGGCAACCGATAGTCTTCCATCCTCAGTCATGCATAATGATTGGACCTCACTATAGTAGGGCACAGTAGCTGTTCTGCGACCGATCTGCCTTCTGGTGTTTGAGATGCCCAGTTTGGTGGTGAATTTCATACACAAAATCGGTACCATGGGAGGGGGAGCCCCAGGCAACCGATGCAATGCTTGACAAAACGTTACCTGCCTTCCCCCTGAAAGCGTAGTTGGCTTCTTGGTGGCAGTGGTTGAAAAACCAAGCTGGAAGGCTAAGAGTGGGGTTGGCACTCTTCTGGCAGACTCGTCTTCCAAAATAGTGCCTGCATGTGAGTTAAGTGGCTTGCCAATAACTCGGGTACCAACCTGCTCAGTTAGGAGGGCAACCTAGAACGCCCAGCTCCATCCATAGTGCCTCTTGCAAACAGGTATTTGTGTCTTTGATGCAAGGCTCCTGACTGTGGGTGTCACAGTCTCCCACGGTGCTCTACCAGGGGTTTTCTCCTTGCTTGCAAGGGAGGAGGCAGGACGTAATCACAGTGTGCTGGGACACTCCTTTACAAATCAAGGGGGGAACATATTCAAAGTGTGCCATCCATGATGCACCACTGTCAAGGATGTAGACACAAATGACTTCGAGAATCTGATTGTGCATCTCCAGTGCATCACACTGTGAGCTCTCTTAGTGCCTAGCTCTTGGTCACTCCCTGTGACCTATCACTTTTGCTTTCCTACTTATTTCCGAACTTTTACCTTTTAATCGTGTTTGTGTATAATTTGCTGGTCTTCCCTCTCAATTCAGTGAACTATAGATTATTTGGATAAATAAATCAGAATTTGTTGTTAGACTTTAAACCCGATTGGGGATTAAACCTGAAGCCCCTGACTTTCAGTTGAACATTTTACCATTATGATAATTGAGTTTCTTAATGATAAGTTCTTGTAGTAAAATACTACTTTAACTCGAATGCAAGGATGGATGCTCCTCATGAGAAAGCAATGTAGCAAAGAAAGTGTGCTTGATCTTCTTGAGGTGGGCATTTTCTAACAATGTCAATTCTATACATGTCTGAACCATCAGAAACCCTCCTTGTTCTTAGGGCTTTGTCGTGTGAGAATATTTCTGCATTCTAGTTACGAGTGTCAGAGTGTTCACTGATTTGTACAGAAGCTAGCTGATGCGGAAACAGAAATTGAGGGCAGAAAGGCATCATTTTTAGCTTGTTGTAAAGTTATGCATTGTGTATGCTATTGCTTAATCCAAACATTCTAATGTTACAGTCATGTTTAAGCGTACTCACAAAAGAGGAAGCATTGGCAACTATGGAGAAGGACGAAATCAAAGCTGAAGTCGACCATTCTATTCTCCGATTCCTCGACCTGGCAAGGCAAATGGAAGCGTTTTTCCTGCAGAAGCGGTTTCTGCTGTCAGCGTTGAAGCCAGAGCTTGTTGCCAGAGAGGTAAAAATTCTGAAATTCTAATTGGAATATTCAGTTAGAACAGGCTTACTTGAACAAAGTCCACTGTAATAGTCGGCATGTTTCTTAAAGAAGTAGAATTAGAATAGAAGTAAAAGTAGAATTAGAATAGAATAGAAGAATAGAAGTAGAACTGCAGGAGTAAATTGCTGGTTCGTGATGGTGATTGACAAAGTATCTCGGCCAGAGTTAGGATACCCAAGTACAATGGTTTTTAAAGTACGTTTCGAAGTCGAGAAAAGCGACTAATATTTTACAGCAGTTGAGGAAATCAGTAATAACAATGGCGAGGTAAGGTAACGGCACCGGTAGTGGCCACTGCTCCAGTGGCCATTTTAAAGTTTATATTTGAGAAATAAGGATTCCCGATCTCCTAGTGGCTTCAAACTTGCAGGAGGTACAGCTCATGTCATCTTGTAGTCAGAAGTTGAACTAGGAGTGCGCAGAGCATCATAGGAAATTGTGGTAAACTTCTCAATATGACCGTCCCTAGTTTCCTCGTTTGTTGGGCTGTATCCTAGAGCTTCTACTGGATAGAATCAATTTTGTTCATCTGGTATTGAATTTAATGATATTAAACACGTAAGGAGGGCAAAATGTCAAGTGGCCACTACTGAGCCATGCACGTGGCCACTACTGGAAATTTCGTAATTTGATGTGGCCACTACTAGGTCATAAAGGTGTGAGAAAAAATTAATAAAAAATAGAAAAAAATTGTTCTTTTGATAGTTTTAGGCTATGGTTATTTTAGGGATGAGTCGGGCTATATTCGATTGAGTCCTGAGGAAAGTCAGTACTACTGTTGGCCCACAATTGTCAAAACTAAAGAAAAAAATCTTAACTGTGGCCACTACCGGTACCGTTACCTTAGAGGTGCTCAAAATGTAACTACTTCGAAGCTATTTGCCAAATAAAACTACATGTACCAGCAAATCCACTTTTTAGTAAGTATAAGTAACTACTTGTTTGCTTCGGCATCCTTGCTATAATTTTCTACAGTAATCTAGTTTGAAAGAGAGAATTTACTTGTTGAACTTGAACTAAAAGTACTGCTACTTCACATCTAGAAAAGTACAAATACGTCTGTACTTTGTGAGGTGATTGAATGGAATAGTTGCCCCTTCCGAGCAGGTGGATGCATCAAGTAATGCTTTGCCACGCTCAGAAGATGATTCAGATCGCTTCGGCATCCTTGCTATAGGCGTCCGACTCATCTCCCAAGGCGGCAATTCTAAAATGGGAAGGGGCCAACTAACCATATCCATCACAACTTATGCTTACAAATTTAGTTATTAGTTTTGTGCATACACATTTTATTTCAAGTGAAAGTACCTCGTCATTCTTACTGCGGGTTTCCTCGACTGCCATTAAATATTAGTTATTGTACTTATTGTATTTTTCTTGTATTATATCTGTACTTTGTACTTGTAAGCTCATTTTTCCCAATTCTAACCTCAGCTAATCACTTCACTTTGTAATGTGTTGCTCTTTTCGTTTGTAATATTTTAGATTTGTATAAGATACCTATATACTCTCATTAAATCACTTCTCACAAGTACCTCCGAAAGCAACACTCATAATTGAGTTTCCAAATTCTTAACGCTAAATTATTTTGATTTGATGTACTAAGTTGATTGATACTTATTTTCTGACGAATTCGTAGCAATAGAATCGAATTGAAAACTTCTCTCACGATTATCCCAGAATGAGCTCCCAAAAATGACCAGTAGTGAACATGTTAAACGTAACTGATTGAATCTGAACGTTTGTTTTGTAGGATACTATGGACCTTAAAATGGAATTAGCTAGGAAAGAAGAACTCCTGAAACGCCACCATGAAAAGATAGCTATGTGGCAAAACCTACTGGCGGATCTTCAGGGTTGGGCTAAGTCCCCAGCTGGTGCAGGTGCGCAAAATCCTGCTGGAAGTACCCAAGGTCCTGGGCCAGGTGGTCCTGGTACTCCCTCAGGAATGAATGGTGCGGCACCTGTTGGTCCATCAGGCACTCCTCCCCAGGCTACAGCGGCCATGATACAGCAGCAGCTTCAACAACAGCAACAACAGCAGCAGATCCAGCAAATGCAAATGCAGCAGCAAATGCAACAACAAATGCAACAACAGCAGGTAATTCTTGATGATACATAACTTCAAAATTGTAGATTGTGGGTTAGAAGGTGAGCATTGATAATAGGAAGGGACAGCTTCCTCGGCCTGTTACCAAAACTTGATAAAATGTCATTGGCATTCTAAGGCCAATAACCGGTTTGATTCCTTCAACTATGCCCTCCATTGTGAGGCAGATAGCTAAGAAACACCCTTTTTCAAGCTCAAGTGAGATTTCAGTAGATGAATGACCAAACTATGGAGGCCAATTGAACTGAGGGATGGTCAAGAGCGATGAATAGATATCTCAACAATTCAGGCTGTGAACCAGCTCTCTTCATTGTCTTTGGACGTAGATCCTGTATATTCCAAGAGAAAGTAAGTCCTTCATCCAACTCAAGTTCCAAATCCCTGATGGTTGGTTCCTGCTGTAATGGGGCAAAAATCCCCATTAAGGAGTTGGGTTGTACACAAAAAATAGATCTTGAGAATGTGAATGAATATGAACACTGTAAAGTAAAGTAAAAAGTAAATCAAACAAGGAATCACCTTGGATTTTTGTCCGACTACCCGGAAGTGTCGCCAGCCGTCCTCCAGAGAGGATTGGAACTAGGTCTGACGATTTCGCTCGTGGCTTCCCATTGCCTCACGCCCCTGGGTTGGGAGCGTTTTGGATTCACGTGATATCGAGATCAGAGGTGAACTGACAGGACAGGTATACAACACTTGATAGGATTTTGGCCCTAGTCATTGGTGCCAGCTGGATTCAAACCGGGGCAATCAGTACTCCCACTGAAAGTAAACTGCTAGGGGACTGACGCCCCAGCTCGCTTGGACAACCTGTCCCCATATGAACACTGATTGAAGTTATTGATTTATTGGTGGCTGTTTTATGACATCTTCATATTTCTACCCAAGTTAATGCATTACTTGAGTCTCCTACATTGCTTATTTTTACATTTTCCAGGTTGGAGCTGGCATGGGAGGGCCAGGGGGCATGATGATTGGCCCAGGAGGAGTAGGGATGCTCCACGGGCCGCTCGCTTACTTAGAGAAGACCACCAGCAACATTGGGGTAGGAGAGGGAGGGCGAAGGTGACGCGGGAGAGGGAGGGGGAGGGGCAGGGGTCGCGGGCGAGGTCGCGGCCATTATGCCAACGCTCCGTAACCCTCCGCTGCGGCCATCAGCTGTATCCGTGTGATTGCAGCGGTCGCTCGTTTTGGTTGAGTTATCTGCCGAACATTCTTCTCCACTACATCTGTCAAACCTTCATCTTTCGTCTTTCATGCCTAATTTGTTTACTTAAACCCTGTTAAGTATGTTACGCACTTATTTATTCTGCTTCAGTCATGTATACTTTCTAGCGGGAGGTTGGTTCATTTCATGAAATGGTCGATTTTGAAACCATACTGAAAAATCTAATTTGTAATTAAAGTACACCTATCTTTTCTGTTTTTGATTCAATGAAATTCAGTGTGGTATACTATATTTTGCTTGTTTAATGTTAACTTTATAAACGACTTTGATAATTACAGAATCCGTGACAGTTTGTTCCTGCAATTTACTGCTGCAAGATGCTCAGGGGATAAATATTTATAGTCGCTCAATCAAACATAGTAAAAAAAAGTTACTAGATTTCTACAACATGAGAGTTTCCAAAATAATTAACCGATCATAACAGCGTGCAACATACTAGCTGACATGTTTTTGCTGCATATTTACTCCATGTCGCTTAGCCAAAAACTGAAAACATTTGCTATCGTTTCTAATAAAAATTTAGTAGGCATCCCACTGCAGATTTTTTCTAGCTTGGTGAAACCAACCTCTCCTAAGAAAATATGAACTCTTGTGACCTCCTACCATTTATCTTATTACCTCGTACATCATTTAATTCTGTTTATTTTGAAAATTCAATACACTTTTTCAACCTTGTTTCTTCTCCCTATTTTCGCTGATGCTCTTGGTCTTCTGTGTGGGAAGAGAATCCATGAAAGATGGAATTGGAGTACTAAAAAACCACTTCTGAATCGTTTTGCAGTTTAAATCCTGTTACAAATTGAAGTTGTATGCTGAAACAGTATAATTGGACTAGTTTTTTTTTGTTTAGTTTTATCATGAGCTGTCTAATTGACGATTTAAAGATTCACGGTTTACATTGTCATTCACTGTGGATTTTGTTCCTTCTTAACGAAAATCTTAGTTGTAATGTTTTTTCTTCTAACATTGAATATGTAAATAGTATACCTAATGTTCTAGTTATTCTCCTAATCTTGGGCTACTCTGGACTCCTATCCGAGTAATGCAATGTATACGAAAAACTTGGTTTCAACTTCCTTAACTTTCACTGTTGTATCTCCCGAAGAAATGTGGTTGTTACATAGGTGGTCATACAATCAAGTTCTGTTTATTACTTTTGGTC
Organism: Creontiades dilutus; assembly: GCA_031894815.1. Classification (NCBI taxonomy): domain Eukaryota; kingdom Metazoa; phylum Arthropoda; class Insecta; order Hemiptera; family Miridae; genus Creontiades; species Creontiades dilutus. The sequence goes on from JAVIWC010000391.1 coordinate 865,796, forward strand.
TCCAGAATTTTTTTCCCCATTCAAATATATCTTACAACAAACTAAAAAACTTTAATTTATTTAATTTTATTATATTTTGTAAGTGAATATAGTGTGGATGTTGGAAAATGATCAATTATGCCAACGTAATTGTCTTACCACCTTATATAGTTCTTATCGTCGCCTATAATTCACCAGTTTGATTTCCCCATATTGTAGATATTGTCTGTTCGATAAACCCACGTCCGTTATTGCCTATCTTTTTGACTATGGATAGATCTAATTGTTATGTGTGCATCTTTCTCCAGTAATTTTCCTTGAATTGATGTGAGATCGTGCTGATTTCAGTCGAATATCGTTCAGTCAAACACACGGAAATCTGAATGAAAAATGTACAAAAGATTCGCATTTCTCTGAAGTACCTCAACTCAAAAGCCTAAGGTTGAGGCACCAGCTTGAGCGAAATAGATTAGGGTTGTTATCCTGAGTTAATTATGTCGGTTTTATTGTCGAGTAAATCTGTTTCAGTTCCCAGTTAATTGCATAATATACTCGAATGTCTAGTAGGGGTACTCGTGCTTAGGAATTTCTTTTTAAAAGTTATTGTTATCAATTGGGCCTGAGTAGGGTAAGCAGGCGTTCGTAAATAGTTGACAGGTTGTCCAGATACCTCATTTTCAATGATTTTTTCATTTTTAACTGGAAGAAGATTTCATTTTGAATTTAGACTCCTATTTCACTCTAGTACGATGAGTGGTTTTCATTCTATGATTTTTCTATTGCAGCTGTATTGCATTGGATAGAAACGTCATCCTACGCTAGTGAGGTTGGTGTAAAATTTGTCTAGTATGGAATCTCCTTCCATCAACAAATTTAAAATTAATGGTTGATATTGAAGCTCAGTGGGATAAACTGCTAGACATTCCTGTCACAATTAAGTTAAGTAATAAGGCAGTACGCCTACCAAGCATTCGTGAATTTCCTCTACTAACAAAAACATTCATCTAGAAAAAAACACCCACCGTCCAAATTTTAACAAGTTGCACCAAGTGTGTTTGATTTCATGATGTTTGACTGTACTGTACATGGTTTCAATAATTTATCGTGAAGTTTATAGATTTTTGTGACTATTGAAGTGACTTGTAGTAAAAATCGTACCTAGTTGGCAAATTAATCATGTAAAATCCTGCCATTTTTTATGAACCCAACTCTCAAGGCAGCGCGGCCCAGGGCAACAAACTCATGCTGCTATGGGTTCCGGGTCATGAGGGAATAGAGGGCAACGAGGAAGCTGATCGCCTTGCTAAAAAGGGATCAGAGTCCAACCCAATTGGACCTGAACCCCAACTAGGGGTTACCAAGAGTTATATAACTCAACAGGTTCAGAAATGGGAGGACAAAACACGCACAGAATACTGGCACAACACTCCTAAGCAGAGGCAAGCCAAGCGGTTTCTTACAATCTCAAGGAAACGCGCAAAAGCCCTTCTATCATTGAGGCGCAAAGACCTTCGCAAACTTGTGGGTCTTCTTACTGGCCACTGCCCCCTAAGGTACCACCTAAACAAAATGGGTAAGGCCAGGACAGTAGAATGCCGGCTCTGCTGCGAAGAGGCGGAAACAGCAGAACACATCCTCTGTAATTGTCCTGCTGTTGCATCAACTAGATTCCAGCATTTCGGGGAGGGTGTCCTAACACCCTCCGATATTGCTTTGGAGACGCCTGAAAACCTCCTACACTTTGTGAACGAAGAGGTTATTAAAAAGGTTACGAATTAAAATGGGGACAGCGTCACAATAGATCCTAGAAGTCTCAGTGACCAGAGGCTCCTCCCATCCCTTATCGGAAAAAAATGAACACAACTTGAAATTTGCAACGTTGAGAACATGGTGATAGAGTCTGTGGTGTAAACCGTTGGGAGAGGTATTTGTTCATTTTTGGTACTCTGACTTCAATTTCACAAATGTTCGTAGCGTTTCGATCCAATTGATGTCGATGCTCAGGCAATGTTAGTTGTTGGAATGGTTCAACTTGGTATTAAAGCGGATGATATTTGTAGCTAATTGTTGAAAGGTTCCTTGTAGTGGGGGACCAAACATGGCTCGTAGCCAAGACGTGCATATTTATGAAAAAATGTTGAAATTCAGGAATAATTTTTAAATGTTCCGGAATGGATCCCCATCGAGAAGTCGAACTTGCCGACTAGGTACCTACACCTTGTCATAAACTGCATTAAATTATTGAAATCCTGGAGTTTCGATCTTTTAGCTAACGCCTTCATGTTTTATACAGAAAAACATTGTGTCTACTCGTAACCTTTGCATTCATCCCCTCTTATATAACTGTATATGTGATCCAACTATGTGTGTCTCTTTATGGTTTGGCAAAAATCAGAGCAAATTTTTTGGAATAAGGTTGTGTTTTGAAAGGAATCTCTCGAAAATGTGCGAAATCGATGTTATGAAAGGCCAAGAAACCTTTTTTTAATTCCATGCAACTTTTTCATTCTGTCTCTTTCTAACTCGCAATTATCAAAATGTTCGTCTTGGTGATTGTGCTTTATTGAAATTTTTTTCTTCCTTGTTTCTTAAGTGTGAAACAGCTAATTCAACCAACTTTGTATGTATTGTGGTAATTATTGAGTCATAAAAAATTAAATTGTAAAGGAAAATATTTAAAAAAAATCTTTGGAACGAATGTTTGCATTTCTTGTGCCTTTCTTCCCTATTTTACTTTCGGTAGTTCGAACACAGTTTTTTAAAAATAACGATTCGTTGAATGATTTCACCTTAGGGCTGAAGTTTTGTTTGAAATTCCGCTAACGCACCTGATCATTTCAACAAAAGTAAAAAAAAAAAAAGCAAATTCTTTCACTGGGGTTAATTATTCATTGGCTTGCGTTCATGATTTGAATTTGTACTAAGCTTTGGAGTGTGCGTGTTTCACAGGTGATAGAGCGATTATTGAATTTCAGGAGATATGCATAGAGCACGTAAATCTGTTCTCAACCAAAATACCTATTTGGATTGATCAGTTGATCAAATTTGTGTGCCTCCTGAAATTCAATAATCACTCTATCACCTGTGAAACACGCACACTGCAAATTCTTTCAGTGGGGTTTATTATTCAATTTTATTCATTTGAGTTGCATTCATGCTTTGAATTTCTACTAAGCTTTGGAGTGTGCGTGTTTTACAGGTGATAGAGCGATTATTGAATTTCAGGAGATATGCATAGACTACGTAAATCGGTTCTCAACCAAAACACCTATTTGGATTGATCAGTTGATGATATTTGTGTGCCTCCTCTACATCAGTCAACCTTTGGCTACATCGTTTGAATTTGGGTTTGGGGAAGTTTTAACCCAATACGAGTTGTAAAGGACTTGATAAATTATGGATGTTTTTATTTGTGGGGGGATTGAGGTTCAAAAAAAAAAAAAAAAAAAAAAAAAAAAAACGCTGCAAATTCTTTCACTGGGGTTTATTATTCAATTGGCTTGCGTTCATAATTTGAATTTCTACTAAGCTTTGGATTGTGCGCGTTTCACAGGATAGAGCGATTATTGAATTTCAGGAGATATGCATGGAGCACGTAAATCTGTTCTCAAGCAAAATACCTGTTTGGATTGATCACTGGATCATATTTGTGTGCCTCCTGAAATTCAATAATCGCTCTATCCTGTGAAACGCGCACACTCTACAGCTCAGTAGAAATTCAAATTATGAACGCAAGCCAATTGAATAATAAACCCCAGTGAACGAATTTGCAGCGTTTTTGGTCTCCAGTGTATTTTATATTGAGCACTTACTTACCAAACCTTCCTCCTCTTAGTAAAAGAGTTCAAAAATTGTGAATAAATCGAATTATTTATATTTATATTTTGGTTCATTGATATATTAAGATGGTATGAGTAATGAGATTTCGGGTCTAAGGGGGGGGGGGGGGGCCAAATTTATTTCTTGCCCTGTCCCTGAGTCCACCATCAATATGGATATGAAACGAAAGTTGTTAAGAGTGGCATAAAATGCTAGTGACAATTTTGATTTTGGAGACAAAAAGTCTCATCTTCAGAGAGGAGAAACAATGGTTCTGGCACCTATAAAATCACTCGAGCGTAGTATACTTAAAAGGTACTATAATTTCGTTATTTCGATTGTCAATAGAGTACATCTAAATTCGAACAGAGGCTGATCTATACTCGCTCCGCGTGAGATATATATAAAATACGAAAGAGTGGCGGTGTTGGTACGTCACGGTCGCGCCCCCCTCTGCTGGGCCCCGTGGTTGGCCAGCCTGAAGCCGTAGCTGGCCGTGCCCCCGCGATTTCAAGCTCCGTCGCTCTTCGTTCGCGCTCAGTTCTTACTCAACGCCGCTCGCATCTCCTCCGAATTGATCGTTCGTGGGAAGGAATACGTTTTGTCGCGATCTCGAGGAAAACGCTAGATATTTGTTAAATTATTTACGCACCTGTGTCGGATTGGATCTTCCATCGTCTAACAAGTAAGTGAAAATTTTGAGGATTTACTTGTAATATGGTAATTTCAACATCAGTTCCATCATCGAATGCTCGGGGATATTAAATAAATTTTAAAACGTGGAATTCTTTTAGCTTAGGTATTGAATTAATTTCCACCTGGAATCTTAAAAGCTTTACTATCATTTATTGACATTTCAATTACTCAGCTGTTCAACATAAAATATTCATCAATCTACTTACTACGACTGAGATAGCGTGGTCACAAAATGACAGATGGTCAATGTTGAGAAGACCTTCCTTCATTCCAAGAAAACCACGTGTGACTAAAAGGGGACTCTCATGCGTATGTTTTACACTTTTGTACTCCTCACCTGGTTTTGGAAACTTGTAGGGTAATGAGTTTCCTGTTTCGATTCTCAGATTGATATAGTACAAGCATGAGCAAAAATTACGAAAATCTACTGATACCTGTGTTTGGAGGTTGAAAATGAACTTCTGTAATTAACGACAAACAACCGCACAACAACTGAAACAACATATATGGGGGAAATATACCCAAAATGCAGCCATTGCTGCCAGGTGGTCTTTTTCAACCCAATTTGTCTTCAATATATGAAAATCTTACAGATTTTATAGAATAAAAATCGCTTGTAATGAAACACTCTTTTTCATTTGAATGATCAAAGTCAAAGATCTCGCAAAACTATCTAAGCTTCAATTTTAGAAAGTATTATCTTAAAATGTAAATTCAAGTTCGAACATTCAGGGTTAAACTTAAAAAGAAATCAAAAGTCCGTCAAAAGGGGTGTGGCGCATGGCTTCTTCGTACTTTCCATAACTGCAAGATTTGAGTAAAACATGTTTTTCCACATGTAAATTGATTTCAGAACTAATCTTTGAATCAAAGTGATATATCATTCTCGGGCACCCTTTACAAAAATGAAATAATCCGACCGTATCTTCCTCTTTCAAAACATGGAATATTTACAATCACTAAATAAATGTTTATAACGAAAGATATATTGTTTGGTATCATAATAACATAGGATCCGTTGAATGATGTTGTTTGACACTAGTATGTAATGTCTGATTAGATACAGTTGCGGTTTTTAATCCCAACAACTGTTAACTCTTCAACAACAGTAATAAATTGTATCTTCACCTCGAAAGAGTTGAACTATTATTCGAATCGTGTAAATAGTTCAGTCGACACGATGTAGGCAAGCAATTATTCCGTTTAAATGTATTCCGTTGATTCTACTAATAATAATAACGACCTGGGCCCTAGCTAGTGATTACGGAATCTCGAGCGAAGAAGAATGTGAAACACAAGGAATTATTCCTTTAAATTACAATTTTTCGGTAGTAGGTGTAAGATTACGTTTTACACCATGCCATAACTTACCCGTCAATTCGGTATGCCAATAAGATATACAGATTGTCCCAGGAGTTATGCACAATCCGACTCCTACGTGTTCTACAACTCATTTCCGACCAAAAATGCCACTCAAGCAATTTTTTGCTTGAGGCCTCGTTTCCAAGCTATTCGCAATTTAAGATTTTTTTCGTGTTTTTCGATGTTATGTCATTAAAACTGTCATAACTCCCTCAATTTTGGGAATAGCTCAAATTTGATGACACCGTTGGAAAGAGCGTTAAGTTTTCTATCTATTTGATGTCAGAAAACATTTTTTAAATTGCATTGAAGATGTGCGGTTGCTGCGCGAAATGGCAGTTTTGTCAAAATCTTGAAATCGCCTGTTTTTCATCTCGCCTAGAAACCCCATGAATGCTTGACGCAGAAATGTGCAGGCCTGGTAAAACATGCGCCAAAATGTCAGCTTTCAAACGGTGTAGTCGTTTTGGTTTTTAAAAATACTTTTAGTTAAGGAAATGGTGTTTAACTGCAGAAAAACGTGTATTTTCTGTTAAAATTGAGGTTTTTTTCCAAAAGTCTCGAAGATGAATGCAACTCATCGCAGTCGGAAATAAGTTGTAGAACACGTAGGATTCGGATTGTGCATAAGTCCTGGGACACCCTGTATCACTAAAAAAGACCTAATGTTTGAAAATTGGGAAAGCTACGGAGGAGGCATTGTATTGTTCAGGGGCAAGGTATGCAATGACCCGCACGACCCTCAGGTCTTGAAGGAGGGGTTGCTTTGTGCGCCGTGTATTACCAACCCCAATCTGATTTGGCCGTAGCATTGGGTGTTGCAATGTTGATAATTTGTTGTTTGAGCTATCTCCAAAATTGAGGGAGTTATGACACATTTGATGACTTAAGATCGAAAACACGAAAAAAACCTAAACCGCGAATACCTCGGAAACGAGGCCTCTGGCAAAAAATAGCTACGTGGCATTTTTGGTCGGAAATGAGTTGTAGAACAAGTAGGAGTCGGATTGTGCATAACTCCTGGGACATCTACGGGATTTTTACATGAGGTTGAGAATTGAGAATAAATGGTTTTTCATGCGACTCCCCAATCTCAATGAATTTAATAAAAAAAAACAAAAAAAAAAAAAAAACAAAGTAGGTATGTTGGTCGGTAAATGAACAAGTATATGAAGGTACCAAATGCTGGTTTTCAGAATCTCAAAAGATTCCGAATCTTAAAAGGTGTCGAAATTAAGGTTGTTCCAAGGATTGACGGTATACTCGTATATTCCCAGATACATCAACGCCTTCAAGTGGGTGGGTCGACGTATTGCAGGTTTGACGGTTTAGTGAGTACAGTAACGATACGACCGAATAAAAATTTACATGAGTTGATTCGAACAAAACGAGAATATTTATGTATTTTGTAAAGCACCGAGTAATCTCTCAACAATATAAATCTTAATTTTATTACTACATTGCATTATTTAGGACCTAAGATGCATCATTTTGTCCCATGTGCCTTGAAAATATCACATTCACTTCCTAAGGAAGCTCACGCGGTTTCAGGCGCTTAGAGTTAGATTTTGCACATCCAGGAGCTTCATGGCTTCTTCATTCATGTGATTTTTAATCTGGCAAGATGAGCCGTTGCTCTCTTTTTGACCACTTCATCCTCTCAAACCTCACTGTGGAGTGCCTCATTTTTGAAGAACCATAATGCATCGTAATACAGAGTTCAGGAAACGTTGAATGATCTGTATATTGATTGGAGTTGTCGATCCCCAAAACTGCGCTCCACAAATCCAAACTGGCTTGAGTGCTTGATAGTGAAGAACCAGGTTGTTACCAATGGTCATGGTGGATCGCCGGAAGCAGATTAGCCAGTACATTCTGCTAAGTTCCATTGAGATTATAATATGATACATTCATGCTTGCCGAGTTTTACGTAAGCGCTTGAACAGACCGAACAATTGATTTGTGAGCGATTAGACTCATCGAGGGTGATAAAACTCGCATAGGTATTTACTAAAAATATAAAAACCTATTGAAAATGGTATACATTTGGTTTACTACATGTACTTAGGTACTTCCAATGATTTTTCGTGTGGAATTCAGATCGGACGGCTACGGTATGAGAAAATGATGCTTGATGGAAATTGATCCAAACGGAAGCTTACCTAGTTTTCACTTTCAGGATTTTTTTTCAAGTTTTAAGTTTTACGGGATTCTGAACATTGATTTCTCTTCTCTCTAGTTGTCTGCGTGTCCGCTAATCCTTGGAACCACCTCAACTTATACAGTTGTCACCAAATTCTGTTGTTAATAATCTTGATTATGATTTTCTGTTCATGCTCAAATGCAAAAGCCCAAAAATATAATTTTCTGACGTCCTTGCTCATCACGCCCAGATTTGGAGGATAGACTGGCAAAGACGTCTCCATCTCGATCGTTTCCTTTAACTATCGTGCCCGTTATGAAATCTTATCAGGCTAACAAAAATATTTCAATAAGTTAACCATTCGTGTTTCTGATACGAGGAAGCTATGAGCCACACCCAACTTGCCAGGCTTTACTGTTCTTTCCTCCTATTGTTCGAGTTTAAATAATAAACCCGATTAAACGAATATTATTCTCACGTTCGATTATGTCATAGGTCAACTCACCCTTTAGAATCCTACGCGATAAAATAATTACAGCTAACGGGAAGAATGACGTCTTTGGACAATTGACCCCTGTTGCCCCTCACTTTGTAATCAAGTACAATTGGAAACGAGACGGCCTAGCTCCTGACATTGAAATATCGCCGTAATTCAGTCAATATTCGTGGTTTCTAGTGGTAAAAAGATCGACGCCGATTCTTGGTTCTCGGCGTAAATATAGAAGCGAGGCAAAGAGAGTTCTGTTCCATTAAAAGGAGTTTTCTTGAAAAATCTCGCTACAGTTTGGCGCAAGAGCTAATGAGTGATTTTTATTCAATTTGGCAAATTTGTAGAGGGGAACATTTCTGCACTGCATACGACACCCAATTGACCACATAAAGGTCCTAAACGGAATTGGTCCGGTGCGCTCACTTTTGGTTTATGATTTGGAATTGGGTGTGGCACAGTTGTAGTGCGGCTTCCTTGTCTACCTAACATGAGTGTGTAGTCATCGAAATGATATGGAGCTTGCCAAAACGATTCACAGGATAGAAATTACGCGGGGCATGTTCCAGCTTACATCAACCCCAGGTCAGTCGACATGCATTGCAGATCTGTCGCACTAATTCTATAGGGGATACAATGATGATATGATTGTGTTGAAATCGATACGTTCTTTCCTGATAACCTTTAATATTCAAGCGCTGTCAAACTACTTCAAAATGAAAAACAATGAAGATTGGTGGTTTTAACACCTGAAAACGTCATCAAATCGGATGGAAATTGTAGGGATTAGGCTTCTCACAAGGCTCCCAAGGTGTTGTGGCCAAAACACACAGCCACACATAAACACACATGGAAAGAAAGAGAGCGAGAGAGCGAGAGAGAGAGAGAGAGAGAGAGAGAGAGAGAGAGAGAGAGAGAGAGAGAGAGAGAGAGAGAGAGAGAGAGAGAGAGAGAGAGAGAGAGAGAGAGAGAGAGAGAGAGAGAGAGAGAGAGAGAGAGAGAGAGAGAGAGAGAGAGAGAGAGAGATGAAGCATTTATTACATAACTAAATATTTTTATACATAAAAATAACCATTTTTTTCTTTAAATATTATTAAATTAAATTTTTACATCAATTTTGCTAATGAACAAACACAATTCTTTATAAATCACAAAATCTTCCGATTAACATCAGTTATACAGCCATGTAATTTAATGTTAGTTATAATTATATATACATATATTTAATGGTTTACACCTTTTTATTGGTTTACTTACTTTTTTTGACTTTTGCACATGTTTTGTATGTTATTTAATATAGGTTTTTCTTCATTCATATTTATTCATTTATTTGCAAGAATCCGGCAGTCATCCGGTTTTTTTTTCCCCTAAATTACTTTTTGTGCATCAAACCTTAATATTCACTTCCCGAATAAATGAACATAACGCCTTGTAAATGGCAAAATTACGAGAATGGATCAATAGGTGGAAATTCGTAGGATTGTCCACATGTTCGACCGAAAGATCCAACAACCGCTTCGTAGCTTGGGTGTGTGTCGGACAAACCATGAATAGATGTTCCAGGGTATCGTCTTCATTGTAACAACGTTCACACGTTGCCACGTTAACTCGGCCGATACGATGTAAGTATGCACCACATAAGCCGTGATTTGAAAACTAATCATTTTCACCCATGGAACTGTAATAGTTGGGCTCATACAATCGCGAACTTTCTCTGGGAGCAATCAAGCGCAATATTAAAATATGTGGCACTATTTAATAGATCTTTGATTGTTTTAGCGGTGCCCGTAAAATAATTACTTTCATAGGTAACAGTTGATACCTAAGGTCTAATTGAGATGGAGATCTCTATTTAAAAAAAAAATACAATACAGTATTACTTCTATCTTTACTTCACTCCTCTACAAATAAAGAACAAAAGAATGAAAAACTCGATGTATGAATACCCGCGATGCAGCAATATATGTGATCCCACGAATGGAGCAAGTGATTGATTTAACGATATGCAATAAAACACCTACCTACACTTCACTTCTCTATATAAATAACACAAGTTATGGGGAACTCAACTTTAAAAGGAACTCCTGAAACAAAATTCCATTGCAATCAATCGTATCCTCACAAATTACCAGGCGATTTGTATTGTGTTCAAATACGTTCACATTCGCTTGATGATTGTAAAGCAGTTTGAATGGGCTAATGGGATTCATTAAAGGGTGTCCATCAGTAATGAATACAAAAACAATTGCTTAATAAAGAAAGTTTTCGATATTCCGATTTTTTAATATTTTAGCCCTTTGATTTCACCCTTTACGATTGAAAGGAACTGATAATTGGAATTCAGATTTTCCGAATTCTATAGGTACTTATTGAAAAGTAAACCTCAAGGGAGGTTGATCGTTCACAAAAGTTCATTATTGAGCATCGAGTCTTCCCTCGTTGTAATACGAGTTTAAACGTCTAGGTAAACCTAATTTTCATTCATAATATCGGCACTCGTTTTTAGTGTCTATTGTTTAAGTTGAACGAATTTTTTTCTATTTTACTTTTTCGACCAAGTTCATCTTTCAATAGGGTTACAAGTATACCCTATAACCCTATATCCCTTTAATAACAAAACCCTATAAAAAACGGGGTCTGGAAGAAATGACGTTGCCTTCATTACATAATGTAGCATAACAAAATCCCATTCTTCCTTTATTTTAGTTCAAAGAATATCCAAAGAAACGACTCGGATGAAGTAATTTTACTTAACTTAATTTAGAACTTCCATAACGATGGTGGAGTAGATTTATTTAGAAAATATATTAGGGAACTTTACACCACTAAGTAAACTTTCGACGGTATTTCGTATGTCCCTGTAAAGTTCTTTTTTACTTCGACCTTCCTTTAAACTATTCAAGGATATTAGATATTCTCGACGTTCTTAGATAACACACTGACTTCTGTAATGCGTTTCAAGATAAGGAAAGCCTTGCTTGGTTTCTTCTTTTGACAATTTTAATGAAACCTCCCCATCACCTATGACATTATCGTCTCAATCAACTACGCTTGACTGGAAGTTTTGTGGTTATATCGATCACAAAAAATCAGATTATAAGTAGGTACCCATTGACAGGTAGACGTTGCTTGAAAATATATCATTATTTTTTCGCCTAAAAATAACTTTGTACGTACTTCTTAATGAGAAGTTTTTGCGTGTTTCGGCATTCATGGTATCCGCTGGGTACGTCCAGGGGATTTTATTTCTTCTAAGAGAACGATATTGGTAGTCATTTCACAACCTTCTTAATTTTTTTCTTCAAATCGCATTAGTGCTCAAATTTATCGGTTCTAATTGTAAAATCAACATTACCACTAATACAATGGATATATAGCAATGCACCACTACTGCCAAAGGAAGGGCACCGTAGAAAAAATGGATTTAAACAATTTAGCTTCCTTACGTCATGGTTCACATCAATTGTCACAAACAGAATCTGCGGTTGACCAAAGCGTGATGACGTCTTACGAGGTGTTTTTGGTTGATTATGTTTTCGCGTGCTCGTGTAGTTCGATGATTCGATTACAATAAATTAGCAGTTTACTTGATACAAAACCTCTTTCAACAACCTTCCGATTTTGGGCGAATTGGGAGGAGAAGTGTTTCAGGGAAGTAGCAGCATTAAGATAAATCATATTAACGTTCTTCTTTCGTTTGTCAGGAGATGGAATGGTATAGTTGCCCCTTCCATTGAGCTGAATGCGATTTAATTCTACGCCACACTTACGCTTGAAGGCGTCTGATTCATCCAGGGACGTAACCAGCTCGTATTTCACCCGGGGCAAGAAATAAATTTGGCGCCCCCCCCCCCCCCCATAGACCCGAAATCTCCTGACTCATACCATCTTAATATACCAATGAACCAAAATATAAATATAATTAATTTGATTTATTCACAATGTATAAACTCTTTTACTAAAAGGAGGAAGGTTTGGTAAGTAAGTGCTCAATGTAAAATACCATATAATTTTTATTAAATTTAACAAACTAATAGATGATAAATACATTTTTGTACGAAATGGAAGCCCTAAACAAACTTTAAAAAGAAAATTGTCGGGCTTTTTTTTTTGCTGCAAATGTTTTAATGATACCATCAAAAGATAGTGCTGAAGCTATTTTGTGCTCTAAAATTATGATGGCCAAGTTGCTTAGTCTTTGTTGTCCTGTCAAGTTCCTGATGTAGTTTTTTTTTATTATCCTCAGTTTTCTAAAACTTCTTTCATTCGATGCTACACACACGGGTATTGTAAGAAAATTCTCAAAGCTGTGATTATATTGGAATAGGCGTCATGGAGGCCGTTTTGGCAAATATAAACCAAAAGTTCGAATGGAGTAGACTCGCCTCGTCAACTACCCTGCATACGGCCGCTCAAGGCTAGTTCTCGCCTCGCGAAGTATACGTTTTCTATATCCTTTGTCCTTTCTTGTAGGCCTATTGCATTCCTTATTTATATTATTTTTCCTTTTAGTAAATATTTTCAAATTTACTCCAAACGGTCATAATATTTAAAAGAACTTGGTAAGCTGTCACTTTTTTGCCTATTTGGTGCCCCTCTAACTTTGGCCTCCCATATTTACCTATCACACGTTTTTTCTTGAACCTCATTGATCCTCAACATCTTTACATACAGGTGTTGCTCGTATCATCTATGGATCTGGAATACATTGGTTTTTTTTTTGTTCAAATTTCACATGACTGTACTATGTATCGTTCATTTTCTTGACTTTTCATCCGATAAAAAAGATGGACGGTCATTCCGAGAGAACCTGACCTTGTCTTGGTATTCAAATGTTTCAACCGTCATTGATAACACAACATAGTCCGGTGATGGAGCCCTAATGCCCCTCATTGATTAACATCGCGCAGATAAAAATGGTGTAGAGTCCCATTTCCACACAAATAAAACCTTTAAAATGCCATCTACGTGAGATTTGTGAATATTTTATTGTTTTAAAAGCATCAATATTGTGCCATAATTTACACAGATATTGATCACTCAACAATTGTAAATACCTGGTTGTGGATACTGAAAGAAATGGCTGAAACGCTCAACTTCATCTGGAAATGTAAAACTTTCGTCTTTCAACGCACAATTAAATGTTAAGTCTGATACCTTTGGCGGCAAATGTGTCCTTCCCTTGAGATTAGACCATTTCCCGTCTTCAAGATGATCTTGAAGCAATCATCCATTACGCTCTAACTGAGAGGACACCCATTTTGTCATCAGCACCCCTCAAAGAGAAGATGAATGCATGACATCTAACTGTCAGGAAATGCCTCAGAAATAGTGACCAGCCAATGACAGTTTCATTCGGCCTACCAGCTACTGCTCCCCCCTACCTAAAGTATTAGTGGTGAAGGTTGATAGTTTTAGATTAAAGTGTCCAAATTGCGTTCAAGTTTCACATCTTTGTGATCAGTTTTGCTTTTGATATTTGTATTGTTGATTCCTGTCAGGCAAAACTACTTATAACTAATCATACTTCCATTTTGATGAAAATGTTGGACGTTAACCTTTAATTTTGGATAACAGGTACGCAGTTTCAATCTCGGAATGTGTCCTGTATAAATCAAGTGTATTTAAACCGTAAAAGCACACGAAAAAAAAAAAAAAAAAAAAAAAAAATAAATAAATAAAATGTCCTGTCTTAGTCAAAAGAGCGCCAGTACATTTTTGGGGAGAGGGTCTTAAGAAATTTAGAAACTCGAATACCGGTAAAAATTGGGATACCGGGCAGAGATGGGCATCCCTGATTAACGAATACTTTTACGATTACATTTCTGATTACAAAAGTGTGGTCTAGCCCAATGGAAAAGTGTGGTGTGCCATAAGGTTACAATTTTGAAGAATTCGGTAGGTATTTCTGCATTTTCCAAATTCTTGATAAATTGAAAAAACTTTAGGCTCATAAAATTGTTTGTGATGCAAGTGGGGGTACTTGAAAGGAATAGTAGTTATAGTTATACATAACATTATGAATAATGATTACGGAAACTTAACGGTTTTGTCAAAGTTTCGAAGAGAAAAATGGGCGCAAAAATTGGGATTTTGAGAACAAAGTTGTGTGGGGGTATCGTTTTCGATGTATCTTGTAAATTTGGACGCTTGATTGATTGGAATGTGTCCTGGATTGGACATTCCAATTTCAAGAGCGAAGTATGGTTAAACTGTTGAATTTACTTTTCTCAGCCCGGGGTCATTCCCACGACAGGGGGGTTATGACCAAAAAAAAAACCAATTATGACTACGAAAAACATAACTTTCCTCTTAATTTCACTCAACAACGAAGATCCTTGGATTCTTCGAAGATTCTCACTTCTGAGACTTCGAAAAATAAAGTAATCGTTATTCGTTATTCGTATTTGTAATCGCAGAAAAGTATTCGTTAATCACGATCACTTTAAAAGTATTCACTGAAAAGTATTCGTTAATCGATTAACGCCCATCTCTGATACCGGGTAATACAAACATAAAATATGGGTATACCGGGCAAATAACTTTTATGACAAGGAAATATATAAACAAGTTATAGTAAGATACTTGAGCTAATACGATCGCACACCAATGGGAACAAAAATAACATCAATATCTTCAGCCAAAATAATTAGTACGAGGAAACTACAGTACCAGATGGATTTTGATTGTACATGTATGCGAAAATTTTACGTTACTCGTCGATCGGTTTCAAATTCGATGAAATTCGGGTTATGATGACCATAATTTATTAGCGTTATGGGACGGCAGTTTCCCAATCTACCACAGCACCGATGGGAAACCGTATTTAATCCATCTATTAGTATAAGTTTGATTCTATGAGGGGGCCTAAAACTATGTACTCTATCGAAGGTGCAAAGAGCTTGCATAAAACCATAAGAATAATTTCATGAATTGTCGAAGTCCAGAAAACCTATTTTATTATTCTCGGGTAGGAATTGGCCAGTTCGAGATGTTTGATGTCCAAGTTAGATAAAGAACGAAAACAAAAAAGGTGACACTGTCAGCTTCTTCTCATCCCAAATGATTTGCATGCACATAAATTAATTCTTCTGTCAAATATCGATGATTGGTCTTTCGTGAGTTAATGACATGCAAGCGTAAGTATAATGCGCCCAGCAAAAATAAGCGAAACAGTTCAAAATGGCATTGTGATCATACCTACCTAATATGAGATCCTTGTGTACATTCATCAATCAGATTTTCAATTATATTAATCTAATTTTGCTTTCGAGTCTACCTATAAGTAGAGAAACTTTGTTTTCACCTTCTCCCGATCTCCCGATCGCAAAGCTTCCATTTTGCGTTTTACACAATTTTGAACTACTTTCGTTTTGAGTTTGTGTGTCTGTCTTTGGGTCCTTAATCCTAACAACCCTAAATCCGGCAAAGAAAGGTCTAGTAATCTCATATTAATTTCGACACGACTGTTTCACCAGTCTGTTCATTTTAGAATTAGCCGACAAAGAATTGCATGTTCTTCGTATGCCGGAACATACGCCACAGCATTTCCATCCAGTGTATCGTTGTAGCAACATCTTTCGATACTATCCTTTATTTTTGTTTGTTTGTTTAATTATGTTGAGTCCATTAAAAAATACATTGTATACCTCAACTGCGGTAAGGAGTTTACAATACCATATTATTAAACTTATTCTAGGCTGACGTCATCGCGACTGTCCTCGATTGTAAAGTTGGGTAGGATGTAACCTATCACTTGAAACGTAGACCAACTCAAAGTTAGTTCCATATTGTCACAGATGTACCTTGGTCTGGAGAGGCGTCTAAGGGGTGGTAAATGAAAACTATCCACAACTAGGAGATTGAAATGTTCATAATGTTGAAGTTGAAACTTTGTTGAGAATCGGGTGAGGAGTTCTTTGGGGGGTTCACATTGTAGGTCGTTGTAGATAGTTTCATTCTGGACTAAAGGTAAAGCGTGGACACTTGTCTTTGCAGCATGGCGTTTTGCTGTTGCGCAAGCCTTCTGAATTGTGATTTGGAGCAGGTTCCCCATACTTCTAGTGCATATCCAGATTGGTCTTATCAGTGTTTTATATATCAGCAACCGGTTAAAAAACGAGACATATCCCCACATGTCTCCCCAGTTTAGTAGAGGTCGAAGTTGCTGACAACGGGTACTTAACGTTTTTATAAGTTCGACACTATCTACTGCAATTCAATAGATCTACGAGTAGACATTCATGTTACCATGTCGAGGAAGGTTTGTGCCACACCCAAATTGCAAGACTTTTTTCTTTTTGTAGACACCTTATAGTTCAGACATGCCTAGTTGTTATTCTTCCGTCAATTGTTCTTTTAGACCTATACACAAAACAATAGGGTTTCTTATGACTACAAGAAACCTTCGGTGATTTCCCCAGCTGGGTGTCCCTAAAAAAAGGGGCAGTGTGATTGCTTTACTGTTTACTAAGAAAGCGGATCCGAAAACAATGTTTTACGTTGTCTCACGAATCCCTTTCGACGTTTCAACTTTCCATCTCACAATCGAAAACCGTAAAATCGAGTAACCCAGTTTCGGGTGCGATCCTTCGATCGTCTTTGAACTTTTTGCTTTCAGACGAACCGGTTTTTAAGAACCCGTTTTCCCTATAGAGTTCTAATATTAACCCATTGGACTCGTTGGTAATTCTGTTGTTTATGTTTAAAAGACCAAGATCTGATTGCTTGGCTATTTCCAGGAGTGATATTCTAGCTACAATGACTCGTAATGTGATGATTCAACTGACGTAAGAAATAAGTTTCGATCTACACATCTAAAGGAGTGGGTGCAAAGATAAATCGATAGGATAAAGATCCCTAATATGGTACACCTTTTTTAACCAAAGTTACCCATACTTGTACTTATTTTCTATCAGAGTATTGGCTCAAAGTTTTCGTAATTTCCGTGTCCGTGATTACAAAGAGCATTTCACAAAAAATGTCCTTTTTCGTTTTTCAAAAGCAGGGTGCCTAATATGACTACCATATACCATATTGAGAAGCTTTTCCTTCTAAAACTGATTTTCCAAAACACACAAGTATTTAGAGGGGTTATAAACATGACTAACGTCCATGGGATGCTTTATTGGATGTCAAGATTAAAAAATGTTGGCTTCCAGGTGTACATATGTTTGACTCGGAAAACTTGAGAAGTACAATAACATAGATAATTATCAATTTGTTGCAAAAAACCTTGTTCTAAATACTTACTCATCTATTCAAACAAATATTTTGGGTTTTCAGGATATTTTTAATTTGCTATTCATGTATTAGCACTTTTAAAAGAAATTCAAGTAACATTTTCGGAATAAATCAGCTTCAATTTTTAATGACCTAATTTTTGGGCTGATGAACTTTTTTGAGTAATTGTTGGATAAAAAACATGAATTCAAAGACAGTTATCGTCGGGTTTGACACGTACAATAAGTTATTGGCGTAACGTTTTTTGCACTTTTTTGGATAATATAACAACTTTATGAACTCGAGACTTCTAGTCTATAGCAAACTTTTGGATGACCGTGTGTTATAAAATCACTTTTTCCCATAGACACATAGTTCCTTCAGTCATTTTTAAGTATCAATATGGTATCCAATTTATATTATAACGATTCAAATCAACAGCTTGATGAAAAACATTAAACTCCCGCTATTCGCAATAACCTCAAAATCTCAAAAGTTCTGACTCTGACACCTTAGCTACTTTACACCCTTCCCGACCTG
The DNA here is from genome assembly GCA_031894815.1 of Creontiades dilutus. NCBI lineage: Eukaryota > Metazoa > Arthropoda > Insecta > Hemiptera > Miridae > Creontiades > Creontiades dilutus. Next base: position 884,044 of record JAVIWC010000391.1, read on the forward strand.
AATGCATAGAATAAAATCAAAAGATGATTGATCAATGAACCTACATTACCGTTGATGTTTATAAACTTGATGTTACAAAATGGAATTTTTCTGTGTAAGTTTATTCTTTAAAAAATATCAATCGCGGGGTTTGCGGGGGTGTAGACGGACAAAAATATCAATAAGAGACGGACATATGACTATCAAATTCGAGCAGCACCCATCTTGCAACACAGGTCATTTTCCAGTCACTTTTAGCATCCAAGCATCCGGCGCTGCTGCTGACCTTGATTTTTTCAAACGGAGACCGATTGTGACCAAGCAACACCAACCGTTCCAAAACCCAGCTCGTCTGTTGAGTTTGCTGCTACACTAGATGAATCAATGGACAGATATTGGGCAGCAAGACGTCAAATCAATGGACGGTAAAAAACTGACAGTGCTGTGAATCCCCCGTCTCCTCCCAGTGGCTGGAATCGGCTTCAGAGGACATTTTCACGCCTCGCAGATGGCTACGTGTTAGAAGTAGTCGTGAGACAATAGATACCCTTCGCCTTACCTTTTAGGGTAATAATGAGAATTTGAATCGTGTGGTGCATCAGTTTCCACGTACTCATGGTAGCTGCATTCTATGTTATGATGCGGTTGCCAAGTAGATAGCAGGTGCTGTGTCATGTAGAGGCCGGGATGTTGAGAGGGAGGGACTTTATCAGATGCCAAGCGACCGGGGCATGAAGCCAGGTATGGTCGCCAAAGAGCCTGAAGGGTCTGTCATAATCCTGGACATCCAAGTTGTCAGAGGTAGCGTCGACACAGCAGACCCAGAGGACTAAAATAAGCATATATGATAGGAATGACCTGCGACAAGCATTATCTGAGCTAAAAGAAGGTCATCACTGTGAACATGTCATGGGGCGGGGTGTGGTGCGGGAAAAGTACCACGCAGCGTTTTAAGTTGGTTGGTTCACCAACCGCGTCCTTCGGGGTTCCTACCTGAATTGGTGGTCATTCTATAGGAGCAATTGCTTCCTCCATCTTACTTTAGTTCCCAAATCCCTGGGGCCGTCGTCCAGTAAACCTGGGCGTCCTCCCCACTTTATTTTATTTCGTTTTAAGGAAAGTTTATTTGAACATATTAAAAAAAAAAAAAAAAATTCTGAATAGTATTTCGTCATCCAACTAACTTGACAACCCTTAATGAATAAATGAATATATTTGCACTTTACTTAATGCAATAAATTAATATATTAAAAAAAAAAAAAAAAAAAAATAGTAACTGTAATATTCCTTAAAATTGGGTACGTATATGATAAAAATACATTTGTGCCACGAAGAGTTAAGTTCATAAAGAACTTGTGTTTCCCCGCGGAGTCAACCAATAACTACTTTAGCAAATGGACCATATTAAAATCATCTTATAATAGATAATCATAATAATTCTCCTTAATTTATAATCAATTACGAAAAGCAATAATAACCCCCTCCCACCCCAAAACAACACCATAACAACAAAACCAAGAATGAAAGTACACATGACAGTATTTGAGACAAATTATGACATATTTTTCTTGCAAATACGCTTAAATGCATTCAAGTTGGGATTAATTTAGAAGATTAATATTATTATGATAAAAAAAGCGAATAGCAGTGACATAAGAACTTCCCTTATAAATATCCAAATTAATTCTGGGCCGTCTAATATTTGATCCCACCCCCGTTCTGGTTAAACTGGTAGTCATTCCATAGGGGCACTTCCTTTCATCCATCTCTCCCTCCTCCATCTACTTCAATTTCTAAAATCCCGGAGTATTGTAAAAAAAGAAAAAAGTCTGTGTGACAAATTTTGTCGATGCAAATCCTGCAATTCTCTCTTTCGGGATTCATAATAATCTACATGCTGCAATTCTTTCTTTCCAGATTTTCACGATTCTTTTTTGGCTCGGTCACAATTTTAGTCTAGTTGTGCAACAAACTTCGGAAATTTTGCTTTTACAGACAGGAGAGGAATGGAGGGGGTGGTACCAATAATTTCAATCGCTGATCAACCGAGAAATATCGACCGATTCATGTCATTCTTTTTTTGATCAATTAAGATTTTGGTTTTGTATTCGAACATATTTCAGCACATTCAATTTCGATAATGAAAGAGGACGAATGGAGAGGTAATAATGATAAAATTTTCTTTCTTCTCTATTTTCATCGCGCGCTGCAAATAATTTCCATTAACGTTCATTCACCCCACTTACACGTTGTTTGTCTCGAGAAGCTTTCATTTTCTTTCCCGTCTTCTTCAGTAATCAATTCACTGTTTTCCACAACAGGCACATGCTAAGAAGGATTGATTTTCTGTCCCTGCCTCGTATATTTACATCAAGCTCAGGTTTCAGCAAGCTTTCAAATTTTAGATACTAGAATAATTCAGAAGAAGGTAATTCTAAATGGATTAAAGGTAAACGAACGTATGCGGGAGGGCTTTCACGATGCGAGTACAGACATGTACAGTTATAGGTAGGTATCTACGTAGAATTATCGTTAGCAGCTGGTTATTACTGAAATGATATCGTGTGGGTTACAGCAACCGTAACTCAAGAACCATGAATGCTATAGACTTTTATTTTTTTCATTAATTTTATTATATTTATTATTTTATTTTCTCTCTCTTGTTCTATCACTCTACAGTCAATAATACTCAACGATAATGCATGAAATACACATTTTCTGGAAAGACTGGGCTTAAAACAAGGAGGTATGTGATAAGAAAAAACGCTGCAAATTCATTCACTGGGGTTTATTATTCCATGATTCATGATTTGAATTTCTACTAAGCTTTGGAGTGTGCGTGTTGCACAGGGGATAGAACGATTATTGCATTTCAGGAGATGCGCATAGAGCACGTAAATCTGTTCTCAACCAAAATACCTATTTGGATTGATCAGTTGATCATATTCGTGTGCCTCCTGAAATTCAATAATCGCTCTATCACCTGTGAAACACGCACACTCCAAAGGTTAGTAGAAATTCAAATCATGAGTCATTGAATAATAAACCCCAGTGAAAGAATTTGCAGCGTTTTTTCAAGAGCGATTACAATGGAAAAATATTCTATATGAAAATTTTAAATTTCGTAAGACGGAGCATGCAAATCAGAATGCTTAAACCCGTGTATCGGCTATAAACCGTTTTAGGAGTTCACTCCAGTATCCACATTTACTACATCACTAAGTTACTGATATCAAAACAAATACAATAATAAATCAAAATAACGCAAATGTTGTCACCATAAATCGGGCCATACATAGAGAATGGTTCAAGCTACGGAACTGGCGATGGGCTCATTCGATTCCTCATAGAAAGTTTTTCAAAAAAAGGTCCAAAATTAAGCCGCCTTGACTTTTATTGAGGTTTTTAGGGATTTTACAAAACTTTGACAACCCTTGAAGGGCACTTTAAATTAAGTGAGAGAGCTGGCTAAGGAATTGGGGCGTTGTCGGACCAACATGGATTTTTCCTGAAAATTTCAGATTTTTTGCTCCAGCCGTTTGGGAGAAATCGTGCGGACGGACGGGAAAATTGTTATTGCAGATTTGGATTCTACACCCTTTGGAACGTAAACCATGAAATTTTCAGGGGTGGTTAGAATTTTTTTTTTTTCAAGAGCGATTACAATGGTTTATTATTGAATAATAAATCATAACAAGGATAAGAATTAGTAATTTTCAGGTTCGGATTCCTTAAAAGTCACATATGTTAATGTAGATTGTTCAGAGAGAATAAAGAAGGCAAGAAGATGGTATGGGACATTCTCTCTGTCCATCCTTCCGTTCGTACCACCCTTCACATTTTATAACTCTTTCTCCCTTTCTCCTCCTCCACTCTCATTCTCTCTTGCATTTGGACGCCACGTGAGATCCAGTTAGGGAATACAAACCAGATGTTCACCACTTACCACCAGTTTGGGAAGCCCTCTGCATGACTTCTGATTAAGATAATTTTAAAGGAGTTGGAATAATTACGTTACCCAGATGCAGGTTACTAGGTGTCGTTCAAAATTGAATTCAAACGTTGAACAGTTGAACTCAAGAATGAAATGTTTTCTTGTGATTATTTGCTCCATTGTACTTGATTTAATTCTTCATTGGTACTGGTTCACTATTCAATAATAAATCATTGTTATGCTCTTGAACAAAACATTCTAACCCCCCCTGAAAATTTCATGGTTTACGTTTCAAGGGGTGTAGAATCCAAATCTGCAATACAAATTTTTCCGTCCGTACGCCGTACGCACGATTTCTCCCAAACGGCTGGAGCAAAAAAGCTGAAATTTTCAGGAAAAATCCACGTTGGTCCGGCGACGCCCCCATTCTTGAGCAAGCTCTCGCACTTAATTTAAAGTGCCCTTTAAGGGTTGTCAAAGTTTTGTAAAATCCCTAAAAACCTCATAAAAAATTAAGGCGGCCTAAATTTGTACTCTTTTTGAAGAACATACCATGAGGAATCGAATGAGCCCCTCCCCACGCCCGTAGGTCAAATCATTCCCGATGTATGGCCCGATTTATGGTGCCAACATTTGCGTTATTTTGTTTTATTATCGTTTTTGTGTTGCTATGAGTAACCTAGTGACGTAGTGATGTAGTGATGTAGTAATGTGGATACTGGCGTGAACTCCTAAAAGGCTATGTAGCCGATACACGGGTTGAAGCATTCTGATAACCATAAAAATTTCTGCAAACTCTTCCACTGGGGTTTATTATTCAATTGGCTTGCGTTCATGATTTGAATTTCTACTAAGCTTTGGAGTGTGCGTGTTTCACAGGTGATAGAGCGATTATTGAATTTCAGGAGATATACATAGAGCACGTAAATCTGTTCTCAGCCAAAATACCTATTTGGATTGTTCAGTTGATCATGTTCGTGTGCCTCCTGAAATTCAATAATCACTCTATCACCTGTGAAACACGTACACTCCAAAGCTTAGTACACATTCAAATCATGAACGCAAGCCAATTGAATAATAAACCCCAGTGAAAGAATTTGCAGCTTTTTTTAGTTATGATTAAATATGTACCCCAAACAGATGTAGTGTTTATTCTGGAATAGCTATCCATATATATGTAATTGATAACCTTCGTGAAGATCGTATGACAGTATTTAAAACAGTAGTAACATAACATTAAATAATACAAGAACAAGAGACTAATAACGAGTGGCTCCCATCTATTGGGTTACTAATTTTCAATTGAAATTATAACAATTTTATGATTTGGTAGATATCGTAAACTGATAAATAGGCAAGTCTCTTCTTAGATTCTGGTTTGTTGCACTAGGGAAACCGATAAATAATAAACTGAGGTGGTCATCCGTACCAGGCGTAACCAGGCTCAAAATCACATGCTGGTCGAATTGGAACTGAATTCTCCGCATCGTCGAGTCAATCTTAAAGGCTGAAATATTTTAAAACAGATATCGAGAACGTCCGAAATAGCACTGCTGTTTTCATGTTTGTTATTGATACAGATCCCTTCAATGAATCGAACGAGGCCATTCGGACCGTTTTACATTCAACTGTTCGCTTTGACACCGTTGGAACTTTGACGGAGAACAAGAACGTCATCACGAATGTTAATGTGAACGTATCTGACATAGTAAGAATAACCTGGTAAATTCTGTCGATTGGATCAGCTGGGAAAAGTTGATATTCAGGTTTGGTTTTTTAAAGAGTTATACAGATGTGGCCATATGGGGGGGGGGGGATGACGCAGACCGCATCATTAAAATTCTTGGGGGTTAAAGTTGATTGAAACAATGTTTAACGTGACGACATTCAAAAATATATTACATCACTAGATAGAACGTGAATAATAATGAACCTATTAATCCATATAAATATGTTTTTTTTTAGACAATGACAGTGCTCGAATATTGTCCGTGACTAGTTATAGATAAAATAAAGGGTGCTTACGAATATTTTTTACATTTTTTTGGGGAGGGGGTACTAACTTACATATTGTTCTACAAACGTACACATTGTTATATTTATGACTTTGGAACATCCAGAAGTCAAAGTAAAGCTACACACCGTTCAGCTGCAGGAACCTTGTGGCTAACTTTTTCCTAATCAATCTACCAAGCTGAAATATAAATGGACGTCTTTTATGGCATCTAGAATACAATTGCAGGGTACGATGGTTAGAGGCGCCAAGTTTGGATAATGGACCACAAAATAAGTGTAATAAGCAACACAAAGATGAATGGTCAATAAATCAGGGCTAGATAACACAGTAACAATAACCTTTGTTTAATCATTTACAGCCTTTCCCAATAGTTATTAAGACTGTTCAAGTTCGCATCCTAAGAGGTAATTGTCAGTGTCAACTAATGAGTTGAGTTCGGATTCGACCGTACTTGCATATTGGTTTATTATTCAATAACAAACCGTTGTAATCGCTCTTGTAAAAAAAATGCAATAAAAAAATCAATCTGCAATAAAATTTTTTCCGTACGTACGCAGTACGCACGATTTCTCCCAAACGGCTGGAGCAAAAAATCTGAAATTTTCAGCAAAAATCCATGTCGGTCCGACGACGCCCCAATTTTTTAGCCAGCTCTCTCACTTAATTTAAAGTGCCCTTTAAGGGTTGTCAAAGTTTTGTAAAATCCCTAAAAACCTCAATAAAAAGTCAAGGCGGCCTACATTTGGGCTCTTTTTGAAGAACTTTCCACGAGGAATCGAATGAGCTCCTCCCAAGGTCCGTAGGTCAAACCATTCCCGATGTATGGCCGTTTTATGGTGCCAACATTTGCGTTATTGTTGGCTATTATTGTTTTTGTTTTGATTGCAGTAACCTAGTGATGTAGTGAACGTGGATACTGGAGTGAACCCCTAAAAGGGTTTATAGCCGATACACGGGTTGAAATATTCTGATAACCATAAAAATCGCTGCAAATTCTTTCGCTGGGGTTTATTATTCAATTGATTCGTGTTCATGATTTGAATTTCTACTAAGCTTTGGAGTGTGCGTGTTTCACAAGTGATAGAGCGGTTATTGAATTCCAGGAGGCACACGAATATGATCAACTGATCAATCCAAATAGGTATTTTAGTTGAGAACAGATTTACGTGCTCTATGCATATCCCCTGAAATTCAATAATCGCTCTATCACCTGTGAAACACGCACACTCCAAAGCTTGGTAGAAATTAAAATCATGAACGCAAGCCAATTTAATAATAAACCCCAGTTAAATAATTTGCAGCGTTTTTTTTTTTGCAAATTTTGTTATTAAATAATGGAGAATGTAGACAATTTCCCTCAAAATTGGTATATTCGGCTTTTCAAAATTGATGGTAAACTTAGAAACCTCACGGCATTGAGGGATTTGTGGCTCCGGTCTACTACAATAATATTGCTTGTATTATAGAAGACAACATAACACATATTAAAATGTAGTAGACAAGGCAAGCAAGACACTGCTTAAGACTCGGCTTAGACCATCTATTTTTTCCTTTTTTCGTAAATGACCAACAATTTATCTGCATACCCTTGATGATGCCAAGTTGGTGTCCCTACCACTGATACCTTCGTAATAATTCTCAACGCAAGTGTGGCTCAAAGTTTTGAGAAATCCTAGAGCTCCTCTTCTACACAGGCATTTTGATGAATATCAGTATTTACATATATCCCCCTACCTCCTGGTTATATTTCACTTACATGAAACGTTTCGGTCATTCTTTTAGGTACGGACCTCCAGTGAGTGTTCAGTATGGTCTACCTATACTTCATTCAAATTATGCCTTATGAAAATTTTAGTAAACGTGCTGAAAAGAAGTTTTAACAGGGGATTCTGGGTTAACTTCAGGTACTATTAATATAGATATTTTGGATTTGTTCAGGAATTTACAGTAGATATTCTGCTTTTTTATGGTCATGTTAAGCATCATGAAGGTTACAAGTCCTTTGTCAGGTCAAATTTTCAAACGTTTCCTGTCATACTCTGACAGGAATCTTTTATGTTTATTGATCCGCACTCTACCATGCAGCAAGCAGCAGTTGCCAACTTCGTTGAAAACTGCAACTCGAAACCATGCTAAACTGCTCGTCCGCTTCCCGGAAAAATTGGCTGTTGGTAACTATGCAAATATGTGTCGTCTTTGAAGCGGTTGGCTCAACAAAAGAGCCGACGGTGAAGTGGGGTTTAGTGAGCTCATATTTGGAATAACATCTTTTCTTTTTTACCTTCCAGCGTTGTAACATTTTTTTGGCGTCTGATAACACCGGGGTTAACAGCGTTAGTCGAACGTTGTGCAATTTTATGATAAGACACATACCAATCTACTTTTGGTTATAATGTGTATTAAAAATTATTTACAGGATATCGCTTACAGGAAAACCGAACATTCCACAGCATGAATAGTACATTCGTTCCACTCTACATAATATGTACTATTCCTGAGTACATTTGCTCATCTAATCATTGACGTTTTCATGAGATTGATTTGAGTTGTGAGTTCAATATGGAAGAGTACTTATGAAATAGCATACAAAAAATGAAATCGTAATCAATATCCATGCATCTTATTTCGTGCAACAATCTGGTTATTCGTCTGAGCTCTTTCTCTTAACAATTATGAAAAACCGAAAATATCAAGGAACCATGTTCCAACGACCACTAAGTTATGTGATCAGGTACATGTATAACAAACGACCAACAACCGAATTCCAAGCTTTTTAAGTTGTCCTTGCAGCCAGACCTCGTGCTCCAAATACATAGTAAACTGGTGATCTAACCACTAAGCATGTGGGCTTTGGATTTGTATTTCAACGGTGTAGGCTGCGTGACTAGCAACTTGTGCAACTTCCTTCCGAGCACAATCCGTAGGCAGGGTTCAGGTCAGTACTTTTTGGTTTATTATTCAATAATAAACCATTGTAATCGCTCTTGAAAAAAAAACTCTAACCCCCCTGAAAATTTCATGGCTTACGTTTCAAAGGGTGTAGAATCCGAATCTGCAATAAAAAATTTTCCGTCCGTCCGCCATACGCCGTACGCACGATTTCTCCCAAACGGCTGAAGCAAAAAATCTGAAATTTTCAGGAAAAATCCATGTTGGTCCGACGACGCCCCGATTCTTGAGCCAGCTCTCTCACTCAATTTAAAGTGCCCTTTAAGGGTTGTCAAAGTTTAGTAAAATCCCTAAAAACCTCAAAAAACTTTGGACTTTTTTTGAAGAACTTTACATGAGGAATCGAATGAGCCCTTTCCCAGGTTCGTAGCTCAAACCATTCCCGATATACGGCCCGATTTATGGTGCCAACATTTGCGTTTTTTTGGTTTATTATTGTTTTTGTTTTCATCGCAGTAACCTAGTGATATAGTGTTGTATATAGTAATGTGGATACTGGAGTGAACTCCTAAAAGGCTTTGAAGCCGATACACGGGTTGAAGCATTATGACATGCATGAATCGCTGCAAATTCTTTCACTGGGGTTTTTTTATTCAATTGGCTTGCGTTCATGATTTGAATTTCTACTAAGCTTCGGAGTGTGCGTGTTTCACAAGTGATAGAGCGATTATTGAATTTCAGGGAGCATACAAATATGATCAACTGATCAATCCAAATAGGTATTTTGGTTGAGAACCAATTTACGTGCTCTATGCATATCTCCTGAAACTCAATAATCGCTTTATCACCAGTGATACTCGCACACTCCAAAGCTTAGTAGATATTCAAATCATGAATGCAAGCCAAATGAATAAAATTGAATAATAAACCCCAGTGAAAGAATTTGCAGCGTTTTTTGAAAATGTTTTTAATATTCAGATGTCAGCATTTTGGTCTCAACCTTTAGTATCGGTTGAGAGTCTTGCCAAAAGCTCAGTCCCTACTAGCCCGCACATTTGATTTTTCTATCTTCATTTAAAGAGAAAAAGCGGATGCATTTTTGTTGCCTGAACTTTTTTGTTTAATCTTGTTAAATGTAAGTCACATTTCTACGTGTGATTCTGAGTGTCCCTAGGAAACATTATCTCTGTATGTACAGTACAATTCTGTTAGTACGGTGATCCGTGTAGGAGGGTTATCTACTACAGAAATAATAAACCTCTGTAGTTTGATAATTAATAATTTGCAGCGTTTTTCATTATTGGATGCAGTTAAGTATTTTGAAAAAGTTCCATACCACTTTTCAGGGTGGTCACCAAAGTCCTCTTTAATCTCCATAAGTAGAGTTTTAAATTACGAAATAAGATTGAAAAGAACAGATGAAGGTCAATGTAACTATAAGATAAAACATCTACACCGTTGGGTCTTTAATTTCTCCTTATTAACAACATGAAATGTATACATAATTGAGATGTTTTAATCTCGAATGATTGTTCACTTTAAAATATGTAAGCTATTTTGTTACAAGGGTTCACTGAAGGATTTAATATAAAGAAACATGTTACCACAGGCCGCTGTGATCAAGTGTGAGCATGTTGCAGAATGTTGCGGCCCTTATTCTATGGCGACTACAACAATAATACTAAAACCAAGATAATAAAACCCTCTTTTCCGGGGCTTCCAACTTTGAGCAGGATCGGATGATCTGGAAACGGTAGAATGAATGCAAAAAATACGTTATCGTGTTCGCACACCGAATTAATGAGCGATCGAAAGTACATGTGCCTATGAAAGAGCGCTCAATTTATTCAACTTTGTGCCCCAGTTGTAGCAGGCAGGTACTTTTAATGCGACGAATCCTCAATTAGTTCAGAATATATGATAATTTGGACAAGATGTAGAAAAAAAGTTGTTTTTTTGTCTGTCTTAACTGTCTTAAGAAGGCTTCTATAGGGCAGGTAACCTAGGATTTAAACTTAGTTCCGTTCCATTCGCCCTGCTCAGGGTTTTGGGGGGATTACTTCCATTATAAACGACATTTCATGGTTTATGGCCGAAAATTATTATCGGTACTGTATACTTGAATATGCTCAGGAATTTGATGTGAAGTCTAGAACCAGATGGTTTGCTTCAATTAAAACTCTACGGTGTAAATACCGAAAATTAATTCCCAAAGCTCTGCAGTTCATTTCCTCCTTCAAACGAACGGTAGATGAGGAAAATCAAATAAAATTCTCCGACAGTGACAGGTAGTCATTTGAATGGGTCGCCTCAAGGGGCGAGGTGTCAGTGACGTCACGTCGCGTCGTCTGGAGATTCACATTCGACAAGCGTAGGCGATGTCTGTTCCAAGAAGCTATAAAATCCGAGCCGGCACTGGAGCGAGCCGCGTGGGTCTTGCGACAGCGGTTTTTTCTCTCTCTTGATCCGTTCTTATAAGATTACGAAAAACATTTGAGCCGGCTTCGTCTCCTCATTTCCTTCAGCTACACCCGATTATAATGTAAATGATTGGTTTTAAAAACAATGTATTAATTACATGCTCTTTTGTGATTCGGGCTGAGTGAAGATCTATAAACTAAAAATTTTTCTTAGTAAAAAACGCTGCTAATTCTTTCACTGGGGCTTATTATTCATTTGACTTGCATTCATGATTTGAATTTCTACTAAGATTTGGTGTGTGCGTGTTTCACAGGTGATAGAGCGATTATTGAATTTCAGGAGGCAAACAAATATGATCAACTGATCAATCCAAATAGGTATTTTGGTTGAGAACGATTTACGTGTCTATGCATATCTCCTGAAATTCAATAATCGCTCTATCACTTGTGAAACACACACACTCCAAAGCTTAGTAGAAATTCAAATCATGAACGCAAGCCAAATGAATAATAAACCCCAGTGAAAGAATTTGCAGCGTTTTTTTATTGAACCTCAATACCCCCCCATAAAAACATCTATAATTTTTCAAGTCACTTTAGCACTCGTATTGCGTTAAAACTTCCCCAAATCCACATTTGAATGTAGCCAGAGGTAGACTGATATAGAGGAGGCACACAAATATGATCAACTGATCAATCCAAATAGGTATTTTGGTTGAGAACCGATTTACGTGCTCTATGCATATCTTCTGAAGTTCAATAATCGCTCTACCACCTGTGAAATAGGCACACTCCAAAGCTTACTAGAAATTCAAATCATGCAAGCCAATTGAATAATAAACCCCAGTGAATGAATTTGCAGCGTTTTTATCCTATTCTCGAATTCTACACATCTTGAAAGGTAAAATGACAAATTTTGAGGGGGTTAAAATTGTTTTTCTTAATCGATTAAGTATTGAGGCTCATTATTGAAAATAATGAACCAAAAAGGTTAAGAAGCTCAAATGGAGCACAAATGGCACAAATCTTTCCCATACCGTCAATAAGAATTTTTCTGAAACAACTTGTGCTGTTGGGACAAATTAGTGTACATTCTCACTTAGTTGTAGTTTCGCAAAATGTCTTTCATACCTATCAAGTTCAAAAAATGTTTGAAAAATCTCAAACGAGCACTTCATCAATCTTTTCGACAGTCTCCGTAACAATTCCTCCTTCCAACGAAATGTAGATTCTGGAACGAACCTGCGCCGTAAGGTCACACAATCTCACGTTTGTTATTGTTTGACATAACGCCACTGAAACAGCAATGCCTATTGCTCTCGGAGTCACATGATTCGGACATGCGCTCACAAGGACAACTGGGTAAATATTCTTCTCGTTCACGAGCAGATATCTTATTTTGCTTTAGGAGGAGTGAATGAACATCCTGGTAAATGGGGTCCACGTGATGAACGAGAACCCGATGACTCGGCTATCACGCCACTTTTGCACATAGTTCGATTTTTTGCTGTGATTTAAAAGGCTGGGCGTCTTGGTGAAAATTAATAGGATATCTTCGTCCTCTTGTTATTTACTGTTCTGCCCTTGTAAGCAGAAGTGTTTCAAGGATGGTGAAACAAGATTGTCACACGTGCTTCAGTAAGTATTTACTTTCATACCTGTTCTCTACGGTCATTGTGAACAAACAATATCCACAAATAACACCCTAAAGGACTTAAATTTAAAAAAATCGGTCTCCCCTCGAAAATTGTCATTAATGTCGGTCTGTTCCATCGGTATTTTTGATCTATATCACTCAATAAACAATGCATTGTGCAATTCAGCTCATAAAATCAACACCTCCTTAACGTTGTTGCGTCTGCTGGCTTATTTTGTATGTTCGACTCTTAATTCCTTAAAAATTATTGATTTGAAAAGTTCTTACATTTATTTTTTGAGGTTTGAAATGAATAATCACAATCACTTGCGTCGAAGTTGTCAAAAAATGTAACGTGCTTTCGTATCGCTAGAAATGAATGTAAATAACTTGATTAGTCCTCAAAGTTGTGTAAATCTTCAGTGTAACGTAATTCCACCATAATTCTTCTCCCATTTTTGATTTATCATCTTCAACAATTAATCAAGAAATCCCGCAACTCCGCTCCTTCTGGAACCCTGGATGTTCTTTGCCTAGAGCCTAGGGCTAAAATTCACGAAATGCATCGTGTTAAGTAGCCCTCACTACAACCTTTTTTTTCGTGATTTATTAATTGCAACTGAAAAATCAAATACATTTCATCTAGCAATTTTACATATCAATATAATTACACTCCAAAAGGGCAGGTTTTCAGCAAAACCTAGCCCTTTATTATATAGCTCAATTCAATTAGCACTGAGTTCGATTGCACTTCTATTCACGCAGCAAAACTAAATCCAGTGGTTTGTTTCGCTTGAGACGTCGGATTTCACCTTCGTTGTCCAAAACGTAGAGCATCTCCGGGTTCTCATGTTTGTGGAGGCGATGTTCATGCTTCTTTGCGTATTTTGCAATAATTTCATAGACTGTCTCCATCCTCAAATCTCGATGAATATCATCGTTTCGCATGTACCAAGGGGCTCCAACTACACTTTTCAGTATTTTATTCTGAAAGGTTAGGATTTTCTTAATATTTGATTCCGTGGCACAGCCCCAGATCTGTATCCCACAGGTCCAAATAGGGCGAAGGATCTGCTTATATATAAGCAGTTTGTTGTGAAGAGAGAGATGGGAGTTAATTCCCATTAGCCCATTAAGTTCTTCTTTCTTCTTTTCTATGTGTTTATTCCAGTTTAATTTGGAGTTAAGTGTCAAACCCAAGTATTTAACTGCTTCAGTATGCGGTATTTTATTCGAATTGATCTCAACATCCAAGATTGGGACTTTTCCGTTAGTGAAGTTGATGTGGGCTGATTTTGAAATCAAAATCCCCACAACCTTTGCGCTGAGAAATTTGTTTACCGTCCATTCATTGGGGTTACAAGTTCCTCAAATTCCATATCGTAGAATCAACTATAAGAAAATGAACCCCCGCTAAATTGATGATGGTTCTTGCCGCGAATGTTGTTTACATTTCTTGTAACCCAGGGGTATATCAAAGCTTCTTGTTTATCTACTGCGGTTTTGGCAGTTCATAAATCGATAAATTTACGAATTAATTCGATAAATTGAGGGATTTCCAACGAATGGTGACCGATTTCTGTGCGGTGAACATTGCAGAACTTCCATTTCCCAACCAACTCATTTGTATGTGTCAGTCCTCAGAAAAATTGTGTGATAGTTTTTCGAAGGAAAAAATTTGTTTACATATTTTGTAACCCAGGGGTATATCACAGCTCCTTCCATATTTACTGCGGTTTTGGAAGTTCATAATTTATCGATAAATTGAGGGCTTTCCAACGAACGGTAACCGTTTTTCTGTGCGATGAACCTCGCAGAACTTCCATTTCCCAACAAACGGCTTGATTGTGTGTGAAATTTCTCAGAAAATTTGTGTGACAGTTTTTTGAGGCAAAAAAAAACAAAAAAAAAAAAAAAATGTAAACAAAAATGTAACACACGTCTAAGTTAGGTCATGGCTAAAGCTTGTTCCATCTCGAAAGGAATTAAAAATAAATTAACTACTCACTTCAACGATGGTTTATTTAAAATGTTTTAAAATGAAAGTTTGTGCTTAAATTTTGAGGTAATATGTATAGATTTTGATGAACGAATGGAGTAGAAACGGTAACTTTTTACAACGGCTCATTATATCTGAATGCAGCAAGTAGGTAGTGTTTTTCTGTAGACTGCTGGTCTGTACTTGAAGATGACGTAATGCCACGAGATATTGTAATTATCGATCAAGTTTTACTCATGCTTCCATAATTTATCGAATTTGTAATAAACAAACCGAAAAGGATCGATCCAAACGAAGTTCGAATGATGTTCGTCAAAATTAAATGATGTTATTCTGTTATTCAAAGTTGGATTTGGGTCGATGATTTTAGTTAGCGGAAAACAAGATTGTGAAAAGCATAATCTAATCTATGTATTTGCCAGTGTTTTTCGCACAAAGGCTATTAATACTCAAATAATGAACCTTTGCGTTAATATTTAGAAAGACAAATTCTTTCACTGGGGATCATTATTCAATTGGCTTGCGTTCATGATTTGAATTTCTACTAAGCTTTGGAGTGTGAGTGTTTCACAGGTGATAGAGCGGTTATTGAATTTCAGGAGATATGCATAGAGCACGTAAATCTGTTCTCAACCAAAATACCTATTTGGATTGATCAGTTGATCATATTTGTGTGCCTCCTGAAATTCAATAATCGCTCTATCCTGTGAAACACGCACACTCCAAAGCTTAGTAGAAATTCAAATCATGAATCATTGAATAATAAACCCCAGTGAAAGAATTTGCAGCGTTTCATGCGTATCAGAATGCTTCAACCCGTGTATCGGCTACAAAGCCTTTTAGGACAGTATCCACATTACTACATCACTACATCACTAGGGTTACTTTTTTGAGGATATCAAAACAAAAACAAAACTTTGACAACAATAAAAACTTTTGAGTGAGGGTGCTGGCTAAAGAACTGGGGCGTTGTCGGACCAACATGGATTTTTCCTGAAAATTTCAGATTTTTTGCTCCAGCCGTTTAGGAGAAATCGTGCGTACGGACGGAAACATTTTTATTGCAGTTTTTCGGATTCTACACCCTTTGAAACATGAACCTTGAAATTTTCAGTGGGGGGGGGGGGGGTTGCATTTTTTTTTCAAGAGCGATTACAATGGTTTATTATTGAATAATAAACCAAAATGGGTTTGGAGCTACAAAGAGCCCACTTTGTCATTATCTACCTTCGTTTAAACAGATGCGTATATTCAATATCTTTAAGTAAATATCCACTAATTAAATATCTATCATCCGTAGGAACAAACATTATGATTTTTAGGGTTTCATACATAAACTGTAAAATACTTGATTGGTAACATAATTAAAAAATTTGCTGAGGTTGAAGTTACTTGCTCAAGGCTAAAATAATTTCTTCTCAAAGGTGCGGAGTGATAAAGTGATTTCGCACACGAGAATGGTGTACTTGAAACGTCCGGAACATTTTCGGATATTCTAAATGTAGGATAATACAAGGGTAGGGTAGTTTGGTTCGATAGCGCTTATCTACCTCCAGCTGCCACACGTTTACAATCTAATAAATACCGTGGGAACTTACACCACTGGGTCGGAAGGCAGCTTGTCAAATTGGTGAAGATTTTGGGACATCACTGTTCTACACTTCATATTTCGAAGAACATGAAGGCACGAAGTTTTTGCTCAGAACTCCCACCAGGGGAGTAAAAGCGGGCCAACAAAAGATCCAATTTCATCACGTTGATTTCTTATAATAAACCCCGAGGTGGAAGCCCTCAAAGAATGGCCTGTGGCGCCCCGGCACTGTTGTTGAGGCCAAGGCGATCTTCCTAGGGACTCGCACCAGAACGTGTCGGCTTCCAATCAAGTTATTAATGGTACGATACAAGGTGTGGGTTCGTAACTGTACCCTTGGACGCGTTCGTTCGCTTGAGTAATGTGTTTCTCATGAATGGGCGGGGGCTCATTACTGAAATGACTTCAATGGGTTATTAGCAAATGAGTACCTTGTCAATTTGACAGCTAAGGATGACTTCACTTCAAAATTCCGTGGAGTGTGAGAGACACACGTCCCTTTTATTTACATCGCATCAACAATATCTTCATTAGGTACCTAAAAATCAAGTACCAATTTAATTATATTTATTACAGTGTAATCATCATAAATATGACGCGAACACTTCGGTGCTCTCAATGCCAAAGTTTAGTTTCATGTAACTTCAGTTTAACTATTGCTGCCTTTCGTCTTTGCGATGGTTAGAAAGAGCCCTGAGATCAACTGTGACCAATCTACAGATTTACTATTAGTAGAATCCCAAGCCGATGGGATACGTGGAATGAATGTCTTGAAATTTTATTCTAATACACTCAGTTGTCATTGACCTCGGCTTGCTCCACTCCCCAGTAAGTGCAAAAGTCAATCTACTCGGCATGTGTATTGCACAACTTACTCGAGTGAATACACGTGTGTTAAAGAGACTGAGGCACATGTAGAAATGTCACCAAAAAAAAGGGGGAGAGGGGGACTCTCGGGTACTTACTGATTAATACAGTTGGGATTTGGACGGTAATAATGATTAATCGATCATACCTTTATTTATCTATATTACGTATTTTATGTTTTTCAATACTTTTGCTTGTATTTCATTATTATACATTTAAGAGATTTTCACAAAACTAGAGTATTTTCTTCAATATTATTCCACTCTACATCATATTCAGGGTAACGAAAGGTTGTGGATGATCCCACTAATATGATGAGAGACGTATACTTTCGAATTTCCAATTAAATGTTTAGTATTGTATGCGAAAATTGTCAGAAATCTACAGAATTAATTTATTCGGAAATTTGGGAACTTATCCTCTGAAACATAATAAGTATGTTCGTTTGGGAATCTCCTTGAAAAATTCTATCCCCATCCAACCGTCAAAATTGACATTTTTAAAAAAAAAGAAAGAATTAGTTGAAATGCCATTTTCAACATTCGCTCGTTAAAACTTTTATTCTCCGTCTGCTCCAGAAATCCATCAAATTTTCGAGGTTAGATGTATAGTTTCATGTTGGACACCAAACCTTATATTACGGGCTAACATTTCAGCCGTCTACCTGTGAGTCCATTTGGACCCCAAAAATCTGTCTGTGCCAATACGGAAATAATGTCATTTTGCACTATTTTGCCCTATGAAACTGGATTTCCTTGCTCTGGGTCAACCGTACAGGTTTGGGACCCACTCCAATCGCTTCAGCGTCCAAAATTACATGGAACACGATACCCCACATGCCCACATGGGAAAAAACCCATTTTTGTTTGAGTTTGACGAAAACCACCATTGGGTATTTTTACATAACGTCTAGGTATGTTTTTCCAGTTCAAATTTATACTCGTTGTGTCCCTTTTTTCATGTACATCGCGATTCTGGTGATGGCATGATCGAATTAACTATTTGATCACATTTGAATTGCGTAAGACGTAAGTACCGCACCGTAATTAGGGTCCGACGCGAGCCGTCAGGCCACTACCTGGAGGCTCAGATTTGAGCGGCGTTGCCAGACCCAGAGGTCTTCAGAAAACCGCAGGGTCGCTCCTACGTGGGCAAGAGTATGGCAGTGAAAATCGCCAAAGACCGCAATTACTTCCCTTTAAGAGGAGTTTATCACTAATATGAAAGTCGAATATCTTCAAACTACTGAACACTTAAATTTAGGTTTACCGTTACTCCTGAGTAATGTTCATTTCTTCGCTTACTAACAATAATTATTGAATTACGTACGTCTGTCTGGTCTATGTCTGCTTGTTCAGTAAAAGTATGTAACTTCTTTCCGCAAAGCTAAAAGGAAATGTATGGATATTTGTAGACCTCCTATCCGAATTTTCTGTCTCGCCGTGAATTCAATGGTCCTCATGTATGAGGATTCATTTCGAAGTGTATTTGTTGGATTCAACGGGAACAACGCTAGTATTATTTGTGGTTAAATATTAGAGAATATGACCTTGGCCTACCTTAATTTGTATCGCTGGTAGAAATGTAATAATAGATCTGCTTGAACCTGCTATAAAAAAATAATAATAGTAAGGTGGTTATTCCAATATAGAAATAATAAACGTGTGTAGTATTTTTGTTAATTCATCCTTGTGTTTTGTTACAGGAGTTTCTATGGCGAGTTCAGAAAAAACATTTTTGGACAAATTTAGAAGTGAGTGTACAATAATGACATTATTTTTTTTAAACAAAAGAATGTGAGAATGTGATTTAAATAAAAAATCCTTCTGAAAGAAAGAAAACAGTAAATTCAGGTTCTCATGACACCCGTTGTAGAGGGAGTGTATTGGATTACACCCAATGAGTTCGGAATGAAATATTGGAAATGCATAAGTAATATAAAGCAGTATTAACGAGGCTTTTTTACTTAGAATTGGAGTAGGTATAAAATAAATAAGACCGGGAGTTGCAGAACCGTGAAAAACGGAAATCGCCCTCAACAATCAATCGGTCAAGGCCTACTTCTTTTCCATCCACATGAAGCTTTAGCACAACTCACCTTGAATAGATAGGTATGCAATATATTAAACTCATACTAGACAGTAGACACTCCCTTATCTGTCCGAGGTTTCCAAGGACCGCGTTGTTGGAACCTTCTCAAGCAGGTACTTGTAATATCTAGGCGGGAAGAGATACCGCTAAAACGTGAGATACACTCGTGTGTCATTGACTGAAAATAACTATGTAAGCTGTACAGCAAGTGCGAGTGTTTTGTATGTACGTATGCTTATGTGTGGCTGATGATTGGTGGACCGATAGGTACGACATTTGCCACCAATCAATACTCATTCATCCTCTTTGAAAGGAGTAGCCTTATTGAAAATAAAGAAAAAAGAAAAAAACGCTGCAAATTCTTTCACTGGGGTTCATTATTCAATTGATTCATGATTTGAATTTCTACTAAGCATTGGAGTGTGCGTGTTTCACAGGTGATAGAGCGATTATTGAATTTCGGGAGATATGCATAGAGCACTTAAATCTGTTCTCAACCAAAATACCTATTTGGATTGATCAGTTGATCATATTTGTGTGCCTCCTGAAATTCAATAATCGCTCTATCACTTGTGAAACACGCACACTCCAAAGCTTAGTAGAAATTCAAATCATGAACTCAAGCCAATTGAATAATAAACCCCAGTGAAAGAATTTGCAGCGTTTCATGCATATCAGAATGCTTCAACCCGTGTATCGGCTACAAAGCCTTTTAGGAGTTCACTCCAGTATCCACATTACTACATCACTACGTCACTAGGTTACTGAATCAAAACAAAAACAATAATAAACCAAAATAACGCGAATGTTGGCACCATAAATCGGGCCATTGATCTGGAATGGTTTGACCTACGGACCTGGGGAGGGGCTCATTCGATTCCTCGAGGAGTGTTCTTCAAAAAGAGTACAAATTTAGGCCGCCTTGACTTTTCTTGACCAATATTGATTTTTCCTGAAAGTTTCAGATTTTTTGCTCCAGCCGTTTGGGAAAAATCGTGCGTACGGCCGACGGACGGAAAATTTTTTATTTCAGATTTGGATTCTACACCCTTCGAAACGTAAACCATGAAATTTTCAGGGGGGGGGGGGTTTAGCATTTTTTTTCAAGAGCGATTACAATGGTTTATTATTGAATAATAAACCAAAACTGACAACATATTTCTATATTTTGAATCAGTTAAGTTTTTAGTATAAGACTTAATTAATACTCGATTTTTCACGCTCAATGACAGTGTTTAATATCCTGACACAGTACCTACCATCCTTGAGGACGCTACTAACACGGATCGACAAGGATTTTTAATGAGCGAACAGATTCAAAAACTGACATGAAATCATTAAAGTCACGTTTACGAGAAAGCTATGTGCCTCTTGGCAACCACTATGGCGAAATAATTTTTACCCCACATCACCTCCTCCAATCCAATCTATACGAAGCTCCAATCGAACAGTACTATTTTTTAAAAACAAGCAAAACACACTAAGATTATTTTAGTTACAGTTTTCAGTCGCTGAGGTCCATACCAGAGGTAATTCGTGATTACTTTCAAATACCGCTGTTAAATATCAAATTCATTGGAACCAACATATTGAAATAAACACTATCGTGTAGAATTATGAAAGAGTAATCCACGTCCATAGTTGTTCCAAGTGTCCTCAAGGTCATCAAGATTCTTCTGGAGTTCAAAGCCCCAGCTCGGTATCTACAACTGCTAACTGGAAAGACTTGATTACTTCTCATAAAAGATTGCAATCACCAACCAGGCAGTAGGAAAATTTAAAAACAAAACTAGTTTCGAGACATATGATGTAACCAGACTGATGCAAAATTTGTATCAGTGAACGTCATGTTGTTTTCTACGTATTTTCCATCTACGTAGTTGGAGATAATGAGATTCCGAAACCTTGAATTTGTTTTGAAATGGGTTCGATGCATTGTAACACGCCTTAAACACCTCACAGTCCAATTTCTTTTGATAATGACAAACCATTCAAGTACCTGTTATCCATGATCTTAAGTATCATTTCGCGTGCTATATGCTATTTTGTTTTTTGAGCTTTGAGCACTTTTGGGAGAAAATATTTTGTAGGTTTTCCAAAATCAGATGATTTTGGTTTATTATTCAATAATAAACCATTGTAATCGCTCTTGAAAAAAAAAAAATTCTAACCGCCCCTGAAAATTTCATGGTTTACGTTTCAAAGGGTGTAGAATCCGAATGTGCAATAAACAATTTTCCTTCCGTCCGCCGTACGTCGTACCCGCTAGCACGATTTCTCCCAAACGGCTGGAGCAAAAAAGCTGAAATTTTCAGGAAAAATCCATGTTGGTCTGGCAACGCCCCAATTCTTGAGCCAGCTCTCTCACTTAATTTAAAGTGCTCTTTAACGGTTGACGAAGTTTTATAAAATCCCTAAAAACCTCAAAAAAAGTCGAGGCGGCCTAAATTTGGAATTTTTTTTTGAAGAACTTTACATGAGGAATCGAATGAGCCCCTCCCCAGGTTCGTAGCTCAGACCATTCAGAACTGAACAATCCAAATAGGTATTTTGGTTGAGAACAGATTTACGTGCTCTATGCATATCTCCTGAAATTCAATAATCGCTTTATCACTTGTGAAACACGCACACTCCAAAGCTTAGTAGAAATTCAAATCATGAACGCAAGCCAATTGAATAATAAACTACAGTGAAATAATTTGCAGCGTTTTTTATATACATGGAATCATGGGGACAGAGCCATAAAATACCTCCTAATCAATTCCATTACTGTTTTCTCTGCGCAAGGACTAACTTGAACCTTTAACACTCATAACTTGAAGTTTACATCCCATTTCGGTGAAACTGGCTGGTGTTGAGAACTTCGATCCTAATCAGGATTATTAATATCATTAACTCACGCGTCGGAGTGACTACTGTCCTAATAACACGTCACTGGTGACCCAGGAGTGACTGACAGATGCAACAGAGTGCAGCTTTGTGTGTCTCGACATTTCTCCAAACCAGATCGCAGCCATGACTCGAAGGCAGGTTGGTTGAGTCGACATACCTCTAGATCAGACCATTAAACACAATTTGAAGGTAGGGCAGTCTGGCCGTCGCACAGTCGCCAATTCTCCGGATTCAGGTGGACGAAATCCAAGTCAAAACAGGAAAACGAGAATAATAACTGTCTTGAGTTATTTATGAACTACGGAGCGTGATAGGAAGTGAAGGTCGGGGACCGTTCGTTGATTGCTACCGCGAAATCTATGAACACCTCGTTTTTCATGCAAGTTTGGAAAAGGATTTGAGACATGTAAAGGAGATTTTTAGCGCCGTTAAGATCTATTCTAACCTGAAGTTTTTATAGTAATTTCGTTAATTTCTATGAGTTATTCAACTTCAGATTTAAATCACAAATTTTCATTATGGAAAATATTAACAAGGATCGCTATCCCCCCCGAGGTTTTTAGAACTGCTATGGGTTTTTTTTGTGGGTATTTCTCCTCAAACCCACTGAGATGGTGATTTATTCATGGTTGGAAAACGGCGTGGCTTCGGATCCTATTCAGGATCAACCAAATATCAACCAGAATTTAACCCAGTTATCAATCGTGCAGGTGCGTGCACATGTACAACTGTGTGTGAATGGAGCACTTGATGGAGAAGTCCTAAAATTCTTGAAATATTCCTAAAATTGTGAGAATGATAAAAATCCTAAAATTGTTGAAATATTTTATTAAGTCGGATTTGAAGCTGCAACCTCTCTTTCAGATTCGTGTGACGAGATCAACCCTGAATAGTTCCTCAGGGTTTTCTGGAAAACGATCAGCTTCCTGAGGTGTTCATAGGATTAAATGTAGGAATTATTTTGAATATTTCAGTTTTATTTTGAAGGTATCATCACATTTTAAATAAAATATTTCACAAAATCGCCATTTGCCAAGAGTTCAAGTGTTAACATTTGCAATTCAATGGTAACCAACTTTTTTGGTTTATTATTCAATAATAAACCATTGTAATCGCTCTTGAAAAAAAATTTTTAACCCCCCCCCCCCCCTGAAATTTCATGGTTTACGTTTCAAAGGGTGTAGAATCCGAATCTGCAATAAAAATTTTTCCGTACGCCGTACGCAAGATTTCTCCCAAGCGGCTGAAGCAAAAAAATCTGAAATTTTCAGGAAAAATCAATATTGGTCCGACAACGCCCCAATTCTTTAGCCAGCACTCTCACATAATCTAAAGTGCCCTTTAAGGGTTGTCAAAGTTTTGTAAAATCCGTAAAAACCTCAAAAAAAGTGAAGGCGTCCTAAATTTGGACTTTTTTTGAAGAACTTTACATGAGGAATCGAATGAGCCCTTCCCAGGTTCGTAGCTCAAACCATTTTAGATATAAGCCCGATTTATGGTGCCAACATTTTCGTTTTTTGGTTTATTATTGTTTATGTTTTCATCGCAGTAACTTGCACGTATTGATGTAGTAATGTGGATACTGGATGAACTCCTAAAAGGCTTTGTAGCCGATACACGCATTCTGATCATGAAACCTGCAAATTTCAGGAGGCACACAAATATTATCAACTGAACAATCCAAATAGGTATTTTGGTTGAGAACAGATTTACGTGCTCTATCATATCTCCTGAAATTCAATAATCGCTCTATCTCCTGTGATAGAATAAGCACACTCCAAAGCTTAGTAGAAATGCAAATCATGAACCCAAGTTAATTGAATAATAAACCCCAGTGAATGAATTTGCAGCGTTTAAACAGTAAGCAACCTATTGGAGAATAAACTTTTTGAGCATTGCTGATATCGTCTCTCCCTGTAATCTTTGAGGATTGAAATTAAGAACACAGTCTCATGAGAGCTCGGGGAAGGGTTGGGATGATGTCAGATCCGCTGGGTGAAAAACTAAATAGTTCTCTCCTGTTCAACATAGGATGCTGAAGTTTTTAAAGAGGATTTCTGTAGCTAGCGGTTTTGAGGAGGATGGTTCCGTTGTGTGTTCGTCTGCATCTTTATGTGCTTCGAATCCACAATCTCTAACTTCCATTCTCTTCATCTTGGAGCGCTGTAACTTGATACTAATCCTCTCCAGGCTAGGCCGGAGTGATTGAAAGAAGTTGAGAGGAAATTATGGTTTGAAGGGGTACCGTTGATTGAAAGTTCCAGAAACCTCTTTTCTAGTATTCTCTCCTCCCATTCCTTTTTCTTCTTTTGTGTTGCCATTCGCTTCAATCCGGCTCAAAGTACTCTTACTCAAATTTAGCTTTTTCCGCGAGGGTACCATATTACACCGTGTGAACGTGTTTTATTGTATTACTAAAATTCAGGACAGCATTGATTATTTTGACTGTGAGTCGTATTTTTTTTGGGTTCCTATAAAAATAAACCCCAGATAAATCATTACATACTACAAGCTCAATGTATGGCCCACAGGTGGGTTAGGAGTTAACGGCAAAAGTTGAAATTTTTTGTTTTATAACTATCCTATTAACTAAACTTGATATTTATCTTGTATTCATTGTATTACTTCGATAAAATCATGAATTAAGCTCAACTAATATGTAACACGACATTATGGCACGAAGTATATGCACATGTAAATATGGATACAGGGACGTAACTAGGGACGGGGGGGGGGGGGGGGGGGGGGGGCCGGGCGCCAAAGTTTAGGGGGCCCCAAATAGGCAAAAAAGTGACAGCTTACCAAGTTCTTTTAAATATTATGATCGTTTGGAGTAAATTTGAAAATATTTACTAAAAGGAAAAATAATATAAATAAGGAATGAATGCAATAGGCCTACAAGAAAGGACAAAGGATATAGAAAACGTATACTTCACGAGGCGAGAACTAGCTTTGAGCGGCCTTATGCAGGGTAGTTGACAAGGCAAGTCTACTAGATTCGAACTTTAGGTTTATATTTGCCAAAACGGCCTCCGTGACGCCTATCCCAATATAACCACAGCTTTGAGAATTTTCCTTACAATACCCGTGTGTGTAGCATCGAATGAAAGAAGTTTTAGAAAACTGAGGATAATAAAAAACTACATCAGGAACTTGACAGGACAACAACGACTAAGCAACTTGGCCATCATATCAATAGAGCACAAAATAGCTTCAGCACTATCTTTTGATGGTATCATTAGAACATTTGCAGCAAAAAAAGCCCAACAATTTTCATTTTAAAGTTTGTTTAGGGCTTCCATTTCGTACAAAATTGATTTATCATCTATTAGTTTGTTAAATTTAATAAAAATTATATGGTATTTTACATTGAGCACTTACTTACCAAACCTTCCTCCTTTTGGTAAAAGAGTTTATACATTGTGAATAAATCAAATTAATTATATTTATATTTTGGTTCATTGGTATATTAAGATGGTATGAGTCATGAGATTTCGGGTCTATGGGGGGGGGGGGGGGGGGGGCGCCAAATTTATTTCTTGTCCTGGGTGAAATGCAGGGGTTACGTCCCTGTATGTATACGAAGTACGTAAGCTAGTTTGTAATGGAATAATCCATTAGTAGTCAGTAGCATTTCTAGTGGTGGTGATTAATAGTGGGGTGGGGGGTGAAGAGAGGAGTGAGTGAGAAGGGAATGTACGCTCCTCTCCATTCAAAACCCCCTACCGTATCTATTCGCTATAATAGACATCATACTCAATATGCTCAATGATAATAGAAGAACGAAATAACTCTTAGGGGCGAAGGTCGCGTCCCAATTTAGAAACAAGAGCTCTGGAAGGGGGACGGGGGAAGCCCCGTTCATTCGCAAGAAGGGGCTCGGGGATGCGTCAATCATCGCCGTCCGACTGGCGGGGGCTCGACCTCGATTGTTCTCGTTCCGAAAAGGTCCAACTGCGTACAATCCGGTGATGATATTAATTTCTCATCCATCACGAGCAATTTAAGACCGCTAGAGATCGCACCATCTGTCAATGGGTTTTGGCGACGTCGATGACCATAATTCGAGTCGAGGGTTCAATTAAACATTACTTACTCCATTGGACAAATTGAAATTTTTCCGAATCTCTTAATTTGGTGCGTTATATTTGTTTATTCACGTCAGGACGTTTCGTCCCGCAGCGGGGACTTCTTCAGTCTATACCTAACTATGTCATAACTACTGGCAGACTTTAGGCATTGACATAGTGGTGCCACCACACATCCCTTCAGTTTGTTTGTTACTGAAACTTTTAGTTTTGTAGTTGAAGTTAAACTGAAGTTAAACTGGGTGAGGGGGATTGGGGTTTTATACCTTAGATTGATTGATAGACATTGATACTGTATATCTTTGTATGTGAAGCGGCAAAATGACTGTTTGGCATAAAGTCGTTGTTCATCGTGTCAAACTGAGGTTTTCAAAAGCTCATTGAAGTTAGCGACGCTTTGGACGGGGATTTGGACGCGATTCGATCATTATTAAAGGAAATATGGACCGTTGTTGAAAAGGGTTGCTGACTTCACTGAGCTGTTTTCAAAATATGAGTCGATGTGTATCTACATGGAATCCATCAAAATGTTGCAAAATGTTCCCTATAGTTGGAACCCCCAAGTAGTAAGTTGAGATAGAGCTTAAAATAGAGAGAAATGATGAAAACTGAATTCGAGAGCTTGATAGATCATTTGTGCGAGCAAGTTCAAAGTGACCCATCCACAGCATTAACAATCTCATTTCTGAAATTGGATGAAAATCATTCTTGTTATAAGAATTGGACGATAGTGTAATGAAAATCGGAGATTTCCAGTGGCGAGGCCTGTCAAGCACATTTTTTGAAAATTTCACCTCGAAGGAAAACTGTAGATACCAGGGTTTCGCAAGGTAATACGATCTGGGATGTTCAAACGGTATTTTTCCTGATCAAGATCGATTAGCTAGTTCAGACTACAAGTATAAGGTAAAAATAAAAATAAACAACAATAGTAGGGGGGGGGGGGGGTTTAACAAGTTTTTTTCGTGGTTTATTACAAACGTATGACATTAATAAACTGAAATTGATTTGGTTTGATAAATTATAGGTTCGGCAATGGGCAGAGGTAAGATTATTTGTTCGCAGTGGCACTGATAGAGGTTCATGTAAATCCTCCCTCGCACATTCCCTGGTATCAAATCTGATAAAAACTATACAAAGTTTTAGGAATTCCTACGATAAAGACCCTCATTATACGATGAACAGCCAGTGATCCAGAGTGGCCGTAAATGAAAAATCGCAGTGGAAATTTATAATCTTTCAAAAGTGAAAAGAAAGCTTCCGGTACCGGTAGGTAGAGCCGTAAGCATAATCAGAATATATATCGTATACAGGGTGGCCAACATTTTATGGACCAGGCACTTATCTCCGTAACTTCCGAGCCTAAAAAAAATGTCAAATGATAACTTGATAATTTTAACAAGGAATTCAAAATATCACAATTTCGCGTATTGCGCACGTGCGCAAATGGGAACCCTAATTTTTTATTGCAGATTCGGATTTTGCTCAAGATTTCATGAAAATTTGACCCCTCAATCAATTTCTTTTATCGAGCGTAACCGGTTCAGTGAGCACGCAAAGTTGCGCAACCCCAACATTGTCAAATAGTTGATGATGGGGATCTGTAAAGTGTGGCATACGAATTTTTATTGTTTTTTAACGCTGATTCACGTGATGCTATCCTTTTTTTTTTACTTAATTTTTGCGGAATAATGACCGAAATTTGTTTATTTTTCGTCCGTTTTTTTATTCTAGGCGCCTGTTTCAGATTTTTACGGGGATACATTTTCAAGGTCTGGTTGAAAACTGTAAAAGTAGGATATTAAAACCGTCTTCAGTGATCAAGTGAAAAATCATCTTAATCTGAGAATTTTTTTTTTTTTTCCAATTCTACTGAGGTCCTGGAGGACCTATTGTGGCTTAATCTGAGAGTTGAAACGGTCCATTAAATTTTGGCCTACCTGTATAATACTCGTCTGGTACTTTTTTCAACGACTGGGAAAGCTGTTTTCAATATGTTAGATTCATTTAATCAGAAGTATGCTAACTGTAACGGGATAGGTCACCTATGCTATAAAATATCATGCAATTACGGTCTCTTATATTACCGACTTTATATTAGCCTGTCATACCAATTTTATAAAGACGGTAATATAAGAGACTGTTGTTGCATGATTTTTGATAGTATTTAATGAGATTTGATGGGTATTTGCTGACATTTACTGTATTGTTTCAGTTTTCCCGCTATCATGTGTCAAAGTCCTGAACATTATGGTGTTTTTCGGCTTCATGGCCAACTACATGCTCCGAGTGAACCTGACCCTCGCCATCGTTGATATGGTCTCCGATGGAAACGGAACTGCTCTCAACTCAAGCACTGGCAACACGACTGTTGAACTACCATCCTCCCATGTGAGTTCTGAATTTATTCATTTAAAATTTCACTGTGACCATCTACCAGTTTTGTTAACTTTCGGAAAATAGTAGCGACTCGATTGTTGAATAGTGTATCTTAATAATCACTACTGCCTGACAAGGCTTACGATAATAGCTAATTTCTGTCGTATGAGGTTGTGAGTAGCTCAATTCTGGCAGAGGGCATCCAAAAACCATTACTTGGATTTGGTTTTACGCCTTTTGCAGTTCATAATCGGCTTTTCGCTTCACTGTTCTCCCGCCGCGAATCTTAGATTAGAAAAACTGACATGCTGAAAAGATCCGACTAACAAGAAGCGGAACTTGAAAAAAAAGATTATTATATACAGACTTATTATTTTTGTAGTAGGCAGCCTTTCTATGCGAAGGACGTACGCGGGGAAATAATACTTCCATTTTTTCTCTTCTACCCGCTGCTCTACTGAATTGAAGCGTGGGAGACAGCGTTACGGATAGTATCCCTTTCGATTCTTTCAAATGCTGTGGGGATGTTCGAACAGTGACCCAAAAGTCTCATTGAAATCAAGCAACTAAGTTTTATCAGTACTTATTAAACAAAAAACTGCCAGGTAGAAATTTCGTAAACTTCGGTCCAGTAGTTTTAAACAAAAGCTTTTGGAAGGATGTTTTTTTATTCGATATTTCAAATCTGCATAGCTGAGGGGGCTAAAAAATGGTTTTCTTCCACAACAGATGTTCATCCCAATCGCCTTTCTGATTCATCTTTGCCCATCTAGCGTGACAAAGAAGACGAATTTAATTCACTCTTTATTGATGAGATGTCTTAATTAATTCTAGCTTAAGAGCTTTCTGCTTTTCCATGTAGTTCGTTTTCATACTTATTACGAACACGGACAGACAAATGAGTAAGAAAAACAATTGACAATTTTTTAAATCCTAGTTAGAGTTTTCCAACTTTATAACCGTCTTGGAAAACAAAACCTGGAAATCTGTCAAATAATTTGGTAAGCAGGGTCATCCATTAAAAATCACCCAGACCCTTTTGCTCAACATTTTTGTTTTTCGTAATTTTTGTACCAGTTATTCTCCTATACCAAGGGAGCTCAAAACAATAAATGTTTATTACTCTGTTAATTATGAAGATATCAAGACAAAATAAAAACCAAAATGTTCACAGTGAAATGCTCTAGATTTTGGTTGTATCAGTTTTACTTATTATAGCAAGGGTATTGGAGAAAAAAATCAAAAACTTTTAAGTTTAAATTAACTAAATACGAGAACTTCAAAATTGTAAAATCTATAGAAGGAAAAGAGACTCACCTTTATTTTTTTTTCTTGTATAGATTTATTATAGGTAAACTTGCTGTAAAAA
This sequence comes from Creontiades dilutus, assembly GCA_031894815.1. NCBI lineage: Eukaryota > Metazoa > Arthropoda > Insecta > Hemiptera > Miridae > Creontiades > Creontiades dilutus. The sequence continues at coordinate 914,195 of JAVIWC010000391.1, forward strand.
TATAAACCTTGACAAGTATGTCCTTTTTTTTAAATAAATTTTTAAAAATTGCCAAACGGTGAACTTTTTCAATATTTGAAAAAGGGTATCTCAAAAAGGACTGAGTAAAAAATTATGACATTAATTCTCTAAGTACATCTTAATAGTGTAAACATTTCTTAAAAATTTGGTGACTGAGACTCAACTGGTTCCAGAGTTATATGACATTTAAGTTTTGAAAAAAGTGCGATTGACCCAGCAACATTTTGAAACAAATTTTAAGATCTTGGAATTGAGATTGAATTGAAAAGATAGCGGTTTTAGAGCATTTGCACCATGTCGGTATTTGACCTCGAGAAGAAATGATGAGTCACATGGTAGCAGATTGTAGCATAAAAACTCTACCGTGTTGAATAGATTTTTAGTTTTTCATGTCGAAAATCCTATCATTGCTGTGAGTTAACGACGATTTTAATCTCTTATGTGTTTCCTTAATGCCCCCGATATGGAACGTTAATTTTTATCGTCAGAACTAATTGCCTTTTATCCAGCCGTTTCTGGGGTTAAAGATCTTACAGACGTTCTGTAACCTCGAATACGACGTCGGCGGTTCCATTTCGCTCAGTTCGACGTCTCGCGTTCGGAAAATCACCATAAGATGATCCGTAATAACCTTTTGTGATAAGCTACCCCAGCCGTCGCTGACCCAAAGCGATTAGATTTCAGATGGAGGCGTATCAATATGACGTCTTAGGTAGGATAACGTTACAGCGTTACATTCCATTCGGAATATCATACTCTCGCTTTACAGATCGGAGCAAATAATATTGCTCCTATTGTTTCGTATTTTGCTTCCTCTTGTATCATGAATTTTTAAATAGAAAAAAACATACCAGATAACCTTTTTATTCACTCCTTCAACATAATAGTTTAGGTAACACATTTCAAAATCTTATTTATCCTAGCTGAACAGTATCGAGGACTCCACTTTTGAGATTGTCGAAGTTATCATCATCAACTTGTAATCACCACCAAGTCAAATCGTTTTTAACTCGACCTAGAAGAAAGTAAAGGTAAAATACTAACTCCTTAGACAAAAGAAAAATCATCTCTTAACTGTTAGTCTTTGTGGTTGCTCAAACGTAAGATTGCAAGCCATTTTTGTATCCATTATTGTTATGATAGCTTCTTTGTTGCAGTGTTTTCGAATAAGAAATTCAGACGGCCTTTCAACTAGAATAAAAATCAAATATAATAATGGTCTCCAATTTGCACTCAAAAGGCCTTTTGTACAGACGTCACGATCCAGGAGGAGCTCAATGAGCGAGTTAGAGAACATCTCGAAACGTGGGTGTGGCACATGACTGGGTTCAATATGCGGTACCCGACCCAGCCCATGGTCGTGGGTTGGGCGTGGGCTGTGCGTGAGCTGGGTTCAATTTGCTCAGGCCTAACACGCCGAATTACATAGTTTGATTGGAACTGGGCTTAGTCACATAAGATTCTTGATAGCCAAGGCGATTTTTGGCTGGTTGGTAGCCATGCCTCAATCTAGACTTCCCAGAGTTTGCTTTGAGAGATTGTTGTCCCTCACCTAAAATTCTCCTGATCCGAAATTCAACTGGACTTGGCAACCGAAGAGCATCGTTAAGGATGCAGATTTCGAAAGCTTGTGTATATACAGATATCTTACCTTGATTAAGGGAAAAAAGCAGGATTTCTTGGATGTCTTTCTCAATAACCTATGGCGGACTGATTTGGAGAGGTCGCCTTCGTCTTCCTTTGGTTATTGCCCTCGAAATTCTCCATTTAGCCCCCGGCAAAGTGCTTTGTATCTCGGAAATGACTAGGTACTCATTATTTACGAAGAGACTTCTGTGTCAAATAAGGTAGGTAACCGCCCTTTTTTGCCGAGTGATCCTTCATGGAATAGTGAACTGCTTCGATAGCTCTGTAAGTTGCCCAAAATGCGGTGCTGACAGCCCGGATATGCCGTATCACCTAATCAATTCCTGCAAGCTTTATACCTACGAACGCTTGAAATATTTTGAGGCTCCCTTTTTTTAATGAAACCGTTTTTCACTCAACTCAACTATGCACCGATAGGAAGGAGGTGGGGAAATTAGTAGGATTTCCGCAGCCTGTTTTACGTCAACGGGCATTTACTGGAAACGAAGGTGTTTTTCGTTTGGGTTGATTTTGATGGGTTATGGGTTCTGCTATTTTTCCTTTAAATTCTCTCTTTGCACCTTACACCATAGGCTGTTAGGTTAAATTTTCAACGTTCAACTCGAAATCTCTTTTGTCTTTTTGTATGTATTTTATTTTAATTTAAACAAATTTGTATTTCATTTCGACTTATAATTATTGGATTAGTTTATTCCCATGTATGCGAACTCTTGTGGAAAAGCATGTTTTTTAAGCATCTATCTATCTATCATAAATATGAATATGTGTATGAATTCACAGGCAGATGGTAAGTTCGAATGGGACACCTACAAGAAGAACCTCATTCATGGTTGCTTCTACTGGGGGTACATTCTTACGGAGTTGCCAGGTGGACGGATGTCGGAAGTCTTCGGCCGAAAATCGTTTTTGGAGTTAGCATTGGAGTCGCTTCACTCGCAACGCTCTTACTCCCCGTTGCTGCTCATGTTATGGACTTCTACGGAGTTATAATCCTTAGAGTTATCGTGGGATTCATGCTGGTGAGTATTTCTTTATCCCAATGGTGACTTGCTTATGTCTAATAGCTTGTAGTTATTCTGAAAATGTCGACTCCCAAAACGTTAGCCAACAACCAGGGGTTTATTCAACTAAAGTTGGTTATGACGTATTGATAATGTTTTTTGCATAAAGCAGATTCTTTCCTTGGGAAATTCTCCTCCAGTTTTCAGCCAATGGGAATAGTTCATTACTCGTTAGAAAGAACACAATTATGCCAAAATTTTACTCTGCTTAAACTGTTTCGAAAATAGTAACAGCTGGGCTGCTACAAAAAATGTTATTAATGTTCAAGTATAATCAATCCTCTAGGTATAACAACTTTATTTGGTACTAACCACCTTCCCATCTTATCATTTTTCGGTTTGAATCGATCATATTAATGATACAAAGTTACAATCACCCCCTTGGAACTGATTGATAAGGACTAGATTTTTAAATCGAAATTGGATAAACTCTGGTCCAGTAGTTTGGGTGGATAGCTTCAAGCACTACTCTAAAGACTTTATCGGGTGTTAATTTCTGAGCTTCCGCCTCGTTATTTTGTTCAAAATTTCAAATCTAGCATCAATTGGTCTCATCTACTTTTGAAAATTGTATCATTTGCAATGTCACATACAATTTTTAATTGCTTCCATTACAACCAACCTGTTGAACAATGAATAATTCTCGTTTGCCATAAACTTAACTTCTCATTCGCTGGGGTTTTATTTCGCTTGTTGTTGACTATTTGCGAGTGTTGTTGAATTCAACATTGGACCCAACCGTAGTTGCTATCTACCTGGCCTCATTGCCCTGTTCGTCTCGTCTCTATTTGTATCCCTGACTGGAATCCTTATATATCTGTCGATAAGATTTATCATTGACGTATCTGCGGGAAGCGTGAATACTTACTATTATACATCGTTTCTTTATAATTATTCCACAACGAAGCTACCATAATGGTTGTGACACACAACGGAATCATATAGTAAGTGGATTATACGGGAAATGTCAACTAGTATTTTAGTTTGAACATAAATCTTGCTTAAAATTTTGCTAGATCTACCGCGAAATCTTACGCTACTGAAGTATTCTTTCATCGATCATCTATTTAATATAAAAACATGTTGTAGGTAGACTAACATATTCATGATCCGATGTAACTTGATCGAAGAGCAATATTTAATATCAATGATCTTGGATTTACTGTTATTTCGGATCAATAGCAGCTTTTATTGCTTTTTGGTTCACTATTTTCATTATAAACTTATGTATTCGACCATGAAAATACAGTTTTCTTAAACCCTCTTAAAAATTGTTGGTTTACTAAGTAGATTCCAAAAATCGAATAAGAATAATAATAAAGAAAAAAAGTTCCTTCTGCTAAATTACTGAATGTGGATAAAGTTTACGAAATTCTTCTTGTTTAAGAAGACGGTCGGGCTGCAGAGGTCTGAGCGAAACCGCATGGCTGGTGGCAGCCCAAGCATTTTCATTTTGTTAATTATTGTCTAGAAGATTACATACTCAATTGTGTGTTTCATTTCCAGTCCTTATACTATTTGTTTTAAATGTCTCTCTTACTCGCAACACCACATAATTTCAGCTTGATGTGTGATCTCAACCTTAGGACTCTCCTTCTATGAATAGGAATGTCAAATTATTAGTTCGGGAGCTCGGTTTCAATGATAATTCCTTATGATTCGCAGGGAGTTACTTTTCCTGCCATGCAGCCCATCGCATCCAAGTGGATCCCGCCGAAAGACAGAACTAAATTTGTTTCAAATATGATGGGTGAGTTACCACTGAATTTGTGTTGTTGTCTTTTAGAATTGTCTGTATTCATAGCCCTGCAAACCAGTTTAATTTCGGTTAAATCAACACCATCTTGCGAATAATTTATTTATGGAATAACAATAAATAATTCAATTTGGTCGGGAATGATTGAATTCTGCATATATTCAAATGTCTGCATTTCTGACATAATTTTTATGAAGAAAAAACTTTGTTTTGAATTGCGAATAAATCAAAATTGGCTGGTATTCAGAGACAGTATGGATGATTAAGGGATTATTTTTTTCTCAAACCTGGAACGTCTTTGATATAGTCGTATCGAAAAAGAGTGATATTTATGTGCCTCTTCTCAAATGTACATCACAGCCACAAATGAATCAAGCATAAAATATTTGATGCTACAACAAGAGCAGTGGTTTCCTATGGAGCACAGGTTTGGGGCTACAAAGAATACGAACAAGTGGAAAAATTATTAAGATATTATATTAAGAAAATATTAGCACTACCGCAAAACACCCCCAATTATATAGTCTACGCCGAAAGCGGTTTAAAGCCTATGTTCATGTACACAATGAAAATGCAGGCAGATTACATGGCAAAAATCTTATATTAGCCGCAGAATAGATTCCCGAGAATCGTGGCCGAACAGGTGATCCAAGAAAATGTATCATGGTGGGAGGAGAGCAACAGGCTGGCAAATGAGTTGGGTGGCACATTGCAGAGGGAGGATTGGAAGGGGGAATGATAATGGTGATCGAGAGGTGGGGTCAGAAATGCTTGAATGAGGTCAGTAGAGAGGTTGAAAACTCTGTACACCATCAACTATACGCTAGATTGGATCGAACTGTGGAGGGAGGAAGAGCGTACCTTGGGTGGAGCGACCTGATGAAAGTCAGAATTGTTTGCAGGGCAAGAACAGAAATGCTGGCTGTAAATTACCAATGATGGAGAGATGGGCAGGCAAATAAGTGCAGCATGTGTAATCTACACGAAAAAGAAACACCTCTACATTTCATGGCGACGTGCCCAGTATTGAAAGAATTTAGAATTGCGCATTTTGGGAAGGTGACGCTGAGGGAATTGGAGATCATCGAAATTCTTGACGGCAAGAAACTTGGCGAGGTATATTCGAGAAGTGACCAAATATATTATATTTCTTGTTGGGGAGGTTAATTATGATTACAGGGAAAGACTATGAGTGTTGGGACAGGGGAATTTCGAGAACCGGGAAGAGATTAGAATTGTGAAGAATTTAGTTGGAATGAATTGATAGGACAAGGTGATGGGGAAAAGTATAGAGCTGCGTAAACCTCCTGCGACGGTCAAAACTACCAGCAGTATGAGCGCAAAAACTAATTGTAAATAGATAAAAAGAGATGGAAAAAAGTAGTATGCATGTGAAAAGGTAACTTAATTTAAATTAGTCGTAAGTTGATTTTTTTGTAGTATGAATTTTTGTTGTCTTAACCTGGTCATGTATTGCATATAAGAATATGCATTTTTTGTATTATTTAAATTGGTAACCTCATGTCATCGTACCAAAATAAAAGCGCTTCAACTCTCTCTCTCACTCTCTCCAGAAAGAGTGATATTTATGTACATCTTATCAAATGTACATTGCAGCCACAAATTGATTAATAAATAGGTATGAACTGCGCCTTGATAGGCACAATGAACTGAAATTTAATTAAAGAGAGGAAACTCACCACACAAGAATGTGTAGCTTAATAATGGTTGCGAATCAAAGTTCCTAGTATAACTAGTATAAAAAAAAAAAAAACGAACAAACAAGAAAGGCGTCCGATGTTTGACAGTCTTAATTGTTGCTTATACTGAATAACGAATGTATTGTTGTTTCGCTTGATCTGGTTGACTCGATGATCTTGTGCGGCCTCCATTCGCGTGTCAGAAGAAAATTATGATTGAGGGCATCACGAAAGTAACTAATGTGTTTGCCGGAGCGTTGAAGGTTGTGTGCTATTGAGTTTTCAGTTGAAGAGATCTACATATAATTAATTGAAAAAAAAAATTAAGGAATTACTTATGCGGGAGTTCCATCGTATTAATCTTGCAGATAAAATCACTGTTATAGCTGAAAAACCCGCTGATTAGCTTTGATTACACTAAACTGAAATTCTATAGATATTACGAATTCTAACATTAGTATGTATACCATTGTAAGCATTATCTTCTTTTAATCAGGTTACCCCTACAGAATGCAGGAACCCCGCTAGAAAAGGGAAATGGAACTGTTCTAATGAAAAGGGTGGGCAATTTATCGTACACGTACGATTATGACAAAAATTATGTGTTGATGCACGAGTATCTACCGATATAGCGATCGGCGTTGAACGTCACCTGTGACCGTCAGATAGCTCTTTACAAGGTTACATCGACGGCAAAAGCAAACGTCCCGACACTAAGAAAATATTGACTTGTTTGTACACTTTCTGAATAAGGCTCTAATGAAAGGATGATGCCCGGAAAAAAACACTCGCCGCTGATCTTCAAAAATTAGTCTCCCCGATACCTAAAGGAGCTAATTGGACACTCGACTAATTTTTAGTCGAGTAAATAATGAATGACCTATCTCAACCTTACTTGGGAGAATATTTATTTCGGTTTACCTAATTGTTTTTTAAAATTTTGCATACCTAACTAAATAAGCTGCCTTACCCGCGGGTTATGGGTAATAGAAAGGCTATATTAGTTAACAAACACTTCCCGGATTACTAAAGACTCTTCGATCTTTTCAAAAAACCTACAGCGCGTCAGTAAAACAGATCACTAAAATCCCAAAATTAGGATAGCGAAAATTATTGGAGAAATGAAACTAAAACATCTCCTTAAACTATAGAATTATAATTTAAGAAATTACATTCTTCCTTCGTTTCAGCCCCCGGTTGATTTCGAGGAAAATAGTTTTTGCTAATTTTTATGGTTGAGTGCTGTCAGAAATTTACCCATATCGGAAACATCGGACTTATTTCAGTAATAGGAGACGTTCTAAAAATTAACTAGACGGTATAATAAAATATGCCTGATTCCCTTTAATTTTGGCTCGCTGCTCTGATAATTTACAGGAATGGGATAGTGAGTTATATTTAGCTAGCCTATATGAGGCGGACTTGAATTAACGTCTCAGCTTTTTGAGATGACTATGCTACTTCAAGAACCAAGTAATACTATATAATATAAATGAATTACGCAAAAGGGTTAAAAAAATGATAACACAGAGTTTTCGATACTTTCTCAAGTTGAATTGCTTCCGAGTCTACCAAGGTAGCGGAAGCATTGTTTTCACTTTCGGAATGTGAAAATTTTTTTGTCTCCAAAATCAAAAAATCCACTCGCATTTTGCGTTTTAGACCTTTCTGAACAATTTTGGTTCCGTGTCTGTCTGTGTGTCTATCTGTCTGTCAGCAAATCCTTGTTACGGGCAAAACTACACGAAGTTATAGTCCGATTTTAATGAAATTTTCAGGGATTGTGCGGGTTGGGGTGTAGATGGTCCCCTAGAGGTTTCATGACCCCCGGATAAATAGTAGCCTCTGCACATCCGCAAACGTGAAATCCTTGTTACGCGCATAACACCGGGAGTTCTTGATCGATTTCGATGAAATTTTCAGGGACTGTTCGGTTTGATGTGTAGATGATAACCTATGAGTTTCATGACCCCCGGATCAATAGTAGCCTCTGCGCATCCGCAAACGTGAAATCCTTGTTACAAGCATAACTCCGGGAGTTCATGACTGATTTCGATGAAATTATTCAGGGATTGCTCGGATTTGTTATATTTTATAGTTTGTTCAATAGTTGAACATGCCTACCTTTATTTTCCCAAGTTATGCAAGAACCTTCGTATAGGTGAAAGCCCCATTCCATCTTTAACCCAAGCTCCATTCCTGGCCATGAGTAACCTATTCTTATTAGTCAAAATTCAATCGTTTGTTTCATTCCATTTCGTTCCTGTCTTCATTATAATAACGGCTCTGTAAGCAATTGAATTAAATCCATTGATATTTACGTATATAAATGTGCGCAAGTCAAAAATGTTCAATTAGTCCCTTAATGCAACTGGTTTGATTTTTCAGCATCATCATTGGGAGCTGCTGTCACTTTACCCCTTAGCGGTTTTCTCATCGCCGCCTTCAACTGGGAGAGTGTCTTCTACGTCACAGGGGTATTAGGAATTTTGTGGAGTGTTGCCTGGTACTTCCTAGTCTACGACTCTCCTGGGCAGCATCCGAGGATCAGCAAAAAAGAGAGAGATTATTTAGAAGCATCCATCGGAGCTTCTAGTAAACAGAAAAAAGTAAGTTGTTCTTGCTGGAAATTAAGATTAATTTATTGAATGTACAAAATTAAGATCACAAAACATTCGCGCAATAGAAAAAAACGCTACAATGATTACCCAGGAGTTTATTAATTCTGTATTAGGTAGCCCTTCTACATTAATCGCCGATCTATGCATATTAAACGAATTATGCGATTTTATCTAAACTCTTCACCTCGCGCCATGTCATGTCGTGAAATAGTATTCAAAATGAAAATACTTGGGCTGCCGCCAGCCATGGGGTAGTGTAGACTTATTTTTCAATGGGTTCAGCATCCCGACCGCCTACCTAACCGATTTTTTAAATGGTGAGCGAATGGATAATCGTACTTTAACCCGAGTTTCATATTTGATTCAGGGAATCTGAATCAACAAAAACACGTGGGGGTTTGACAATATAAAATAAAGGTAGCCTCTCTTACACTATCTAAATTCGGTGCTTCCACAAATTGTAATTGAATTCTAGCAGGCCTAAAAAGAGGCCCTCATATTTATTCCCGTGAGGTATTTCGACTTGGGAAGGAATTAGCATCAATAGCCTTCAGCTGATCAGTGAAGGATCGAGACGGCCCTTTGACTTACCTATATCTGTGTTTAAAGACACACCTGCGATTTATGTGCGAATGGTTGATCGTACAGCAACCGGGGTGGTCTAATTTGATTCATAGAAATAATTTACCTCTGAATAAAAAATAAAAATGCTGCAAATTCTTTCACTGGGGTTTATTATTCAATTGGCTTGCGTTCATGATTTGAATTTATACTGAGCTTTGGAATGTGCATGTTTCACAGGTGATAGAGCGATTATTGAATTTCAGGAGGCACACAAATATGATCGACTGATCAATCCAAATAGGTATTTTGATTGATCAGTTGAGATTTACGTGCTCTATGTACCTCCTGAAATTCAATAATCGCTCTATCACCTGTGAAACATGCACACTCCAAAGCTTAGTATAAATTCAAATCATGAACGCAAGCCAATTGAATAATAAACCCCAGTGAAAGAATTTGCAGCGTTTTTTATGGTTATCAGAATGCTTCAACCCGTGAATCGGCTACGAAGCCTTTAAGGAGTTCACTCCAGTATCCACATTACTACATTACTACATCACCAGGTTACTGATTTCAACACAAAAACAATAATAAACCAAAATAACGCAAATGTTGGCACCATAAATCGGGCCATAGATCGGGAATGGTTTGACCTACGGACCTGGGGAGGGGCTCATTCGATTCCTCGTGGAGTGTTCTTCAAAAAGAGTACACATTTAGGCCGCCTTGACTTTTTTGAGGTTTTCAGGGATTTTACAAAACTTTGACAACACTTAAAGGGCACTTTAAATTAAGTGAGAGAGCTGGCTCAAGTATTGGGGCGTCGCCGGACCAACATGGATTTTTCCTGAAAATTTCAGCTTTTTTGCTTCAGCCGTTTGGGAGAAATCGTGCGTACGGCGGACGGACGGAAAATTTTTATTGCAGATTCGGATTCTACACCCTTTGAAACGTAAACCATGAAATTTTCTGGGGGGGTTAGCACTTTTTTTTTCAAGAGCGGTTACAATGGTTTATTATTGAATAATCAACCAAAATATGACAGTGGCATCCGTCAAATTATTTCATCATTTTAATTACTTGTTTCTAATTTTGTGAACTGGCTTCATCCAACTGGTATTTCTATTGCGAAAAACTAGGTGAGATGAGTCTGCACTCTTCATTTCAACAGGTGGAAAAAACTTGTTAAGGGGTTAATGTGCTGCATCACTTAGTATAATAGGGCTGTTCCATTTTCTCCTTTCCGACTGTCAAGTTCCCGTTTCTCAAACGTACACATCGTGATCGTATCATCCTGGCTGTTGAATAAGCACCGCTACTTGTTACCTTTGGATAAATATGTCTCGGTAATCATCATACATCATGTTTTAATAATGAACTAAATACCTAAGTATCAGTTTATATATCACAAAGATTGGAGAGTAAAACTGTACATGCTATCTGCATGTTTATTGAAGAAATGGCTTGCAATATATCGTCAAGGAACCTATTCTGGTCATATAACCAATTTCATTTGAGAAATAACTCCATTATTCAACAGTACGTCAAAAGGAATTCCCCCATACCACAAAACCACGTACAGTGTTTTCCGTTTAATTTCACTGGCAAAATTATTTAGTTCCATATCCACTTGTGTTTCGTAGTTTTTCGTATTGTGGTTGCCGACGCGATAATCACTACAGGAAGCCCATCCGTCTCCCCCTGCTTGTAACTTGACAATGTGGTTCTCACGTTTTAATTTTAAATACAATAGTCAGACAATACTTTTAATCACTGCAAATAACACTTGCTACCATGATAATCGCAAAATACTCGAAAGTAATCATTCTACATATTGTCAGAGGAAAACGGCGTTATTTTTTCCTAGATGGTTTAACAAAATAATAAAAGCATTGCCATTTTGGTTTATTATTCAACAATAAACCATTGTAATCGCTCTGGAAAAAAAAATTCTAACCCCCCCTAAAAATTTCATGGTTTACGTTTCAAAGGGTGTAGAATCCAAATCTGCAATACAAATTTTTCCGTCCATCCGCCGTACGCACGATTTCTCCAGAACGGCTGAAGCAAAAAATCCGAAATTTTCAGGAAAAATCAATATTTGGTCCGACGACGCCCCAATTCTTTAGCCAGCTCTCTCACCTAATTCAAAGTGCCCTTTGAGGGTTGTCAAAGTTTTGTGAAACCCCTAAAAACCTCAAAAAAAAAGTCGGGGGGGGGGGGGGGGGGGGGGCCTAAATTTCTACTCTTTTTGAAGAACTTTCCATGACGAATCGAATGAGCTCTTCCCAAGTCCGTAGGTCAAACCATTCCCGATCTATGGCCCGATTTATGGTGCCAACATTCGCGTTATTTTGGTTTATTATTGTTTTTGTGTTGATATCAGTAACCTAGTGATGTAGTGATGTAGTAATGTGGATACTGGAGTGAACTCCTAAATGGCTTTGTAGCCCATACACGGGTTGAAGCATTCTGATAACCATAAAAAACGCTGCAAATTCTTTCACTGGGGTTTATTATTCAATTGGCTTGCGTTCATGATTTGAATTTATACTTAACTTTGGAGTGTGCATGTTTCACAGGTGATAGAGTGATTATTGAATTTCAGAAGGCACACAAATATGATCAACTGATCAATCCAAATAGGTATTTTGATTGAGAACAGATTTACGTGCTGTATGCATATCTCCTGAAATTCAATAATCGCTCTTTCACCTGTGAAACACGCACTCTCCAAAGCTTAGTAGAAATTCAAATCATGAACGCAAGCCATTGAATAATAAACCCCAATGAAAGAATTTGCAGCGTTTTTTATTTAATTTTTCATGTCTTTACTTGACACATGGACTCAAAAAGCGTTGGGTTGTGAAAAGAAAAGCGTTATCGTTGATTTTTAATCATTTTTACGTACAACCAAACCGTATCTGGGGAAATGAAGCTTCTCAAACTTTCAACGGAATGAAATCGTTCAACATTCGTTGGAAAGCTCTCGATTTATAACTCATTTCTTTCTTACTTGTTAGTTTCCAATTTAGAAATTACATCGAGGAATTGACAAAACGAAACCGTGGGTGGTGGTGGAAAATGCCCCAATGACATCTCTGAGATCCAAGAAGTTTATCTAGGAATTCACAATAATTGGTTTATGATTTACAATGATAAGCCTGTGTAATCGTGGAGCAAACATTTTTCTACCCTTCATTCTACTTTCAAGGTGCGTAGATTCAAAATCTGCAATGACCGTACCCCGTCCCGTAAAACGCCTTCTCATAGAAAAAAATCCCTTCTTCCGCACATGGACCCCACGAGGTCTAGGTGATCTTAATTTCTAGCCAGTCTAATCGCCCCACACACATTGATAGTATGACCCAACACTGGTTAAAAACGTGGAAACACCTGTTTTTCGGGGTTTTCACTGACATTGGCAAGTGCGGTGTCATTTGATTGTAATGTTGGAAAATAATCGGCTGGGATAGGTTTTAGATACGGACACATTCACCCATAACAAATAATCAAAATTTTTGAACATAAGAATGATCCATTAAACGTCACAATGACACGACATAATAAATAAATGGAGTAAAATAAACCCATGTATTATATTTGGCAGCCTATTAATTGCTCTTTTGGGAACTGCAAATTATTTGGCTTTGTGTCAGTGCATTAGACGTGGACAAACTAAATTAACTTTCACAGTCATTCCGCTGGGTTCAAGAGAGTTGAACTGAAAATGGGAGAATTTCAACGACTGCGTTATGTACGGTCTCTTGTAGGATTCATTGCTTTTTAAAAATTAAGGTAGCTATTGCGCATGTGGGAATCGAAACATTCACCATAGGGTTAGCGGAATTCCCATCACCCACGGTTGTTGCTTGCTCACAGCTGTTTAGTTTCACACGGTAATAAGAAAAGTGTATGTAATCTTCTCTATTGGGAGTCCGCCTTGATGGGTAGCTAATAGGAGTGATCATTTGAGGCATTTTTTTGTCCTCTCCTACCACGTGGAACGGTAGCAGTAGGAGATTTAACATATATTTGGGTTTTGAAAGTTGGTTATACCAAGTTGATACAGCACATCAAATGAGGTTGGTATTTTATGAATTAAGAAAAATTTATTACTCTTCGAACCTGAAGTCGTAAAAAGCTTGGAAGCATTAGGCTAGGCGTTCGGGTTGGTCATCTCTATATTAGGCCAATCTGACTTCACTATTTCAAGACAAATGGACTAGGCCTTCAATGTACCTAAAGTATTTGCTTTTGTTACTGATTTATTTTCGTTTACAGGCTTACGCAGTTCCTTGGAAGGATGTGCTTACATCGCCACCTGTGTGGGCCATCGTTGTCACCCATGGAGCGTCAGTATTCTGCTTCTTTACATTCCTTAATCAGATGCCCACCTACATGAAGACCGTTCTTCACCTGGATATCAAGAAGGTTAGTTCCTACTGACCGACTTTTGATAAACATAAATCGAACTTTGAGAGACCAAATGACACACAACGTTCCATTGCCCGGTTTTTAGGTACACTCCTTCGGAAATTCGTTAAGAGGGCATAAACTCGGAACGGATGTCATGAATAGGTTAAATGGAACAACTTTATTCCGTCATTGAATCAATTGTTTTCACAAGAACCGAATAAGACTTTGAAAAAAATAAAGGCGCAACGTACAATCCATTGGTTTTATGACAAGAAACGTGAATCGGTTGAAAGTTGAAAAAATTGACTTGAGTTATAATTGTTTTACTGATCCAATGCTGGCATGGAGCATCAAATGTTTCCTCAGGTTGACCATTCATATCCGGGTTGTACATCAATTAAATGTTGATAATAAAAATTGTTTGTTTATCTACTTATTCTATGTTTCGCCCTGAAGTCGATAAAAACTTGGAAGCATTAGGCTAGTTGATCATGATATTAGCCATCTGACTTCACTTTTTCAAGACAGAATGAGAAGAAGCCTTCAATGTACAGCATTAATAAAGCTATTTGCTTTTTTTTTTTGTCTACTGTATTTATTTTCGTTTACAGGCTTACTTTTATTTTTTTGAAGATGGGTATTACATGGCGATATTATTTGGGCCGAGTTTAGGTTTAGGTATTTCGAAGCTTAGCGATATTTCTTTCAGTCAATAAATATAAAATTTGCTGTGTCGGTATTCTAAACCATGTTTCTTTACAATAAAGAGATTTTTCAATGAAGCAGGTCATTTGGTACCTGGCTATTATTGATCAAACACACCAAAAGTCCGTTCTTCTGCTACTGATTGTTCTTGTGATGATCAAGAACGTTTAAAAATCAAAACTAATCAACCGACTCAGTAACAAACATGAAAATAAAAGTTTGAGAGACCAAATGACACACAACGTTCCATTGCCCGGTTTTTAATACATTTCGGAAATTCGTTTGAGGGCATAAATTCGTGAACTTGATGCATCATGAATAGGTTAAATGGAACAATTTTATTCGGACCGTTATTGAATCAATTGTTTTCAAAAAACACGATCTAATGACTCCAGCATAAAACTTCACGTACAATCCATTGGTTTTATGCAATTGGTTGAAAGTTAAAAAAATTGATTTGAGTTGGATAATTGTTGATAAAAAGCTCTATATGAATTTTACTGCTCAATATGGACACCAGGAACCGTAAAATCCGTACAGAACTCGTAAATCCGACTTTTTTGTTTCGTTATCATGAATCGGGATGATAGTTTGATCCTCACTTATTAATGTTTCGCTAGGAAAGGCATGTAAAGACCCATTCAGATTTGATCTGATAGTTCCAATAGTTGGAGAAGATTAATTGTTAACTGCTGTTTACTACAAAATGTCAAAGTTTCTTTCACGTTTGTAATAAAGTTGAATATTATTGAGGTAAACATAAATTACAAAGCATATACAAACATTTCTTCAACTCATCAAGAAGGACGCGCTTCGTAATTCATGCATATTTTACGTTAGTTCCTATAATATACAATTTCTTAATAAATTCCATTAATTTCTAGTCAAATAGCAGTATTTCATTACTAGTGTGTTGATTGTATTCCATACACCAACTTGTGTCCACATTCTCAAGAAAACAACGACCTTAGTGATGAAACCAATTAAGGAACCCAGGAGAACTAAACTTGGCACATTATTCGTTGGCACGATGTTTTGATGGCGTTCGTTGGCGATGAACTGGAGGAATGATATTTACTATGATCACTAGGTCGGTTTGGAATTTATTTTAGTTGAGGCACGAATCACCTGAACAGTGTAATCCGCATTTTTAGTCTAACTGATAACGTGAAACATTATATGATAGAGAAAAAGGATTAATAATTGAATTTTTTTCATATTATTCAAGTTTGGGTAATTTCAGTTTGTGTATTTCGTTTGTAGTCGAAAAATTGTGTAATGCATACGAATTATTCTTGTAAAACTTCGGTCAAAATTACAAATATCAAATCTCTGGTTTTGATTCCAAGTCTACCAAGGTAGCGGAAGCATTGTTTTCACTTTCGGAATGTGAAAATTTTTTTGTCTCCAAAATCAAAAATTCCACTCGCATTTTGCGTTTTAGACCTTTCTGAACAATTTTGGTTCCGTGTCTGTCTGTGTGTCTAAAACTACACGAAGTTATAGTCCGATTTAGATGAAATTTTCAGGGATTGTGCGGGTTGGGGTGTAGATGGTCCCCTATGAGTTTCATGACCCCCGGATCAATAGTAGCCTCTGCGCATGCGCAAACGTGAAGTCCTTGCCACAACCATAACTCCGGGAGTTCTTGACTGATTTCGATGAAATTTTCAGGGATTTTTCTCAAGTTATGCTCCTGCATATCAATAAATTTACCCTAATTCAACATTTACTTCGCCTAATTGAACGAAGTTCTTTAGTCAATGATAATTTTCAATGATCTATACAGTCACTTTATGGATACGAGGAAGCTATGTGCCACACCCACTTGTTTTCGTTTGTATCATTTAAGAACCAACATCTTTAATTGACTTTCAAATGGCTGATCATATAAATATATATATCTCTGTTATTAATGTACCTTATATTCGACATGAGGCATTCGACTATTCGGTTTGAATGGCAAAAGCAGTTTTTGCATTAGGAGTAGACTGAACTTATCCAGCTTGAACCAATTCGGTTTATCCATCAATAATCTTTTAAATTCAACTTACAACACTGAATTCAACTACTATTCGTAAATATTTCTTTTCAGAATGGCATCCTAAGCAGTTTTCCATACATAGGAAAGTACGTGATGGCTCTCACCACAGCATTCATAGCAGATTACATCAGAGGAACGGGAAAACTCTCTACCACGGCTACTAGAAAAATTTTCACAACGTTTGGTACGACTTATTGAAACACTATAGCCCAACATATAAATATGTATTTCTGTAACTTAATTTTTCAAGGTTATTTGAGGAGAACAGTATCAAAACCAGCTCAGTTCCGTTGCAAAGTGCTTACAGGGGAAATAGAAAAATATTTATAAGTAATGCTTGCATTACAGAGACGTTCTTTTGTACTTTTCACATGATCACACTATAATAATGATTATAATAATAAACTCTTTTGAATATTTTTCAAATAAAACCAAATCGTTAATCGAACAAAAAAAGAAAGCACGGAACTCGGTCGAGAATTCAAGTGATTATTTTCAAGGTTTATTGCAAAAGCGAGGTTTGTTGCTAAAATTTGCATAAAAAAAGGGAAATAGTGGAGATATAACGGATCATCACTAACACCCACTCTATTACCTCTTTCCGTAATAAAATTTAATTTGAAAGTTCTGAAACATACCAATTCCATACCTGTATGTTTCAAAACTAGACTGAAATTCCTATTCGAACAAAAAACACGAAAGTCAAACAGAAGAAGAAGAAAATCATAGGTGTATGCCGTATGTTCCGCACGTGTACATATTGTCTATTACCTCCTCCATTCTCCCAACTGGAAATTAAAAATTTTCGAGGTTTGTTGTACTAAAACTGGAGTTTTACACACATATTAGAAATCAATAAAATCAGGTGAAAAAGAGCAGATATAATGATTCATTGTTACTATCCTCTCCAGTCAGCCCTCTCCACCATGAAAATTAAGTTCTTTGACACGATCAAATGCTGAATTATTATATTAATCGTATTATGTTAACGAAAATCTTATTTGAACATCAAAGAGTGACATGAACAGGTCTCGATTGTGTAGCGATCGTAAGGATTAGCTATTACCGCCTCCATCCCAGTAAAATCGAACCAAATGAGAATCACGAAAATCGGTTCAAAATTACAGGTCAAGTAACGTCTAAAAAATTGGTAAAATTATGATTTTCCCAAAGAAGTTATACAGTTTTTTTAAAAAATCAGACAATTTTTTCGTGATTTTGAGTGTAAACATCACTGATGGAAATGAAGGGCAGTACTAAAGGCAAAAATCACAAAAATAGAGCAATTTTGAATGAAAATCATTAAAACTTATGGATTTTTTTAGGAAATCACAACAAAAAATGTATCTATGAACAAAAAAGAGGAGACATTATTTCTTAGGAAAACCAAGAACTGAGTTAGTTTTAATGTCATTTCAGTACATATTCGTCAAAGTAAATTTTATACGGGAACTCATGGAGCGAATGATAACGTATTATTATTAGTTATCTTCTTCCAATACTCAAGCGGTTGGGTCCCTATCGGCTTGTGGTCTGCTTTATATACTAATCAGTTTCCTTGTTTGTACAGCTGTCGGCCTACCGGGACTGTTGATGGTTGCCCAAGTCTATCTAGGAAACAGCACCGTGTGGACTGTGACCATATTTACGTTCGCTCTGACACTCAATGGAGCTGTCACTGCCGGCTACTTGGGCAACGGCCTCGACATTGCCCCTAATTTTTCGGGTATGTACCTATTTGATATTAAAGGAGATTTGGAGAGGAAACACTAGAGATATCCTTACCATCAAACGGGTCTGCTTTCATGTACCTACTAATTACTAGTCCACCTTTAAATTGTCACCAGAGAAAATCACTGGGGTTTATTATTCAATGATTCATGATTTGAATTTCTACTAAGCTTTGGAGTGTGCGTGTTTCACAGGTGATAGAGCGATTATTGAATTTTAGGAAGCACACAAATATGATCAACTGATCAATCCAAAAAGGTATTTTGGCTGAGAACCGATTTGAGTCCTCTATGCATATCTCCTGAAATTCAATAATCGCTCTATCACCTGTGAAACACACACACTCCAAAGCTTAGTAGAAATTCAAATCATGGATCATTGAATAATGAACCCCAGTGAAAGAATTTGCAGCGTTTTTTCAAGAGCGATTACAATGGAAAAATATTCTATTTGAAAATTTTAAATGTCGTAAGACGGAGCATGGATATCAGAATGCTTCAACCCGTTTATCGGCTATAAACCCTTTTAGGAGTTCAATCCAGTATACACATTCACTACATCACTAGGTTACTGCGATCAAAACAAAAAAAATCTGAGATTTTCAGGAAAAATCCATGTTGGTCCGACAACGCCCTTTAGCCAGCTCACTCACTTAATTTAAAGTGCCCTTTAAGGGTTGTCAAAGTTTTGTAAGATCCCTAAAAACCTCAAAAAAAGTGAAAGCGGCCTAAATGTGGACTTGTTTTGAAGAACTTTCCATGAGGAATCGAATGAGCCCCTCCCCAGGTCCGTAGCTCAAACCATTCCCGATGTATGGCCCGATTTATGGTGCCAACATTTGCATCCACATTCACTACATCACTAGGTTACTGCGATCAAAACAAAAACAACACCTTTTTTTTTGTTTTGATTGTAGTAACCTAGTGATTTAGTGATTGTGGATACTGGAGTGAACTCCTAAAAGGGTTTATAGCCGATACGCGGGTTGAATCATTCTGATATGCATGAAACGCTGCTAATATATAGGTAAATATTATTATAATAAAATAATAATATTAACTACAAAACGCTGCAACTCTTTCACTGGGGTTTATTATTCAATTCGCTTGCGTTCATGATTTTAATTTCTACTAAGCTTTGGAGTGTGCGTGTTTCACAGGTGATAAAGCGATTATTGAATTACAGGAGATATGCATAGAGCACGTAAATCTGTTCTCAACCAAAATATCTATTTGGATTGATCAGTTGATCGTATTTGTGTGCCTCCTGAAATTCAATAACCGCTCTATCACCTGTGAAACACGCACACTCCAAAGCTTAGTAGAAATTCAAATCATGAACGCTAGCGAATTGAATAATAAACTCCCGTGAAAGAATTTGCAGCGTTTTTTTCTTGGAAGACTGTTTCGATTTCCAGCTCTTCTGCTATATCTTTCGTAGAAATTACCTCGTCAACGAATCCACATTCCCGAAATTTTCCCAAAAAGTCTAAACAATTACTGATTGTCTTAGCAGCATTACTTACACTCTCAGCCTTCCCTTAAAGAGTTTGCTGATCATGTTGATTTCGAACAACGAAGCTAGCCATGCTATATGACTAAGCACACCAAGAAAGAAAACTCCTCCATCCGCTTGACCAAAGAAGGAGGCAAGTTCAATGATTGCGTAGGAGCGTAGGGGCGCCCGGGTACCCCTTTAGAAAATGTAAACGAAAAGCACGCATATTCAATTACTAAATTTTGAGAAGATAATGACTTAAGATAGCAAATAGTTTAGTTATTGTTGCAGATGAACGTAGACATTTGAAATTAATTCAGCTTTGTTTGCGTTTTTTTTCTTAACTGTCTTTTCAGTCTTAATATTGCTATATAAATTATATGAGATGATATATAGTAAGCATTTGGGAAACTATATACGAAGGAGGGAAGTATTTACGGTATATGTTAAAATAGGGTGAACGGATCGACTCCGTAAGATAGGTTCTGTTGGATATGTATCGGAAGGATGAATTTAATGTTCATGTGAATATAATGTTTCTGTTATAGGAACGATCTTTGGGATGGCCAACACCTTGTCTTCCATTGGTGGTTTTGTTTCATCGGGACTCGTTGGACAAATCACGTATCAGAATGTAAGATATGGATACTCGCTACGAAGTTACCTACTAGATTACTGAAGTTACAAACAACTGTAGAAATAGTATGTTAGTTTGCTTGAGTCAGCTAAGCGTGTGACCTCATTTCAACATGGTAGAAAGCTTGATTTTTTCACGTTGGAATGAAAGTTTTATCTGAATTCTATGGAGAGTTATTGTACGGAGAGACAAACTCTCCCACGCAGACACGTATAAACACATTTGATAAGGTGATAAAATCCAGGAATCCCCTCAGATTTCTTCAAAACGGATTCCAATGAAGACATTTTTAATCATTTATATTTTAAACATTTCAAAGCCATAGGAATTACTCTGTTTCAAATATTATTATTTGAATTGTTTCAATAGTTGGTGAAAAAATCGAGGGGGAGCTTGCGCAAATTCCCAACTTTCCGCCAATTTGCTGGGTTGTTTAATGGGTTGCTTCTACCCCCCCCCCCCCCCCAGGGGTGCTACACCTCATTTTGCGGACAAATTAACCTTGTGTTAACTTCAGGAGGTTAACTTTTCAGTTTTTCCGCTATAACTCGAAAACTACGCATCCTAGCGAGAAAACTCTCCATTATAAAATAAATAAGAATAAAATTTTCTACAAAATGATCTACTCACACTGAATTTTTGATCAAGCGATCACCGAGATATAGGGGCTCAAAGATTGGCAAATTTTCCCAAAATGGCCAAAATTTGCAGAAATCAGCCTGAAATGTAGGAATTAAGAATATGACACTTATGTATCTTAAAATCTTTTTATTGACAAAAAGTTATTATTGTTGTTGAGTTTTACAGTTATAAAAAGTATTAGCAAGGAATAAAATGTTGATGTATTTAAAGTATTCACAAGTATTATTAATACAACAAACGTTAATGTAGGTACTGTACAGGTCGTAGATCGATTGTCATCCTTCAATAATGATCCTTCACTAAAGTTTTAACGGATTAAACTCGAGTTTTAATGAATTAAACTCGAGTTTTAACGAATTAAACTCGAGTTTTAACGATTTAAACTTTATTTTATAATAGAGTGGTTTTCTCGCTAGGATGCGTCGTTTTCGAGTTATAGCGTAAAAACTGGAAAAAGTCCGAAAAAATCGCGGTTTTTCGACCCCCCTGAAGTTAGCACAAGGTTAATTTGTCCGCAAAATGAGGTGGAGCACTCCTGAGGGGGTAGACACAACCCAGCAAATTTGCGGAAAGTTGGGAATTTTCGCAAGCCCAAACCACCAGATGACTGGACTATTACATGTACGATAATAATGCAATTTTTAAGGTTTGAACCAGTTAGGTCCTTCGTTAATTTTATCCCATTATATTATTGCTTATGACCGAGTATATTCACAACAAGGTGAATGAAGGAGGGCGTGGTTTATTAGGTAACATGTCAAAATATGCAAAATCAACATTCAACGATGATGCAGATGTTGGTGATGGGTGATGTTGCCCTTGAAGTGAAGAATGCGAATCCGAAGATAGCAGTAGGTGCGGTAATATGAAGTTAAGAGGGATGATGATGAGAATGGTAGGCGTAACGAAGGTGGGATTCAAACACAATTCGTAAACTCAATCAAAACAGCAATTTAATGAAGAAAGTAAAGCTTGGTGCAAGTCGTTATTTCTATCTCAACGCCAAATCAAGAGTGATTAATTTTCTTCCTTGACCTTCCTGTGCCATCCACATGTAGTTAACAAGGTGTTCATTCATCTGTTATTGGAGTTGGGTCACATGTTGAAGCTTATTGACATGTTGATACGCGTCCAATACTCCCAACTAGGTGACAATCTCCAATGATATATTTCATTGAAATTCATCATAGAAAACGTACACATCGTCACAAAAGTTTTATTGGGATAAACTTACTCCATTTGTATTTCAAACACAAAAACGCCTATAATGTGATTTCGCTCAGAGTCCCCATCCATATAATACAACAACTTCTTCACTTCGGGGCTGTCGTAAACACGTGGAGGTAATAGCTCTTATGGTAAAAATGCCACTCTGGTCCACAGCCAACTTTGCACAGTCGGCTGTGACTTTTTCCAATTCTCGGCCACCGTTTCACTGCCGACTTTCAGTAAAGTAATTATAAGTGGAGCCATCCATTCAACGAACCAATGCAGTGAATAAATTCTTGATGATGTCTTTGCTTGAATGCCTAGGAGAACTATCCGTTCTTTTCGGCTTCTAGTGCCATGAGAACAGCGGGAGGGGAGTCGTGAGAGAATGCGTCATATACGGCATACAACGTCTTCGGGTTTTTGCTCTTAGGGTTTTCAAAAAGGCACATATCCAAAAAGAAGCATAGCGCATTCGTCTTGACGTTGAATATTTACACGCGATAGATGGCAGGCATGACAAATCGAGGCTCAGTGGAAAACGAACTTTCTTTACAGCAATTACTCCTGGTAGTTGACATAATTTCGCACTTCACATCCTGTATCTCATTTATACTTTTAGATGATCTCACTTGTTGGTACTATCTACGACTCTTATGTAGGTGGCTACTATTAACTCAATGAAAACAATATTTGAATCAATTTAACCCTTTTCAGGAGACGTACGAGAGGTTCCAGATCGTATTTTGGATTTTAGCAGCAACTTACCTCGTCGGTTCTTGCACCTACCTAGTTTTTGGCTCGGGGGTTCTTCAAGAATGGAACACGCCCAAGGAAATCGTGGTTAACGGACACTCGAAGAAAGACGTGGAGCTCGCGGAAAAAGAACCATTGAAAGATACGGCAGCATAGTCTTTCGAGGATTTCTCCTAGCGTAAAACGCGTCAAATAACATTGAGTACAGGATAGTAGGGTCTGGGATCTACTCCTCAAGTTAAAAACCCCGAAATATCCATTTGATGCAATTTTCAACGCAATATCAACTATTAAATTTGATGGATACCTGAAAATGCCTCTGAGATGATCCCAGGATGTGGTTTCATCAGCTGATTGAACGAAAATCGCAATTTGCGAGTTATTAGCATTTCTATGTTATTACGTCGAGCATTCAGAAACTTGTACTATCCACCTATTCAGCTACAGAAAAAAGTGTCAACTCGCAAAACTGGAAATTGTCATTACGAATAAGACTGATTCCCTTCTGATTGTATATTTATTTTTGTTTTGAGTGATACTTTGGCTGCATAATGAGATATCTCCTGTACGTGTTGTATAATATTTGTACATTTTAAACCCTCATCATTCCACCAGAAAACTAAGTTATCAGTGAAGAAGTTTCAAACTAGGTACCTATATCTAGGCTAAGAATAATGGTAAGGTTGTTAATTATAGTATGTTACGGTCACAAATGACTGGTAACCCCATCTTTATTCTTGGCACAGCTAACACAATTTTTACATTACACTCTTGATCAATACGAATACTCTGGGGAACTCTCGAAATTGATATAATATTAGATACCTTTTTAATTTAAAATTTGTGTGACTACTATAGGTTTCATATTTGTTTATCTATTTTTTTTTTTTAAACACTTGACTTGCCAATATAATGTTGTTCATAGTTTGAAGCTCGTCTGTTCTTCCTCCGCGCAGCAGGTATCTTATGTTCTGTTTGGTGACGTGAGACATATGTTATGCGTTCAGACAACATTTCGGTTCATTCGTCGATTGAATTCATCCGCAAGTACGTAATTTTTCCTTGGCTTGATTAAAAAATTGATCATTTACGGTTCCACATAACAGTTACTTCTAAAATATTTCGTTACCATTCGCAATAAACACTCCACCAGTGTCCTCAAGATAATTATAGATACATCATCAATAAATCAAACGATTTATTCTAACCAAGTCTACTTTCTTAAAATATGTGTTCATGAATCACGTCAGAATGCCTAATTGTTTTGAAAAGTGGGATTAAGCATTCCAATGAATGCATTTTTGAACATTTGTACAATGATCATGCTGAAGAATGATCCTAATGATGACAAAATCAATCGTAACAGATGGTACCTATCGAATCCATTCCATAAGCTATAAGGAAATTTCGTTTTGAATTATATATGTTGAATTTAATTCGATCTAAAAGTGATCGTAATCGTAATTTATTAGTACTACTGGATTCCTGTTTGTGCACTTTCTTAAAATAGTACCAAAATTAGTTTTAAATTTTAAATGTATCATTTAAATTTGATTCCATTTTTCATTAATATATTCGAGCTGCGTACGTGTGTTTAGATTTTCTTGAAGCAAAAGCAGTATTGTGTAACTGATTTCGTTCTAGGATAAGTTAGTTCTCAGGCTGGACCTTGGTGCTAACGATATTTTACCTCACGTTCTCTTATTTTCACCCTGCGTTATTGATTTTTGTCAATTAGCGTACTGTGTTAGTTACTAGTGTTTTAAATTATTTCCATTGTGTACAGTAGGTATCGTTTAAGAACAAAGGTTGCCGTCAATTTTGTAAATAAACTCATCTTCTGCATTGTTTATCTATTGGCCATATATTTTGAAAAGTACCACGGGAGGACTAAGAAGCTGTTTGGAAGAAGTATGACAATTTTATTAGGAGTTCAAAAGGAGTAAATCATTTTCACTTTATTCCAACAAACTAAATTTTCAATGGAAAACTGAATCTTTTGTGAATAAGCGGCAAGTTATATAAAACATTACCGTCAACATTGACAACAGCACAGTTGGACTAATGAGTGCCCATAATGGCTGTAACATTAATTTTTTTGTAAAGATTTATATGATGATACGATTGTTAGTAGTTGATTACTTGTAATTGATTAAAAATATTTATTATTTAAATTCATTCCTTTCACATACCTCCCACGAATTGTTCACCTACATAGAAAAATACTTCACCAAAGGCTCTGTGTGAACTGTTTTACATTAATTCAACTTCCTATCGTTCATTTACTCTTGTCCGAAACTACTGGACCGAAGTTCATGAAAAACGTGCCGAAAACGTAATTTTATTGTATACAATTTTATATTAAAAAGAAAAAAAATAGATAGCCAAAATAAAAATAAACACTGCAAATTGTTTAACTGAGGTTTATTATTCAAATGGCTTGCGTTCGTGATTTGAATTTCTACTAACCTTTGGAGTGTGCGTGTTTCCCAAGTGATAGAGCGATTATTGATTTCGGGAGGCACACAAATATGATCAACTGATCAATCCAAATAGGTATTTTGGTTGAGAACAGATTTACGTGCTCTATGCATACCTCTTGAAATTCAATAATCGCTCTATCACCTGTGAAACACGCACACTCAAAGCTTAGTATAAATTCAAATCATGAACGCAAGCCAATTGAATAATAAACCCCAGTGAAGAATTTGCAGCGTTTTTTATGGTTATCAGAATGCTTCAACCCGTGTATCGGCTATAAACCCTTTTAGGAGTTCACTCCAGTATCCACGTTCACTACACCACTAGGTTACTGATATCAACACAAAAACAATAATGAACCAAAATAACGCGAATGTTGGCACCATAAATTGGGCCATAGATCGGGAATGGTTTGACCTACGGACCTGGGGAAGAGCTCATTCGATTCCTCATGGAAAGTTCTTCAAAAAGAGTACAAATTTAGGCCGCCTTGACTTTTTTGAAGGTTTTTAGGGATTTTACAAAACTTTGACAACCCTTAAAGGGCACTTTAAATTAAGTGAGTGCTGGCTCAAGAATTGGCGCGTCGCCGGACCAACTTGGATTTTTCCTGAAAATTTCAGCTTTTTTGCTTCAGCCGTTTGGGAGAAATCGTGCGCACGGCGTACGGCGGACGGACGGAAAATTTTTTATTGCAGATTCGGATTCTACACCTTTGAAACCATGAAATTTTCAGGGGGTTTAAATTTTTTATTTTTTTTCAAGAGCGATTACAATGGTTTATTAATGAATAATAAACCAATAGATAGTTTTTTCTTCTAGTACATCATACCTTGCCTTGTCATTGTATTCAAGATTCCTTAAAAATAGCTCCATCGCATATTTCAGCAGCGTAATTCTGTTTGGAAAAAATAGCCACAAGGGCCCTTCAGCTGATCAGATCGCCTCCAGACCTCTAGTTAACTCCTAGATGCATCATATAAGCTCCATTTCAAATCCCCAATCGATTAGGAAATATTTCTCTTAACTAAAACAGATAGTAGGAACACACCAACGTAAAACTACATACTCTCTGCGAGTCCGCGAATGAAGAACAATTTTCCTGATTCTAATTTTTTTCAATCCCAATTTCACCCTTCTTGTAAAAGAAACAACGGAAATTTTGCTTTTGCTGACAGAAGTGAGAACGGAAAGGAATAGTGTCATGTACAGTAAATTGAACCATTGTAGGTTTTGACATTCCATTCATCTGTCCCACTAGAAGCTCGTGCCCGAAACACTGTATTTGCTATTTTCTGTCCTAATGAACCTATACAGATTAAATTTGGATGGTTTCTTCACCTAGTTTCTAGGAAACCAGAATCTGTCCTAAATTGAAAGATTTGAAACCACTTCGCCCAACACTTTTGAATCGAGGTATATTGTAGTGTAGAAAAAAAAGTTTCCTTTGAACTTATGAATTTGTTTTAGGTTTAAATACATTTCCAATTTGGATTTTTGTTTGTTTCTGGATGGGGGTTGCTTCAAATCGGAATTTCATTCGCAACACAGGAAAGGCGGATAGCACGACATCTCTACTCGACCCTACCAAGCAGTTTGCCTTCGGCAGTCCACACTCTCTCCGCTAGAGCTTCTGTTCCTCGTCAATGTACGAGGATATATATAGGAGATTCGGATAAAACAGTTCGCTCCTGAAAGCGAAAAACGTTACATTATCAGCCCGAAACGTCCTTTACCCATGGCCTAACTTCCCAAAAATGGAGCGGAATGATATCTACGAATGAAAAACGAAAAGGCCTCGAGAAGGTAGCGTAGGACAGAAGGTTACGGCATTTATGCATGTAATGGTTTTCAATAAAAAATTTTGAGGTTTTCGGGTGATATCCTTTTAAAAAATTGCGAAACTCAAGAACTGTACCTAAGCAGATATTCCACATACCCTCCACATGGACTACAGTACCTATCTAATTAGTTTAATGGGGAGGTTGAACCAATTCTGAACTATTCTGAAAGGATTGATGGACCATTAGGTCAAATATACCTACCTAACCGTTAATGTTTCCAATAAAATTAAAGCGTCATGGTACTGATTTAAGAGCAGTATAATGTGTTTCAAATGATTCATAAGGTTCTATGGAACGCAAATCATATTTAAATAATAAATTAAAATCTAATAAAATTATTATTACTACAAATCTACCTTTATTCAACACTCGTCACGTCTACTGATTCAGGCAATTCTATAATAACTAAATTCCTCCTATTACCTATTCTTTCATGTTATCTATGACTAAAAGTTGTTCCATCATAAGAACCAAAATTGATATGATTGCGTTAGTAACAAGCATTCAAGAAAAAAACGAGTTAAAACAATATTTCCATTAGGTGAGTGCATTTAATAAATAACTATAGTCCTGTAGTCAATGGCGTAAAATGGCTTAGATAGGAGTTTTATTCTATCTCATAATAATTATTTATAGTTGTTGGGTATCAACATAGAAAATTATTGGGCTTTAATGTAGGTACACTTGTCTTTTTAATTTTTTCTTCCTACACCTCTGGTTGGCTGGGTGCGTACAGATAGCCGACTCCTGGGCACCGATGCGCTGCCCCTCTGGGAATATCCGTGCTCCGCACATCCAAGATGTTCGGTCTGAGGTTGAGGAGGAAATCCTCGCTCAGGAAGAGGTAGAGCGGTTCAAAGGCAGGTTCGAATCCTCTGCCTTTGGGCCTGCAAGCCGGTTTGGCGTCTGGAGACAGCGGAGAGTCCAGCAACATTGTAATCTCTCATCTCAAAACTGGTACTACGGGTTGGGAGGCGCCCCAGGCCACTGGTAGCATCTGCCGTCACAGTGCTGAGGTTGAGTTGGTTCGAGGTGCCAATAGCTGATCACACCACAGCCCACACGATTTGCCCGATTTGCATCCCTAACGACTTATACCCCAGCAATGTATCTTGTGAGTTTTGTTTGAAACTGACTCACCAATATCCTCGGTTGATAGAAGCAGGTAGAAGATTCGACCTAATCTGCAGAGCCTCGGCGAGTAGGTGATTGCCGATCAAGGTCTTCGGAATGGCGAGCCATACCATTTATATCGTCCACTCTGGGTGTAAGGAATTGGATCGTATGCTTGCACGTGGGGGAGAAGCACAGTACAAGGGGGATAGGCTCTCCTAAACAAATCAACCTTCATCCGAAAACGGAAATAATGAACGTAGATACTTGGTTATTCGTTTTGGACACGCAAGCGTTAGATCCGACGCGTACAAAGACACTAGTACAGTGTTGATGTTTCTCCTCGTCAGGTGCCAACGTATTTGCCTGCAAAATATTTACCTAACATTATATTAATGTATAAAAGTTTAGTTATTTGCGTAGATGAGCGTCCGATTCAGAAATTATTGTGTAATAATTTTCAGCTTTTTTTTTATAGTAAACATCACCCAGAGGGTTTGTTGAGACAATATTTGGCAGCTACGGTTGAACGTATGTAAACATATATGACACAGTAATCCTATGATTTAGCTCAGTTTGTTGTCGGGAAACAGCCTCTTTTATTTGCTAAGCTTCCCGTACCCTATCCCTTTCAATAATAAGCCTCTTTCAATAAAATTATTTACTCCCTTTCGTCTCGTTCAAGTAAATATTGTGTTCAATGTTTACTCATCATGTTTTACAAAAGAGAGACCTTGAATGATCCACAGAACTGTTTCACATCCATTTATGAGGGTGCATTCTTTTTTGACCAATTTTCACTTCATTAAAAGCTTTAGTCATACTCAAGGGAGTCTTTATTGTGTCAAAACATTCGACATGGTCTAAATTTTGATTTACAAATGGCAGGTTGGAATTTTAGCGCCTTCAAACGACTAGAATGTGACAAAATGATGCTTAGTGGTTTATACGTTTCCGCATTAGAAGAATGATGAGTTGATTTTTGAGCATGTACACTTGAAGGGGATCATCTACATCCTTATAGCGTTTACTGAAAACTTCATCCGCACCGGATGAAAACTGTTGGACTTGGGATTATTACAAGGATCTGCCGATACACTGACAGACACGAAACGAAAGTTGGGCTCAAACAAAACGAGAGTGGAAATTTGGATTTTCGAGAACAAAGAAATTTTCATCTCTCGAGAGTGACAACAAAGGAACACCCACAGGTTGACTCAGAGGCAATAAATCAGCAAAGACAGTAGGTGCGAATGGGGCCCTCGATTTTGGATTTCCTTACTTTTACGAAAGACGCTGCAAATTCTTTCACTGGGGTTTATTCTTCAATTGGCTTGCGTTCATGATTTGAATTTCTACTAAGCTTTGGAGTGTGCGTGTTTCACAGGTGATAGAGTGATTATTGAATTTCAGGAGGCACACAAATATGATCAACTGAACAATCCAAATAGGTATTTTGGTTTGAGAATTCAATAATCGCTCTATCACCTGTGCACACTCCAAAGCTAGTAGAAATTGAAATCATCTCAATTGAATAATAAACCCCAGTGAAAGAATTTGCAGCGTTTTCCTGAAAATTTCAGATTTTCTGATTTATCCTGAAAATTATCAGAATGCTTCAACCCGTGTATCGGCTAAAAAGCCTTTTAGGAGTTCACTCCAGTATCCACGTTACTACATCACTACGTCACTAGGTTACTGCTATCAAAACAAAAACAATAATAAACCAAAATAACGCAAATGTTGGCACCATAAATCGGGCCATACATCGGGAATGGTTTGACCTACGGACCTGGGGAGGGGCTCATTCGATTCCTCGTGGAAAGTTCTTCAAAAAGAGTCCAATATTTAGCCGCCTTGACTTTTTTTGACGTTTTTAGGGATTTTACAAAACTTTGACAACCCTTAAAGGGCACTTTAAATTAAGTGAGAGAGCTGGCTCTGGAGCGTCGTCGGACCAACATGAATTTTTCCTGAAAATTTCGGATTTTTTGCTCCAGCCGTTTGGGAGAAATCGTGTGTACGGCGTACGGCGGACGGACCGAAACATTTTTGTTGCAGATTTGGATTCTACACCCTTTGAAACGTAAACCATGAAACTTTCAGGGGGGTTACATTTTTTTTTCAAGAGCGATTACAATGGTTTATTATTGAATAATAAACCAAAATCTAGATCTGTTCCAAATATCTCTGTCATTATATGTACGAAATCCCAATGCATTGTTTATTTCGTAACTTCTACTAAACTGAAAAACTTCTAATACTATTTTGACAATAACGTAGAAGAAACGAGGTCTATAGACTTGAAATTTCTCTTGTTCAGTTCCTGTACACCGTCGAAAGAATTTATTTTTGCGACCTCATTGGAAGTTTCAAATCTATAAAGTACTATACTTCATGACTTTCCTCCACTTCTGAGCAAGAACTTCCGAAAAACCCTGTAGCTTCCACTCCTCGTAGCGAAAAGCGGGATATAGAGAGGGTAAACATAAAGAAGAGTCTAGTTTGAAACTGGAGTAGAAAGAGTAACAACGAAGTAGGTTTTAAGGGAGATAAAAAGTGCTAACGGCAATTCGGATAGGGTACATGTCTTAGTTTTCAGAGCTCTCCCCTTATACTCGCCTTCTTTTTCCGTTCTTTTCAAAAGGATTCAGGGTTCCAACCCCCCTCTCCTGAAACGGGTCCACAAGGCAGTAAATAAAATGAATTTACTACCAAATACCGTAAATTCGGTAAGAGGCGACATTTACTATCGGATTTGCTGTTCGCCTCCACTTGGTAGAACTGTGGAGTGGGGCAATGTGCAATTCGATAGTGTTCCCAAGCTCCTCCCAGACTGTTAACGTACAGTGTGACGTACTTGATAAACGAATATTCACCCATACGAGAATTTAGTTCCGAAGAGAGGCTGGGACAACTTTTACAAAACGCTGCAAATTCTTTCACTCGTTTTCATTATTCAATTGGCTTGCGTTCATGATTTGAATTTATACTAAGCTTTGGAGTGAGCGTGTTTCACAGGTGATAGAGCGATTATTGAATTTCAGGAGGCAAACAAATATTATCAACTCATCAATCCAAATAGGTATTTTGGTAGAGAACAGATTTACGTGATTTATGCATATCTCCTGAAATTCAATAATCGCTCTATCACCTGTGAAACACGCACACTCCAAAGCTTAGTATAAATTCAAATCATGAACGTAAGCCAATTGAATAATAAACCCCAGTGAAATAATTTGCAGCGTTTTATTTTATTTTATTTTTTTTAATGGTTATCAGAATGCTTCAACCCTTGTATCGGCTACAAAGCCTTTTAGGAGTTCACTCCAGTATCGTTACTACATCACTACATCACTACGTCACTAGGTTATTGATATCAACACAAAAACAATAATGAACCAAAATAATGCGAATGTTGGCACCATAAATCGGGCTTTAGATCGAGAATGGTTTGACCTACGAACCTGGGGAAGGGCTCATTCGATTCCTCGTGGAGTGTTCTTCAAAAAGAGTGCAAATTTAGGCCGCCCTGACTTTTTTTGAGGTTTTTAGGGATTTTACAAAACTTTGACAACCTTTAAAGGGCACTTTAAATTAAGTGAGAGAGCCGGGTCAAGAATTGGGCCGTCGTCGGACCAACATGGATTTTTCCTGAAAATTTCAGCTTTTTTGCTTCAGCCGTTTGGGAGAAATCGTGCGTAATGCGTACGGCGGACGGACGGAAAAATTTTTATTGCAGATTCGGATTCTACACCCTTTGAAACGTAAACCATGACATTTTCAGGGGGGGGGTTAGAATTTTTTTTTCAAGAGCGATTACAATGTTTTATTATTGAATAATAAACCAAAATTCAAATAGAACATTGGAAATAAAATCGAAAGGGTATCACTACTTGAGTTTTGCCATTATCCAATGTTATATAACAACCCACCTATTACACGAAGAAACGAGATCTATGAATTCTTCCAATCATAATCGACCCGGCAATTTTCTTATGGGATTTGGGTTTCACAGAATTCGTTTGCGGTCATGCGGGAACGATAAAAAGTATCGAGTAAAAGAAAAAGAGTGTGAGAAACAATAGTTACAGGAATTTTTGCGCTGGAAATGGTATATTCCCCGTTTCACCATCTGGCATCATATTTCCCACATTTTGTCTATCTGGAGATGTTAACCCACTAGTTTAGGTACATCTGTTTGCTGGCATTGCGGCATACTTAGCCGCGTGCGAATGCGGAACACTTATTATCATGTTTTTTGGGGCATGAAGACTTTTTCGGTACTCAAGGAGCTACCGTTCCTTCACGGTCGCGTATGAGTTCTATGAAACCGAAGTCCCACAAGAAACGTGCGGGGTCCTTTGATAAACAAAAGTAATTAAGAAATTTTAATAGTAATAGACCGACATTTAATTTTCAACTTCAAGGACTCGAATGCCAATTGCTCAACCCACACCCACTTTGTTTTTTTCGAATGGGAACCCCATTCTTCATTAAAAATTCGAATTATACTCTCGATTTCACATCTCAATTGGACAAATCAATCGATTTTTTGATAGCCTGCAACGCGCTCAGAGAGCATACAAAATGCGAAACAAAAATTATACTCTCTCCTGCTTAATTGGTTATTTTTGCACAAATTTTTTTTTCTTTAATCTGCATATTTTGTCCAAGGATCTCAAATGCGACCACGCTGCACACTACCAAGTGCTCACCGCACTACAACTTGGTTCTTCCAAATATGAATCCCCCTTCTTCATTCCAGACCCTACGCTCGATTTCCAAGAATTTAACAGCTCATTTGATTTTTTCGGGGTCACACAAACCCGAGTGCTCAAAGTTTGGTAAGTTATGAAAATTATGAAATTTAATGTCACAAACCCAAAGTGTGACACAACAAGTTTCATTGTTCTTTAGCGCTGAGCCATGAGCTAACATAGGTTTTTTTCATTAGCCTTAAAAGGTATGAGTTGTTCTACACCCGAACCAGCGTTGAAAATCACTAAATATTTATGTGTCGCTCTTTGCGTTTGCACCATTTTAAAAAACAAAGATGGTGTGCCTTGCGCACCGTGGTGATATTCAAAATACCTCAAAAAGGCAAAATAAAAAAATAAAAAAACTATTTTTTGTATATAAATAACGATTTTTGAAGTTGTGATAAATTAAGTACCTAGTAGACACCCTGTATTTACGTAAGTATCCCTTTCCTGAAATATGTTTATAATTGAGATTCCGACAAAATGTTAAGGAAATGAAAAAAACGATTGGCAGATTAGTGGAGATGTTTTTCTGCAGTTTCTCATCGGAGGAATGTGTGAGAAGGCTCAGATAAAGATGCCTCAGAATATGAATCAATTTCCTCCAAAACACGAGGCTGTATATCCATTTTCATTTTGGAAATGTGCCCTTTTGATCAAAGCTCATGGATTTGTTCCTTTTTGGAAAAAGAAAGAATTCATTCTCCATTCTGTAGCTTTTATTGAGAAGTTTACCTGACTCCATATTTCCATTTGTCATGCCTGCCATCTATCGAGTCTTGTGTAAATATTCTACGTCAAGACGGAGGCGCAATGCTTCTTTTTGGATATATGCGTTTTTGAAAACCGAAATTCGGAGGATATGTGCCATTTCGATTGCAAGGCACTGAAAAAAATGTAAGGGACGGATTTGTTACCTTTTGATGCAACCACATAACTTTAGCCCCGGATTTGACGTGGATGTGTTCTGTTTTGTTCGGAAATGATAGGGGGATCTGATTCAACTCATATTCAGAGATAGAAAATTGAGAAAAAAACGTTTTCTCACAGATTTGGATATGTGCCTTTTTGAAAATAGGCTCCTCAATTTGAAGATATAGATTGAAGATATTTTGAAGTAATGCAACAATTTCGATTCTACATTTCCCTTTGCTCTCATCTGTAAATCAGTATTTTGACGATTTTGTGAACTCAACGGCCGTGTGTTTATCCAACTCTAGCGTGAAAAAAAACGTGTTTATGAAAATTTAGTGATCGAAAACATACTCAACATATTATTCTCGCATAAAGGGTGGAAAATTTGGCCGTTTTCACGAGTCAAAGATTGATTTGAGTTCAAAGGTATTGATTAGGAAGTATTAAGCGATCATTATGAGTTATGATTGTTACGTTGAGTTATTAACATAATACTTACAAAAGTTGCAATAAATATTGAATCGACAAACTATTCAGAAGAGTAGATCAAGCCTTATTACTTATTTGAAACAAACGTGTTAAGAAAAAATACAAAAATGAAAATATCCAAAAATATCAGGACTATAACTTTTAATATTTCCTGCTGGATTTCACTGAGAGGCAGTGCATAATAAATTGGCTAATGAGATAGTCGTAACTGTAATTCAATACGTGCTTTCTGTAGGTACTTGAGAGATATCCTATCATAGTAGACCGTGATGAAGGTGGCTGCTATAGGTGGATGAGAAAGTTCTAGGAGTTGCGCCGGCCCGGATGAAGACTGACGTAAATTAGAAATTAACCCCCAAGACCTTCCCGCAAGACGTCCCCAACCCCTCCCCGTCTTTTGAGCGTTAACCTTATGAACAGTTTCAATTAAATCTACTCCTCAACTTTCGATATTATCAGAAAATTAACGGAGTAAACTTAGTTTGGCTGAACTCTCTGCCTGCGGTACCTTTGAAGAACCTTATTAAGCCAAATACTGACCCTAGTGAAAGCATTAACTGTTTGGTTGACTTGAACTCCACTAAGGCGCCTTTGAATGGAGCAATTGAACTTAAATACAGCGCACGCTCGCTTTAAGATGATAGTACCATCATAATTTTGATAGTGTTTCGTCGCCTCACGGAATTGTGGTGTGTTTCAGTACCTACAGCATTCATTGAAATAATTGATTACTGGGAAATCATCTTAGAAACCGACGGAGGTCCACCTGTCTACACGTATGTCTACTCAAAGAACTGAAACATAACCACTTTTGCTTTTGTTGGTCAAGGGTGAACACAATCTAAGTTTTACCAACGTCAGATATTAATCAGAGTATTAAAACAAGATAACATTTCTTTAGATTCATTGTGAAATAAAAACGCTGCAAATTCTTTCACTGGGGTTTATTATTCAATGATTCATGATTTGAATTTCTACTAAGCTTTGGAGTGTGCGTGTTTCACAGGTGATAGAGCGATTATTGAATTTCAGGAGATATGTATAGAGCACTTAAATCGGTTCTCAACCAAAATACCTATTTGGATTGATCAGTTGATCATATTTGTGTGCCTCCTGAAATTCAATAATCGGTAATCACCTGTGAAACACGCACACTAAACGATGGACATTATTCCAAAGCTTAGTAGAAATTCAAATCATGAATCATTGAAAAACAAATCAAAGTTGAAGAATTTGCAAACACGTTTTTTTCACGAAGCGATCACAATGGAAAAATATTGTATTTGAAAATTTTAAATTTTAAGACGGAGCATGCATATCAGTATGCTTCAACCCGTGTATTTGCTATAAACCTTTTTAGGAGTTCACTCCAGTATCTATCTCATCAACTTCATAGAAACAGTTAACTCGATTAGACATGAATACTAAACCGCATAGCTGATGTGTGTTGCGGGCTAGTATACTCCGGAAACTCACGAATCGTAACGAATTCGGTAGAGACG
Organism: Creontiades dilutus; assembly: GCA_031894815.1. Taxonomy (NCBI): domain Eukaryota; kingdom Metazoa; phylum Arthropoda; class Insecta; order Hemiptera; family Miridae; genus Creontiades; species Creontiades dilutus. The sequence goes on from JAVIWC010000391.1 coordinate 950,312, forward strand.
AACCATTTCAGCCTAATACACAAATAATAAACTTGGTGAGTCTTCAGTGGCATTCATTCGTAAAAAGTTGAAAATAATTATTAAATAAAAAATGAGTACATACCGACAGCTTCTGAATATTATTGTATAACCAATGAACACCACGCTACACTCAAATTACACATGCCTACAATACTTTCTGTGGTATGAAATTGATTGACATTGACTATTTATTGATTGAAATATGATTTATATATTTGAATATATGGAACAACTACATTACAAGGAAAATATCAGGAAAATGTGGGAAGTTGGAAGAGGTTCAGCACTAAGTAATAGTGGAAAACATATTAAAATGATAAAAAATATACCATAATAAATGGATACAACAGGTCAAATTGATACCATTAAAGAGGCACAATTTAATTTCATTTAGAAAGGGAAGCCAAAGACTTCACTCATCGAGTCAGTTAAAAAATCAAGCAGCTGGGTATAAGAACGATTCATGTTTCGTCGAAATGAAGAGTAAACTGTTATCGACAGGTAAAATAGCTCATCATCAGTGAGGTAAAATAACTGAACGTATAACAGACATGAACCTTCTTATAGCTTTTCCAAGTCAGATTCAGAAATTTCCAAACCAATTTCAGAACATTTCAATTTCAGAATTTTCCATTTCAATTTCAGAATGTGATCAACATCCGGGTGGGAGCGTAAAAACGTTGGATAAAGTGAAGGAAATAAGTAGGTAGCACACAAAATGTATTAATAAAATGAAAAAATGATCACGAGAGGTGAGAAGGAACTGGCTCATCGAAATTGAAAACGTGAAACGCGCTAACGTGAAATTCTTGAAACAGCCAAAAAGTTATACCTATTTCAAAAATTTCACATTTTACATCTGAAGAGCAGCTGTCAATGTTTTTCAACCCCTACTTCACGTTTTTATTGTCTTAACACTGCATTTTAATCAGGTCACTTTAATCTAGGGTCTTGGCCCAAAAAGAATGTGTTCCTGAAGAACAAAACGGGGATATTCGAGGAAGTTCTTGTTTTGGAGGTAGCAGTGACTCATAAGAAAGCGGACTGATCTTTGAGTAACCCTAAACGGTAGGAGGTGTGTTTTCTGATCTAGCGAGAACATCTGAAAACAGGTTAGTGTATTTATTCAAAGCCATTTTAATGGCCCTAATTGCTCACCAATTATGTTGGATCTCAAAAATTTTCTTTCTTCCCACTTGTTCTTGGAAGGCCGTATCACGTTTTAAAACCCACAAAAAGTCCAGTAGTATCGGAAGAATCTCTGTTGAATGTCCGAATTGTCATTGTCATGTAGGTGAAAACATACCAAAATTGTCATTGTTGTGACCGAAACCGCCACGCTATTGTTATGACTTCTATAAAATTACAATTTCGCGAGAAGTAGTGGGATGTCGTGCCTCCGGATTCCAAGGCTATCAGCACGATCGTCCCACCTCTTCCATGTACCATTTTCTCCAACAAATTATCAATTCGATCGGCCTCTACGTCGTCTTCCTCGCCTCGCCAATTCGTATATCCAGACCTACCCAACGTATAACTTTTTTAATGAGTCCTCTGCCATGCTTAAAACAATTGTTCAATCCTCCCCATTATTTCAACTATAGTCTTCTAAAGTTTTATACCATGTGAAGTTGCATCTCATTTCTACATTTCTTTCTTTTAAACTTGCTTGAAATTTTTTGTTCTTTGTAATTGGGCTTGCCCGTAATTTTCTAATAAATAGATAAATAAATAAACAAGTGGGTGTGGCACATAGCTTCCTCGTATCCATAACATGACTGTATAGATCATTGAAAATTATTATTGACTAAAGAACTTCGTTCAATTAGGCGAAGTAAATATTGAATTAGGGTAAATTTATTTTTAGGCAGGAGCATAACTTGAGAAAATAAAGGTAGGCATGTTCAACTATTGAACAAACTATAAAATATACCTAATAACAAAAATTGACATTGACGCTGAATGGATAGATGACTTAAGTGATAAATAATTATTATGGTCAAGAACTCCCGGAGTTATGTGCGTAACAAGGATTTCACGTTTGCGCATGCGCAGAGGCGACTATTGATCCGGGGTCATGAAACCTATAGGAGACCATCTAAACCCCAACCCGCACAATCCCTGAAAATTTCATCAAAATCGGACTATAACTTCGTGTAGTTTGGCTCGTAACAAGGATTTGCTGACAGATAGACAGACACACAGACAGACACGGAACCAAAATTGATCAGAAAGGTCTAAAACGCAAAATGCGAGTGGAATTTTTGATTTTGGAGACAAAAAAAATTTCACATTCCGAAAGTGAAAACAATGCTTCCGCTGCCTTGGTAGACTCGGAAGCAATAAGACATCCAAAAAACTGGCAAAAAAAACTATTGAATTTTTAAAATGTCAGGACCTGAAAATTGCCCGTAGAGAACACTACCATAAAGAACACTGGTTTTAAAATCGTGAAGGGGTTAATTTCAGGCGTTACAGAAAATGCAATGGTGAATTACATTTATACATATGTATTATTCAGTTACGCCTAGTGCTATCTATGAATCTAGCGATTACTAATAAAGGCACTTTATATAAATCCCAAATTATCTCAATGACCACTGTTGATGAATTCATAGTAGTTTTGTTGAACCACAAACACACCAACGTGTAATTTGTAGTGCATAAAAAGTACATTGTTTTCGTTGGTATGATATCATTATTTATGTAAATATGAAGAAGGAAAGTTAATGTGTGAGGCTGTTACTCAAAAAAATATTATTCTAAAGAGCGGCCTAGGCCCGTTAATGTGTTTGCATTGTGCTTTCGGGAAAAATAAAAGAACGGAAAAGGGTTTTTTCAAAGAATGGGAGAAGGAAGAAGTGGTTTGGAGAAAGGCGTTCCGGTTCTGGCCTCCTGGAGGCGGTCGTGAGCCCCGGCGTACAAAAAACTTTTTGGAACTTTATGTTTGAGAAATATGTCTACTCTTTCATGAATTTCAACCCCCTGTGCCTCTCGACTCTTGAGCTGCCCGTATTTACAACGAGGGATAAACCTAAGGGTTGTAAAGTGCGGTAGGGGGCCCTTACCACCACTTTTCCCCTTTTCTTCTAATCCCGGCTTATCACAAACTTTCATAGTTCAAATTTATGCTTCCCCATCGATCTCCGCTTCTTTCCCGCGATATCAGCTGTAAAAAAAGGGAAAAAGACAAAGAGCCTTTGGGAAACAGGAGAAACATCTGTCAAGGGCCAACCAACTCACCTAATCATCTACCCGCTCTTCTTCAAACCCTTAGGAGCCCTAAATGAATCATTTATCTGGATTCTTCTTAGATGGTGTTGGGTCGAGTTCAAAAGCCCTAACGAATTATAAACACAACTGCCTGTTTGTTGAGGTGTTGGAAGAGAGATTGAAATGGGTTTATGGGAAGAAATAATTATACGCAAGGTTTTGGAAATAGATATAGTTATTTATTCAGTAAATGTATTTATTGCTCCAAGAACTACTACGGGGCTCTTATTAACCACGATGTGGAAAAGGTTTCGCTATTCCTTTTAATATTTTTTATTTTTATAAAATAGCACCGCAGGTGGTATTAGGTAAGGAGTTCGGTTAATAGGATGGATCTGGGATATTAATATCAATTTGATTTAAATACAGAAATTGAATGAACGGATTACCTGGTCGGATGAGAGCTGGGTAGAAAGTGGTAAGGAGAGGGGCTTGTCGCAAGTTTTCGTTATCTCTCCTTCCCCCCAGTCACTCCTCGCCTCTCCTCTCGCAATTTTCCGCTGATAGCCGATAGATGGTGTCGGCTATCACAGACCTGTGTTTTTAATTTGTGTGATTAATTGAGAAGAGAAAAAATTAAGGGTGGATGGATAAACCATGCATGTAAATTCAATCTCAAATTGAAATAAACGTATTTCTCCCAGAAGAACACCAACAACTAAATAAGACTAGAAAATTAGGGTTGACTTCTTGCCACACACACTCACAAAATCAGACACCCACAAATTAGCCATATCACCTACAGGGAAATGTAAATTGATGAACTTATTACTAATATTAATGACATGTTATATTAATGACATATAATTACTGGGGTAAATAAGTATTCTTTCACTGGGATTATTATTTAATTGGCTTGCGTTCATGATTTGAATCTTACTAAGCTTCGGAGTGTGCGTGTTTTACAGGTGATAGAGCGATTATTGAATTTCAGGAGATATGCATAGACCACGTAAATCGGTTCTCATCCAAAACACCTATTTGGATTGATCAGTTGATGATATTTGTGTGCCTCTACATCTGTCTACCTTTGGCTACATCGTTTAAATTTGGATTTGGGGAAGTTTTAACGCAATACGAGTGCCAAAGGACTTGATAAATTATACATGTTTTTATTGTGGGGGGTATTGAGGTTCAATAAAAAACGCTGCAAATTCTTTCACTGGGGTTTATTATTCAATCGGCTTGCGTTCATGATTTGAATTTCTACTAAGCTTTGGAGTGTGCGTGTTTCACAGGATAGGGCGATTATTGAATTTCAGGAGGCACACAAATATGATCAACTGATCAATCCAAATAGGTATTTTGGTCGAGAATAGATTCACGTGCTCCATGTATATCTCCTGAAATTCAATAATCGCCCTATCCTGTGGTGCACACTCCAAAGCTTAGTAGAAATTCAAATCATGAACGCAAGCCGATTGAATAATAAACCCCAGTGAAAGAATTTGCATTGTTTTTATTGTAGATTCGGATTCTACACCCTTTGAAACGTAAACCATGAAATTTTCAGGGTGGGTTACAATTTTTTTTTCCAGAGCGATTACAATGGTTTATTATTGAATAATAAACCAAAATCAATATTGGTCCGACAACGCCCCAATTCTTTAGCCAGCACTCTCACTTAATTTAAAGTGCCCTTTAAGGGTTGTCGGAGTTTTGTAAAATCCCAAAAAACTGAAAAAAAAGTCGGAGCGGCATAAATTTGGACTCTTTTTGAAGAACTTTCTATGAGGAATCGAATGAGCCCCTCCCCAGGTTCGTAGCTCAAACCATTACCGAATGGATGGTCCGATTTATGGTGACAACATTTGCGTTTTTTGGTTTATTATTGTTTATGTTTTCATCGCAGTAACCTAGTAACGTAGTGATGTAGTAATGTGGATACTGGAGTGAACTCCTAAAAGGCTTTGTATCCGGTACACGGGTTGAAGCATTCTGATTCGCATGAAATGCTGCAAATTCTTTCACTGGGGCTTAATATCCAATTGGCTTGCGTTCATGATTTGGATTTCTAGTAAGCTTTGGAGTGTGCGTGTTTCACAGGTGATATACCGATTATTGAATTTCAGGAGGCACACAAATATGATCAACTGATCAATCCAAATAGGTATTTTGGTTGAGAACAGATTTACGTGCTCTATGCATATCTCCTGAAATTCAATAATCGCTCCATCACCTGTGAAACACGCACTCTCCAAGCTTAGTAGAAATTCAAATCATGAACTCAAGCCAATTGAAGAACTTGCAGCGTTTTAGTTTAAGCTGGACTGCTTGTGGGATGACCAATACAAATTATTTCAACGATACCAAAAACCACAATTTCATCATAAACCAATGATAAACTTTTATACATCTACTTCTATTCAACTCGTAACTTCAATAGAGTTGTTTATTGATGAATTGGCTCTCAGATTTCATCGTGCGGGGTACAGAATCTTACGGTTAAAGTAATCGACGCAAATAGCGTCAAGTTTTAACAACAGCAGTTACCATGGTTTCCGAAGGTGGGGCCAACATTAAGATTTCAGGGGATTACGTCGGCCAAGTCTAGAGCTGCACATTACCAACTAAGCTCCGGAGAACTTCAGTTCCCCTCCGCCTCGTTCCCTTCACGAAGAGGGCTGACCCGATTAAACAACTATGTTGCGTCCGCGCCATTAAGCCCTTTGACCTCGCCGAATCGAGATTTATTAAACTAATTATATCCACGAATGAATCACGTGAACCACGTTCGAACTTCAGCCTCCGAAACTCGATTTTGCAGCTCGCTCGTCTATTCCGGTCGCAGGACGGCCGTAAATGGACTAGAGCTTGCCTTTAGTGTCATATCCAGAGCACCTAATCCCTCTGCCTAATTCAACTGGGCCGTCAAAATTAATTTCCAGCGGACGTACCTTCTGTCCGTTTCTAAGCTGGAAGTTCAGTTCGGCCGGCCATTTTCCTACGAATAATCTGGCAGCAACTTACGTTTTTATCTTTTGATATACGGGTCATTTAAAAAAAAAAAAGGATGGCACCCCATTCAATTTAATTCTTTTCAATTGCCCTACTCTCTTGGAAGTTGTTCAGGAAGTCAGCCATTAGATTCCAATTGATTCATTTGAGTTTCTCAACACTGATCGAATCAGTAAATTTTTAAATGGAGAAACCCAAAATTTTGCTTCCGAGTCTACCAAGTTAGCGGAAGCATTGTTTTCACTTTCGGAATGTGAAAATTTTTTTGTCTCCAAAATCGAAAATTCCACTCGCATTTTGCGTTTTAGACCTTTCTGAACAATTTTGGTTCCGTGTCTGTCTGTGTGTCTGTGTGTCTGTCAGCAAATCCTTGTTACGGGTAAAACTACACGAAGTTATAGTTCGATTTTGATGAAATTTTCAGGGATTGTTCGGTTTGATGTGTAGATGATCCCCTATAAGTTTCATGACCCCCGGATCAATAGTAGCCTTTGCGCATCCGCAAAGGTGAAATCCTTGTTACACGCATAACTCCGGGAGTTCATGACTGATTTCGATGAAATTTTCAGGGATTGTTCGGACTGATAAAGAGAAAATAAAGTTTTAGCCTCGAGCTTGGATCGAACCATATTGAACCATCATTGAACGATGCATATATTTTATGTCAATTTTTATTATTAGGTATATTTTATAGTTTGTTCAATAGTTGAAAATGCCTACCTTTATTTTCTCATGTTATGCTCCTGCATAACAATAAATTTACCCTAATTCAATATTTACTTCGCCTAATTGAAGGAAGTTCTTTAGTCAATAATAATTTTCAATGATCTATACAGTCATGTTATGGATACGAGGAAGCTATGTGCCACACCCACTTGGCAGACGCTAGACGTATTTTTTCAAGCTGCAATGGCTAAATAAATTGGAACGCCGTCTCCTCAGTAAAGCTAAACCCTCTACTGTTCCTTTTAGTGCATTAGCGAGAATTTAAAAAATGTTCCTTTATTACGAAATTCAACTTTTTTAAATTTCGTCCTCATTATGTCTTTTTGTCCTTCTTTGGTTTCATCTCCTTTCATGTTGTGTTTCTTCAGCAGATAAAAGTATTTTTCTCTCGAACCTTAGTTAATGTTTCCATCTCCAAAGGGCCGTTTCCCCAGAAGCTGTTCTGGTTGTGTTACAAACATTGAGGACATTCAGGCTCTTCCTTCTTCTTCGTCGTCACAATGCAGGCTTCCATCGTCACAGTGTGTAAATACCAAGACAATCAGAGGTAGTAGACAATGTAGTTTTTAAACACAGAATATATTCTTTGAGAAAAAAAAACAAGTTCCCATTAACTATTAAAAGAAGGAATAAACTTAAATGATAAACTTAAACTTAATCGATTGCAAAAACCCATTTTATTATCCTGTGAGAAAACGAAAAAAGCCCCAGTATTTTATTATGAAAGTCTTTTAAAAAGAAAGATACAATAAAAGAAAAACCCTAATTTGTTTTAACTGTATCAAATAAAGTGTTGACCTGAACATTTTCTTAACGCTTACTATGTTGCTGGCATAAGAGGGTAAGTTTCTTTGCACCCAAGGCTTACGTACAAAGAGGGTAGATAACGATCTACATTTTTCTCACTCTCTTAACGCTTTTTGTCCTAGTTGTGACGTTTTCCATCCTCATCGTGACGAAGAAATGGAGCGTTGACACAATGGGGAAGAATCACAATGTGGACAAAAAATCACAGTAACGTGCCTCAAAAATCGCCTGTAGAGGTTATTCCGAAAATGGAAAAATCCCTGAAATGCTCGCACGTGGGAGCATCACGGACGAACGCGAGTTTCAGACTATTTCGGGTTGTGAAATTAAGCATCACAATGGCGAAAACCTTAAAATGTAGTTAGCATTATTTTTATAGTCCGCCACACGGAGACACAACCTTTCACCCACAACTGCTACTTTGAGATATCCAGGGTGGCTTACACAGGATCTTCAAATGTCCCTTGTATCCCACCGAGAACTGCCACAATCGTCATCACAATGAGGAAGAATTTTGGGGACAAAACATTTCGCGCAGTTCGTTTTTTCAAATCGTTTTTATCTGTTTTTGTTTGGAAGATGTGAATTTTTGAGCCATGGAGTAAATTTCTTTGCCAGTGGCTTTCTTTTTACAAAGCTGATCGAACATGTGTGGCCGCAATTTTGGTTTATTATTCAATAATATACTGGACCCCCCTAAAAATGTCATGGTTTTTTCTTAGAATCCGAATCGCAATAAAAAAATTTCCGTCCGTTCTAAATCTGGAGCAAAAAATCTGAAATTTTCAGGAAAAATCCATCTTCGTCCGACGACGCCCCAATTCTTGAACCAGCTCTCTCACTCAATTTAAAGTGCCCTTTAAGGGCTGTCAAAGTTTTGTAAAACCCCTAGAAACCTCAAAACAAGTCCAAGCGGCATGAATGTAAACTTATTTTAAGAACATACCGTCAGGAATCGAATGAGCCCCTCCCCAGGTACGTAGGTCAAACCATTCCTGATGTATGACCCGATTTATGTTGCCAACATTTGCGTTTTTTGGTTTATTATTGTTTGTTTGTAACCTGGTGATGTCCGGCCGATAGCGTCGAGTTGTAGTGAATGTGGATACTGGAGTGATAGCCGATGTGAATACTTGTAGTGTAGTTAGTAGCCGATACACGGGTTGAAGCTGATATGCATGAAACGCTGATAATCTATAGGTAAATATTATTCAATATTATTACTAGGGTTTATTATTAAATATTATTACTGGGTTAAATAAGTATTCTTTCACTGGGGTTTATTATTCAATTGGCTTGCGCTCCTGATTTTAATCTTACTAAGCTTCGGAGTGTGGGTGTTTTACAGGTGATAGAGCGATTATTGAATTTCAGGAGATATGCATAGACCAAGTAAATCGGTTCTCATCCAAAATTATTTGGATTGATCATTGATTATTTTGTTCCTCTACATACCTTTGGCTACATCGTTTAAAGATTTGGGGAAGTTTTAACGCAATACGGGGCACAAAGGACTTGATAAATCATAGATGTTTTTTTTCAATCAAATTCTTTCACTGGGGTTTATTATTCAATTGGCTTTCATGATTTGAATTTCTATAAGCTTTGCCGTGTGCGTGTTTCACAGGATAGAGCGATTATTGAATTTCAGGAGATATGCACGGAGCACGTAAATCTGTTCTCAACTAAAATACCTATTTGGATGGATCAGTTGATCATATTTGTGTGTCTCCTGAAATTCAAAAATCGCTCTATCACCTGCGAAACACGCACACTCCAAAGCTTAGTAGAAGTTCAAATCATGAACGCAAGCTTAGAAAAATAAACGCCAGTGAAAGAATTTGCAACGTTTTTGTTACCCCAAACCTAAATTGAATCTACAAATTTCGTCAGTTGCTCCGACCTTGTAAACCATTATTATTTACTATGTAACAGAACTGTTTGAAGCTTATGGTAATGCTGAACGAAAAGGAATGGGGAAGATTTTTGATGTCTTGAGATTTTTGCGAAAAGGGAATCTTCTGGAGAATTCAAAACTTTGTTTCTTATTGTTGGCGATATCAGGCTGGGAGTGGATATATTTTTTCCAATTTTCATCAATATTTTAAAATATTTTAATGGAATTCAAGAACTGCTGTTCAAGCACGAACGAGGTAATTCAAGAATATAATATAATATAATATTTAATTCCATTAAAATGTTCTGAGAAATTGATAAGAATACGCTAATTCCGATAGTTAAAATGCTTTATTTGAATGCAAACATTTTACTTTGAACCTTTTTTGTTGTAATAAATTTATAGTTAATTATTCCAACACACACAAAGAGCTAAATTCAAATCAATTCAAGATTAATGTAATACGATAACATTAGGAATTCGCTCACACGGTCATGCTGCTTGTCTGGAACTTTGGTTCGGTAAAGTAAGGCAGAGCAGGAAGGAGTAGAGTAAACACCTCGCACGAATTCAATTGAAGATTGGATTCTTGTTTACCGTCCCATAAAATGTCAGAACCCCTCCAAATCCCGCTTTTACAATAAATGCGGCCCAACAGATTGTCTAATCTGTAAAAATTTCACTCTGAAATATTCTGAAACCATAAAAACGTCGTTACTATGAGTAGCTTCAGGGACTGAGACAGGTAATGTGAGGGTTTTAGAAAACTATGCTTGAAACTGCATTGAATCTAGTTTAGATGATGTTTGTAACTGAGTCCTGAAGAAGACAAATCAAGTTAAAAATTGATTAAATGTTGTAATCAAACATTAAACAACACCCCAAGCCCACTAAACTAGAGTTCCAAGTGCCGCTGCAGCAGCTTTAACCGGCTTTGCAATCAAAGGCTATTATTGTTTAACCGGCTTTGCAATCAAGCCTGTACTTCGGAAAAATGTATTATAAGTATGTATTTTATTAAAACCCAATTTCGAAACGTTTTTCAGTTTTTGTGCCTCCTTATGTCTCAGATTCGTATATAATTTGTTCACTAAGGGTCTAAAGATCGGTCCTGTACTACAAAGAGCTTCAATTCGTTTTTAATTACAGTTTATAGATTGCAGAGTTCAAGGAGAGGTTGCGAAAATGTAGTCCAACACTGGAGGAATGAGGAGATACAAAAAACGCCTTCAGAATTTTCTTTATTTGTCGAAAATCCTTATTAAATTCAATTATAATAAATTCAAGTTTAAAGCAGGGTCCACACCAGAGATGGGCGTTAATCGATTAACAAATACTTTTGCGATTACAAATGTAATCGTGAAAAGTATTCGTTGATTACGATTAATTTTGAAGTAATCGTTATTCGTTGGCGAAACGATTAACGATTACAAAAGTATTCTTGATTAACGAATTAGTGATTGGTTTTTTTTTTTGGTCATAACCCCCCTACCGTGGGAATGACCACGGGCTGAGAAAAGTAATTTTTTTTTGAAATTTTTATTGTACCAAGTAATAACTTATTAACAATACTATATTGAAAATAGGGATAAATATACAAAACTAAGATACATCTCTGAGTTTTGTCCTTTCTGACTGATGGTTCTTCCACTCAACCGCTTCACAAATAGGCAAGATCAAGTGGTTTGGTACGCTTTAGTCTTCTGGTGACGTCACTTGTGTCAAGGAGATGGACAGCTTCCTCGTTGACGTGATATCTAAGCCGTTGGAGATGACTCACAGCTTGTCGCTTTATAGCCTCGCTAACTGTTTCGACCTGAAGTTCATGATGGAGATGTTCATTTCGAAAGTACCGTGGTGCATTCACAACAGTTCGTAGCACATTATTTTGAAAACGTTGGATGATATCTCGATTTGATTGAGCTGTACAGCCCCACAGCTGGGCTCCATAGGTCCAAACCGGTTTCAGGACCTGGTTGTACAGGGTTAGCTTATTCTGGATCGACAGCAAAAGTAAATTTGACAGTTTAACCATACTTCGCTCTTGAAATCGGAATGTCCAATCCAGGACACATTCCAATCAATCAAGCGTCCAAATTTACAAGATACATCGAAAACGATACCCCACACAACTTTGTTCTCAAAATCCCAATTTTTGCGCCCATTTTCTCTTCGAAACTTTTTTCCGTGATCATTATTCATAATGTCATGTATAACTGTACTACTTTTCCTTTCAAGTACCCCCACTTGCATCATAAACAATTTTATGAGCCTAAAGTTTTTTTCAATTTACCAAGAATTTGGAAAATGGAGAAATTACCTACCAATTTCTTCAAAATCGTAACCTTATGGCACACCACACTTTTCCATTAGGCTAGAATGGTCAAACATCACAAGTTGTCATTTGGGTCGATTTCACAAAGAAAAACTACTAGGTATGCCCACACGATTATCGAAAAGAGTGTGAGTTCTCCTAATTCTTCCAATACTTTTCTTTTCTTGAATATCTTTTTTTTTCTTGCGAATTCGCTAAAATTAGTTGTGAACTACGTTCAATAATGTCTTTTCCCATAGGTAGTCGGTTGAGATAACATAGCAAATTGAACCTTCAATAATAATGGTACATGTGATCACATAAAATGGAACCAAAAGTACCTACTAATTTAAAACGAAGATGTTAAAATATGGGAACATCGTTTGAGTTCAAATCTTTATTTGTACTAATCTAAAAATATAATTCTTCATACAATTATTGTCTATTTTATTGTTCATTTATGAGCTATGCTAGCTTCTGACTTTGTGTAATATGCAAAGTTTTTTCAGGGTTAATTATAAAAGTCAATTTTTATTATTTAAATTAACGGTACCGTCTGCGACGAACATCACACTATATAAAAAATTTTTTCGACGTTTTTAGTTTTGACAATTGCTCCCCCTCCCCCGACCCGGCCAACAGCAAGCGACGTGGTCCTTCCTCTTCGGGACTCATTTAGAATATTGTTATTATACTCTTCCCTAACATATCCATTGCCTAAAACTATCAAAAGAACAATTTTTTCTATTTTTTATTAATTTTTTCTCACACGTTTATTTTGATCTAGTAGTGGCCACATCAAATTACGAAATTTCCAGTAGTGGCCACATGCATGTCTCAGTAGTGGCCACTTGACATTTTGCCCTACTTACGTGTTTAATATCATTAAATTCAATACCAGATGAACAAAATTGATTCTATCTAGTAGAAGCTCTAGGATACAGCCCAACAAACGAGAAAACTAGGGACGGTCATATTGAGAAATTTACCACAATTTCCAATGATGCTCTGCGCACTCCTAGTTCAACCTCTGACCACAAGATGACATGAGCTGTACCTCGTTGCAAGTTTGAGCAACTAGGTGACCGGGAATCCTCAAGCGAAACTTTAAAACCACTGGATTTAGTTGCGCTCGTGAATAAATTGCAATCGAACTTGCTAAAATTGAGCTAATAATAAAGGGCAGATTTTGGTAAACCTACCTTGGAGTGTACCTTTATTGATATGTTATGTAATTAATTTTTCAGTCGCAAGAAGACCGTCACGAAAAAAAAAAATAAATATCAACGGCATGGACCATTGTAATCGTCAAAAGTATTCGAATACAATTGCATTCGAATCCTTTTGGCGATTAAAAAACTATTCGAAAAAGTAATTGCTTCGCGCGAATACAAAAGTAATCGATTACTCTCGTTATTTGATTACTTTTACGAATACTTTTGTAATCGTAAAAGTATTCCTTAATCAGGCTGAGCCGGGAGTGCCTAGCCGGCTGGGCACTTTTGAGCTGGCACAACGTCCACACCGAAACGGGATATTTCTCCCTTATTTCACTATTATTTTAGTTTCAACACCAAGACTGGTGACTTCGTTGAAGAGTACTTTTTAGAAGTTTTTAAAAGTGTCCTTAAAGTGTTGATGTGTTTTCAAAATGATTACCGACTATGATGTAGCCGTGGCTGTGGTGATCATAGTTTTAAATCATACTCCAAAAAGAAGATTTCTCCGATTCGCCCGAGCCTTAGGAGAGGACGACAGCTGTACAGGGCCAGCGATGAAAGAATTAATGAAAGATTTAATTTTGGGTGAACTTGGATTTTAATTATAACTGAAGCCGCTCAGGGCGTCGCCACTCTATATTTTTGTTCGGCTCGGTTCGGCTTTCTTTGATCTGTACAGACTTTATGCGGGTTGGAATCGGCACGACCCGGCCCGACAGTTTGTAACCCGGCAAAGTTGTCCGGTGTGTCCACATCAACGCGGCTTGGCCCGCCCAGCCTACCAGGCTAACATAACTGTGAAGAATTCACTCATGTACATAGTAGAATTATTCCCTAATACAAAGGGGCCAAGCCGACCAGGTAGCGTCGCCCCCGTCCACTCTCCTCAAGGGAGCAGGGTGGAAGGGGTTCACTAACCATATAAAAACCAGCCCTGCAGGCCGGAACAAGAGATAGTTTAGTCGGTGGAAGCCCTGGCAGCTTTAACTGGAATCCTTGCGTTTTGATTTCTACTCCCTAACTTCGCCTTTGAGTATATACTCAGTCGGTCCGTTAGGTTCACCTATCTACCTTCCTTACGTTGCGGTGCCGCGGTCTTGAGAGACTGGTATCACCTCAACCTCTTACACCTCTCTTACATAGCTTCAAATTGGTGCTGCAGCCTCGAGAGGCTGGGAACACCAATCTTGTTCGCTATCTCCTCTCGCTTTCCTCTCCAGCTACCAAGCTTGGTGCTTCGGCCGTCCGCGGCCGGTATCGTCAATCTTTGTACGCTAACACCGCTAGCAAATAAGGTGCTTCGGTCGCTCCGCGACCGGGATCGCCGATTTTGAAAGCAAAAACCCCACACTACAAGCTAAATAAACCTTCAGTTCATTTAGCAGAAAGAAACGTAAGCTAGTATCTCCCTTCTGGAGAAAAAGTTGTGATAGTTGGCGAATTTTCCCTCAGACAAATTCCCTACAATAACAAATAATAATTTCTTACCTACTAGGTGTAATTGTGTTAAAATTCCCTAATTATCAAACTGTCTAAATCGCTTGACCACATGGATCAAAGTTTGGCGAGTAACAGGTGTTACTTTATTGATTTTTGGCCGTTTTTTTGTTGCCGTTAAAATACCAATTAATACAATTAAGAGAGAGAGAGAGAGAGGAGAGAGAGAGAGAGAGAGAGAGAGAGAGAGAGAGAGAGAGAGAGAGAGAGAGAGAGAGAGAGAGATATTTAATTTTATTTAAATCAAATTGATAGGAAATATCCCATATCCATCCTATTAACCAAACTCCTCACCTAAAACCCATAGGGTGCTTATTTCATAACAGTCAACGATATTAAAGGAATACCTAAATCGTTTCCACCTCGTGGTTATTAAGAGGCCTGTAGTTATTCTTGGAGCAATTAATACAATTATTGAATAAACAAGTTGATCTATTACCAAAACCTTGTGTAGCTGACATGGAGTTGCCTAAACTCCCTCAAGGCTGCAGCCCGAGGCAACAAACTGACGCTACTATGGGTGACGGGGCAACGAGGAAGATGATCGCCTTGCTAAAATGGGATCAGAGTCCAGTTCAATTGGACCTGAACCCCAACTAGGGAGTATCAAGAGTTATATAACTCAACAGGTTCAGAAATGGGAGGACAAGACACTCATAGAATACTGGCACAACACTCCTAAGCAGAGGCAAGCCAAGCGGTTCCTCTCTATTTCAAGGAAACGCGCAAAAGCCCTTATATCATTGAGGCGCAAAGACCTTCGCAAACTAGTGGGTCTTCTGACTGGCCACTGCCCCCTAAGGTACCACCTAAACAAAATGGGTAAGGCCAGGACAGTAGAATGCTGGCTCTGCTGCGAAGAGGTCGAAACAGCAGAACATATCCTCTGTAATTGTCCTGCTGTTGCATCAACTAGATTCCGGCATTTCGGGAAGGGTGCCCTAACACCCTCTGATATTGCCTTGGAAACGCCTGAAAACCTCCTACACTGTGAACGAAGAGGTTATTAATAAGGTTTTGAATTAAAAATGGGGACAGCGTCACAATGGATCCTAGCGGTCTCAGTGACACGGGCTCCTCCCATCCCTTATCGAAAAGATTTCATGTTCGATGTTCCTCCTCCGAGTTGGACAGGGTTTCTGGAAAATTCTTGCATACAAGTCTGCAACGCATTAGGACATTTCATGTCTTTCCCTCCCTCCTTCTTCCCTTCCATCTTCTAGCAATCTTGTCTTCCTCTGTGAATTACATTTTTTTCAATATAAAGAAAACAAAAATTAAACTCATATTTTTATTTATTATTTACATCCATATTATTTATTATTTACATCCATACATGTATCGTCGTGGGTAGTAAAAGAACGGTATGTTATATGTTCAGGAGCCACTCTGCTGATCAAGACCCTCTGCACCTTATTGTTCACGTCCTAAGGAGGCTACCAGCCAAATCATAATAATCATATAGCCAAATTTCAGCTATAATCATATAGGTACCTAACTACCTCACTTCTAAGAATCATAAATGCTTGCATACGAGTCTGCAACACATTGGGACATTTTCTTCTGTGTATTCGAGCCAGACTACATCACCTACTCCAGTAGCGTTGTTGTTCATGTCCTAACGAGACAAATTTCAGCTTCCTACGGTTGATAGGAAAGAAGTTAGCTTCAGTAGCCACTCTGCTGATCAAGACCCTGTACACCTTATTGTTCATGTCCTAAGGAGGCTACCAGCCAAATTTCAGCTTTCCACAGTTGATAGGAAAGAAGTTAGCTTCAGGAGCCACTCAGTTGATCAAAACCCTCTGCACCTTATTGTTCACGTCCTAAGGAGGCTACCAGCCAAATCATAATAATCATATAGCCAAATTTCAGCTATAATCATACCTACCTCACTTCTACGAATCATAATAATCATTGAGCATATTTCGTTACGTAACGTAACGTGACATAACGACAATTTGGTTGTGTGCCATAGCAAAGACATGAAATGTCAAAAAAAACCTTGTGTATCGTTATTTTTTTTTTAGTAATTAGTTAAGTCAAAAAAGGGAATAATATCAGGAAATCGTAACCAAAGAAAGGTAGAATTGATATAACAATTCATATCTAGTATTACAAACTTTAGCTCCTCATCTCCACCATCTCACTCTATAAACGAATTAGGTAGGGTCTTACAATATTACATGGACGTGTGTGAACAGTCCAAGTAATCGGAAACGTTGTATCGATATATCCCAAGGAATATGTTGGTCTCTCGTAAAACCAGTGATACAGTTACTTCACATTCTATTGGCGGTGAAAGATCAAAAAGCTCTTCGGTTTTATTCAAGGAACATATCAGATCAAACGACCAAGTTTCTAATAGGATTCCACCCCGAGTTTCAGGGAAAAGGCAGAAAGTTCCAAACCCACGCCTTTCCGTTCTTAGTAGCCGTCTTTTGAGATTGTTTCCTCCTCGGGATCAGCGATACGTCAAAGTTACGATTTTTCTTTCTTTTTTTTTTTTCGCAACCCTCCCGACCTTTTTTGGCATGCATAGGCCTCCAACCTGAAGACTTCCTCCGTCGCGGGGATACCACAAAAAGATTCGGAGGTGAGGGGGGATATGACGTCACGTACGTACGTACAACCGTACGCCCTTCACCGATGCGCTCATTTCAACTTACCGTCAGGAAATGAAATTTATCGGATTGGCTGTGTTATGGGTAAGAGGGAGAAAGAAGGAGAAACAGTACGTGTGTGTGTGTAAGAGAGAGAAAGAGATATGGTGGGGGGGGGGGGGGCAGAGACAGCGAGTGAGAGAGATTTCTCTAGTTTTTTTCTACCACGGAGAACGAGACCAAATATGATTTCTTTCCCTTTCCTGCTCTCGTAGCCTGGAGCATGTGATGTATATAAATCCCGTTACAGAGAGGTTTTCGGGGGGAAGGGAGCGTGATATCGTTCGTATTGATACTTCAAAGGGCCTCTCAATATTGTCGATTGACTCCCACAGACTCTACTTTGGTCTACGCCTTTGGTCTACGGTTGTCTCAAGTCGTTTTGTATTTACTCTGAGAGGGGTCGATCGATTTAAAACTGAAATCAGCCTATTTGATCAGTAAATTTTTTGGTTGAGTGAACGAAAAGGCTAATTATCGATTATCATGACAATACAATTCTTGGACCTTCAGCCGTTGCATTTATCATTAACTTGTTAAAATGTCTAACATGCTGTACCTCATAAAACGCTGATAATTCCTTCACCTTTGGTTTATTATTAAATAATTAACCATTGTAATCGCTCTGGAAAAAAAATTCTAACCCCCCTGAAAATTTCATGGTTTACGTTTCAAAGGGTGTAGAATCCGAATCTGCAATAAAAATTTCTCCGTCCGTCGTACGCCGTACGCACGATATCTCCGAAACGGCTGGAGCAAAAAATCTGATATTTTCAGGGAAAATCCATCTTGGTCCGACGACGCCCCAATTCTTGAGCCAGCTCTCTCACTCAATTTAAAGTGCCCTTCAAGGGCATGTCAAAGTTTGGTAAAATCCCTAAAAACCTCAAAACAAGTCGAATCGGCCTAAATATTTACCTATTTGAAGAACATACCAAATCGAATGAGACCCCTCCCCACGTCCGTAGGTCAAACCATTCCCGATGTATGGCCCGATTTATGGTGCCAACATTTGCGTTTTTTGGTTTATTATTGTTTGTTTGTAAGCTAGTGATTCCGATAGCGTCGAGTTGTAGTGAATGTGGATACTGGAGTGATAGCCGATGTTGATACTTGTAGTTTATAGCCGATACACAAGTTGAAGCATTCTGATATGCATGAAAGGCTGATGATATATAGGTAAATATTATTCAATATTATTAGTGGGGTAAATAAGTATTCTTTCTCTGGTTTTTATTATTCAATTGGCTTGCGTTCATGATTTGAATCTGTACTAAGCGATATTTTATTAACGGAGTGTGCGTGTTTCACAGGTGATAGAGCGATTATTGAATTTCAGGAGATATGCATAGAGCACTTAAATCTGTTCTCAAGCAAAATACCTATTTGGGTTGATCAGTTGATCGATATTTGTGTGCCTCCTGAAATTCAACAATCGCTCTATCACCTGTGAAACACGCACGCTCCAAAGCTTAGTAGAAATTCAAACCATGAATCACTGAATAGTAAACCCCAGTGAAAGAATTTGCAGCGTTTTTTTCTCAAGAGCGATTACAATGGTTGTAAACCAGAAGTGCATAATAGGCGTTGTGTTTAGTTAATTGGTAAGTGGAAATTCAGGCCATTTAGCCTATAGGAGAGTGCGAGGGTGCAGAGGCTCAACGATGGGTACACGCAATTGACGAAAGTGCAAGAGCTCAATACCCTTGAGAAACACTGGGTATTATATTGAGGCTGCGTCGTATTAGGGTATTACACGGAAGCCACTAGTGTTTACAAAATTTTGGTCTCCTGACTGCCACCTTTAACCCAGATTCCCATCTATTGGACCAAGTGATCCGGATATTACAAGAAAGATTGATTCAGGAAATTTTTTCATTTTTGAGATGCAGCTTGGTGGCATCCAGGCGACCAAACCAAACAGAAAACTGACCTCCATATAAACAGTAGCCTCCGTAAAATACCTTAGTCCAAATCCCGTCAACACTGACGGTAACAGAAGTGGGCCCAACGTCGGTTGGTGGACTGAGGTCAGTGTACTCAATACGAGAGGGGAGGAGCAGTTCGCGACCATGCTTTGCTAACAATTAACAAGCGAAGGTGGGGGCATGTTACAGGTATCCCTACCAAGGGTATAGCGATTAGCTAGAAAACCCAGGGGATAGAGGAGGCTTAATGGCTATAGGTATAACCACGAGGTCTCGAGAAACGGAAAGTGGGATCTGTCATTATAAATCACATGTAGGTACCCTGTATTCTCTCTACGCCAGTGCTCTCTATTGGAGGCAATCTCTTGAATCAGAAAACTGCCAAAAGGATATGGTTTGCTACAAATCATTCGTAAGTGCAAAGTTGCTCCATTCAACTTACGTTCTCATGACATTTCCGTTGTGAAAAACTCATGAAAACTTACATTTTCCGTAATCTGTAAATCGGTGTACTTCTACCATTTTAGAAAGTTTCTTGAACTGCACGCTAAAGTACTACAATTAATATCAGGGATAAATCAGCTGTAAGTAAGGGAAAAGCACCAATAGTGAACACTGTACCAATAGTGGACACTTCGGAAAAAAAGTTGTAGAATAAGGATTCGGGTTGAGCAGGGCACTTGCATCTTTTTGGATTAACTAAAGTAATAGCCTAACAAACGTGATGAACCAAAAGAAAACGTTAGGGCCAAAATGAAAAATAATAACTTGACATTAAAAACAACCAGTCTGTGGGTGGAGTGATTTTGAGCAGGACGCTGTGCAAAATGCTAAGGAATAGAAAGTATGTTTTAAGCAATGTTCACATATAATATTCAAATATTTGTGCCCATTGGTTTGAATATATACTTCAGTAACTAAATTGACGATTTTCCAGTCGCCTAACTCCGTTAATATTGATAAAGTGGGCTTTTAAAGCATGTCCACTTCTAGTACAATAAAAATGACGGATGCTCCGGTAGTGGACATCCCTGTTCACTACTGCTGCTACTTCCCTTTTCACGAAAGGATATTTTCTTAATTTTCTACTTGTTAATTTGTATTGGAACAAGCTCTCGGTACGATTTTCGAATGAATGTAGTGTTGCGGACCAGAGGACGACAGGGGGTGTCCTCTACTAGTGCAAGAGATGTCCACTACTAGTCCATGAGCTATCTTCTACTTATACATGAATTGTTCTCTAATCGTGCTCACTTTATTCTTACAGTTGAATGGAATTCTTTTTGTTTTACTACCGATTAGATATATACATGATTTTAAACGACATTTTACGTCGTCTTGTTGATGTCTACGACGTGTCCACTACTGGGTCATGAAGTGTCCACTACATCAACACTAGAAAATTTTAGCTGTCCACTACTGGTGTTTCTGTTATTCCACAAAATTTGACTCTATTTCTTCAAACATTTATAAAATTGGTGTTTCCTTTGATTAGACTCAACTAAAAATGTCTAAAAAACGTGTAGACACCAAAAAAAAAAAAAAAAAAAAAAAAAAAAAAAAAAAAAAAAAAAAAAAAAAAAAAAAAAAAAAAAAATTTGAGAGCTAAAAATTTATGAGGTAACACAATCACACAAGATTTTCTTAACATGTCCAGTACTGGTGCTTTCCCCTTAATAAGAAATAATTAATCCTGCAACAACATATTATTTCTATAAATTATGACTCTTCGCAATCAAGATTTCTACTTGAGCCCCCGAGATAATTGGAACATTTTGGAGGTTTTTAATTAAAAAAGTATAAATGATGACCCGGGCTTGTTTTTACAACAAGAGAGCGATATAATTGTGAAACGCATGGGACGAGAAAAAGGTTTGGTCGCTATCTTGAGGGAGAATTGTAATTAGCAGCAGGTGACGTAATTGAATATTAACGACCCCCAGGTACGGTACACTCGGTTGAACCGAGTCCAGAAAACCTTTTTCAAGCTTTGATAAGCTGAGAGCAGAAGGTGAACTTACATATGGTCACCTATCTTAATGGGTGGAGCTCCAAGTTACCCACACAAATGCACAGTTCACCGAAGTTAATTTTAACGGTTGGGTTTTTTTTATCAAGAGTTTGAGGTAGAGTGACTTCGTTGGATTAAAACGGAGGACCGCTCGAATAAAAAGTTTCCTGAAATGAAAGAGGATTTAAAAATCCTTTGTCCTCTGCAGAAAATGTCCGTTTTACTTGCTTCAGAGTCAGCTGGAATTGGCCAAGAGTTGATTATGAAAGGGAAAAACGCATTCCTCTTCTAAGTAACATCAACTCAGGTAATTACACTGATCTTGAAAATTTCAAAATGAATTAATCATGTGTTTATAGTTATGACAGATACAATTTGAGATCATTTTTGGTTTATTTTCAATAATAAACCATTGTAATCGCTCTGGAAAAAAAAATTCTAACCCCCCTGAAAATTTCATGGTTTACGTTTCAAAGGGTGTAGAATCCGAATCTGCAATAAAAAATTTTCCGTCCGTCCGCCGTACGCCGTACGCACGATTTCTTCCAAACGGCTGGAGCAAAAAATCTGATATTTTCAGGAAAAATCCATCTTGGTCCGACGACGCCCCAATTCTTGAGCCAGCTCTCTCACTCAATTTAGAGTGCCCTTTAAGGGCAGTCAAAGTTTTGTAAAATCCCTAAAAACCTCGAAACAAGTCGAATCGGCCTAAATATTTACCTATTTGAAGAACATACCATGAGGAATCGAATGAGCTCCTCCGCAGGTCCGTAGGTCAAACCATTTGCCGATGTATGGTCCGATTTATGGTGCAAACATTTGCGTTTTTTCGTTTATTATTGTTTGTTTGTAACATAGTGATGCCGATAGGGTCGAGTTGTAGTGAATGTGGATACTGGAGTGATAGCCGATGTGGATACTTGTAGTTTATAGCCGATACACGGGTTGAAGCATTCTGATATGCATGAAACGCTGATAATATATAGGTAAATATTATTCAATATTATTACTGGGGTTTATTATTATAGCACGTAAATCGGTTGTTAACCAAAATACCTATTTGGATTGATCAGTTGATCATATTTGTGTGCCTCCTGAAATTCAATAATTGCTCTATCACCTGTGAAAAACGCTGCAAATTCTTTCACTGGGATTTATTATTCAATTGGCTTGCGTTCATGATTTGAATTTCTACTAAGCTTTGAGTGTGCGTGTTTTCACAGGTTGTAGAGCGATTATTGAATTTCAGAGGCACACAAATATGATCAACTGATCAATCCAAATAGGTATTTTGGTTGAGACCACATTTACGTGCTCCATGGATATCTCCTGAAATTCAATAATCGCTCTATCCTGTGAAACAGGCACACTCCAAAGCTTAGTAGAAATTCAAATTATGAACGCAAGCCAATCGAATAATAAACCCCAGTGAAAGAATTTGCAGCGTTTTTCATATGAGTTATTTTGATTCAAAACGTGCATTAGAAACTATGTACAACGAATACTGGGTTGGTCTGATATTTTCACGAGGATCCCTGGTCCGTCCAGAGGTGCGCTCACCCTTTTCCCGCCCTTAATCCTCAACCTAATGGCACACGTCGGTTAATCCTTGGGTGCCCGCTTCCGCCACTGAATACCAAAAGAGACGCTGATTGCCCCACCGACCGAAACGTGAGGTGGCGGGGACAATGGTTGGAACCGAAGGGGCAAAAGCGAGGGTGCGGGGGCGCCTTGATCCGTCAATCTCTCCTTTGCGACCCGGTTTCCGCTGATTACTTGCGGGAGACCCTTGACGGATCATCTAACGGGTTTAATTAACGGAAGATCCCTTCTCCCCTCGCTGCTGGAAGAGACGAGCGGAGGAGAAATCAGCGATGAAAATCACGCTTAGACATTGCCGTCAGAAACGTTAAAATCATGATGCACAGTCGTCAGTGATTAAATCCAACAAAAATCTAGTGGTTCGTATTGCAAAACTTCTTGACTGCTGAAATAGTGTTGGAATTATCTATGATAATTAACACTTATTTCTACCCCAAAAACCTAATTTACTATTTCAATAGTTTTAAAACTTGAAAATAGAAATTAATAGTGAATTGGGTATTTTTTAATTAATAACAAATCGGATTGGAGTTTATATAGATTTATTGAATCTGATATAGGTCTGATATGAAATCAAGAGAGAATTTGGGTTGTATTAAGGAACCGCAAATAATGGAGATTTCCCTCTGTCGATCTGTATGATTGTGCCCGAGTATTCTCGGTTGACCAGCTTTACATCAAGTCATCTCTTATTTTTTTCCATAAGCATCCTGAATTTTTTGATATCCCTATAAGTACAGCGCAATACAATTTCCGCCTAACTTCTCAAGCCGTAGTATCTGCACCTAAAACTCGGCTGTGGAGTACCGCAAAACATATTTACTATAGCATGCCATACTTAATCCGCCATCTACCAGAACAATTAAAGAATCCACATTATTTTTCACGAAATGTATATAAAAAGAAGATTTTTACTTGGTTAATTTCGGAAGGGTTAGAGAACTGTCGAACTCTATTGACAAGTATGTACGTCTGTTAAAATCTCTGTTAATTCAATCTCTCTGTTCAATCGCTTTGTTTCAATTCTCTGTTAATTGTTCTCAATTCCTTTTTGATTTTGTCACACTATTAATTTACTGCGTCAAATCACTGTAAGAAGTTTTTTTCCTCTTTAATTTCGTATTATTAATTTTATCTAACCTGTATTTCAAACTGTATTTATATTTTAGATAAGCTCTTTCAACTCCCCCTCACCGCACAGGACCTGTCCTATGGTGAGGGGTACGTTCCATTATGTACAAAAATGCTCGTGGTGGTTGTAATTTCTTTTTCGGAATAAATATTCATTTCATTTCATTTCATGGAAATGGGACTTACCAGTTATGAGACGGCTAGGGATCAACTCATGTCTCACAACGCGCGTCTTGGAGGAGCGCCCGCGGAGGCGGGGCCGATGAAGTATCGGTCCGCGTCCGCGTAGCAGTTCCAGGAACTGCTACACTGCTTAATAAAAGTTATTAACTCTTCGCTTGGTCAAAATCCCATTTTATTCCATTATTTTCAATAATAAACCATGGTGATCAACCTGGAAAAAAAATTGTAACCCTCCTACAAATTTGTTGTTTTACATTTCAAAATGTGTAGAATCCGATAACCAGCAAACTCTTCAAATATTCAGTCGCCTAAACGGAGTTATGCATAGAGCACTTAAATCGGTTCTCAACCAAAATACCTATTTGGGTTGATCAGTTGATCATATTTGTGTGCCTCCTGAAATTCAATAATCGCTCTATCACTTGTGAAACACGCACACTCCGAAGCTTAGTAGAAATTCAAATCATGAACGCAAGCCAATTGAATAATAAACCCCAGTGGAAGAATTTGCAGCGTTTTTTATGGTTATCAGAATACTTCAACCCGTGTATCGGCTATAAACAATTTTATGAGTTCACTCGAGTATCCACGTTCACTACATCACTAGGTTACTGCTATCAAAACAACGAAAAAAACAAATAACAAAAACTCTTGTTTTTGTTTTGATCGCAGTAACCTAGTGATGTAGAGAATGTGGATACTGGAGTGAACTCCAAAAGGGTTTATAGCCGAAACACGGGTTGAAGCATTCTGATATGCATGCTCCGCCTTACGAAACTTAAAATTTTCAAATAGAATATTTTTCCATTGTAATCGCTCTGGGATTTATTATTCAATGATTCATGATTTTAATTACTACTCAGCATTGGAGGTTGCGTGTTTCACAAGTGATAGAGCGATTATTGAATTTCAGGAGATATGCATAGAGCACGTAAATCTGTTCTCAACCAAAATACCTATTTGGATTGATCAGTTGATCATATTTGTGTGCCTCCTGAAATTCAATAATCGCTCTATCACTCCTCAAACACGCACACTCCAAAGCTTAGTAGAAATTCAAATTATGAACGCAAGCCAATTGAATAATAAACCCCAGTGAAAGAAGTGAAAGAATTTGACATGATGCGTTTTCAAACGAAATCATGCGTTTTGACATGAAATAATGCATTTGTGCATATTGACTGTTATGTATACATTGAAATTCAGTCAAATGTACACTTCCAAAGCTTACGTAGAAAAAAATTGAATAATAAACCCCAGTGAAAGAATTTGCTGCGTTTTAATGATGTGTTGTTGGACGAATGATAGGACGAAGGGGAAATAACCAAGTAATTTTTCTCGCTGTATCGAATGAAAACATTTCTAAAACTCTCCAAATTATTAAAATCATGAAAAGAATTCATTTTAACGTTTCATTTTGTCGAAGTTATCTTATCAGAATCTTTGAAATTTTCGTACTGTAAGTTTTTGAAACATCATTCAATTGAAAATGTCCTCGTATCCATAACATGATCATTGAAAATTATTATCGACTAAAGAACTTCGTTCAATTAGGCGAAGTAAATATTGAATTAGGGTAAATTTATTGTTATTGAGGAGCATAACTTGAGAAAATGAAGGTAGGCATGTTCAACTATTGAACAAACTGTAAAATATACCTAATAAGTCCGAACAATCCCTGAAAATTTCATCGAAATCGGTCAAGAACTCCCGGAGTTATGCGCGTAACAAGGATTTCACGTTTGCGCATGCGCAGAGGCTACTATTGATTCGGGGGTCATGAAACTTATAGGGGATCATCTACACATCAAACCGAACAATCCCTGAAAATTTCATCGAAATTGGTCAAGAACTCCCGGAGTTATGAGCGTAACAAGGATTTCACGTTTGCGAATGCGCAGAGGCTACTGGGGTCAGTCCGTATGAAGTGGTCCAGAAATAATTTAATTGGTTGCTTCAACATTTTTGATATTTTTTATGCTTTTGTACTATGAAGTACCACTTACTACAAGTGTAAAAATGCATGTCTTTTATTTTTTAAATTTTTAGTTTGCCAGTGGCGACCATTTTTTCGTAGTAAGAACGCTAATTTTAGGCGATTTTAGAGCTCTGCGGAAACGTATTTATCTCAGCTTCTATTTTTAAAACAATGTTAGTCTGCAGCTTGAAACTTTGTGGATTTGGAGCATACATATATATATATTTCTAATAAAAAAATAACAAGCAAATTACCCGTTGCCTTGTTATGAAAAAAAATTGTTGAAAATAGCGTTTTTGCTAGAAGAGTAAGTTAAACTTTGAAGAGGTATTTCGACCTTTGGGCCTAGGTTTGAGCAATTAGGTCTAATCAGCTTTATTATAGCTTAGCATTTTTTGAAGACATTGGTTTTTGTTTCAATGTTCTAGGATGAATAGAAGCTGAGTTAAATACGTTTCCGCAGAGCTCTAAAATCGCCTAAAATTAGCGTACTAACTACAGAAAAATGGCCGCCACTGGCAAACAACAAGTACAAAAATTGAACTAAGTGTATTTTTAGACTTGTAACAAGTGCTACTTTTTTGGGTAAAAATATAAAAAATAATAAAAATATTACAGCAACCTCCTCTGGACCACTTTATATGGATTGACCCACTATTGATCCGGGGGTCATGAAGCCTATAGAGGACCATCTACCCCTGAAAATCTCATCAAAATCGGACTATAACTTCGAGTAGTTTTGCCCATAACAAGGATTTGCTGACAGACAGACAGACAGACACGGAACCAAAATTGAGAAAGGTCTAAAACGCAAAATGCGAGTGGAATTTTTGATTTTGGAGACAAAAAAATTTTCACATTCCGAAAGTGAAAACAATGCTTCCGCTACCTTGGTAGGCTCGGAAGCAATACACCACGAAGGCAATATCAACGAAGAACGTTAAATCTCGACAGAAGCGGGTTAACCTACAAAGTGTCTGCCGTTAACGTTACAAAGTGTAACGTAAACAAATGTTAACGGGATTGCACGGCGAAAAAGCGATTTGAAAGTCACACCACGCGGCACGAGGGTTTGTCACGACAAACTCAACTAGCGCGGTACCGCGCTTTTACGTATGACAATTCTATAGGACAGCACAGTTTGATCGCTTATAGAACAGATCGCGTTGGTGGCCCGCGTTCGTTTATCACATATGACCCTGACGCGCAGCGGCTGACGACTTCTTCATGTAGGTACATACACAGGCGCGCCGCGCTGTGAGAGAGTTTTCTCTCAAGGAGGCGCGGCAGGCGCCCAGCGCCCCTGTACCTACGCTATTGCCCATATAGGGGCGCCCCGCGGCAGGCGCCCAGCGCCCCTGTGCCTGTACTATAGCCCATATATGGGCGACCCCGGGCCGCAGGGACGGAAACCCCTTCCCCGCCATCAGGTTGAGGATTAAGGGCAGGAAAAGGGTGAGCGCACCTCTGGAAGTGCGCACCAAGGGACCCTCGTGAAAATATCAGACTAACCCAGTATTCGTTATACATAGTTTCCATTGCACGTTTTGAATCAAAATAACTCATATGAAATAAGAAATTTCTATAATATCAAATATCCAAATAACTGATGTAGATGAATAAAATTTGATGGAATTATCTTGGTAATCAATTGCCAATAGGGTTTGTTTCTCGTGAGTTCACAAACAATCGATATGCTCCTAATAATCGAATCCGATTACATTCTGCCATGAACGATCACTATTAATGATGTGTTTACATTCAAAATAGCCCTATTCGTAATCTTTTCGTGATATTTTTACAAAATCTATTAGCTACGAGTACTATAATATAATATAATAGATCTATCATTTTCATGATGTTTATTTTCCAGTTTCCGTTTGCTAGTTCCCGTCCTCCATGGATTAGCTCAAACTCGTTACTTTCAAGTTTACTCTTCAGTTTGAGCTGGTTCATTTTGCTTCCGAGTCTACCAAGGTAGCGGAAGCATTGTTTTCACTTTCGGAACGTGAAAATTTTTTTGTCTCCAAAATCAAAAATTCCACTCGCATTTTGCGTTTTATACCTTTCTGAACAATTTTGGTTCCGTGTCTGTCTGTCTGTCAGCAAATCCTTGTTACGGGCAAAACTACTCGAAGTTATAGTCCGATTTTGATGAAATTTTCAGAGATTGTTTGGTTTGATGTGTAGATGATCCCCTATGAGTTTCATGACCCCCGGATCAATAGTAGCCTCTGCGCATGCGCAAACGTGAAATCCTTGCCACAAGCATAACTCCGGGAGTTCTTGACCGATTTCGATGGAATTTTCAGGGATTGTTCGGTTTGATGTGTAGATGATCCCCTATAAGTTTCATGACCCCCGGATCAATAGTAGCCTCTGCGCATCCGCAAACGTGAAATCCTTGTTACACGCATAACTCCGGAAGTTCATGACTGATTTCGATGAAATTTTCAGGGATTGTTCGGACTGATGTAAAGATGGTTCTCGTTAGTAATAAAGAGAAAATAAAGTTTTAGCCTCGAGCTTGATTGAATTAGGTTCTTTAGTCAATAATAATTTTCAATGATCCATTCAGTCATGTTATGGATACGAGGAAGCGATGTGCCACACCCACTTGGCAGACGTTTTTTGGGCTGTTCTCATCTTTAGTTTCAGGTCAGGGCAGTTTTGTCTCAATAATCTGCCATTTTTTAAACATACTTCGTGTACATTTTCAGTAAAAACGCTGCATTTTCTTTCACTGGGGTTCATTATTCAGTTGGCTTGCGTTCATGATTTGCATTTCTACTAAGCTTTGAGTGTGCTTGTTTCACAGGTGATAGAGCGATTATTGAATTTCAGGAGATATGCATAGAGCACGTAATGTTCTCAACCAAAATACCTATTTGGATTGATCAGTTGATCATATTTGTGTGCCTTCTGAAATTCAATACTCGCTCTATCCTGTGAAACGCGCACACTCCAAAGCTTAGTAGAAATTCAAATAATGAACGCAAGCCAATTGAATAATAAACCCCAGTGAAAGAATTTGCAGCGTTTTAGATTCTGAACTCTAATCATCGACGTAAGGACCGCAAGGCTTCAAAGTCATTTTCAAGTTGCAAGGAGTAAAATTTACGTAATGTTTCCATTCCAGGGTTAAAAAGGAGGAGGAGATTTTCCCATAGATGCACCCTGAAGAAAATGAAGTAAAATGAAAACGAGTGAGCTGGTTCAATATCACTAACTGATTTTAGGCAATCCCAATCATTTCAGAATATAACGAGGCAACTCAGACTTACAGTTCCTTTCTGAATACTGTTTTTTGATGCTGGCTCCTCCTTAGTCGAAAGGATCCTCACCCCACAACACCACATAAATAAATTGTGAATCACGAATTCCCCATCTGGAATGGCCGGTAGAGGTTTGAGAGCAATTACGGAGACAATTAAATACTGAAAGGTCCAATAAGCACCACCCTCAATCAGTCCCACTCTTTTCCTCTTTCCCCCTCTCTCATCTCTCTCTCTCCTTCCTCCTCTCCCTCCCTACAAATGGTTTGAAATATTATGGCTTCTTACACATGTGCGAGAACAGCAACGAGGGTTGACCCCCCCCAGGTCTATACAGTTTTCCGATGAAAACCACAAATTACGACGATCCGCAGTCCCCTTTCCACAGCCATCCGGTCAACTGCTGGAACGCGATCCCCTCTCCCGACCCATTATGGCCTGGGCGGCCCGGACTTTCCTTTCAGTTCGCCTCGATCACCAATAATTGAATCCATTTTCATATTTTTGCAGGAACTGAATGCGAGGACGTTTGGGTTATTTATTAGGAATGCGGAGATCCCGTGGGGTTTTGCCATTCCAACTGCCAGTTCTAACTGTTTTTGACCGCCGCATTATATATTTCTATCAGGCGTTCGTATTTTACATCCCAGTTTCCCACGTAAACGAATTCTTGTTTTGTTGAGTACCGATGTGTAAAGAGTCTGGAGAAAGAGAAAGAGAGAGCAAAAACGACCGTGAACATTGGCAGCAAATAGCTTTCTCATTTCATTTCTTGCTTTCTTTTCATTTCTTATAGCTTTTTTATGGTCTATGCTTGATATAAATATAAATCAAGTAAGAACTACTTACAAACCCATTTGACGTAACGAACTATACACTAAAAATTATATTCAATAGGAATCTGCTGCCACACTTGAACTTAAGTGAACATCACAAAGATTGGCAATGTTGATATTTCAAGTAGCCATGAGGCCTGTTCGGTTCCATGGGGGATCATTCTAGCTTCTTAGAATACCTTTACGTGGCAAGCTTTGTTTCTACTTTCGAGAGATGGACAATTTTGTTTTATTATTCAATAATAAACCATTGTAATCGCTGTTGAAAAAAAAAAAAAAAAAAATTCTAACCCCCCTGAAAATTTCATGGTTTACGTTTCGAAGGGTGTAGAATCCGAATCTGCAATAAAAATTTTTCCGTCCGTCCGCCGTACGGTACGCAAGATTTCTCCCAAACGGCAGGAGCAAAAGATCTGAAATTTTCAGGAAAAATCCATGTTGGTCCTACGACGCCCTAATTCTTGAGCCAGCTCTCTCACTTAATCTAAAGTGCCCTTTAAGGGTTGACAAAGTTTTTTAAAATCCCTAAAAACCTCAAAAAAAAATCGAGGCGGCCTACATCTGTACTCTTTTTGAAGAACACTCCACGATGATTCGAATAAGCCCCTCTAAAGGTCCGTAGGTCAAACCATTCTCGATCTATGGCCCGATTTATGGTGCCAACATTCGCGTTATTTTGGTTTATGATTGTTTTTGTGTTGATATCAGTAACCTAGTGACGTAGTGATGTAGTAGTGATGTGAACTCCTAAAAGTTTGATAACCATAAATAGCCGAGTTCTTTCACTGGGGTTTATTATTCAATATAATGATTTGAATTTGAGGCATATCTGAAAAATCCAAATATGGTTTAAAACACATACTGGGTTTTTTATTATTCAATTCCATTCGCGTTCATGCATTTGAATTTCTACTAAGCTTTGGAGTGTCTGCGTGTTGTCCAAATTTGGATTTCAGTTGATAAGTGCTAAAATTCAATAAGCATCGCCTGTGAAACACGCACACTCCAAAGCTTAGTAGAAATTCAAATCATGAACGCAAGCCAATTGAATAATAAACCCCAGTGAAAGAATTTGCAGCGTTTTTGGAGTTTTCATTGTTGTTTGTGATCGATTTAATCTCGAAATGTTGAATGAACTCTCTATTTCGTGGAAGTAGACAATGTTCTCTGTTTGGCTTCAATTTTCTTCATTATAGGAAAAAAAAAATTCTCACAAGTACTAAAAAATGCTTGAGGCGTTGTCTTGCAGCGCTAAAATGTTTTTACCACTGTATATATTGAAATGCTATGCCTAAATGAGCATTAATAGCTTTAAGACAGTTTGTGAGGAATACCAATGTGAATACCGGCATCCCAGAGTACGAGAAAGTTTCTGTTAGTTACCGATATTGGGATAGAATTTATAAGAAAGTCGTTGAATTGTAAATAATAATTATAGAACAGCAATCATAATAATCATTTAGTGGGCGGGTATTTGTCAGCTCAATATATCGTCAAGCGTCCATTAGTTCATTTGCTATTGGTTTACACCCTTCAGTGGAAGGCATCAGGCCCTCCGGCTCGTTCTACCCTTCTAACGACTGTCGCTATTAATGAAGCTACGGCTCATTGGCTTCAGCAACACCATCTCCGTTTCTCCTCTGTTCTCTTCTTCTCCATCAAAATCCCATTACCCATTTCACTTAACATCTCGGGCTCGCTCCAAGAAGTTCGCAACTCTCTGGCCTGTAGTTGTACCGTCGTCACGAATCTTTTGAATAGTTTTAAAGGGTTCGGGGCGCAATTATGATTGAGGGCCCTAAGGACGATATTGTTTAATATTGTATATGCTTCCTTTGGGGGGGTTCCACTCGACTTCCGAACAAAATGAAGGATAATCAACTTGGTTGGATTCTACCACTGCCCCATATTGTCTCATGAAGAACATTTTTGTTTTCACTAATTGGTTAATTATATCTTACGACTGAATAATTTCATCACATTTGGATGAAAAATGTTGACCGCTTGTTACAAGGATCTGAGGACACATAGACACGAAATGAAAATTGTTCATATTGGTCATAATAGTCTGAAAGCGAAATGAAAGGTTAAGGCTCGGAAGCAGAATTACAGTGAGTTATCAAACAGCTAACGAGCTTGTAAATAAAAGTAAATCGAGATAGTTTTTCTAAAATCGCCAGGGATTCGTGAAGGGGCTTATGGTACAAGTAATTGGTTGGAAAGAATGAAATTTTGAATAGAGAAGCTATTTGGGAATTGGGAGTATGTTTCTAATCTACCAAGAAGCTAACATTTTGAGCGGCGCCTGTTGAGGGTACGTCAACTACTCTTTTATAATTGCTCTTCTATATTTTCCTCTAGTGCCTGCTCCATGACTGAAGGTTGGCTGTCATTTCTGCAAATCCATTACGATCCAGCGCCAGATGCTCCCAGTCCAACAAGTTATGTTTGTTAACCTTGATGCCCATTTTGCCAAATTCTCGATATGACATCAATGTGGCTTGTAGTAGACTGTATCTGCGGCCCTGCATAAATTTCCCAGGTACTCCATTTTCCTACTCTTCACAGTCCCAAAGAGCTCACGTGCCAGGGATTTATGCTCGAGAGTTAAGTCATTTCGGAGTATAGCGGCCCAAGGGATTCTAAACATTCTTTTATTTTTATTTTTTATTTATTGCACCAAGTAAAAACTTATTTGCAATATTATTCTGACTTAAATTCGCTACATAACTATTGGGACTCGAGATCCATTACTCCAGTCCATGTCCTTTTGAGGTTCGGTACATTCACTTCCTACACAAGTTCATGTGGTTTTGTGCGCTTAAGGCGCCTAGTTAGGTCTTGCACATCAAGTAGCTTCACAGCTTCTTCATTGACATGACCTCGTAGTCTGGCTAGATGAGTGGTAGCCCTCTGTTTGATTATTTCGTCTATGCTGTCCACTTCCAGTTCGCGGTGAAGAGCACCGTTTTGAAAGTACCAAGGCGCGTCAGTGATGCACTGCAGTACTGTATTCCGAAAACGCTGGATAATCAGTCTATTGGTTGGAGCTGTACAGCCTCACAACTGCGCTCCATACGTCCTAACTGGCTTTAGTACTTGATTGTACAATAGCAGCTTGTTGCCAATGGTCATGGTGGATCTTCGGCCGATTAGCCAGTACATTCGTCTAAGTTTTAACACGAGTTCAGATTTCTTTTTTTTTTTTTTTGACGTGTTCTTTCCACCTGAGCTTGGCGTCAAGCGTTATGCCCTGGTATTTGGCTTCATTCGCATAGGGAATGGCCATGTTGTTGAGGTATAGTGGGATGTAGTTGATTTTCTGGTTAGTGAAATCAACATGCACCGACTTTGCCTCATTTAACCTTATACTATTCTCAGCATTCGACGGAACATCCCAGTTCGAAAGCCTTCTGCCGATTTAAATCCTTGTCTTTCAATGTCCAGGTTTACATGCCGTACAGATGTATTGATTATACGTGACTTTCAACAACTTGCAGTGAAAAAATCAAGTGTCGCCGACATAAAACACCCCTTAAGTTGTTGAATGCTTACTTCGCTATCTCGATCTCATTACGTTACTCTGCCTCGAACGACCACTTTTCTGCAGTCCATCGGCCCAAGTGCTGGACTCCCGAACGTGCTTTATAACTTTACTATCCAATGTTGACCAATGAATTTGTTTAGGCCATAATTTCTACAAGCCATCGCCACTTGTCCAACCTGGAGCTCCGCCTCAGTGTTAGCCAAAATATGACTGCCCAAGATGCTGATATTTGAAATGGATGTAAAATATTACAATACGGTATACTGCACTGATCAGCTGCTGAGTGAGCAGTAAGGCTAATTTCTTTTCAATCGTACTACGATTAAGGTAGGTTGAATACAGTAACTACGTGCAGAACTAACCTGATCCCTGCTCAGCAATCAGATAGGCTAATTGTTACCTGATCGCCCAAAGATGCTGCGGTTGATAACTGATCTCAGTGGATCATGCAGAATAGGTTCGTGAAGTGGGATCCAACTTGATCATCGGAATGATATGAATAATATTTCTGTGATTATGATTAATAGCATTCCAAATTCCTGCCAAAGGACCATATTATATGTTTTCCCCATAATGGAAAAGTCAATGCTCCATAAAAATATCATTCACAAAGGCACACATCACCATGCTATAATTTTGTGCGTCTTTAGCTAAAACGATCTGATTCAAGACTGAGCTGTGATATCATGAAACAGTCAATTGATAATACTATTAGCTATTAACGATAATGACTTAATTCCCCAATGTGGGAACATATAATCTCATAAGTAAGTATTTTTGGTTTATTATTCAATAATAAACCATTGTAATCGCTCTTGAAAAAAATGCTAACCCCCCTGAAAATTTCAGGTTTACGTTTCAAAGGGTAGAGAATCCGAATCAGCAATAAACATTTTTCCGTCCGTCCGCCGTACGCACGATTTTTCCCAAACGGCTGGAGCTAAAAATCTGAAATTTTCAGGAAAAATCCATCTTGGTCCGACGACGCCCCAATTCTTGAGCCAGCTCTCTCACTCAATTTAAAGTGACCTTTAAGGGCTGTCAAAGTTTTGTAAAATCCCTAGAAACCTCAAAACAAGTCCAAGCGGCATGAATGTAAACTTATTTTAAGAACATACCGTCAGGAATCGAATGAGCCCCTCCCCAGGTCCGTGGGTCAAACCATTCCCGATGTATGGCCCGATTTATGGTGCCAACATTTGCGTTTTTTGGTTTATTATTGTTTGTTTGTAACCTAGTGATGTCCGGCCGATAGCGTCGAATTGTAGTGAATGTGGATACTGGAGTGATAGCCGATGTTGATACTTGTAGTTTATAGCCGATACACGGGTTGAAGCATTCTGATATGCATGAAACGCTGATAACATAGGTAAATATTATTCAATATTATTACTGGGGTTTATTATTATTATAGCGCGTAAATCGGTTCTTAACCAAAATACCTATTTGGATTGATCAGTTGATCATATTTGTGTGCCTCCTGAAATTCAATAATTGCTCCATCACCTGTGAAACACGCCACTCCAAAGCTTAGTAGAAATTCAAATCATGAACGTGGGCCAATTGAATAATAAACCTAAGTGAAAGAATTTGCAGCGTTTTTTTGTTGTATTATAGTGTAATATTATGTTTGACTTCCATGATGGCTCATCATTTTTGATGATGTTCATGGATGAACATTTTTTGGGGACAACCATCTTGTGAACTAGGCTGAGTGTTGCATTCATTTTTTGGCAGCTAGTCTGAATATTTCCTACATTGGTAAACGTAGAAGTTTTCCAAGTTCTGTGAACCGTTACGTTAGTGAGAAGTAGCAGCAGAATGGGAAATACTCGCATGACCGTTGAGCCATGTAAGTGGGGATAGAATGTGTTGAAGAAAAAGGGGTGAAAAGAAATCGAGTGAAGAATGAAGTTAGGGAAATGTGCCACAAAGAAGCGGAAAGGTTTGGGACGGTGTGAGGAAGGTCTCGCCGTGTTCATCCTATACATACTTGGGAATTCGAATATGTTTTTTATACCTATACGCCGATAAGTTTCGGACTAAATGCCAGTAAAAGTTGAAAACATTTTCTGAAAACTTGTCAGCAGCTGCTTCGTCTCTCAAGCTCACTTTTTTTTCTCAACCCTTGGAACTGTGTAGACTTCCGTTAACGCAACCGTTATCATAAATCTCTTTCGGACCTGTGATTAGGAGCCAGCTCTATTTCTTCTCTTATTACCGAAGGCGAAAGGTAGAAAACACTAGGATAAAAGGATATCGACCCGAACCAAAATACTGTGAGACGTAAGGGAACTGGGGAAATCCTAGGTCGAGGCCGGGGGATCAGTTTGGGCTGCGCGTTGCCTCCAAGGACCGAGAATCCCGGTAAATTTATCTATCGACATAGGAAGGAATGAAACGAGTTGCGAGGACCCAAGAATTTCTACCATGTTCTCACTAACGCCTTTCCTTTTTCGTTCTTCGTCGTATCTTCACGGAGTGGAGTACTCCAGCGGATCTGAGGAGATCAAACTAAGTCATTCCACAGTGAAAATTCCTTCTAACAACTTTTCTTTTCATGGACACTTTAAATTTTAGGAAACGTGAAATCAAGCCTTTCTTTCCTCATTTGATTTTATTATTCTTTCCAGAAATCCTTCTCCTTGAAGGAATGAAGTGAACATAATAACAAGTAGACTTGAGATTATTGATTTCAATCAGGATTTTTCCGACAGTCGACAAAAGTTTTCCTTTAGGACCAAGCAATGCAAATTCATCCGGCAGTTGGCAAAATAAACGGACTCCAATCGGAAAAGCATATGAAATCATGTTGAAATTATGGTATGCTACTAAATACATACTGACAGGTGCTAAACATTGTAAAACAGTTCAAACATGCCTATTCAATACGTTATTGTCACAAACCAATTGCTTCATAAGCAGCTTATAACTTTGGGGGGACGGTATGGACAAGTTGCCCGTTCCAAACTTTTTAGCTTCAGGTTTAAGGTCAGGCAGTAGTTTGAAGAAACGGGAACAGGAATGATGAGTGGGATGCATATCCAATTTAGGGGAGGTTGACGAGGGGGCACATTAAATTACTGATTAAATAGTCATTTTTAAACGGTGATATCTAAAAAATGTTCCAGGAACTGCTACACAGTTGATCGTATTTCTGTGCCTCCTGAAATTCAATAATCGCTCTATCACCTGTGAAACACGCACACTCCAAAGCTTAGTAGAAATTCAAATCATGAATCATTGAATAATGAACCCCAGTGAATGAATTTGCAGTGTTTTTTACGTAAGGAATGCTGTATCTCCTTCATGATATTTTGAAAGCTATTTTTGGGCTTTCTAAACTAGTGATTTCCCACTTTGCCACGGAACCGAATGTTAGTATGTGTTTTATTGCTTAAGGAGAGGTAATTACGTAAGATTGAGTATTCACAAAGTAAGAATTTATTGAAAAAAGCTAAGGAGCTGTTCTGTAATTCTAAGCACAGAAAAAACGTGACGTTATTATATTTCTACTGAAACGTATTTCCAGGCTCATTGAGTGATGCATTTGGTTACAAGTTTGAGCATGGGGGGAAATAATATCTTAGTGGGTAGGAGCAAACCTTAACGACTCGCACACACTCAATTAGCGAACTCCTGGCACCCTCTAACTGGGGCCAAATTACAGTACCTACTCTGCCATCCCCTTGGAGAAACAAACCTCCCTTTCAAGTTGTCGCAGCCTTCCACGTCCCTCGGGACCTTTCAAACGAAGTGTGAGGGGTGAATACGTTTCTGAGCTATTAAACGTGAGTTGCGCGGTTGATTGTGATGAAAAGGACCAACACGAGACAGAAAGGGGAGAGGTGCAGGAACGGAATGAGGATTCATTCAATAGGAGGGAGCTTTGACGAGCTTTTGGGGGGGTTAGCATTACGTAATAAACTATGTAGATCTCATTACTCTTACCTATTGGTGGGATGTGGGTCGGCCTATTCGATAACGTCATTAACAAAGCAGCTTCACAATAGTGCATTTCATGTCCTATGATGGCATTGAAGCATTTCAAACGAACGAGACCTTCATCATAAACTGTAAAAATACGGCAAGCGATATACATTAATTGGCAATTCGGATCATATAAAAGTTAACTGAGTGGTTCCCAGTTTTCAGTTTTCGATATTAAGTCATTAAAACTGTCATAACTCCCATCAATTTTGGAGATAGCTCAAATTTGATGACACCGTTGGAAAGAACGTTACATTTTCTATCTATTTGATGCCAGAAAACTTTTTTTAAATTGCATTGAAGATGTGCGATTGCTGCGCGAAACGGCAGTTTTGTCAAAATCTTAAAATCGCCTGTTTTTCATCTCGCCTAGAAACCCCATGAATGATTGACGCAGAACTGTGCAGACCTGGTAAAACGTGCGTCAAAATGTCAGCTTTCCAACGGTGTAGTCGTTTTGGTTTTTAAAAATATTTTTAGTTAAGGAAATGGTGTTTAACTGCAGAAAAACGTGTGTTTTCTGTTAAAATTGAGGTTTTTTCAAAAGTCTTGACGAAAAAAGGTTGGAGGCGGGATATAATTAACTTTACTCGCTGAATCGAATGGTGACAACGCCAGATCTTTCAAGTGACGATTTAAGTTAGTTTTGTCGGATGCATAAACCCGTTCGTTTGTGAACAGCGTCTACGGCATTTCTAAGCTGTCCGGCCAAAGTCAGGATAATCGAAGAGCTGGTAGTAATAACCAAAACCTTAGTGACAAAAAACAATTAGTAGATAAAAAACAGATAGTTTACTAGATAAGGAAGGATCAGTGACATAAACAATATCATCTACCAATGTTTTGTCCTCATACTATCCGACGTGTTCGCTAGGGCGTGAGTTGTACACAGGAGGAGTGTGACTCCCTTGCTGCTTCAGAAGCATTACCATTGGCAAAACCGTACACAAAAATCATGTCAACATACTCACTTGTGGTATAGCTACTCAACTAAAAGCAACTCATCGCAATCAATCTTAAATGAACACAAACAATTGCCGTCTCCCGGCTCTTCGATTATCCTGACTTTGGCTGGACAGCTTGGAAATGCCGTAGACGCTGATCACAAACGAACGTTTTCATTCATTAAATTCATTTTAATTTTTCATTTTTAAATATTTATTTTTTAATTTAAATCTTAACAATCTTGTTTAAACTCTAACTCTTTGTATGATCTCGATTTAAACCCCAATATCTTACCATTGTCCAACAACTGGATAACATGTTCGAGTCAATAAACATTTTACTTAAACTGAATTTGGTTAGAAACAACCAATTGTCAACATTGCAACACCCAATGCTACGGTCAAATCAGATTGGGGTTGACAATACACGGCGCACAAAGCAACCCCTCCTTCAAGACCTGGAGGTCGTGCGGGTCATTGCATACCTAGCCCCTGACCAAGTAAATGCCTCTTCCGTAGCTTTCCCAATTTTCAAACATTAGGTATTTTTTAGTGATACAGGGTGTCCCAGGAGTTATGCACAATCCTACTCCGACGTGTTGTTCAACTCATTTCCGACTGCGATGAGTTGCATTCATCGTCGAGACTTTTGGAAACCCCTCAATTTTAACAGAAAACACACGTTTTTCTGCAGTTAAACACCATTTCCTTAACTAAAAATATTTTTAAAAACCAAAACGACTACACTGGTGGAAAGCTGACATTTTGGCGCACGTTTTACCAGGTCTGCACAGTTCTGCGTCAATCATTCATGGGGTTTCTAGGCGAGATGAAAAACAGGCGATTTTAAGATATTGACAAAACTGCCATTTCGCGCAGCAATCGCACATTTTCAATGCAATTCAAAAATGTTTTCTGTCATCAAATAGATAGAAAATGTAACGCTCTTTCTAACGGTGTCATCAAATTTGAGCTATCTCCAAAATTGAGGGAGTTATGAGAGTTTTGATGACATAAGATCGAAAAAAATCTTAAATCGCGAATAGCTCGAAAACGAGACCTCTGGCAAAAAATTGCTAGGAGTCATTTTTGGTCGGAAATGAGTTGTAGAACACGTAGGAGTCAGATTGTGCATAACTCCTGGGACACCCTGTATATACAAATACAGTAATGACAAATTACATACATACATACATAATATACATACAAATTACAGAGAAGTAATGACTTTCAAAACGGTCGAAATTATTATATAGTTAAATCATTTCTGTATTAGAAAACCTTTCTGCATGGGTCAAGGGTAGATGTTTATTAGACGTAGGCTGTGGTACGAACTGAGCTCGGCATCTCCATACCTTGTTATCATGTTCAAAATACCTCATGAAGAGCTGTATTTATATTTTAGCATTGTGGGTCGGTTAGGGAAGATTCCACGTAACCAAAACGAACATCTGCCAACCACTAAGTGAAAATTAATGCGCTAGCGACGCTTCACTAGTGTTCGAATATGTATACCACAAAAGCTATAATTCACAGGATTGCTTAGTAACAGACTTCTTGCACTCCTTGATTCCATTACAACCTGTTGACGGACGAGTTTCAATAAATGAAATTTATGGATTCTAAGCGTTTTGAAATGTTGAAATGTTAATACGAATTGGTTGTTTATCAAAACAGTTCGTCCAACCAACTAACTATTATCGCGAAGAGTCTTTGAACAGTGCAGTACGCACATTCCGATGAAAACGATATATATTAGTTTTGATAGATCTCAGAATTTGATGAGTATTTAATTCATAGATGATTAAGCGGTAGTTGTCTATCTTTAGGCTCATTATAAAGTTGTTCGAAATGCAGGTCAACGTGAAACACAAGATAAGATCCTCGCTGTCGGATTTAAGAAAGGACCGAAACTATTGAGGTTTAGTGGACTACGGGCTTATTAGAAAGGATAATTCAGCTCAGCCGCACACCCTCTTCTCCCGCCTTGAAAGGCCTACGTGATCTGAACAGCCAAGAAAAGGGAAAATGAGGGGTGTTTAGAAAGACGTGGGACCGAGGCCCCAAGGAAGAAAAACCAAAAGAAAAACAATGAGTGGGTGAGACGGGTAGTAGGGATAGGAAAGCCGTAGGGGCGGGGGCATTAGACATACAATATGAGAAGGGCGTGTTCTCAGACGGAATACGAAACAAGGGGCTCGACGGGGTGATATATCTCTGGGGAGCTGCTCGAGCGCTGAGGATCACACTGGAACACCCAGTCTTACCGAGTCGGCTGATGACGTTCGTTTTTTTCAATCTCAAGGCGCGTCTTGTGGATTCCCTTCGCCAGAGAATCGAGATCAATGCATCCTGGGATTAGTGACCCCGAACTCATCAAAAGTTGAGAAGCTTTGAAACAAATCTCATGCACGTTCGTATAAGGGGTTTAGCGTTGTTACCTTTTTATTTCTGTGGAAAGAAAACGGACTATTAAATTTTTCTCATTCAGTTTTTAGATTTAGATTTATTATTTTTACTTAACAATGAACCTTTACATTTGATTGTGTTACAAATACTATGCGAACCACATTTTTAGTTGAAGAGCGAACGCAGCAACCCTGGACATTTCGTTAAGCTCTTCAAAATGATTACCGTTAAAATCGTCCATTTGTTCCAAAATATATTTATATAACATTTTTAATTTTATATTTTTACATTTCAATTCCTAAAGTTATACCTTAACCCATACAACCCAGCGCTCTTGAAGAGGTCCACCCCGCCAGCCGAGCAAGACTGGCGTCCTGAATTTCATGTTTTAGTGGTTATTTATTCTAAAAAACGCTGCAAATTCTTTCACTGGGGTTTATTTTTCAATGATTCTTGATTCGAATTTCTACTAAGCTTTGGAGTGTGCGTGTTTTACAGGTGATAGAGCGATTATTGAATTTCAGGAGATATGCATAGACATTTGCATTTAAATGGGTTCTCAACCAAAATACCTATTTGGATTGATCAGTTGATCATATTTGTGTGCTTCCTGAAATTCAATAATCGCTCTCTCACCTGTGAAACACGCACACTCCAAAGCTTAGTAGAAATTCAAATCATGAATCATTTAATAATAAACCCCAGTGAAAGAATTTGCAGCGTTTTTTCAAGAGCGATTACAATGGAAAAATATTCTACATGAAAATTTTAAATTTCGTAAGACGGAGCATGCATATCAGAATGCTTCAACCCGTGTATCGGCTATAAACCCTTTTAGGAGTTCTCTAATGTATCCACATTCACTACATCACTACGTTACAGCGATCAAAACAAAAACAATGATAAACAACAAGAAACGCAAATGTTGGCACCATAAATCGGGCCATACATCGGGAATGGTTTGACCTACGGACCTGGGAAGGGGCTCATTCGATTCCTCATGGAAAGTTCTTCAAAAAAGTCCAAATTTAGGCCGCCTTGACTCTTTTTGAGGTTTTTAGGGATTTTAAAAAACTTTGACAACCCTTAAAGGGCACTTTAAATTAAGTGAGAGAGCTGGCTCAAGAATTGGGCCGTTGTCGGACCAACATGGATTTTTTCTGAAAATTTCAGATTTTTTGCTCCAGCCGTTTGGGAGAAATCGTGCGTAAGGCGTACGACGGACGGACGGAAAATTGTTTATTGCATATTTGGATTCTACAACCTTTGAAACATAAACCATGAAATTTTCAGGGGGCTTGGAATTTTTTTTCAAGAGTGATTACTATGGTTTATTATTGAATAATAAACCAAAATAATATTGTGATCATTTACAGCGTTTTTGGATTTTAAACTTCTTGAAAAGTATAATAAAAAGTTTCAAGTCGGTTTATTTTGTTCCTTGCGCCTATGGGTCATAGTTACAATGACGATCGAGGTAGATTCTAACAATTATGTTGACTTCCAACAATGGAGAAATTAAAAATGAACTTTCCAATTAGGTTAGGTTGAAATTAAGTTGTGACGTTTCGGAACACTAATGTACGAATTGTGATGTTCGGATTAGACCGTAGCGAATTTTATAACAGGCTTTTAGATTTGTGTTCTTATCATCATCATTTGCCTCGTATGAAACGATATGCTTTGTGTTTGTGATGATACACCCATTCGTGGAAAATGGACGTTCTCATATATGAGAGCCGGACCAAACGCCGTAAAATTATCGTGTCGAGCAATAAACTCGGATCATAACCAGTCGTAATACGAAGCTCATTTCCTACGTTTTAGTTGAGGGGGAGAGAGAACGAGAGAGAGAGAATAGCATAATATGGAAATCATCGTACCTCTTGATTGAATTCGAAGTGGGTTGAATTAGGGAAACGCTGGAACGGCTGATAAACATCAGAGCCCGGGTCATCAGGTTCATCCGCTAAATGGGCCGAGTAATAAACGTAAAACAGAAACAGCGAGCAGGGCAAACATGCCGCGCTCAAAGGATGTAGTGCTCATCGTATTACCCTACCTATTCAGAGAAGCTCTGGCCGTAAGTTCATTACCTCTTTCATAACTTTGTAATCCCGAACAGATTCAAAATTCCATGAAGAACGTCACAACAATTATGTAAATAAAACTATGATTTTAACCAAATTAAAGTACCTAAGAGATAAAACACGTACAGTCCCACGATTCCGGAGTTAATACAACATTGTACTTGGACTAGGAAAACGCTGCAAATTATTATATAAAGGTTTATTAATTTTATACTCGATAACTCTTCTAAGTAAATAACTGATAGGTTTTTTATATTCAGTCTCTGGTAGACTACCTAAACTCGTTGTTTGTGTATTGCAATAAATACAATCATTGTGTTATCGATTTAAAAAGAGCTCCATTAACAATTCACCTCAGCTCAGATTCTCGAGTAGTATTGAGCTAAATAATACTAATTCAACGATTTTTAGTTTTGGAAAGATTTGAGTGGTTTTTCAAACTCTGTTATAATGCTAAATGCTTTGTAATTTTCAATGAAAACCCGAATTATATACACTTTTAATAGTGGGTGTGGGTAGTGGTATCGAATAGTGGTGTGGTCGAAGTATTTGCAAATGTAAGGATACCGCTGGAAAAAGCATTGAATTTCCTATCGTCTCAGTCTTCAACGGTGAGTTTTCAAATGGAACTAAAAGCTTAAAAGCTAGTCTGAAAGTGAATGATCGAATTGAATGATTAACATCAATTCATTCCGCGGATGCCCTTACTCAAACATCAATTTCTCAAGTAATGCCGTGGAAATGACATTCTCCTCCCAGAAATAAAAAAATAAGTTTTAGTTATGCAGGTTTTTTATTTATTTTTTTTTTTTACCTCAAATGTCCTTGAAAACACACGTTGTTTTGCATAAAATCTCAATTTTCTCAAAAAAGTTCCCTCCAAAAAATAAAAACTAATTATACCATTGGAAAGCTGAGGCTTTTGCTCATTTTTTAGGCTTACAGGCTCATTAACGCATAATTAAAATCAAGAGAGACTAATGAGCCTAATGAGCACGTTTTTCTGCAGTTAAAATCCATTTTCTTAACGAAAAATATTTTTAAAAACCAAAAGGACTACACCGTTAGAAAGCTGACATTTTGGCACACGTTTTACCAGGTCTGCACAGTTGTGTGTCAAGTATTAATGGGGTTGCTGGGCGAGATGAAAAACAGGCGATTTCGAGATTCTGACAAAACTGCCATTTCGCGCGGCAATCGCAAATCTTCAATGCAATTAAAAAAATGTTATCTGACGTCAAATAGATAGAGAATTTAACGCTCTTTCTAGCGGTGTCTTCAAATTTGATTTATCTCTGAAATTGAAGGAGTTATAACAGTTTTAGTGACATAATATCGAAAACAGGAAAACAATTTAAATCGTGAATAACTCGAAAACGAAGCCTCTAAAAAAAATTGCTACGAGCATT
Source organism: Creontiades dilutus (assembly GCA_031894815.1). Classification (NCBI taxonomy): domain Eukaryota; kingdom Metazoa; phylum Arthropoda; class Insecta; order Hemiptera; family Miridae; genus Creontiades; species Creontiades dilutus. Next base: position 995,021 of record JAVIWC010000391.1, read on the forward strand.
TTTGGTCGGAAATGAGTTTTAGAACACGTAGGAGTCGGATTGTGCATAACTCCTGGGACACCCTGTATAATCCTTTATAAATATAAAGATCCAAAGAATAATTTGAGAATGTTTCAAAAGGATTAACGAAAATGATGGAAATTTACCACAACTATGCCCTCTCAATTCAAAATTTGTTGATCTATGGATCTATTATGATACCCAATATTTTTTTTAAATATAATATATTTAAGAAAAAATATTGGGTAGCATAATCGTAATCATAACAAACATATCGTGGGGTTCCGAGTAAAAGTGACCAAGTAACATTTGCAAAATTTTACAGGGGAGCGATCTAAAGTCACACCTATTTTCTTCTTACGAACACTGGTTGTGTGATGTCTCATCCGACTATGTTTCGATTTTTCTTTATCCTGTAGGTAGTTAGCTAGTGCCCGCCTATGATATCGTGCTTCAAAATTCACTTCAGATTAAATAAGAGCTGTTTATTCGGAAAACTCTATTTGATCATTTTTACCTGCCTGGAGTTTCAAGCATTACTCATTTGGTCAATTCAATTCTTCGAAAATCAGTCGCACAGTTACATGAAATTGAGGGATTGAATAGTTTTTTCGTTAATTTATCGTGTTGCCAAGCATCTAAACAACAATGACATACCTATTTCTGTTGGAAAAGGTTATCCATTACCTATCACTGTAATTGGTCATTTTCACCTGCCCACTATGCAATCTTACAAATCTTACACAGTAAAAGTGATCATATGGCAATTGATAACATTTACATGCACCAGCGAGAGTACATTTATAATCCATCTCGTGTTTTGGGGTTGAGTTCAAATGCCATTTGGTCACATAAAACTCTTTGGGTCAGGCAGGTAAAATTTATTTTCAAGTATTTCTTGCACATCAGTTTGAAGATAACGTTCTTAGCAACAACACACAGTAGACAACGTTCCTTAGTACCGGAATGACAAAAAAAGCTCATTTTGAAAAAATGTTACTTGGTCAATTTTACCCGTAACCCGACGATATTATGTTTGTGCTCTTCGAACATAATATGTTATAAAATAACATATATATTCATCATAATATAACATAATATAATATATAATAATATGACATAAAATATTATATATTATATAATATTTTTGTGTCCAGGCTACTCCTTTTATCAGCGGAGCAAGCATCCGGATTGAAAAGTTTGAGCAGTGCCCCGACAAACTGGATATGCCCAATGTATTTTCGCGGACGCGCGCTTCCCAAAATGGCCTCAATGACGTTTCGATTGACGGATCTATTTACGTGCGCCAAGAGATTGTGGATCCAGCATCAGTAAGTGACAGTTCCATCAATTTAATACAAACCAACTACCGAAAGTCGGTGGAAAATCGGGTCCACTTGTCTTGTTTAGGTGATTAGGAGAGATTTTATTTTAAAGTGGTTTACTGAAAGGAAAGGAAAAACTACTGGGAAACTTACTAATAAGTTATTACTAGAACAAACGGGATGAAACAACTGCGACAAATCTTGGAATCTAGAACCATAGAATGTACTGATATTGGTTTATTATTCAATAATAAACCATTGTAATCTCTCTTGAAAAAAAATTCTAACCCCCCTTGAAAATTTCATGGTTTCCGTTTCAAAGAGTGTAGAATCCGAATCTGCAATACAAATTTTTCCATCCGTCCGTACGATTTCCATCGATTTTCGAATCGAATCACACATTTGTCGAGGGTTGACAGGTAAATTTCTGTCTGAACGTAACTAATGTTTCTAACACACTAGGGGAGATTATTTATTTGTTATAATATCTGTATTATTATATTAGATATATGGTTCATTTGACTGCTTTATAATCACTTACCACATCTCAAATCCTGGTACAAACATTGCGGTTCACTAAAAACTTGAAAACAAATTTCAAATTTGGTTTAGTAAATCTCGAATTTGACTTGGAAAAATACTATATTCAAATCTATATTTTGTTAAAACCTGTCATTCATTATCATGCGTCCTATAAATTACTGTGGAATGATTTTTCAAGTTGAAGGTGATGCTTTACAAGTGCGAGTCTAAGGATGCTCCTTCTACGTGCGAGTACTATTACACTTATTCGACGAAGGAGTTCTGCAAATTCCTTGGAATAGAGGGAATGCCGTGGACGGACTTTTGGTTCCAGACAACAATGCCTCGTACTTGCCCAATCCCAGTGGTAAGATCTAGGTGATAATGGTAATTTGATGATGAACGGGAATAAGCTCCAGTGTATTAATTAAGAGTTATCTGGTTATGTGGTTAACCCATAACGAGCAGGTCTTTCAACTAGTAACGTAGTAGTTGATGTTCACGATGTGGTTAAGTTTGGATTGTTGATAGGACACAAGAGCTGCCTGTGGATCGTTATTACTGTTAAATTATTGCAATGGGTGCCTTTCCAAACAGAGAAGGGACAAAGAATTGAGACTTACGATTAGTAGGGCTGCCGGGCAACCTTAAAACAACCTTAACCTATTAAAAAGGTTTATTATTCAAAATTATAGTCTCCATGTTTCAGGTTTGGGAAGTGAATTTTTCAATCAACGAGAAAATGGGATTACAAAAAATGTTTTGTTCTTCTCAATATTCAAGGACATTCCAAATATTTCATCAATTTGAATCTTGTTATTTCGTCTATTGGTCCATTTCTGTTCATCAACCCTGATGAAAATGCTATTTTTTCTCCCCCAATTCGTAGAAAACAATCTGAATGGTGCCTGATGATCATATTTATATAAGTCATATATAACTTACCAAGCCCTTAAGGCAATAAAGCTGACGCAGCAGCAAACCAGTATAAAAGCCCCATGACCCTCAGCCGAGGCAGTCAGTCTCCGCCCGTAGCTCACCGTATACACTTAACGCGCAGTGCATCATTTCGTATTCTAATTGTGACATACGAATAAAGTGATTTTTAAAAACTCTACTTTCGTTCGTGATTACATAATTTATATTTACTAAGATGATCATATTTATATATTAATTAAGAGTTATAGTTAACGCCAGTTGTTTACAATCCTAGCTCGAGTTCCTACGTATGTTTGCAAATTAAAGTATGCTTATAAGCAAACATTCGTGTGAACTCGAGCCAAGATTGTAAACAACTGACGTTAACCCAGGGTTCATCACTTTCCAGGGTAATTACTCGATGAATGGTGCGAAGGTATCGTTGGCCAACATCCCTGACGCTCCGTTTCTCCACGGTTATTGGAAGATCAGAAGTACAGGAAAGTCCGGTGGGAAAAGTTGGCATTGTGCGGTCGCCGAATTTTCGTTTGGGTCAGCGGTGGTTAAGAGAAAACGCAAACAAAAACATGGTCTAAGAACTATAAATTCAAGAGATTTTCCTCTTTTTGAATATACTAATCATTGATTAACAGTTGTATCAATAAATATAATCAGATTAATGCCACTTTCCAGAATGCTACTTAATCTTACCTGAAGTACATAACTAGCACGAAACTACCCAGACTTTCTACAAATTAATGATATTTTTCTTTTTCGACATTTTCATGTCTTTATCTTTGATCTTGAAGGAAATTTATATAACAAGACTTCTGGCCTAAAATATGTCCCTTGAGCGTGACTCCCTCCTGCCCTCCTGAGAAAATTGTGATGTCGAACCACTTTGGGACTATCACAGATGAATGAAATAACGGGTTCAAACCTTTTCAGCTAAAGTAGCTAAATTTCTCACGTTCTTCCTTGGAAGAGGAATTTGATGAGGAATACATAAGGACTCCGAACAGCTAGCATCATGAGGCTCTGTAGGACGTTTGTTTCAATAGGTATCTCTCTTCCCTCAGATTGTGGTTCGTGCCATGAATTATGAAACTTTCCCACAGTCCTATCATTTTGCTCTGTTTTCTTTTGATCTGCAGAACATGCAGAAAGCATCAAAATTTGATAACAAATCTAATAACTAATTATTTAATAACAAATCATTTGAATCTTCTAATTGTTGCTACATGAGGATGTCTGAGCGTAAAAACTTGAGGTTCAAGTTCGAAGTACAGTGTATCTTGAAAAAGTAATTCTGGGAAGGCTTCGTAAAATGAAATCACCTGTTCGCTTTTGGTTAACTATCCAATAATAAACCATTGTAATCGCTCTTAAAAAAAAAAAAAAAAAAAAAAATCTAACCCCCCCCCCTGAAAATTTTATGGTTTACGTTTCAAAGGGTGTAGAATCCGAATCTGCAATACAAATTTTTCCGACCGTCCGCCGTACGCACGATTTCTCACAAACGGCTGAAGCAAAAAAGCTGACATTTTCAGGAAAAATCCATGTTGGTCCGGCGACGGCCCAATTCTTGAGCCAACTCTCTCACTTAATTTAAAGTCCCCTTTAAGGGTTGTCAAAGTTTTGTAAAATCCCTAAAAACCTCAAAAAAAGTCAAGGCGGCCTAAATTTGGACTCTTTTTGAACAACACTCCACGAGGAATCGAATGAGCACCTCCCCAGGTCCGTAGGTCAAACCATTCCCGATGTATGGCCCGATTTATGGTGCCAACATTCGCGTTATTTTGGTTTATTATTGTTTTTGTGTTGATATCAGTAACCTAGTGACGTAGTGAGGTAGTAATGTGGATACTGGAGTGAACTCCTAAAAGGCTTTGTAGCCGATACACGGGTTGAAGCATTCTGATAATTTTCAGGAAAAATCAGAAAATCTGAAATTTTCAGGGAAACGCTGCAAATTCTTCACTGGGGTTTATTATTCAATTGGCTTGCGTTCATGATTTGAATTTCTACTAAGCTTTGGAGTGTCCCTGTTTCACAGGTGATAGAGCGATTATTGAATTTCAGGCGATATGCATAGAGCATGTAAAACTGTGCTCAACCATAATAGCTATTTGGATCGTTCAGTTGATCATTTTCGTGTGCCTCCTGAAATTCAGTAATCGCTCTATCGCCTGTGAAATACGCAAACTCCAAAGCTTAGTATAAATTCAAATCATGAACACAAGCCAATTGAATAATAAACCCCAGTGAAAGAATTCGCAGCGTTTTATACATTTATTCAAATTTTCTACTAGGAAAATGATCTTTTATTTTGTTGAAACAGTTCATGGCATTGAAGAAATAGATAAATAGAATTCCTACTACAACAGAACATGGTAAAGTCTTTTTTCTACTCATTTACGAAGGATGAAGCTAATGCTTGGAGTTGTGATGTCATGACCAAGTTACTGGATAACCTCCAGGCCATATTCGAGGATTTATACTTTTCAGAAACATTTGCTAGGCACGTGGCGATTATAATAAATTTATCGCTTGGTTTCCTAAATATTAAATGTAGACCTATTTCTTTTGTATGTAAAGGTTTTTTTTTAAAAAGTAAATAGGACATAGCCGAATAAGTTTAGTAGTACATTTATTACTGATTTATGAGATAGATGGAGTGAGCATCACGTTACTCGGATAAGAAAGCTTCCTATACCAAATTCCTGGTTACGCAACCATATATCTTTAATCATTGAAGGTGAACCTCCTAAGGGCAGATGGAACTGATCAGATCACCCCTTTGGGGCCATAACCAATATTCTGCTCTTATCTGAAGAGCAAGTGCCTTCCTCCCCTCTAACACAATTCAGGGAGGAAAACGCAGGGTGGGACTTTTCCCACACGGCAATACGTCCACGAAAGAAAAAAAAACCTATCATGATATAGTAACGGTGAATCTATCGGAGGCAGTAACTGACTGTCGTGTGGGTGAACGGCTTTTGATTCATTGTGTGTAGAACCTGAACATAGAACGGTTGTACGGCGGGCGATGTAACGATACGATAGTCCCTTTGTTCCCAAGGGATGATCAAGTGGACCGAGATGGGGCTTGTTCGCATCAACACCCGAAAGCGTTCTATTCCATCGGATTCGCATAAGTTGAGCCAAAAAGCTCAGGAACTTGGCTGTTCGGCCAGTGACGCGTGAACAGTGTTTGTTTCGGCAGACACAAACCGCACAAACTTGTTTTTTCTTCAATGGCGGAAGAGGCACATCATTGAATAAAAGCGGAAAAGGGTACCAGGTTTGTGTGTTATCCGCTGGAAAAGTTGAGGGAGGTGGAGATAAACGGTACTAGCTAGTGGAAATCCCCTATTGAAGTACGAGTACTACCACGTAAGAAAAGCGCCCTTAATGAAATACTCAGTTCGAGTGACTACAATGAAATTTTCCCTCACCACGTGTGCCACACCGACAACATCTTAGTGTTACCTACGTGTCCTTACTAGTTTCAACCTTGATAAAGCTAGCCTAATATCAGTCCTGACATGCTACTGATCAATCTTAGGTCTGCTACCAATGACAATCTGTACATGTAGGATTATGGCACAACCATCGGCCTTGATAGCAATCTTATCCTGGCTTCTTGTTTCGGACAGCTAATTTCCATGCATAGATTGCACCATGTCGAAAAAACGCTGCAAATTCATTCACTGTGGTTCATTATCCAATTGGCTTGCGTTCATGATTTGAATCTTACTAAGCATCGGAGTGTGCGTGTTTTACAGGTGATAGGGCGATTATTTAATTTCAGGAGATATGCATAGACCATGTAAATCGGTTCTCAACCAAAGCACCTATTTGGATTGATCAAATGATGATATTTGTGTGCCTCCTCTACATAAGTCTACCTTTGGCTACATCGTTTAAATTTGTATTTGCGGAACTTTTAACGCAATACGAGTGCTAATCGACTTGATAAATTAGACGACACTACATTAATGAATGTTTACAGTTATCATACCATAAGGTTTTGTTTATATCAACAACAAAAAGTTCAGTCGCGAATATGCTTTTAATTATTACAGTTCAGTATTGAATTCCGTTCACGACTTTTCATTTGTAAACATTTCACTGGCGACGAAGAAAAATGGCTCACTCAGGAGAAGGAAGGGGAGACCAATCTCCTCACGAGTTTCAAGCATACATGAGACAGTTCTTCGAACTGCAGACTCAAATGATGAGCGCCTTACTACAAAGACATTCTGACGGGAGTGAGGTATCCAACTTACAGGCATTCGTTCCAGCTTTCCCCGAATTCCAACCGAGCAATGAAAAATGGGAATCGTATCAGTTACGACTGCAACAGCATTTCAAAGCCTATAACGTCACAAGCGACGAAAAAAAGCGAGCATATTTTCTCTCTTGGGTGGGAGCAGAGACTTTTTCGTTACTTCAGAAGTTGTTTGGCGTCGGGGATGTGGGAGGCCAAGTTTATATGGACCTGATTAACAAATTAACAGAATATTTCACAGAAGGAGCGCATGTATTAGCAGCACGTTTCCAATTTTACAGATCTGAAATGAAGGCTAATCAAACGTATGGAGAATGGTTAGCAGAGCTAAGAGGCATTGCTAGGGAGTGCAATTTCATGTGCCCTAAGGAGGGGTGTAACCAGTCGTTGGTCGATGACAGTATACGTGACGTTCTAATTCTCCAGACACCCCATGACCATGTAAGAACGCGGGCCTTGCAAATGACAAACCCGACGCTAAATGAGGTTCTCTCCATAGCTCGAACATATGAAACGACTATAGCTGCTAAGTCTATTATTGATAGTAAGTCATTAGATGATGTACGTCAACCAAACGCAGTAAACACACTTGCTTCAGAGTATAAGAAACCCAGAGGAAAAACTAGAAACGGGGGCAACTCATCAAATACACCCCGAACTTCGCGAGTATGTGGGCGTTCTCAGCAAAGGCCATTTCGTTCAAGAGGATCATCCGAATCAAGTGACGGGAGCCATGCAAATAGTCCTGAAGGTCGCAAATCTGTATCAGGACTGGAATTCGTTCCAAATTACCGCAAGTCTTGTCCCAATTGCCACATTAAGCACTCTCGCTACAACTGCCCACATTATAAAACAACTTGCAATCGTTGTGGGAAGATGGGTCACATTGAAGCTGTGTGTTGTTCCAAATCAGTTTATTGGGTAGAAGAAATTCAATCGCTCTTGCCAGCCCAGACAGTGCAACCGGGATACCGCTATTACATTAACGTGTTGATCAATAATACACCTATTCACATGCTTCTTGACTCGGGAGCAACGTGTTCAATGATAACAGCATCCGCTTACGAAGCTTTAGGAGCACCAACATTGCAACCACCTACCACAAAACTTCAGGGTTACGGTGGCAATGGAATCTCCCTATTGGGATGGTTTACAGCGAAGGTACAGCTTCAAGACACCACAAAGTGCTTAAGGCTTCTTGTGACCGATGCTCCTTCAGGAGTGAATATCTTCGGAACATCCTGGTTTCAAGCATTTGACATCAAGTTGTCAGCTCCAAATCTCTCTGTAAACTCTCTGGTAACTGAAAGAAATGAGGGCACAGCGATCCAAAAGGTCGAAATCCTTTGTAAACAGTTCAAATCGCTGTTTGAACCAGGATTGGGTACGTGTCAGTCATACAAGGCGTCATTAAAATTGAAGCAGGGGGCTCGCCCCAAATTCTTCAAACCACGTCCACTACCATTTTCACAATACGAAGCAGTAAAGACAGAAATAGAACGCCTTGAAAAGGCTGAAATAGTCAAACCAGTTAAATTTAGCGACTGGGCAGCTCCATTAGTGGTTGTTTCAAAACCAAACGGGAAAATACGTATGTGTGGAGATTTCAAAGTGACAGTGAACTCTCAGCTTGAAGTTGAACAATATCCTCTTCCGAGGGTGGAAGACTTATTGCAAAAGTTGAAAAATGGTAAGCGTTTTTCGAAGATTGATCTAGCAGACGCATATCTACAGTTAGAGTTGGACGAGGAATCAAAAAAACTAGTTGTCATCAACACACCTTTTGGATTGTTTCAGTACCAACGCTTAGCTTTTGGTATTGCCAGTGCACCAGCTATTTTCCAGGCTTTAATTGAACGAGTGATTGATGGTATTCCGGGGTGTGTTAATTTCTTAGATGATATTGTGGTGACCGGAGCAACAGATGAGGAGCATTTGATCAATTTAAAAACCCTTTTTGAACGTCTCACAGAGCATGGTTTTCGTTGCAATCTTCAAAAGTGTTGTTTCTTTCAAAAGGAGGTGGAATATTTAGGAAGCCATCTCTCAGAACATGGAGTGAAACCAAGTGAAACGAATTTGAAAGCCATCAAGCAATTGAAAAGACCGGCAAATTTAACAGAATTACAATCATTTCTGGGAAAGGTGAACTACTATCACAGATTCGTACCAAATTTTTCAACGCTGGCTGGACCACTGAATACCTTGAGGAAGAAAAATGTTCGATTTCAATGGGGGCAGGAACAAGAGGAAGCTTTTCAGAAACTCAAGGACCACATTCTTGATGCAGCCAGATTGGTTATATATCGAAGTGAGTACCCTCTTATTTTAGCCACCGATGCTTCTTCGTATGGAGTAGGTGCAGTGCTGTCTACACGTTACCCAGATGGGTCAGAGCATCCCATAGCATTTGCTTCTAAGACTCTAAGCAAGCACGAGAAAAATTACAGTCAAATCGAAAAAGAAGCGTTAGCAATCATATTTGGCGTTAAAAAGTTTCACCAATATTTGTATGGGCGATCATTCGAGCTGTTGACCGACCATAAACCACTGGTATCTCTGTTTAATCCAAACAATAAGCTTCCAGTTTATACTCTATCACGTCTGCAACGCTGGGCCATCACTCTCATGAGTTATAACTATATCATCAAATATCGGGCCAGTAGTCAACATTGTAATGCTGATGCATTATCCCGCTTACCAGTTGGTACTGACATTGAATTTGATAAATCTGAGGAAGCTTGTGCTTGGTTAGAAGAAAAGGTCCAAGCGAGTATAAATAAATTTCCAATTGATGCAAAGAAAATAGCTGATGAAACTTTCAGGGACAATGTATTGAAGCAAGTGCTCAATTTTATATCACAGGGCTGGCCTGAGAAATGTCCGAATGATCGGATCAAACCATTCTTCGAACGTCGATTGTCAATATCCTCTCGAAAAGGAGTCATATTACTGGATGATTACCGAGTAATTGTGCCACAAACCTTGCAGCCGCAAGTACTTAAGCTACTCCATACTGGACACTGGGGAATCGTTCGAATGAAGCAAATGAGTCGACGACATTGTTGGTGGAGCCAAATGGATAAAGATCTAGAGCGTGTGGTTAAAACCTGTCAGTCGTGTCAGGCTGTGCAACCTAATCCCCCAAAACAGCTACAGAGTTGGCCCAAGGCAGAGAAAGCATGGGAACGAGTTCACATAGATTTGGCTGCTTTCCAGAATTCTATGTGGCTTATAATTGTGGATGCTTATTCAAATTTCCCATTCATTACACTCATGAAGTCAACCACATCGTATGCTATAATCACTGCCTTGAAGTGTGTCTTTCTAATGGAAGGTCCCCCGGAAACATTAGTATCAGACAATGGGCCACAATTCGTGTCAGAAGAATTCGAAAGCTTTTGCATGAGTGCTGGCATGAAGCATCTTACAACTGCCCCATTCCATCCTGCCTCCAACGGAGAAGCGGAACGATGGGTGCGCACTTTCAAAGAGGGGATGAAGAAGGCATTGGCAGATGGTGCCACCAGTCAAGCCGAGGCTTTGAACACTTTGCTGTTTTCCTACAGGACCACTCCAGGACAAGTTGGCAAATCCCCAGCCGAGTTATTACATGGCCGACAACCAAGGACAGCTTTGGCATTATTGACCCCAAGAAAAGAGGCAGTTTCCCTCCCTAGTGAAGGGTGTTCTAAATTCCAAATTGGAGAAAGAGTACAAGTGAGATTTTTCACAGGATCGCCATGGGAAGTAGGTACCGTAATTAGGCAACACGGTAGAATGATGTACCATTTGAACACTGCAAGAGGAAAAGTTCGACGCCACCAAAACCAGCTTCGAAAGTCTTATGTTGAAACACAGCCCACAGGGATCTTGCGCAGAAGTTTGGAGACAGAGTTTCCCTGGGCGGAAGAACCAGCCACTGGCCGACAGAAACACCATACTGCTACTTCACAGTTACACCAAACTGATTGGGAACAGGGAAATATACGTGAGGGCACTTATCCTGAGCAACCTCGCAGAAGGAGAAGAGTAACTTTTCACCCAGACGTCCTTCGTCGATCTACCAGGAGCCGCCGGCCGCCGGACCGCTACGTACCTTGACTTTAAATAGGAAGGGAGGAATGGAGTGTCTTTGACGACACTACATTAATGAATGTTTACAGTTATCATACCATAAGGTTTTGTTTATATCAACAACAAAAAGTTCAGTCGCGAATATGCTTTTAATTATTACAGTTCAGTATTGAATTCCGTTCACGACTTTTCATTTGTAAACATTTCACTCCTGAAATTCAATAATCGCTCTATCACCTGTAGAACACGCACACTCCGAAGCTTAGTAGAAATTCAAATCATGAACGCAAGCCAATTGAATAATAAACCCCATTGAAAGAAGAAGCGTTTTTTGGCTAGTTAGTCCATTTTTAAAACACTTTCTATGTTAAAAAACACTCTAACATATCTACCCGTTGGAGTGAGTACGCGCCTTACTTAGGCACGATCAATGTTAGTATAGCTACGTTCTACCATTCAAACTTGTATGGCACGGAATTTTGTTTCTTGGTAACAAGCCAGGCTATTGCAGCTTTTAGTGTTTTCTCCCTTACAAGTAGATTTCAAAATAACCACTCGTTTTGTTGTTAGCACGCTGTAGGTTAGGTTAGTGGGTTAATAGCACCTTGAAAGGGGCGTTTCAGAAAACCACATAAGCGTTAGACAAGGAAAAGTATGAGAAAGATAACAACTGGGTAGCAAATAAGGGCAGGAAAAAGCCCAGGGACTATAGGGTGCAGCTGTAAAGATACAAGGCGGTGTTGTTAAGTGGGTTTTCAAATATTTAAGCCCAATGGACCATCGGGACAAGAGCGAACGGCACTTCACTTCCGCTCAAAAACTTGGAAGAAGCGCACCGACCAAGTAAAATAAAAGTTCTAGCCTTCCACTTCTCGGGCTCTTCGTTTTTTTTTTCGAAGTTCCCTCCCACTTTTCGTAGCAGACTCGTGTATTCTGTTCGTCCTCAACCATAAACGATTGGCAACGGTAAAAAAGGGTCAAGTGTTAATTTGAACCTACCTAACTCGTAAGATGTAAACGGTAAAGATGGAAATTTACAACAAATGGGCATTCTAATCGTTCATGTTGGGTTGAATCAGAATAGTTCATTGGGGATACGTAATATATCATCGTGTTACGATATCCGTACAACGCTTGTGAGGTGTATATCGAAAAAAACAAAAACAAATTGAGTATTATCTTATCAGACGCACCCAGACCTTGTGACATTAACGATGAAGCAGCTGTCTGGATTGGGGTTTTGACATTATCGACTTTTGAAATTATGGAGAATTGTATTTATCTAATAAAAGGGCCAAATGACTGTCGACAATTTCAAGGCGATTGGTTCGGTAGGAGAAGGAGGAGGAAGAGTAGATGTGATGATTAAAACACTTTCGAGTGTATCTTTGGAAAAGATCCTCTTGGCATCTAGCTACCTGCACAAATTTAATTTTTGATGTAGAGAATTATTCAGAATATTGAAGAAAGTGAAAATGTCCTATACACATTTAATTTCTGATGGTAGAACATTATCCGGAAAGAAGATTTCAGATTACTGAACGAAAAAACAGTTTCTGGCAGATTTTTTCGATGTTTCATGTAACACATCTTCTCTCTATATCAGTGGTTCCCATATCCCCCCACAGGATTTCCGGCTAGAGTCAAACATGTCCCATGTATGGCCCCTGAAAACATTGCAGAAAACAACCGTTACATATTTACACATACAACATAGTGATGTCGGCCGATTCACTTCATACTGGAGTGATAGATGTGGACTTTAGTTTATACGATACACAAATTCTGATAAATGTATATAGGTAAACATTTAGTTTGAAAACAATTTGCGAAACAATGAAAACATTGCAGAAAACACACGTTACAAAGAAATTGTATATTTACTGAATTTACATACAACATACATATATCAACACATTTACACACTGTGAGATCTGCAGAGACACCCCAAGAAAAATCGGAAAGCTCTGAATCCGCGCTCTACAAGATAGGATGACGGGAACGCGATTAAATATTTCTGAACGATGTCCCATAGACTTGAATATTGCCGAGCTACGGGTGTTGTTGTACATCGGAAGCAAAACGTCGATAATCGAACCATCGAATCGGTTCCGGGAATGTTTCATCACTTTGTTAGAAGATTTTGTTAATTTCCTATTTGATAATTCAAGGAATTTTGTGAATATTTTCAGTCAGAGTTATCTTCAAATTGAGCAAATTGATCATCGCCCACTTTTCGACTCATCGCCCCCCTAATGCCCATTGATCTCCCATCGCCCTCCCAGAGACCCACAAGTGGGCGATATCGCCCAGTTTGGGAACCACTGCTCTGTATGTTCTGACAATAGTCTCCCATCATGTAATTGTCCTACCGTCCTTGATACCATAATCAATATTGAATATTAGAAACAATCTAAACCACCCGTAGGTGGTCATCATCGAAAGCCGTCTCCCTTGACTTTACCCCCGAACCCGACTTAAACGATTGGTATTGACAACGTGAAAGATTAGCCCTACTGTATTTTTGTTTTTTCCAAACAATAGAGTTCCATTTTCAGTTTTTTCAATTTTCATTTTCAATAGTAATCTATTTTGAAAAATCGCATCTAGACGTAAATAATAAATTTGAACTGCGTTATTTATTGGTTTACTTAGGTACTACATCAGTTTAAATTTAACAGATTTTTTTTCTGTTGATGCTTCTCTACTGTTTATATTTGATTGTTGAAATGCGAGCTCATTAGTTGAGAATTATAGCCAAACCAGCATCGACGAAATACATCCATCTGAAGTTTTTTGCTGAGGTTCGAAACAGATTTGTATTCGGTTATTGTTTCCCCCCGCTTGGATCGTTGTACATTCCTTGTAACCAATTCTAAGGCCAATAGAGGAACAGCTTATTAAATGGAGTATTAGGTCATCGACGGATAGTTCATCATCAGTAACAAACATGAACTGAAAGTACATCACAGAAACCATATCTTATATAGTATCAAGTGAGAGGAGATTGAATCCTATTGGCTGAAGGAAGTGAAAGGGGCGGGGAGGACCTACCAATGCCACTCAAGGCTTACAAAATGAAAGGGGCACAAATAGTGTCATTATGGAGAGGCGGAGCCAAACTTATTGCAAGAAAGAACCCAATAATGGTGAAATATTTTGAGGAATGACATCATTTAAACATTTTCCTGACCTATCACTCTTAACAATTTAGAATTTTTCTAGCACATCCAACATACCTCCCTTTGGGCAAAAGTGAGGAAATTCTACATATTGCCTGCTTGTCAGATTAAAACTAAAGCTATGGTTGGATTCATTCAGATGACTTGCAAAGGCAGAATCACCTTTGTTGTCCCTGAAATCCTTTTCATGCTCTTTTATTCGTTCCCTAAGTTTCCTTCCAGTTTGACCACAGTAGCCCACATGAAAATTTCAGTTTATTAACCCCACTTTTATCCTGAACGTTAATTTTATCCTTAACCGAACTCAAAGAAGATTTGAGATTATTTTTATTCTTAAACCCAACGTTGAAACCCTTGGACGACAGAATTTTACCGAGTTTATCCGAAATTTTCCCATAATAAGGTATACTAATCCACTTTTTCTCTTCCAACTCAATTTCTCTCACTAAATTACACACCCCTTTCCTACTCTTTTTTCCTAAGAACCTTATTCCAAATAGAATCAACAAGTTCTCCTCCGTATGCATTACTTTCGGCTATACTTTTAATAACAGATTTTTCTTTCAATAAAATTTGATCATTCATTGGTATGGACCCCCCCCCCCCCCATTGATCATACTATGGAACGCGCCATGTTTATGAACTAAAGGATGATTTGAAGTGCTATGAATAGTTATATTTTAATAACAGATTTTTCTTTCGATAAATTTTGATCATTCACTTCATCAAAATGAATAAATAAATGATAAATTTGATCATGCACTTGATCTTATATAAGATATGCTTTCTGTGATGTACTTTCAGTTCTTGTTTGTTACTGATAATGACCTAACCGTCGAAATCGATACAACAATGTAACTCTTCACTTTCGTGAAAATATAGACAACGTTCCATCTTACTCCGTTTTTAAATGAAATTGGTTTCTACAACTCCGTCGCTAGTGACTTAGTCCGTCTCAAAATATACATAATATTATTTTCAGGTCTGAAGATATAGGTTGTTAAGTTTACAGGACAGATATTGTGGAGGAGTTAAGTTGAGATGAGAGTTCAGCAGAGGTACGTTTTCAGGACGAGGGGAACAGGGGTATAAAAACAAGACAATCTAGGCCAACCCTGCTATCCATGCTGCGGGAGGGGGCGCAATTATCTTCCAAAGCTCCGATTATGTTAACAGTCCAGGTTTGCTAATGTTTCTTATGCGAGAACCAGTGCCACAGCTCATCTCACTGAGAAGGTCGTTCGTGTTCTCTTGCGCGGTAGCTCGAGGAAGAAAACGTCCAGGTAATTTATTCACTGGGGCAGCGGTGAAAGCCATGCAAGCCAGGCCCCTTCTCCGGTTTGTTATTACATCTATCTCTAAGATGTGAATTCACTTGAGGCTTAGTCAACATTAGTAAGTAGTGAAATGTAACAATATCATGCACTTCGACTTGATTTAAGCTAATTTTCAAAGAAAATAGGTTACTTATTGCGATTGCATGCAAAATTGTAAAATAACAAGATTCAAAAAAATTCCTCAGTTCAGCTATCAAAAATAATAAAAATCTAGGGGAAAACGCTACTGATTTTGAAACGTGGGCTTACTATTTTCGGGTAGCCCTTTTATGCAGATCCCTGAACGGTATTTAATTCCTGGAATGAGTGTATGGTCATTTTCTAAATACGACTTAATTGGTTCCAATCTTCAAGTGGATGGTTATAAGTGTTAACTGTACCAAAACGCTGCAAATTCTTTCACTGGGGTTTATTATTCAATTGGGTTGCGTTCATGATTTGAATTTCCACTAAGCTTTGGAGTGTCCCTGTTTCACAGGTGATAGAGCGATTATTGAATTTCAGGAGATACGCACAGAGCACGTAAATCTGTTCTCAAACAAAATACCTATTTGGATTGATCAGTTGATCATATTTGTGTGCCACCTGAAATTCAATAATCGCTCAATCGCCAGTGAAACACGCACACTCCAAAGCTTAGTAGAAATTCAAATCATGAATCATTGAAAAATAAACCCCAGTGAAAGATTTTGCAGCGTTTTTTTAAAATTTTTTAATGGTTATCAGAATACTTCAACCCGTGGATCGGCTATAAACCCTTTTAGGAGTTCACTCCAGTATCCACGTTCACTACATCACTAGGTTACTGCGATCAAAACAAAAACAATAATAAACCAAAATAACGCAAATGTTGGAACCATAAATCGGGCCATACATTGGGAATGGTTTGAGCTATGGAGCTGGGGAAGGGCTCATTCGATTCCTCATGGAAAGTCATTCAAAAAAAGGGATTTAGGCCGCCTTGACTTTTTTTGATTTTTTCGATTTTCCTTTGACAAGAAATGGCACTTTAAATTTAGTGACAGTGCTGGCTAAAGAATTGGGGCGTTGTCGGACCAGTGTTGATTTTGCTTGAAAATTTCAGATTTTTTGCAGCCGTTTTGGAGGAATTGTGCGTGCGGCGTACGGAGGACGGACGGAAAAATTTGTATTGCAGATTTGGATTCTACACCCTTTGAAACGTAAACCATTAAAATTTCAGGAGGGGGGTTAAAATTTGTTTTTCAAGAGCGATTACAATGGTTTGATTATTGAATAATAAACCAAAACGTAGATTGGCACTTCGCACTTACGTATTTTGTCTTCTCCGCTCTAGATGTCACAAAGAGCCCTACATAAATTTCACGTAGTTAAACTGATTGGGAACGAAAATGAGGATAAGGGCATTTAGCTTATCTCTTCACACCTTGCAAGTGATTCCTAGGTGTCCAAAGACAGCTCAATGATTGTACAAATCAGGGCTTTGAACCCAGTTGAAACTCCTTATTTTTCGCTAATTGTTAGGTTTCCAATACTAAGTACCGTGATAACTGTTACCGGCCATTCCTCATTTTTCTCCCCAATTATCTGGTCAACCTTTTGTTAATTCTTTTACCACTTAAATCAAGGCCTTATCCTATACTCGTATATAACAATAGGTACAACTTGGAAATTCCTTGTATTCATTCAAAGCCACTACTTTCTCATTCATTCCTTGGGAAACCGAAAGTCCAATGAACTCCTGGTTTTCCCCTGTGGAAATTACCTAGATCTTCCCCTGGTGCATTACGAGTTTCTATTGGCTCCCCATTTCGCCGAGTGAAGTGATAATTCGTGTACAATATCCAGCGTAAGGGATAATTCTAGCTTTTCTCGTAAACTGATGTTCTTAAATCGTACCTTTTTATTTTCCTAGTTTCAATTTCTCAAGTTAGTTAATCTGTATGTTAAAATATAGTCTAATAATATGATAATTCAACTAAGTGTGTTTTCGAAAGCACCCCCACCGACAAGGTTTAGACTTACATGTAATTCCGTTAACACCAACCGTTCCAAGTGTCTTTGTCGAAACAGAAGCGGATATCAAAACTTGTAGGTCATAAAGCTCTGATCAAATGTCATGTTGATTCGAGCACAAAGTAGGCGTGACAGTTTTTCGGGACGCATATTTGCCAGTGTGGCAGATGAATGAAATGTCAACACCTGCAATGGTGCAATACCTATACTGTATGCACAAGCCGTAGAAATTGACGGGTAGAACAACTGAACTGTAGAGGGGTAAATAAAACACTTACCTACACATCACTTGTCCGTAGTTATATTACGTTGTGCTTGACGACTTGAAAACTTAACTTCAAAAGAAACTCTTGAAACAAAGTTAATGATCAATTATGCTAGCTGATTTCAACTTCACACAATGATCAGCTTAAAGTATGTGAATAACTACAATGGTGAAAAGACTACGATTCAGCGAGGTAAAATAGAACAAGTACCTGCGCTTCACATGCATCAAAATTAGCTATACTACGTTAGACTTGAATAACTCAATTTCAAAAGGAACTCTTAAACAAAACTCCACACACTATCACACGGACCCTTAACCACTTTTAATGAATGTTTCGGCGTTAAAGTTTTAAAAAAGATGACAGCCTACAAATGATCGACTTTACAACAGTCGGAACGACCACACCTTTTGGTTTTGGGGTCAAATCGTCCCCCCGGACTCAACATCAATGATTGAGTTAACTCCATCTTGATGACAATTAACACGACAACAAGATGCAAGCCCGATCCCAAAACTCAAAAATCACTTTTCTTCGAATTTTTGGCAAAGATTCTTTCGAAATATCAAACACATTCTTTCGCCTTTATATCTGTTAAATTGTTGCATTTATAGTTTTACATATATAGTATTTTGTTTAGCGTGTAGTTACCAAAAATATTGGTACAGCATGTGATTGATTATCACCTGCGTAGGATTCAAAACATTGGAATGATGAATTCCAGTTCAATTAAAACGTAACTTTGTATTTGGTTTGCATAACCGTGAAACATGCAGCGGTAAGTACTAAGTAACTATCTATACACGATTTTTGGCATTGTACAACAATTAGAGCAATCCATGTATCGATACAACGGTGTCCATAAAATGGTTATAAAGGATTCCATTTGATTTGTTGTGCTATACTCGCTTGACTTCGAAATGAACTCAACATTGCTCACAACTGACTGATGAAAGTATAATGTTCATTACTTTACTCGTTACTTGGGACGAGTCATAACAGATTTTTTTTCTTTATTTTGGCTTAGGTACTTAACCCACTTGCCAAAACCATTTAAACAATTTTTTTCTATATTAAATAATTTTTTCAAGATTTTCTTAATTTACCAAAAAAAAAAAAAAAAAAAAACAATACTAATCTATTACATAAAGATTTTTCTATTGTCCCAAAATAGTTAAAACAATTTGTTGTTTCTTTTAACTCTTCTTAAATAATTCATTAGATATTAGTCATAACAGTTTTTTTTACTCATCATATACAAAAGATTGAAGAAGATTTTCTTAGATTTACAATACTAATCTATATACATATTCTCTATAAAACAATGTTTGACTCTTCTAAAAATCTCAAGATATTATTGTACTCATCGCTGTGAGTTTTATTAAGGATGGAAGTTACCTTACGTTCTTGCTCCTAACATATCTCCTATTGTTAGCCGCATTTCCTCTTCGTATAACGGGCACTCCACGATAACGTGTTCCATGTCCTCTAATATGCTATATGTCCTCTGATATTCGGCACGATCGTAAAGGTAGAGAGTCCTCCTTATGTTTCCATGTCCTGTCCGCAATTTGATGAGCTGTATGAGCAGTATCCTTGATAGTTTTCAAGTGGCAAACCGTGTGCGTCGGCTGATCCTTGGTTGCACGTTGTAGTGAAAGTTTTCTTTTATCAGCGATATTTCCTCATACCTATTTTGCCAATCTGTGTTGTTTTTTTTTTCTTTATACACTTGGCAACATCTGGTCTAGGTGCTAGGACAGAAAGAACAAGGCTGTTTATATCCTCTACTGCTCTTTTTGCTGCAAGATCTGCCTGCTCGTTTCCATGTACTCCACAGTGACTGGGTATCCATTGTATAATTATACGATTCTGTGTGCTTTGTAGCATCACTGCCACTTCAATAGTCATAACAGAATTGTGAGAAAGATATCTAGTATTCACCGATGTCGAACCAAATGAACAAGTACCTGATCAGTGATCACCCTAGTTCCGCTGCTAAGTAGAAAGACTCTCTACAGTCCTGTCACAGAGAAATGACAGATTCTGTCAATCATCTATAGAGAGCAAATTACGCGAAATGTGAGACTAGCAAGATAGAAGGGGAAGGGAAAATTAATTGTACGGTAGCCTCCCGTCAGGAATAAATGGAAAAGCGTAATGGGTTGTCGGGGCCACCGCTAATGGAGAGATGACCGTGAAATCGCCTTGGTGGACATTAGCGCAGTTATTTGATTTAAACATGCCATTACATCTTCCTAACTCCCCTTTTTTTGCCCGCTGGACATCAGAATTAACATCGATTAATTTCTGTAGTTTACAAGTTAAAAACATCGCTCGTACCCTGGAACACAATTTCGGTACATTGCATCCGCAGCAAAAGTTGAAGTGATGTTTATGACCATTGAACAAGTTCTTACGATTTAGATGAACAATCTTCAAATTTTATTTATTTAATTTAGTAAATTGAGCCCTTCGTATCAACAAAAAAACTTCCAATTATAAGGCATAATACATTTTTCTGGATAATCTTTAGCTATTCGTAACAATTTCTACATTTTTAATGTTTTATCGATTTTTTAAAAGCATATTCTTCTGAAATTCAAGAAAATTTTGTTAATTTCTTAATATTTCATTGTTTGTATAATATTTTTGGTTTTACAAACAAAATTTGTTCTTTACTATTTAAGACGTGCAGAATCCAAAAATCAAATGGAAAAAAAAAGAAAAATGAATAAATCCTTCCATCTGCCCTCAGTGGCTTTCCTCCGAAACTACTCGACCAATGTTCATGGAACTAGTATCAAAAGCCACAAAACGGTCCAGGATGGTTTTCACACACTGGCATCAATCTTGACCAACCCCTAAAAAAAGTGAAATAAATCAAAGGGCTGAATCATTAAGAAAATCAACATTTTGAAAACTTTCGAAGTAACGCAAACGATTATATGTTCGTTACGGGTAGACGTCCTTTCAAAGTCGCATGAGCCCACTCGGACCGCTTTGCGTTTGACTTTTCGGTCTAGAATTTGGATAGACAAAAGAACGTCAACAAAAATCCGAATGAAAACAGGTCATTGTAAAAATTGCCCAGTAAGTTGTGACTATCGAATCAGCTAATACAATTGCAATGGAATTTGGTTTTCAAGAGTTCCTCTTGAAATGAAGTTGTTCATCAATATTATTTTATGCATATAATGTAGCTGTCAGTGCGGATTAGGGATGTAACTGAAATTTCATGAGACATTGAAACATCACCGGAATAGACATTAAGGTCGTATTATTTTAGTGATCTCGTATGAAGATGGAAGATGTAATTATTAGATTACCATGCGAATAATGCCTTAATAGATGGCTAAAAAAGTGTTTAATTGTTTCGCATGATGTTAGTAGAAAAAAAGGCGTTCCAGCTCTTGGACAAAAAGCAAACGCGCAATATTAGCGGAAAGGGTATTCTTTACACCTTGGCTAGCGAGGGAAGGCATCTAAGATAGTGGAAGCATCTGACAGCACAGCCTAGTTCTAGTAGGAGAGCGGTCTACGTTGGAGCTTTACCTAAACTATCTTCTTGCAATAATTAGTTGCGTTTAAAACTGAAACCTAAATGAAACTATTAATTGGTTTTATCGTAAAACAAAAACAAGAAATTGATGGGGGCTTAGCAATTGTTTTTATTGGTTGTTTATAAAAGGTTTATGATTGAAAAAAAAAGAAGAGACTTTTCATAATGTTAAAGCAGTAAAGGGAATTTAGCTTGAAATATGTGAATCTAACTATCGAATGGCCTGTTTGCTTCTTGTTCGCAATCAAAAAACGAAATGCGAATGATAAAAATCCCATATAGGAAGGGCATTATTTGGTTGGGTAATGCTTCGTGAACGGCTCTACATGCATTATGCAAACACAGCCGCTCCACCAGCTCTTCCCTTACTCAATGGGATACATAATTCAATGTTTACAAATTATTCAAATACATAAATATGTAATGTGATATCGACCTGAAAGAAAAAAAAAAAAAAAAAAACTCAAGCTTCCGTTGATATTCTAGTGGTGGACCGAGTTTTCCATTTTCTATTTTTTCTTCAAACTCTTTGCAGTCTCAAATTTTTGTCCATCTCTACTAGCTCAATTCTGTATGACTATTTTTCCTATTTTATTCAGCTCATCACAGTCGAAAGGTAATCTAGAGAATAGCGTGAGAGGAAAACCGTAAAATTCAATTCTGTAAGAATTACGGATGGTAAATTCATCTTAATACTCTGCTAACGATTTATTCATCCATATATTACAATAAAAATACAAGTTTTTGAATTCTGTTTACTAACGATTTAGCAATTTTCCAACCTAATTTTATGCACAATTTACAGGATGTTCTGATTCAGTTCTGAAAAATTCTCCATTTAATATGTATTTTGTCCTGTGATTAATGTATAATTCTTTTTAATGTCATCTCATTGTTGTGACCAAAAAGACCTTTTGGAATGCGTGTTGTTTTGGCAAAAGAAAGTTGTTTTAATTCTCAAATTTGAGAAAACATAGAACTTTGGTTCATTATCTTCAAAAATGACTTGAAGACATTCAGTAATGATTGATGAATGTATTACGTTTCAAGACGAATAGAAACTACTGTACCAAACATAATGAATCTTGGATCAAAAATCACATTAGGGCTTTCCGCGGCCTTCCTTACATAAACTGTATACAGGGTGTCCTAGGAGTTATGCACAATACGACTCCTACGTGTTCTACAACTCATTTCCGACCAAAAATGACTCTTAGCAATGTTTTGCCAGAGGTCTCGTTTTCGAGCTATTCGCGATTTAAGATTTTTTTCGTGTTTCGATCTTATGTCATTAAAACTGTCATAACTCCCTCAATTTTGGAGATAGCTCAAATTTGATGACACCGTTAGAAAGAGCGTTACATTTTCTATCTATCTGATGCCAGAAAACATTTTTAAATTTCATTGAATTGAAATCTTAAAATCGCCTGTTTTTCATCTCGCCTAGAAACCCCATGAATGATTGACGCAGAACTGTGCAGACCTGGTAAAACGTGCGCCAAAATGTGAGCTTTCCAACGGTGTAGTCGTTTCGGTTTTTAAAAATATTTTTAGTTAAGGAAATGGTGTTCAACTGCAGAAAAACGTAAAAACGTTCCGTTAAAATTGATGTTTTTCCAAAAGTCTCGAAGATGAATGCAACTCATCGCAGTCGGAAATGAGTTGTACGACACGTCGGAGTCGGATTGTGCATAACTCCTGGGACACCCTGTATCACTAAAAAATAACTAATGTTTGAAAATTGGGAAAGCTACGGAGGAGGCATTGTCTTGGTCAGGGGCTAGGATATGCAATGACCCGCACGACCTCCAGGTCTTGAGGGAGGGGTTGCTTTGTGCGCCGTGTATTATCAACCCCAATCTGATTTGACCGTAGCATTGGGTGTTGTAATGTTGACAATTGGTTGTTTCCAACCAAATTCAGTTTAAGTAAAATGTTTATTGACTCGAACATGTTATCCAGTTGTTGGACAATGGTAAGATATTGGGGTTTAAATCGAGTTCATACAAAGAGTTAGAGTTTAAACAAGATTGTTAAGCTTTAAATTAGAAAATAAATTTTTAAAAATTAAAAATGAAAATGAATTTAATCTAGTCTACGGCATTTCCAAGCTGTCCACCTAAAGTCAGGATAATCGAAAAGCCGGGAGACGGCAATTGTTTGTGTTCATTTAAGATTGATTGCGATGAGTTGCTTTTAGTTGAGTGGCTATACCACAAGTGAGTATGTTGACATGATTTTTGTGTACGGTTTTGCCAATGGTAATGCTTCTGAAGCAGCAAGGGAGTCACACTCCTCCCGTGTACAACTCACACCCTTGTTAACACGTCGGATAGTATGAGGACAAAATATTGGTAGATAATATTGTTTATGTCACTGATCCTTTTTTATGTAGTAAACTATCTTTTTTTTATCTACTCATCTTTTTTCGTCACTTTTGTTACGGTTATTACTACCAGCTTTGTTCAATAGCTATAGCGGCTATAGCGCACCATGATGAATGAAAATATGCAATAGGAACACCACGATGAAGGAAATACAGCGAGGAAAGAGACGAAAGGGAAGAGTTGGTAATGATACAGAAGCCTGGTTTGATAAGGGTCCATTTGGTTGGCAAAAAGATGAATGCAACTCATCGCAATCAATCATAGATGAACACAAACAATAGCTGTCTCTCGGCTCTTCGATTATCTAGACTTTGGCCGGACAGCTTAGAAATGCCGTAGACGCTGTTCAGGAACGAACGAGTCCGACAAAACTAACTTAAATCGTCACTTGAGAGGTCTGGCGTTGTCACCATTCGATTCAGGGAGAAAAGTTTAGTTTTTTTCGTTTTTCGTTGAAACTTATGGAAAAACCTAAATTTTAACAGAAAACACGCGTTTTTCTGCACTTAAACACCATTTCCTTAACTAAAAATATTTTTAAAAACCAAAACGACTACAACGTTGGAAGGCTGACATTTTTGGCGCACGTTTTACCAGGCCTGCACAGTTCTGCGTCAAGCATAAATGGGGTTGCTGGGCGAGATGAAAAACAGGCGATTTCGAGATTCTGACAAAACTGCCATTTCGTGCAACAATCGCACATCTTCAATGCAGTAAAAAAAATGTTTTCTGACATAATATAAATAGAAAATCTAACGCTCTTTCCAACAGTGTCATCAAGTTTGAGGTATCCCTAAAATTGAGGGAGTTATGACAGTTTTAATGACATAAGATCGAAAACACGAAAAAATCTCAAATCGCGAATAACTCGAAAACGATGCTTCTGGCGAAAATTGCTAAGGGGCATTTTTGTTCGGAAATGAGTCGTACAACACGTAGGAGTCGGATTGTGCGTAACTCCTGGGACACCCTGTATAATTGGTTATTTTGGCTGTTGAAAAGCTCTGCGATAGTGTATTTGTAACCAAACCAACGAACCAACGTCTTTCTGTTGGAGGATCTATTGATGGTCTACTTCTGAATGATCTTGACCTTTAATGGCTTCACCGGATGAGGAAGAGGCACATGCACCCTTCATATTTACAGTAAACTACAATAGCCCGCATATTCGCCTGCATGCATACGCGGAGCCGCTTCTAAACCTCCGAGATTGATATCTTGGGCACACAAGTTAATAGAAGACCATCTGTTGAAGTAGGGTAACGTAGAGCCTTTGGGGTGACGGCGAGCCTTTCAAATGTAGAGAAGTAACATAAGGGTGAAGATGCAGTGAGATTGGGTAGGGGGGATAACACGCAGGTGGAATAGCAAACCTTGAAAGGATTGCTTGGATCACCTCAATCCTTCCACTCTCCGCCCCTCACCAGAAGGCCTTTTCCCTCTTAAGTGGACGAGACCATTTCAATTGTTAATAGAAGGGCTCAGTATGAAACATGCGCAAGAGGGGTTTTAGGGGGTGTGCATTATGCATGAGCTAGCGTGCTTTCCCCCCACCACCTTTCCAGGATCACGTGACTGGACCCTATAGCCACCAAACCGACTCACGTGACCAACTTACAAGATGGACCTAAGTCATTACTACCGTCCACCTCCCCTGTCTGGTTGCACCACACACCCTTCATCATTTTACCTGTTGCTCTCTGAATCCGTCATCTGAAACCCCTACCACTAACCCAGAAGCCCCCTTTTTTGTTTTTCGCTAAATAAACGCTTTTCAGAGGGACCTGGATGCTTCTTGAATAATAAGTAACATTTTTTTTAATACACACTTCCCCCCACTTGGGCCATTCCATCGGAAAATTTATTGGGCCTCGTTTATGAATAATTCCTCAGCCATGCTATTCTATTGCACCCCTTCACTTGGTTGTTCTCTCGACCAATTGATTCACTCATCTACTGATTGTAATGAAGTGTTCCCATTTATTGACAGCTTGCTTAATGAATTATATTTCCTATTTGATTCATAAGAAAATTGTACGTAAATAATATACGACGTGAATATTGTGAAATAAATCAAAACTTTACAACCTTTAATAACTTTGAACCTTATTTAAAAAGTTGTCTATTGGTTAAAAATTATATTCTCATTAGTCGGAAGAAAAAGGCATTTGTTATCAAACGGTCCAAATCATTTTATCGATCTTTCACTTCTGCAAAACATATTCTGTCAAATACAATTTCAATGCATTATTTTTTCCAGAAATGTATACAGGGATACAGGGTGGTTCTTAATGAATTCATGTTTATTTCAATCTCTGATGTGAGGGATTTTGGGAAAACGCGAAAAGCGAGTGTTAGGTATTTTTGTCCTGCATTCAAGTGTGCTATTTTAAATTTTTCTAAGGGGGATGTTGGCCCAGTGCCCACTGAATTCATTTTTGAGAATGGGAACACCTAGGTTTTATTTTAGATTTGGATTTTACGTAAAATTTCCTGAAAATCCCCCCCCCCCCCCCCCAACCGATATTTTTATCGCCCGTAACTCGCTCAATGGGAACTCAAAGATGAACAAACCCATACCGCGGATGTACGAAGCACACTCATGTAATAAATTTTACAATCTTTTTACACTGAATCACTTAATAATCTCCGGTTCCCCATTTGACTGAATTGAAATCAAATCGTGAAAGAAAAATCAACCTTTCCAAAGAGAAACCAACCAACGTATCTAAATACTTTTTGAAAACGTCTTTTGGTTTTTCGAGAAATTTAAGGCAGAGAACTCCTCCAAAATATCGATTCATAATAAAGTGCTCATTCAATCGTAATTTGTGTTAGTAGCATCATGTACCGTCGGCCTGTAAATATGTGTTCGAGAGAAGAGAATGCTGTTTACTGAAGAGGTTTTTGAGTAGATATGGGGTGCTTTCTTTAAGGCAGTTTCTCTTTTATAAAATTTGATTTGGTGTTGATAATTCCCTCAAAATACAGTCAAATAAAAAATCACCTGAACATATTCTAAAATATCATGTGTCACACTTTTAGAATCCGTATACTTACATTTTGCCAAAACCTTGGGGTCTCGAGCGAGAAAAATCGGTTGGGGGCTCCAAGTTTCATTGAATTCCACGAAGAATCCAAATCTAAAGTAAAAATAGCATTCCTATTTCAAAAAACGAAGTTTGTGTGTCCGACTAGATCCTCTATATCTTAACTATTCCGATCTAGATACTATGAAAATAGCCCGATTGTATTTCAGCAAGTTGGGTCGATTGACTTCTAGATGTTTAAAGACGGTTGGATGACTTCGTCTTAAAACCACACTGAACACAAACTTTTTTTTTTTTTTTTTTTTTTTCATTGTTGAGAGAGTAAAGAAAAAAAACATTAATTGATCATTATATGGGGTGGAATGTTGGGTAAGTTGGGATTTTGTATAAATTGATAGCCAAAACCATTAGTAGAAATGAGTACCGAAAGTTTAAATTGAATGCCAAAAAATAATTGACTTGTGCCAAAGGTTCAAATTGTACTGTAATTGTTTAGCGATTTTGTTATCTACAAACCTGGTTGCAGATAATTACAGGCGTTCGTATAACAATTGTAGTTGATCTGGTTTAAATGAAAATGTTTTCACTGTACAATGTCCATAACGTGTTGTTGGTGGGTGAGTATTCTGATATCCGGAGTTTGAAACCCTTCATTAACTAGGGGATTGTAATGGTCAGAATTACGTTGAACAGAGGAGCTGCAACATTTGTTGAGGATCTCAATGGGCGGGCCAAGCTGGAGGTCTCGGTACAGAGTTGCATCCCTTACGAGAGGAGGAGCCTGCACGATTCGTATTTGCAAGATTGCATTTTGTTGCTGTTCCATTCTTCGGAATTTCTGACTCGGAACAGGTACCCCAGACAGACAAGGCATATGTCCAGATAGATCGGATAGGGGTTTTATATAAAATAATTTTGTTTTGTATTGATAGATTTCCACCAAGCACCAACCTTTACTATTTATTTTTTACGACACGGAAGCTGATATCACATCTTATTGCAAACAAAGCCCTGGAGGCCAGACTGTATGTCATTCAATGTCCTTTAACGTTACGTTAGAAAACCCTCAATTTACCACAAATCATTAGGCTACAATTCAAATTTCAACTTTGTGGGTTGACTAAGACAGAAAATGGCCCTAGGGCTCACTCAGAACGCCACCGTCAGATTTCAGTTGAAACAAAAGCCACAATTAAGATTTCAGCTGAATTTTTTAATGTATAGTATGGTGGAATATATTGTACTTGGACTCAACGTAGAAATCCAAGATTAGAACGACTGAAATCGCAAGGTAGACAAAAAACGCGAACGCTGGAACATTCGATTTCAATCCTGTAACTCCTGAGACGAAAACCCACAGAATTGATATCACCTGGTGCGATTCTCAAATGATACTAAGTGGTATATCCAAGCACGGTCACGTTCACATTCATGTTGATGTTCTTTTTTCTGTCAAAGTTCGAACCCTTAGGAAGAGTGAACGGATGAACACCATGCGGTCCGCGTGGGCCCAATCGATTCTTTGGTGGCAACATCTATCAATAACGACAATAAAAACAACAGTGTTTTCGATATTCAGATGTTTGAAATTTCAGCCCTTTAGGATTGACTGATATCTATGACGAGAATTCAGTCCCAAATAGACCTGAAAATTTGACATTTAATGTGATTTTTGACCGAAGTTTCATCAACTTTCGTTCACCAGGTTCAGGCGTAAAACACTGAATTTTGAGAGAGATGGGTCAAAGCATTTTTTTCTGGGCCGATTGCAAAGGCAGGGGATATTTATTATCAAAGACTACTACGATAGGCATTTGTTCTCTGATTTCGACATCTTGGTTTATTATTTTCAACAATAATTTGGAAGATAATAAACCAACTATGTTGAAATGCCATCGGGATTTATACTGCCATCCATAATGAAAGCGGCTATTGGTTTATCATGGAATTTCGGACATGTTTTGAAATTACTACAAACCCATAATATGTAATGTACTAATCATATTATGTTTGTTACGATTATATTTTGTCATTACTGCACCCTGTCTGCTGTCTTCTACTTCTATCCATTTATCAACAATTTGACATTGTTTTCGGGGCGGAGAGGATATATCATAGTAACTGCAAAGGTTCTGCAATAGAAATTTCATGGTCTTGGGTTACGTCTCAGAGAGTTCCTTTTATGACATCTTATTTCTCATTTTATTAAGAGGGTCCTTCCCTGCGGTTGCGCTTTACGCATAAAGGGTCATAAAGGTCTGAAGGACGTCAAGAATGCTGCAGGGAACACAGCCGGGGACACTTCTTGATTATACTTATCTGCAGCTAAAGGGCCCAGAGAGGAGTACATGAAGTGTTTATACTGCCGCTGTCGCGCCTTAAGAAGGTTAAATGATTGCTAGCACGAGGATGCCATCCCCTTCCTTCAAGAAGGTTTCTCCTCGATTTTCTTGTCTCTTTAACTCCCTTTCCCTCTCGATCTCACCTTCCTAAACCGATCCCAACCATTTACCACTTTCAGCGAACAGGTCTTATATCATCCTGACAGTTTCAACGCTGATGCAGTCTCGCGTTCGCTCTCCTCCCACCCCGAGCGTAACAAAATCTACTTCTATTCGGGTTTTCTAATTGCCTCCAGGGCTCGTCGAGTCATTTCTTATGCCTGTCACTAACTATTCTATGCAAATCAAGAACCCGGGTTTCTTGCTGTCGGGAACCCCCCTTCGGTTGGTGCTTAGACCGTTTTTAGAGGGTTTGCACCCCTCTCCCCTCTGAAACCTCACCCGTCTCTCTACTAATTTCTAAGAGGCGTGACCCTTTTCCAGCTTCAACCATGGCTGGTTACAGGAGTTCGAACGTGTTATTGTTAAGCAATGATAAGCAGAGTAAAAAACGCTGCAAATTCTTTAACTTAGGTTTATTATTCAATTGGCTTTCGTTCATGATTCAATAATCAATAATTCAATAATCACTCTATCACCTGTGAAACATGCACACTCCAAAGCTTAGTAGCAATTCAAATCATGAACGCAAACCAATTGAATAATAAACCCAGTGAAAGAATTTGCAGCGTTTCATGCGTATCAGAATGCTTCAACCCGTGTATCGGCTACAAAGCCTTTTAGGAGTTCACTCCAGTATCCACATTACTACATCACTACATCACTAGGTTACTGCGATGAAAACATAAACAATAATAAACCAATAAAAAAAAAAAAAAAAAACGCAAATGTTGGCACCATAAATCGGGCCGTATATCGGGAATGGTTTGAGCTACGAACCTGGGGAAGGGCTCAGTCGATTCCTCATGGAAAGTGCTTCAAAAACAGTCTAAATTTAGGCCGCTTGACTTTTTTGAGGTTTTTAGGGATTTTACAAAACTTCGACAACCCTTAAAGGGCACTTTAAATTAAGTGAGAGTGCTGGCTAAAGAATTGGGGCGTTGTCGGATCAATATTGATTTTTCCTGAAAATTTCAGATATTTTGCTCCAACCGTTTGGGAGAAATCGTGCGTACGACGTACGGTGGACGGACGGACAAATTTTTATTGCAGATTCGGATTCTACACCCTTCGAAACGTAAACCATGAAATTCTCAGGGAGGGTTAGAATTTTTTTTCAAGAGCGATTACAATGGTTTATTATTGAATAATAAACCAAAAGCAGGACCTAAAAAGTCATAAAAATGAAACGTTTCGATCAGTTGCAGGAATAAAAAGTTTTTTATTTTTTATCATTAAAGATTTTTTATCTAGAAGATCGGTATTGTAAACCTTCCTACTCGAATTATACTACCAGATGAACAGTTAGGACATATTCTTCACAAAAATTCGTTGCTAATCCGTTACCCAATGATTCGTAGATAATGATTTCGTTTATCCTTATACGTTCTTTGAAATAATAGTTTGAATCATCTTTCTTGTTAATGATTGAATTTCTTTAAGCTTCAGTGTCATTTCACTGGACTTTCAAGGGCGATGTGCCTCCAGTATTTCATGCGTTTATGGAATTGTGAATGAAGAAAGGATGAACCTCATTGAAAGAAAAAGAAGGAGAACAAATGCTTACTGAATAGTAGGATCAATACGATAGGTGAAGATAAATTTAAGATGAATTCCGTTATTGTCGAACCAACAAACAGTAAACGTGAAAACTTAACATGTATAACTTTACCTTAAGCTTCAGATTTGTATGACATTTTAAATATTAACATGGGTCAGGTCCTTGCTGATTCCAGATGAAAGTCATTAATAAAGTAATAATGTAGTTTAGAACCTTTAAAACTCTACAAACAGTTATACGCAACTATAGGTTTATTATTCGAACAAGACCACTGAGTGGCTTTGCGCTTGGTCGATCAAGAGACAGGATACCCTGACTGGCCCGGCTCCACACACCAAAACATTTGCCCAGGGCACCCGACCATGAAAGAGTAGAAACATCAACCCCCCCAGGACCGGGTAGGATACCAGGCAGCCTTCGATTGTCTAATTCTAATCATCATTTTAGAAATTATCTTCAATTTATTTTTCAATTCACTTTATGTACATCTACCACACCAGATTGGGCAAACGTTTTATAGAATTGAGTTTAATTCAAGAGCGGTCCAATATCAGTTATGAAAGGCACGTCAAATATGAAAAACGCGGTAGATCAAAACACATTAAAATGATTATTAAAATAAATATTTCTGAGAAGAATGATATTTTCATCAATCAGCTAATTCAACTCCTTCTTAAATTACCGAACGGGTTTGTTACTCTTGTTGGTGGGCTGGAAAGGACTTACCATCCCCAATCCCGCTTGCACGTGGGAGGCCTGGTAATGGAAATGATTTGTAATGGTAAAAATAGTCATCAAAAAGCGTTAGAACTCCGAAATTATTTAGGAATGCTCAAAATGTATTTCCAGGAAGAAGATCGTGGAAAGTTTTATCACAAAATGTTGGAGCCTTTGCAACAGCTTAATTTTCAATGGAAATCCCCTCCTTTCGGCTGGCTGGTGAATGGCAAGTCAGGGAATAATTCACATTTCAGCCCACGATGTTCAGAACATACTCGAAGCTTCATATTAGTTTTATGTGGTAGATGTGTACAAGAAACGCTCTGTTGAAACTGCTTGCAACTGTCCTGTGAAATAAACTATTGGTACCTAGGTATGTTGTAAACGTAGTAATCCTGCTTGTCAGTTTCAAAAAGTATCATTCTATAAAAGTTACGAGCTATTGAGATTTTCGATTAACACATTTGTAATCACTGGGGTTTATTATTCAATGATTCATGATTTGAATTTCTACTAAGCTTTGGAGTGTGCGTGTTTCACAGGTGATAGAGCGATTATTGAATTTCAGGAGGCACACAAATATGATCAACTGATCAATCCAAATAGGTATTTTGGTTGAGAACCGATTTAAGTGCTCTATGCATATCTCCTGAAATTCAATAATCGCTCTATCACCTGTGAAACACGCACACTCCAAAGCTTAGTAGAAATTCAAATCATGAATCATTGAATAATAAACCCCAGTGAAAGAATTGGTAGCGTTTTATTTTCAAGAACGATTAAAATGGAAAAATATTCTATTTGAAAATTTTAAATTCCGACGGAGCATGCATATCAGAATGCTTCAACCCGTGTATCGGCTATAAACCCTTTTAGGAGTTCACTCCAGTATCCACATCCACATTATCACTAGGTTACTTCGATAAAAAAAAAAAAAAAAAAAAAAAAAAAACTCTTGTGTTTGTTTTTATTGCAGTAACCTAGTGATTTAGTGAATGTGGATGCAAATGTTGGCACCATAAATCGGGCCATACTCGGGAATGGTTTGAGCTACGGACCTGGGGAAGGGCTCATTCGATTCCTCATGGAAAGTTCTTCAAAATAAGTTCACATTTAGGCCGCCTTGACTTTTTTTTTTGAGGTTTTTAGGGATTTTACAAAACTTTGACAACCCTTAAAGGGCACTTTAAATTAAGTGAGAGTGCTGGCTAAAGAATTGGGGCGTTGGCGGACAATATTGATTTTGAAATCGTGCGTACAGCGTACGGCGTACGGCGGACTGACGGAAAAAATTGTATTGCAATTCAATTCAATCTACACCCCTTGAAACGTAAACCATGAAATTTTCAGGGGGGTTAGAAATTTTTTTTCAGGAGCGATTACGATGGTTTATAATTGAATAATAAACCAAAAAACGCTGCAAATTCTTTCACTGGGGTTTATTATTCAATTGACTTGCGTTCATGATTTGAATTTCTACTAAGCTTTGAAGTGTGCGTGTTTCACAGGTGATAGAGCGATTATTGAATTTCAGGAGATATGCAAAGAGCACGTAAATCTATTCTCAACTAAAATACCTATTTGGATTGTTCAGTTGATCATATTTGTGTGCCTCCTGAAATTCAACAATCACTCTATCACCTGTGAAACACGCACACTCCAAAGCTTAGTAGAAATTCAAATTAGTGAACGCAAGCCAATTGAATAATAAACCCGAGTGAAATACTACTTATTTACCCCAGTAATAATATTGAATAATAATCCCCAGAAATAATATTTACCTACATATTATCAGCGTTTCATACATATCATGATGCTTCAACCCGTGTATCGGCTATAAACTACAAGTATCCACATCGGGTATCACTCCAGTAACCACATTCACTACAACTCGATGCTATCGGCATCCCTAGGTTACAAACAAACAATAATAAACCAAAAAACGCAAATGTTGTCACCATAAATGGGGCCATACATCGAGAATGGTTTGACCTACGGACGTGGGGAAGAGCTCATTCGATTCCTCATGGTATGTTCTTCAAATAGGTAAATATTTAGGCCGATTCGACTTGTTTTGAGGTTTTTAGGGATTTTACAAAACTTTTACAGCCCTTAAAGGGCACTTTAAGTTGAGTGAGAGAGCTGGCTCAAGAATTGGGGCGTCGTCGGACCAAGATGGATTTTTCCTGAAAATTTCAGATCTTTTGCTCCAGCCGTTTCGGAGATATCGTGCGAGCGATTACAATGGTTTATTATTGAATAATAAACCAAAAGCTATTCTATATGATTTGGGAACGACCAAAGAACCACAATGTGTGCGGGATTTTGGAATATTCAATATTTGATCAGCCAGATTCGTATGTTAACCCAACGTAGATACGTTTTCTGCAGATATTATCATGTAGCAAGGTTATGGGAGTAAACGAACATTCAGTATTTGCGAGAAAGGCCGGGGGTAACAATAAGTGGTAATCAAGGCGGTGGGGTGGAAGCGAGAGACAGGGGACGAGACAGAAAGGGAAGAGGTGTTGGGTCAAGCTTCAAAGTGGCGGGAAGATAATAGTTTCATAATCACCTTAAAGGAAGACGGAAGGCAAAAGGGGCTATTGGGCCTTCATTAGACCCTTCTGCGATAAGACAATACACGAACCTTGTTAGTCCTGTACTCACCCTTCTGTGGGGAACCACAGAAGCCCTTGCCAGGACTTCGGATCTTTAGATTACCCTAATATCGGGCAATTGCCTTTTATATTCTCTCCACAGTAATCAAGTTTCGAGTAATTTTGCTTGCAAGCTGAGGTATCCTCAGCAGATCCTAACAGGTTCTCAGATCTCCCGTTTGAATAGGATCAAAACCAAATTTATCTGTGTTGGAAGGTAGTTTTGAATACTAGAAAGATCTGTACAAAATTCTTCAGTCACTCAGAGGAGTTGGTGACATAGTAGATAATTGTTACAAACCAAACAGAACCACCAAATAACATGTTTTAAAATGGTAGATAATAATATTACCTACGTGGGGTTCCGGGTAAAAGTGACCAAGTAACATTTTTTCAAAATGAGCTTTTTTTGTCATTCCGGTACTAAGGAACGTTGTCTACTGTTTGTTGTTGCTAAGAACGTTATCTTCAAACTGATGTGCAAGAACTACTTGAAAATAAATTTTACCTGCCTGACCCAAAGAGTTTTATGTGACCAAATGGCATTTGAACTCAACCACAAAACACGACATGGATTATAAATGTACTCTCGCTGGTGCACGTAAATGTTATGAATTGCCATTTGATCACTTTTACTGTGTAAGATTTTTAAGATTGCATAGTGGGCAGGTGAAAATGACCAATTACAGTGACAGGTAATGGATAGCCTTTTCTAACAGAAATAGGTATATCATTGTTATTAGATGCTTGGCAACACGATAAATTAACGAAAAAACTATTCAATTTCTCAATTTCATGTAACTATGCGACTTATTTTCGAAGAATTGTATTGACCAAATGAGTAAAGCTTGAAACTCCAGGCAGGTAAAAATGATCAAATAGAGTTTCCAGTGTTCGTAAGAAGAAAATATGTGAAACTTCAGATCGCTCCCCTGTAAAATTTTGCAAATGTTACTTGGTCACTTTTACTCGGAACCCCACGGAACCACTATTATATTATAATAGTGGTAGTAACAAAAAAGATATTGTAACAATGAAAGCTAGTTGCATTGATGAATAAAAAAAGCTCACTTATACAGGGTGTACAGCGTATGCTCCGAAAATCTTCGCACACGTGATCTACAACTAGTTTCCAACAAAAAGTACCTCCTAGAGATTTTCCTTTCGAGGCTTCGTTTTTGAGTTATTTTACTTTTAAGATTTTTTTTCGTGTTTTCGAAAATACGTCACTAAAACGGCCGTAACTCCGGCGTTTTCAAAGTATTTGCAAATCTAATTATGCCGTTGGAAAGAGCATACAATTATCTATCGTCTTAGTCTTTAATAATAATTTTTTAAAAGGAACTAAGGGGTAAAAATGAGCCTGAAAAGTCAATTTTGTCAAATTTTGAAAAAAATTCTTTTTTTAATGGCTCATTAGTCTTCCTTAATTTTGATGATACGTTTGAGCCTGTAATCTTAAAAATGCGCAAACGTCTCACCTTTCCAATGATATATTTAATTTCTGGGTTTTAGAGGAAGCTTTTTTGAGGAAAAGATCTCTTTTTTTGAGATTTTTATGCAAAAAAACGTGTATTTTCAAGCACATTGGAGGTTTTTTTTTTTTTTTAAAGAGAATAAAACCTACATAACTCAAACTTTTTTCTTTTTCTTGGTGTAGAATGTATCATGTCAACGGTATTACCTCAAAAATTTAAGTTTGAGTGAGAGTATCCGCGGAATGAATTGATGTAAATCAACTGTTGAATGCCTCCCTTTCTTGCTGATGTCGTGAGGTCTGATCCCGCTGTTTGTTATGATTTCCTCTTCTTATCGTTGATAGAAACATCGTCACTAGCAAAATGTTGAGTATGATAGTGTGATTAACGGTCAAAGGTAGATCCACACACCCGTTCGATCACGTCAAATGTGCTTGAAAATATACGTTTTTCTTTGCATAAAATCTCAATTTCCTCAAAAAAGTTCCCCCTAAAACCTAGAAATTAAATATATCATTGGAAAGCTAAGACTTTTGCGCATTTTTTAATCTTACAGGTTCAAACGTATCAATAAAATTAAGGGGGACCAATGAGCCATTAAAAAAAGAATTTTTTTCAAAATTTGACAAAATTTACTTTTCAGGCTCATTTTTACTCTTTAATTCCTTTAAAAAAATTATTATTAAAGACTGAGACGATAGATGATTGTATGCTCTTTTGAACGACATACTTAGTTTTGCAAATACTTTGAAAACGCCGGAGTTACGGCCGTTTTAGTGACTTAAGTTCGACAACACGAAAAAAATCTTAAAAGTGAAATAACTCAAAAACGAAGCATCTAAAAAAAAATCTCTGAGGCACTTTTTGTTGGAAACTAGTTGTGGAACACGTGTGAGAAGATTTTCGGATCATCCGCTGTACACCCTGTATATTAGAAATTGTAAAGTATGCAACCAATAACTTACTGTGGTTCAAAAAGGGGAATCCCAATGAAAAATCTTGGTCTGAACTATCTTTTGCATATTTTTGGCAAATTAGAAACGTTTGCAACCAGCAAAAGGATAGTGTAGTGAACTGACAACTTGCTTGATATCCAGTTGAAAATTTTACAGTGGTCTTATTAACCTGATTACTTATGTTGCATTGAACACATGACTTGGTCTTTCTAGTGGGAAGAACTGTAATTTTACTAGGATACATGGGCTTGGGTAATAGAGTTCGGAGTGCTTAGCATACTTTAAAAATGCATGTGGCATAAAGGTATGTAGTGTCTACAGTAGGTCAATTTTACCAGTAAATGACCGATAGGTAGCTTACTTCACCGGTACCTCTGAGGTTAACCAGAGATTGTTTGCATAAAGCAGAATCAGAAGAAATCCTGAAGCTCCATTTTGAGGTGGGGCCATATCCGAGAAGGCACCAGATAGTCACCGAGGGTAGAAATTAACTAGAATGCAGCAGAAACTTCGGTTATTAATGAGGTGCAGTATTATGGGCAGTAACGGATTTTCATCACCATGTACCTGCCACATCCAAGTAATGCTGGGAAATAGTACAGATTAAGTTTGCAACCATTGAACTCTCAAAAAGAATGGGGTCCTTTGTTAACCTTGAAGCAATTTCGAATAGTAAAATCTTAATCAAGCCTCTGCGGGTAGGTGTCGGGTTGAAGTGTATTCTGTTCCAATGGTGGTCATGGTAAAAATGGCAAAAACAAATACATAAAAGCTTTCAGTTGCAAATTTAGAGTAATTGCTCTCGAGGGAGTTCATAAAGTTGATTGTATATTTGAGGTAATGGGTTGTGCTCTAGATCGTGCCTGTTGAAATGCGGTTTTTAAAATTTTTTGTAGGGTTTCCACCTATTATTGCTGAAACGAATTTTTCTCTGTTTGAATTTACATTTAAATAAAGAATTCTGGAGGAGTTCGGAGATGATCAGCTGGTATAATTCGGCGTTAATACCTAATCGAGCTAATCAAGTGTGATGCAAAGGAACGAATTTAACAAATAATAATAACGAGCGTCTTCTTATTGGTAGATACCCGAGTAGGTAGCATCCACACAAGTAAAGCATAATTTGGCAATTAAATGGATTATATGTCAACTACCTAACCCTGCACGCTGCAGAAGTTGGTTCACAATAGAAATCATCTTTAATCTCCGAGGTTCATCATTGTAAGTAATATACCAAAATATGGAAAGTAAACTGTGAAAAAACGCTGAAAATTCTTTCACTAGGGTTTATTATTCAATTGGCTTGCGTTCATGATTTGAAATTCTACTGAGCTGGTGTTTCACAGGTGATAGAGCGATTATTGAATTTCAGGAGGGACACAAATATGATCAACTGATCAATCCAAATAGGTATTTTTTGAGAACAGATTAACGTGCTCTATGCATATCTCCTGAAATTCAATAATCGCTCTATCACCTGTGAAACATGCACACTCCAAAGCTTAGTAGAAATTCAAATCATGAACGCAAGCCAATTGAATAATAAACCCCAGTGGAAGAATTTGCAGCGTTTTTTCTATGGTTATCAGAATGCTTCAACCCGTGTAACGGCTACAAAGCCTTTTAAGAGTTCACTCCAGTATCCACATTACTAAATTACTACATCACTACGTCACTAGGTTACTGATATCAACACAAAAACAATAATAAACCAAAATAACGCGAATGTTGGCACCATAAATCGGGCCATAGATCGAGAATGGTTTGACCTACGGACCTGGGGAAGGGCTCATTCGATTCCTCGTGGAGTGTTCTTCAAAAAGAATACACATTCAGGCCGCCTTGACTTTTTTTGAGGTTTTTAGGGATTTTACAAAACTTTGAAAACCGTTAAAGGGCACTTTAAATTAAGTGAGAGAGCTGGCTCAAGAATCGGGGCGTTGCCGGACCAACATGGATTTTTCCTGAAAATTTCAGCTTTTTTGCTCCAGCCGTTTGGGAGATATCGTGCGTACGGAGTACGGCGTACGGACGGAAAAATTTTGTATTGCAGATTCGGATTCTACACCCTTTGAAACCCCATAAAATTTTCTGGGGGGGTTAGAATTTTTTTTTTTTTTCTTCAAGAGCGATTACAATGGTTTATTATTGAATAATAAACCAAAAGGCGAGTTGAAAAGTGAATTAAAAACGTTTTTCCGACGTTGATTTTTGTGAGGAATAGTAGACTGGTTTCATTCAAAAGCTAGATCAAAGCACCAAAGCTTCTTTTTTCGTTTTGTAAATACCTAATTGATAAGTCTATCGAGAAAAATTTTGAGATATTTTCTGACTACCTATTCTTGATGTAGCTTGTAACAACAGGAGGATACACGTAAGGCAGTATAATGAGGGTCGTGGAATGAATTAAGGCAAGATATCAAGTTTCTCGTGTAACTTCATAATAGAACAAACAAGGGTTGAAGAAGTACGGGAGAATAGGGTAGTTGATGGTTCTGACAAGAGGAAGCGAAGAGCGGGAAAGGGAACTGATTCGTATCACCTTGTCAGGTGTGACGGGGATTGCATGCCCTGCGGCATGACTTTTGACAGACTCGGCCTCTTGGCTAAACATTCTCGTTTTGATTGATATAATTTTAGCGTTTGTGGGACGGAATACAGGGAAGCCTCCATCGGATCTCTGGTTTCTGTTAACTCGAAAGCAGTTTCCTTCTTGGTACGATGCTAAATTCCTTCAAGGAATTAACTTACGCAACTTCACCGATCATGCTTATCATTAACTTTATAAATAAAAACGCTGCAAATTCTTTCACTGGGGTTTATTATTCAATTGGCATGCATTCATGATTTGAATTTATACTAAGCTTTGGAGTGTGCGTGTTTCACAGGTGATAGAGCGATTATTGAATTTCAGGAGGCACACGAATATGATCAATTGATCAATCCAAATAGGTATTTTGGTTGAGAACAGATTTACGTGCTCTATGCATATCTCCTGAAATTCAATAATCGCTCTATCACCTGTGAAACACCTACACTCCAAAGCTTAGTGGAAATTCAAATCATGAACGCAAGCCAATTGAATAATAAACCCCAGTGGAAGAATTTGCAGCGTTTCATGAAAATCAGAATGCTTCAACCCGTGTATCGGCTACAAAGCCTCTTAGGAGTTCACTCCAGTATCCACATTACTACATCACTACATCACTAGGTTACTGCGATGGGTTAAACCAGAAAAACGCAAATGTTGGCACCATAAATCGGGCCGTATATCGGGAATGGTTTGAGCTACGAACCTAGGGAAGGGCTCATCCGATTTCTCATGGAAAGTTCTTCAAAAAGAGTTAAAATTTAGGCCGCTTCGATTTTTTTGAGGTTTTTAGGGATTTTACAAAACTTTGACAACCCTTAAAGGGCACTTTAAATTAAGTGAGAGAGCTGGTTAAAGAATTGGGGCATTGTCGGACCAATATTGATTTTACCTGAAAATTTCAGATTTTTTGCTCCAGGCGCTTGCGTACGGCGGACGGACGGAAAATTTTTTATTGCAGTTCCGGATTCTACACCCTTTGAAACGTAAACCATAAAATTTTCAGGTGGTGGGGGTTAGATGTTTTTTTTTTTTTTTTTTTTTTTTTTTCAAGAGCGATTACAATGGTTTATCATTGAATAATAAACCAAAATGACATTTTAACAACTAAAAGTTTGAAGAATCATAGTCCAAGTGGCCTTTTTGATACATCGCGCTTTTGTGAGTTACCTGTTCATGTAACATTCTTACATGAGTTTAAATAAGTATGTGTAAGCAATCCTATACCTTCTTATCTAGTTCAGTTGAAATAAATAATGTAGTTTTTCAACAAAGTAATTTGAACAAAAGTAATAATTTTCCAAGAGGCCTTTTAAAGCCAATTGCGTGTTTTTCGGAAGCAAGAGTTTATTTTTAGCCATTAACGACAATTAACGGCTATGTTATTTTAAATTATGAGGAATTTGTTGATGAAAAATGTGTTTTTTAAATTGTATTTTAGTTCTTTTGTATTTACTGCAATGGAAAGTAGAGAAACCAACAAGATAATCATTGAAAAAGCAAGGGCGGTCAACAGACAGCTGCGCGAGCGCCGGTGTGACTTATGTTGGCGCGAACGCATGAAATTTAACCTGCAAAGTGTAAACAAATGTTAACGCGATTGCGCGGCGAAAAAGCGATTTGAAAGTCATAATACGTATGACATACGTATGACGTGGGGGCATTTTAAGTACTCTACAAACAACTAATAGAAGACAAACAAAAGTTTTTTAATTAATTTTGCATGAGCATGCAATGTTTTGATGAACTACTCACGAAAATCAAGGATTTCGACATCGAATCTATCCGAACGACACTGACATCCACGGCAGTGGGGGAGGCCGGCGTCCCCTCGTCGTTCACCCGACTGCCGGCCATCGGACAGACGACCACGACTTCAGTCGGCTTGATGTGAATCGTCTATAATCGTCGTACAATCGTTTATAATTATAATTCCACCATGGACCTATCAACCGGGAGTAGTGTGATGCGGGCCTAAGTTCCATAGTTTAATAGAAGTGTAGAGAAGTATTAATGCAGCGATATTGTTGTTTTTAAGAACGGTAAAGCAACAGGGGAGCCCCAGGTTGTCATTTGGGTTTTTGAAAAAACCGACCAGAGAAATGTTTACGTTTTCTTTGTACGTTTTCAATAGGGTTATGCAGGATGTTTGAGCACTCCAAGAATAGGCAATAGCGAAGACGGATCTCTTTATTTTAAAAAGAGGATGGATAGGAACTAACCAACTGCCGTGGCGATTCTCGTCTGGACGCCATCATGAAAGTCTTTGATCATACATCACTAGGTTGTTGCGATTTATTGACAAGCACGAGCTACTGCCTGAAAATCAAAATGGATATCGGTGAAACAGGGGTTTCAATATATTTGTCTTCAATTGCCTTGTTAATGCGTTGTTGTTGATTATTACTTGTATAATTACAAATTGTTTGTGGCTTTTATCGATTACTGCTCATGACAGTTGCCTATGACATCTCCTGTGGGACAAACTATATAAAATAGGAATTAGTGCAAGATTCATCGAGTTGTCATGAATCATTATGACAAAGCTGCATTTCACTTTGAACTAGGAGAGCAGCGGACCAGGCCTGTAGATTTAACGTTAGGGAAATAACAAGTAAAATGGATGCGTTATCTTTATTCTATTCAGTATTTATTCCATGCAGATTATTGTGTCTCATTTTCTAACAGTTATATTAATATGCTCTAGCGTGTGGTTCGAATTCAGAAATTAGGGTTTTAGGTAATTTGGATTTTTTAAGAAAGCCCAGGTCAGAGGTTTCAAACAATACTTGCGTTTACCATAGAAAATATGAAGTTTTAGAAAAAGCTTTGGGTTTTTTGGCCCAGCTTTCAAACCCGAATTCTGGAAGACTCCCGAAATTAGGGAAGAATGTCTTGAAATATTAATGTGCTTGGGAGAACAGATTGATGGAGGTTGGGTAAATCAGATGAGAGAGGTGGTGGAGACTGGTTGCAGGAGGATTCGGAAGAGGCAGGACGCAAAACTCTTGACACAGAAAAACACCATTCTGCAGA
Organism: Creontiades dilutus; assembly: GCA_031894815.1. Classification (NCBI taxonomy): domain Eukaryota; kingdom Metazoa; phylum Arthropoda; class Insecta; order Hemiptera; family Miridae; genus Creontiades; species Creontiades dilutus. The sequence goes on from JAVIWC010000391.1 coordinate 1,037,438, forward strand.
AGATTGAGGTAGGTTGTTGGAAGACACATTAGGTTGACCCTTATTTCCCAACTTTTTTTGTAACACCCTCCCAACCCCTAAAACTGGTCTAGTACACATAAAACATAATCCTGTGAAGTTTCATTAAAATCGGACATGATCAAAGCGTGCCCCAACAGCCCTGTGTGATGAACATAAAAGGGTATGCAATTTTGGAATTAACGAGTAAGGATTTTCGGAATTAACTCATTTCGAACCCAAATCTAACTGGAGCTTTATTGTGGTAAAACATTATTTTCATTATAATTGAACAAGAGCTTACATTTCTTAGTTATTGTAGTAAGTTAAGGCTGATCTTGGTCAAAGAAGGATACTTGTTCCGGTAGTCTTTGACGAACTGAAGTACGTACTGCCGCTCGTCTTCATTCCTGGTGAGGATGTTGTTGTACTCTTCTATCAATTTTATCCCTCTCTCAGCTACATCATTGACTTCCAATAGCTGTAGCCCTTTTTAATAGTCTTCGTCGTTTCCCCAACCAGAGGGATGCTTCCGCAAAAACGCCTTGTCAATCGAAAATCTCGTGAAAAACTTCTGAGATTCTGATGTTATGAACGAAGATAAATCTTTGTCGCAAACGTCTTTCAGCTCCTGATCTTTCATGATAACCCTTTTGACAGTACCTTCCTCTTGTTAGTCAGGTTTGTCAAGTGGTAAGGAACCTACCATTTTTTCTTTGACTTGAAGTGGCACTTCCTCATCAAAAAACGCGAAAGCTGCGTCTGCTCGTATCAACTGATTCGTATCGTATAATGTTTTGTAAAAACTTCAGGTCTTCAGACGGTGCTTTGATGGCGCAGGGGGCTAAATACCAAACTCTTATATAAATCTGTGTTAGAAAAATGCAAATTCTCCCCAGACCGTCCTCTTCTTTTTTTGTCAGTTTGAATTGATCCCTGAACAGGCATATTTTAAGTGCATGTATTAGCCTTAAGCTTTAGCTATCCATCGAGCATGACTGATAGCACCTGATATTCGAAACTTGATTCCACGAGGTGGAACATCTCCGAGGAAAATTACCGCTAACTCGAGCAGTTCTCTATAGTCTTTCCGACAATGTTTTTCTTGTAAAAATTTCTGCATAAAGAGTTGGGTGTTGACGGTCTGCATTTTTTGGTTGACGGTCTTTATTTGATATGGCATATATGGGCTGACTAAGGATTTTGATGAACTCTGATGCATTAGGGGATTGGGGCACGCTTTAAATTGAACCTTTTGAGCTCAAATTTTCATGGAGTTATTTTTTCATACCAGCGACTAAGTTACGAGGTTGAGAGATGTAATTTTTTGAGTTTAGAGAAAAACCCCATTGCTAAGGGCCACCCTAAGATACATTGTACCAAAATGCAGGGGTCTTCTTCCTACTCCTATTACAGTTTTATTGTCAATAATCTCTGAAAGTCCACCCACCTACTTGTCTTCAGAAATTCGCTCGTTAGTAAACAATTGCACAATAGCTTGTGGCAGGGTAAAAATGCGAAAGTATGAAATTTTGTCAAGTTATGCCAAGGTTTAGTGCAGAACTAACGTGTCAAGTATGTAATTGACAAAAAGCAGACACAATTAAACACTTCTTTTGGAATGGCTCAGTTTTTAGGGGACTTTGAGACGGTACTCGTCAAATGGGTTGCTCTCTTTTGAGAACTTCATAAGTATATTTTCTTCTGAAACCCCAGAGGGTATGAAAACCATTTTTCATTTCACAATCTCGAATCTTAGAAAAAAATATATAATTATGAATGAAATTTGGCTTACCTAACTATATATTAACTCTCTTTTAAACGTCTGTTCTTGACAATTTCTGCTATAAAAATAACAAATAGATGTATCTAAATAAAAAAGATTGTTATTAATAAAAAGAACCACATTGATAAATACTATCAAATAGTTATAGCTTATTGTATACTTAATTTCCTCAGGAAAAAGTAATTTGAAAGGAATGATCGTTTATCCTAATTTACTCCTATGTACGTATTTGGTTTGATCAAGTATTTATTCTGTTTCAACTTGTAGATTATTTTTACTGCCAATTTTGTATATGACTAAGATCACATTGCAAATAAATTTTATTTTATTTCATTCCAATGTCGTGTACTAAATTAAACACATTCGAATATTGTAGGTCCAGTTAGGCCAATTGATAATTGGAAAACTATTTAAGATTGCATCAAACGGAATTGAAAGAAAATTTTAATTAATATAAAACGTACTGATATGCAGTATTGCAAAAACATTAGAAATATTCAATAGAGGTAGCTTAAGGTGTTTCGGACAAACTGAGAATTATTAATTTTAGTTGTTGAGAAGTCATTATCCGAAAGTGATCATCAAATTCCGGAAACGCTCCTTCATCGTATTTTTTAAATCCTTTTTTTTTTTCACTCACCACTGTCCAAAACATAACAGGGAAAGGGAAATTTGAAGTTTTCCTCCAAAGTAATTAAGGGAAACTGACAATTAGTCTTGGTTTTTAAAGAATGAAGAAAAAAGGTGGGAGGGTGGAAAAAATAACGAAGAAGATAATTAAAATCCACGAAAAAGCGAAGCACAGCGGGGTGCAAGCAAAGCACTCGAGGAACTGCTTGGACGGCGTACATTACAAACAATTATTAGCAAGAAAAACAGAAAGACTAATTAAAGGTTTCCTAAAGAATACGGATTAGGTAGTTTATAAGATGGAGAGCCTGAGGCTGGGTAGGACAAGGTGTGAGTGAGAATAAAGAAAAGAAAATCGAAAAAATGAAAGAAACTTTGACTTGAGTTTTCCTCACGATACGCTCAAAACTTTAAAAGGAAATTTTTGTTTAAGAAAAAGATACTAAGATTTTATTTTCAAGTTTTCAGGACGCCTGTCTGAAGTAAGGCTTTGTACATTAAAATTTATCCCGGGGTCACACTTCCCAAAATGACTGAACATAACGCTTTCGAACAAATCCGTTGGAGCAGACCCAAAGATCCGTGAAAAATGTCCGATCCTTGACCTATTTTTTTCATTTTTTGTTCGTTGGATCCTAATTTTATGCTAAATCTGCAAGTAATACCAATTGTTTTCAATTTCATGATGTTAGGGATTAGATGGAAGGGGTAATTTATAATAAAAGCAGCATGTTTGACAAGATTTGTGGACGTTCTCTATTTTATAATAAATAAAACGTGAGCGCTGTTTTCGTTAAAAAACATTGCCAAATCTGTATCAGCCAATCTACATACTAGGACTAAAATATCCGTCGTTTTAAAAAATATTAGAACTTTAGCAGTAGCCTAGTTTTGTTATTAAAACTCCTTTAAAAATCTTAAGATTGTCGATAGCTGAATATAACAATTAAGTTAGGTTCCAAATCCAACTTTAGACGCCATTTCTTCGCATAAGAAATTATAAAATTTCTCTTATGACTCAGGTCAGCTCTCATAGTAAATTCCATAGGGACAAGTTGATGATTTTCACAAAAAAATAATTTCAAAAAATGTTTGAACGATTGCGACGACCCACGAGTCAAGGATTTTGGGTTTTCCCGGGTTACTGTAGAAGAGGTGGGAAAAACTTACACAGGAGTGAGAACACCCGTATAAATAAGCCCAAGGGGATTCATTCGGATCCTCTTTCTTGATTCCGTCACTGTGTCCTAAACCTGCTCAGCTCGTTTGAAATTTAGCCCTAAATTCACAGGTGTCGAAGCTGACGCTTGAAATAAATTCGGGTGATCTTGCTTCACGGTCCCTTCGTGGCCCCTTCAGGGAAATACTCGCACGTAATTCAGCATCATGTGCGAATACCTATTTATTATCCCAATTTAACTTTTCCAAATTAGTTCACCAGTTGAAAATATGTATGATCAAAATTTCCCAACTCAACAACCAATTTTCATCAAATTTGAAGTCCCCATAAATTCACAAAAAAGTGGGTTACAACAATCATTCAAAATCTAACAGCAATACATTTTTCTTTTTAAATCACATTTTGATTTTATTTTCTCCGAACCATCAGAGTCTTATGAGAAGTAGAGTAGTAAGGTTAATGATTCGAAAACATCGTATTTATAATTAGGTGTAAAGAGTTCCATAACTGTAACATTCTTTCAATGATTGCAATTCAACTTTTTGTACCGTATATCAGCTTTCTACGAGTTCAACACTTCAATAATGTCGATGAGTTGTAAGGCATTCTTACATCAAAACTTTTTTAATCCCCTTTTTTATAAATGGAATAAAAGAAACTAAAATCGTTACTACAGACCATTGCTCTCCCGCTCTATTTGACAGCCTCTTTCCCCCTGGCCACCGAGCGCTATTGCTTCCCTCGTATTCTCACAAAAAAAAAAAAAAAAAAAAAAAAAAAAAAAAAACCCCTGGACTTTTATTGGGTTCAACTTTCAGGAGCGGGTAGCTCTCAACTTGATTGTACCTCTACCCCCTGTTTATTGGATCTCTCAGCTGTACCTTCCGTAGCTCTTAGCTACCTTCTAAACCAGTCTACCGTCCCTGCCCTCTTATTTGAACTTTTTCAACAACTCCTGTCAAAACTGGAATGTAGGCCGACTAAAAAGGCAGCCGAATTCGGACGAAAAGTGGAAAGCTGATGGAGGTAATCAGGGAGACTGTTAGCTGTAGGTGCTTTGAAGTTGAAGGAGGATTTGGTGAGTTACATGTGATGTTGTAGAACTTGAAGTACCTTAGCCCTGCATCACCAAAGTTAATTCCAAATAACACTTAACCTGATTTACCATGTTCTTGTTTTCGTTTGGTCATCATGCAACTTTTATTTTAGTTGGAACTGCTGCAAAACCTAATTTCAGTATCGTGCCCCCGTTAATAGCATGAACACAGCAATCTATGTCCGTTAAAATCAAAATAATTTACCTTGAAAAAGTAATTCAAATTAACAAATTATAATTGGTTCCAATATCTTCCATTAAACATTTTCCATACCCATAGTCGCCAACCTATCTTACAACAAAATTGTTTGGTTCTTGGTCTGCAACTTGTGATATTTCATCTCCAGTGAATTATTCCCGCTATGCAACTCTTCACCGGATGAAGAAAAGTCAAACTTGAATGAAATTTTGTCTAGCAAGAAATTTCCAAGTACACACATAATCAACTTAAAACATGGTACAGAAACAAACAATGATTGATTGATAAGTCATTCAAATGTTAAAACGGTGAAAATTCTTTCACTGGGGTTTATTATTCAATTGGCTTGCTTTCATAATTTGAATTTATACTAAGTTTTGGAGTGTGCGCGTTTCACAGGATAGAGCGATTATTTAATTTCAGGAGGCACACAAATATGATCAACTGATTAATCCCAATAGGTATTTTGGTTGAGAACGGATTTAAGTGCTCCATGCATTTCTCCTGAAATTCAATCCTCGCTCTATCACCTGTGAAACACGCACACTCCAAAGATTAGTATAAATTCAAATCATGAACGCAAGCCGATTGAATAATGAACCCCAGTGAAAGAATACTTATTTACCCCAGTAATAATATTGAATAATATTTACCTATATATTATCAGCGTTTCATGCATATCAGAATGTTTCAACCCGTGTATCGGCTACTTACTACACTACAAGTATTCACATCGGCTATCACTCCAGTATCCACATTCACTACAACTCGACGCTATCGGCCGGACATCACTAGGTTACAAACAAACAATAATAAACCAAAAAACGCAAATGTTGGCACCATAAATCGGGCCATACATCCGGAATGGTTTGACCCACGGACCTGGGGAGGGGCTCATTCGATTCCTGACGGTATGTTCTTGAAATAAGTTTACATTCATGCCGCTTGGACTTGTTTTGAGGTTTCTAGGTATTTTACAAAACTTTGACAGCCCTTAAAGGGCACTTTAAATTGAGTGAGAGAACTGGCTCAAGAATTAGGGCGTCGTCGGGACAAGATGGATTTTTCCTGAAAATTTCAGATCTTTTGCTCCAGCCATTTTGGAGATATCGTGCGTACGGCGGACGGACGGAAAATTTTTTATTGCAGATTCGTATTCTACACCCTTTGAAACGTAAACCATGAAATTTTCAGGGGCGGTTAGAATTTTTTTTTTCAGAGCGATTACAATGGTTTATTACTGAATAATAAACCAAAATGATATTCAACACTGGCCATAGATAGGTATAGCCGCGACAAGTAGACAAAAGGGGTTTTGTACTTCCTGTCTCCCTATTGCGACTCGCAGATCAGCCGTGGAATCATTTTCATAATTTTCGTAGTCGGATACTGGAAGAAAAGTATTCATACTACGGTAAATATCAGGAGGAAAAATACTCTTTACATATGAATGAATCAAGAAGTTCGGACTTAACTAATGTGCTAAATACTAGTTATTAACACGTGCTCCCCATCAGACTTGCACCTACTAAAGATGCTGACAATGATTCCATTTGTGGGAAATCGATGGAGCAGTGGTATTCATGGAGGAAGAATACAACTTCAGGAGATCAATACCATTTATCGAGTATCGATATTTTAAAACAATATCGAAACAGGACTTCGATTTATCGGTGAAAAGTATCAAGATTTTGATTGTTAGGGTCTTCCCCGTTCTATTTGTCCAATGTATTTTCTTACTAAACAGTTAGACATTCAAAATTATTAAGCGTTATTTAGTGCTTCCAATTTTAAAAACTAAAAATCTCCACTTCATCTCTCCTGTCTATTTCATTTGAAAATGTGGAAAGAGAAAAAAACATGAACGTACTTGTTTGTCTAGATTTTGAAAATAATTGGGTTGCAATATTAGCTTTTTCCTAGTGAAACACTCCAGTACTCTCCCCTCCCTCCATCTATTCAGAAAAGTATCAGATGTCCTCCAGAAGCAGCTGACGTAGGCAATTGCAATGTTATCATGTTTTAAATAGTTACCAAAATCTAGTAAAGTCTTGCTGTTAACGGAGTTAAATTTATGGAGGAGTCATTCTTTTGAATCAGTGGCGGCTCCAGGGGGGGTTTTTTGGAAAGTCCCAAGCAGGACTAAAAAAAAAAAAATTTTCAACGAAAAATCCTTCTTTTTTCGCATCAAAACGTCATTTTACGAGGTTTATTCAAATGTAAAGAGAAAAATGATGATACCGTTGGAAAGCTGAGGTCTTGAGCTAGTTTTTTCCGTTGAGTGCACACCAATATTCCAATTTATTACAGGCGATAAATTAACCTGAAAAATGTTGATTTTCGAGAAAAAAATTAAAACTTTGACTTTGGCTTATTTTTTACTTCAGAATATTGCTTTAAAAAATAGCGTTTCACACTAAACGGATAAAAAATTTAACGCTCTTTCCAACGGTTTCCTCAAATTTGAGATTACTCCAAAAACAAGGGAGTTATGGCTGTTTTAGTGAAGTAAAGTCGATAACACGAAAAAAAAAACTTAAATCGTTATTAACTCGGAAACGAAGCCTCTAAAAAAAAAGTCTAAGGGGCACTTTTTGTCGCAAATTAGTTTTAAAATCGATCCTTAAAGTTTGGTCCACCTGAAAGGTAGACACCCTGTATATCGAGAAAAAAAATTTCTTAAAATATTTTCAAAGACGATAATTCTTTATTTCTATAGAGCTTACAAATACAAACTCCTAACTTAAGTCACGTTGACATTTTTGTTCGCTTTCATAATAGGGGAAATTTCAAGTGCATAGCGGGCTGCCGCTATTACGAGGTTTGGTGGTTTGGTTGGGACTGGGGTTGGATTTTTGAGTTTGTGTCAGTCGTCAAGTGTGGTAGCATTGTAGTATCTCGTGAGTTGACTGAGTTGTGTAGTGTGTGATGGTGGTTGTTTGACTGCAAACAAACTTGAAAAATCCTTACAAACTTTTGCATAATCATGAAGAAGGTAAGTAGAACAGTTTTATTATGTATTTGTATAATTAAAAAATTAGGAGAAAGAGGCTTAAATGTAGTAAGAAGGTAAAGCAAAATTCAAGGGCCAAAAACGGTAGAGGACAGACACGGCCATGGGTTTAGCTTTGCTTCTAGCGACACGTCGGACACTCTCTAAACCATTTCTACAAAGTTAATAGATGTCTAAATACACTTTAAAAGTTTTTCCGAGTTTTGCTTTTATATTTCAAGGTGAAGTCAGATAAATATCTAATAGTAACCAAGTTGAAGTTCATTTAGCATATGAGTCAGTATCATTTCAAAGGAATAAACAAATGATTTATTCGTTAAGTACTTATAATTAGAATCATAATTACATAACATGTATATCAAAGTACTACTATCTCGTAGGTAAAGGTATTAATAAACATGTATTGCTGGGGGGGGGGGGTTGCTAAAAATAAACACAAGTTTCACTTGTGGCCCCCCCCGGGAAACTATCCTGGAGCCGCCCCTGTTTTGAATACTAAAGATAAAATTGTGCTTCAAAACCAGGTTCATGAATAGTGGAAAGAATTTCCAGCCAAACTACAGCAAAGGAATTTTAAATACCAAGCTTAGATAAAGTACGAGTACCGTTAACTAGGTTCCTCTAATAGAAGACGAAGGGATGTTTAGTAATTTCGGAAATAATAAAGCTTTGTTTAATAACTTGCGGCGTTTTTAATTCAATTTTTGGATCCTATTTCTGTTAAAACGTAAGACAACAAATTTTGAGGGGGTTACAACGTTCTTTCTTGATTGATTACCAAGATTTGTCATTGAGTCTAATACACCAATATGTATATATTTAAATAAATGTAACCCGATAGTGTCTCCAAAATGTTGATATTCCGAAAGCCGAACTAAAAACGCTGCAAATTCTTTCACTGGGGCTTATTATTCAATTGTTTTGCGTTCATGATTTGAATTTCTACTAAGCTTTGGAGTGTCCATGTTTCACAAGTGTTAGAGCGATTATTGAATTTCAGGAGGCACACAGATATGATCAACTGATCAATCCAAATAGGTATTTTGGTTAAGAACAGATTTACGTGCTCTATGCATATCTCCTGAAATTCAATTATCGCTCTATCACTTGTGAAACACGGACACTCCAAAGCTTAGTAGAAATTCAAACCATGAACGCAAGCCAATTGAATAATAAATCCCAGTGAAAGAATTTGCAGCGTTTTGTTGCAAATTTCAGATATTTTGCTCCAGCCGTTTGGGAGAAATCGTGCGTACGGCGTACGGCGGACGGACGGAAAAATTTGCATTGCAGATTTGGATTCTACTCCTTTGAAACGTAAGCCATAAAATTTTCAGGGGGGGGGGGGGGTTAGATTTTTTTTTTTTTTTTTTCAAGATTGATTACAATGGTTTTATTATTGAATAATACACCAAAAACACCAAATCAAGAATGATTACTAACTCATTAGAAACAGGTGATTCCACTAGCATCCAAAGTTAGCATTGTGTTGTTTAAAGCTGTTTAATTTATAAATATTGCCATGTAGTTTGGTTAACAATCATTTTCTCGTAAATAGTTCGTTTATTAGTTACATATCAATTATCGATACTAAGCAAAAGTAACCATTCATTAAAACCCTAAGTTATCAAGGTGCAGAGAATTCTTGAAGTGGATGGGGGACGAGAGTGTAGTCATACATTTTTAAAAGACCTTTTGAGCCTATCTCCAATAGACATATTCTTACCAGTTTGACGAGCCTTCCTCACGAACTATTGATGCGAGTTTACAATGTTTCCTTTAAAATGGAGAACAATCCACATTTACATTAAAAATAACAATAATAATTTAGGTGTTCAACGCTCAAACTGAATGTGACATTTGGTAAATTAGTGATTCATTTTGCCATATTTTTGCTACCGCGAAAGTGTACTTACGTTTATACTCAATCTTGCATGCGTAGCGATATGTTTGTAATGTAAATTAAGATAATGGAAGTAAAAATGGTGAGAAACAGGGAGCCGTTATAGATAAAAACCTCTTTAGAGCCTACAGTAAAGCAACGTGACACAATACTAGGTTCTTGAGTTGAATGGGTGTTGAGCAACGCCACATCGGCAGCCTTCTTGAAATTGTTTTCTCTACGGTCTGAGGCGAGGTACTCGAGAGTTGTGTTGCTTCGCTCAATCATCTTCGATGATATAATTTTTTTAAATCAACTTTGCGATTTGCGTCATACAGGTAAAGAAATCGACATCGAACTCCAGATAAGCAAATCAAAACGTGCGTAGTTGTTGAGATTTAGTTTGTTAACCCCCCCCCCCCCCCGCCCACACACCTACCCATATGATGCAAATTTTCTAATCTGAGAGGGAATTCCAATTCCATAGCACAAAACGAGCGGCGAAAAAAAGTTAGGAGAGTTTCGTTTGACGCACATTCATCATGTAAATATATTGCGTTTCATTGTAAATAGTTACTATTATTGTCCATTGTTTTATTTGGTTAGTACGAAAAAAGTCGTCGACGATTTCATACAATATGTTGTCGTACAGCTTTCTTATTGATATCATTCAATTCAATGATTATATTTCAACGCAAAAACATTACCTACACTTGACCCGAAGATTTTTCGACAAAGCCATAAAGTTGGTTGACTTTTCATTGGTGTAGGTGTTCTTCAATGGTACGAAGAGTTAGTCTCAATCCATGGAACGAAGAGCTATTGAAGTGAGACTACGGTGTCTAATGACTACATTGAGGGTTACTGTTAATATGGAGGAGTCATCTTTCATGTTAACAGTCACAGATCACTGTCATGATGACAGTTAGTAACCAATATAATCCACCCTGGGAGATTTAACAAATATTAACGTTTTTTTCAATTTGCATAGTTTCTTCTAGCCACTTTTTGCTGCACTAGTTGGAAGGTGGTAGGAATATTTTCATTTTACTACGCTGTGATCAGAATCCACCAATAATTGCAACTGAAAATCAAATACATTTCATCTAGCAATTTTACAAATCGTTACACTCCAAGATAGGTTTACAGCAAAACCTCCTTTTCGTCACAAGTTTAGCCCTTTTTAAATACGTACTCAATTGAGGCAATTAGCATTGAAATTGCGTTTTTCTCGAAACTAAATTGACATTTGGTAAAGATTTCTTTTTTCTGGCAATTTCCCAACATATTTTTGCATTTGCACGGAACGTTAAATCCATAAGTGAAGTTTGTTTCCAAAACGCATCTTCCAAACACCGAAATTTTCAATCAAAGATGTAAAGTGAAATTTTTAAAAACTTCGTTGGCGTGACCACAAAAATAATTTTTTTCGTTGTCAAAGATAAAAACTTCTCCCATCTCCTACGTTCAACCATTTAATTCTGATTGGAATTGACGGCGAAATGTTCGAATGCATTTAGAAAACGTGTAGTTCGTTTTAACGTAAGTTGGTAGGTGACGTACGATATGGGCCACAGAAACTGGTTTTTCTCGATTTCAATTAATGTTTTGTTCACAGGTTCCTCGTTAAATTTCTGAAGATATAATTTTGTTTAAATGTTTTTTCCAGGTATTGTAAAAAATTAAAAATTGTAATTGTGATAAATATGGAAAAAAAATTTTAACCTGAATACAGGTTTGGATTTTCTTAATATTTGATTTGTGGCACAGTTCCCAGATCTGTATCCCACCTACCCAACTTACGTTAAAACAACTAATGCGAAGGATCTGTCAATTATATATAAGCACAAATGGTTGTGAAGAGAGAAAGATAGGAGAAGTTTTTTCAAATTTGACCAAAAATATTTTGTGGTTGCCAAGCGTCCCAAGTTTTTAAAAAATTGCGTTTCATTGAAAAAGTTCATCTTTGATTATTTCTGTTTCTATGTGTTTTTATTCTTCAGTTTAGGAAATTTTAGAGTCCGACGTGTCAAATGTTGTGCAAAATTTAACGATAAAAAAGCGTTTTAATCAAAATGCGGTATTTGATTTAAAAATAGATCTAACATCCAAGATTGAGGAAAAATTTTCGCAAATTTTGAAGTTGATGTAGTTTGATTTTTTTTTTTTACACAAAAGTCGACAAAAAAGCTTCAGTTTGTTGTCCACATCTTGGTCCTTCCCATACATCCTTCTGTACTTGATTTTAAGACTTCTTTCTTCTTTTCTATGTGTTTATTCCAGTTTAATTTGGAGTCAAGTGTCAAACCCAAGTATTTAACTGCTTCAGTATGCGGTATTTGATTCGAATTGATCTCAACATCCAAGATTGGGACTTTTCGGTTAGTGAAGTTGATGTGGGCTGATTTTGATTCGTTCAGCTTCATTCTCCACATCTTGGTCCACTTAAAAACCTCAATAGTAGACGTCTGTATTTTGCTTGTTGCAGCTTCTATATCATCTCCAACAGAGAGGATAGCCGTATCATCTGCAAAGGTGGCAACAGTTGTGCCTTCTTGTTGGGGTAAGTCCCGTGTGTACAGGAGGTAGAGTACTGGATCTAAAACACTACCCTGCGGGACCCCTGCTTTTATGGGCTTCAAGCCGGAGTATTGGTCATCTTGCTTCACCCTTAAATGTCTATTTTCTAGGTAGGACTTCAGTAGTAAGTAGTCTTGGGAGATGCCAATAAATAACGAATATTCAATCAATCAATTATTTGCAGAAAAATACGTATTGCAAGGAGTTGCGAACTTATAATATTCGAAAATAAAAATAGTACTAACTAGTAACACAAGTAAATCAAATATATAAAGAGCAATAAACAGCGATTCCTCATTAAAAAAAAAAAGAGAAACAAAATTAGGCTGAAGAACATAACGATTTCGTCACTCACGACACTTCAAAACGAGAAAAAACAAGCCACTCAAATTCGATGAAAATCATCTTTCCTCATACTAGTTTTTCAATCATCATTAAGCGAGAATGCTCTCACCCTAAACGAATACACAACGTATTTGTAAATGGCCTGGTAGCAGTTGGGATTTTCCATATTCAATAGTTAAACCAGGGCAAGAAGAGCTGCTAGATTGATAGTGTGTGTGCGGTGGAGTAGCCTGTTATCAGTGGCGCTAAATAGATGTTTCGGTAGGGTTTGTAGAGAGGGCACAAAAACAAGAAATGAACTACCGACTCTGATTTATTTCTATTACAGTTCATGCACCGTGCCATGCAGTCGATGACATCTTTAAAGCCTTTGATGTAGAACTGTAGGCGGCTAGCGCATGAGAGGCGGAGTTGAGCAATCACTCTTCCCACATCCAAGAACGGCATATTCCCTAGGTATTCCTTTGGTTCTCCAAATGAACATATCAATCAGAAACAACAATTGTATCTTGAGTTCAGACAGAGGTCTATGTCAATCGGCAGCCAGTGGTTCCGCCATCTCTTCATTATATTGCTGTAAGTACTGGCAAGAAAGTTGATTGACATCATTCACGTATGCTGTCCCCCGTCCCCCACAATCAGGAGAAGGCCACGAAAGGGAGGTTACATTCGCAGTTATCAAGATGTTTCAACAGCATCAGGACAGATCCTGGGCCAGCGCTTACCTTCATCCTCAGCACTGTTTAAAGGATATTTCATCAGGGGCTCCCCCAAGAGGCGCGTTGTGATACCAGTAGTTGCTCCCTTGCCGTCTCACCACTGCTAAGTCTCCTTTTCCTATATTTGTGGTTTCCTTAATACAACCCAAATTCTCTTTTGATTTCATATCGGACCTACATCAGATTCAATAAATCTATATAAACTCCAATCCGTTTGTTATTCATAAAAATACCCATTCACCATTAATTTCGATTTTCAAGTTTAAATTACTGAAATAGTAAATTAGGTTTTTGTGGTAGAAAATCATAGATAATTCCAACACTATTTCAATGCTCTCTTTAGAACCGCATAAAATAGAGCAGACTCAACAGAGGACACAAACAAACTATTTTTTGTGGCCCATGTGACGACCGATCCCTATCTCATCAAATCCAATATTGCTCCCACCGCCGAATGGGCTCTTGATGTATAGTGATCCACTGCAACGCTGTACTTTGTAAAGCTTGAAATTGGTACTCCCAAGCAGCTGAAAGTAGACGTATATTCCAAAATCCCTCCACCAACATCTTCCTCCTTTTGCCACGGCTCCTTCCACCGAGCTGAAGACCTGAACGACCAGACTTCTCCTTTGTTTACCAAGGTCAAAGAGGAAGAGTATAAAGCACAATGGTGATAGTAAGTCACCCTGCAAGACTCCTTTGGTAATTTTTTGTTCTGCAGTTTCATGCTTCATGGGGTCCTCAGAAAGAAATGTTGCTGTACTGTACAAATTTCTTAGAAGATGAACAACGCGAGTGCTGACGCCCAGCCTGTCTAGCTTGTTCCATATGATGGAATGCTCGAGAGAATCAAATGCTCTACGGAGGTCGACTGTGGTACACAAGTGCAGGCGAGAGAATGCTATGTGAAAACCTGATCAACACATGATCTTTCAAGTGAATATTCGTTATTTTAGTTGAGTTCGGATAGTCGCCCAGTGAAGACGTGTTCGTTAGTTCTCCGTCAGTTTGTATGATTTCGCCGGTTTATTGTGAACTTTGCTCACCTCATTTACTCTCTAGAGATTGTTGACGTTCCTTTTATCATTCACATCAACCCAAACTGACTCAGATCATTATATTACGGCCGTATTTCGAACAAATTGAATACTTCAATCCGTCAGGAACTGAAGTCTTGGACGCTTTATCTTTCCGTCTTTGCAATAAGTTCCCTTCACGCCACCGGCGCATTCGTATGCGGCGCAGCAAGGCAAGTTTCAATTATACACACAGATAATTTTACAGGGAGGAAACTATAATCACTTACAATAGTAAGAAACGAAACCTGCCCATTCAGAATCAGCGATTTTTAGCAATTTGCGAACACTTCAGCAAGTAGATACAACGGGAAGTACGAGATACTGCAAACACTTATTCAGGATCTCTTTTGGGACAGGGGGGTATTGGAGAGGGGATGGAACCCGGCGAACGGTGCCAAGCACCTCCCGACGCCTGCCGCTTCTAGTTTACTACACTGCCGGACAAAATTAAAGGATCACTTCAATATTCTGAAATTATTGAACTGTATAGGGTATTTTTGAAAATATTCTCTTTTCTTTGAAAGTCACACTTTATTATAAGGGTAATAAAAACAAAAAAAATTCATTTCTAGAAATTTTTAATAGTAAAACAAATTAAAAAATAAAAATGTCCTAAGTCTTTGAAGTTAAATGAAATAACAAAACTGAATGAAAAGGAAGAATTCGAGGAAAACGATCAATATTTGGTATTCCCATCTCTTGTTCTGATAATTGCTTCCATTTTCCTGTCCATTCCAGCGACCAGGGCTCTTAAATGTTGTTCTGGGATGTTGTTGCACTCTTCCACTAACATTTTCCTTAAATCTGCCGCATTTTGTGGATCTCGGGCGCGGACACGTCTTCCAAGCATGTCCAGGGCGGTTGATAGGCATCGTCAAACTGGAGGGCATACAAGAAGAGTCGGACAATGCCGTCCGAGGTCAACTTCCCACTGTGACGAGAGATTTTTGCTACTGCATGCTCTTCGGGATGGCCGATCATCTGGTAACAGTCTGCGTGGTCTCCTCCAGAGGTTCAGGAATGTGCAATTTTCAGAGCGAACCGTGAAAGACGACTCAACGATTATGGATTGACCTCCCATCCTTCAGCTAGGGACGTACTTAAGCCACATGTATACTTTTCGCCAGAAATGTCGCAGGTAACTTTATTTAACACAGACTGTTACCAGCTGATCGGCGATCCCGAAGAGCATGCAGTGGCACAAATCTCTCGTCACGGTGGGAAGTTGACCTCGGACGGCATTGTCCGACTCTTCTTGTATGCCCTCCAGTTTGACGGTGCCTATTAAGCACACATGCTTGGAAGACGTGTCCGCGGCCGAGATCCACAAAATGCGGCAGATTTAAGGGAAATGTTAGTGGAAGAGTGGAACAACATCCCAGAACAACATGTAAGAGCCCTGGTCGCTGCAATGGGTAGGAAAATGGAAGCAATTATCAGAGCAATTATCAGAGAGTAGGACACATCGTCCACCACCAACGAAAACCCTCTAAGCAAAGCACTCACAGCGTCATCACTAACAAGTTTGCGATAACACAATAACTTCCGCCGCTTCTCTCTTTCTAAAGTGTGATCCTGCGAGATACATTCCCCTGTCCCCGATCCAATTTTTAAGAAGAAGACAAAACTAATCACTTAGAATGAGTGTCGTGGAAACTAACGCGGTTACAGCGAATGGCCTTTTTGTTCAATGGACCGATACGCTGAACATTATCAATTTTTTTCAGTTGAAATCCTGATCCCCAACTTCGCATCAAAGAAACCAACAACCTCTTTCATCAGCTCATTTTGCCCACGGCCACCTTCCTTCAAATTATAAATCATAATGTTTTTCTTCTTCATTTCACTTTCGAGAAATTCCACCTTTGTTGTAAGGGCTAGGTTTTGTCGTTGGGAATTATGTAATTTCTCGGAAATTTGAGCAATTTTGATTTATTCTCATTAATATCAGCTATCAGGAGCAAATAATCGGCTCAAAATACCCACAACCTTTTCCGGCTCCTTAGCCCTAACTACGATCGTCAATGAATAATAACACATTTTCTCACCCGAGATGAACGTAGATTAGACGAAGCAGTAGTGGCCCGAACGGTCCTCACTGTTTACGAGCGAATAGTGAGAGACGAAGAAATGGTCGCGGGGAGGGACCTAATCCCGAATACGGAAAGATAAAGCGCCAAAGACTTCAGTTCCTGAAGAATTCAAGTATTCAATTCGATCGAAATACGGCCGTAATATAATGATTTGAGTCAGTTCGATTTGATGTGAATGATATAAGGAACGTCAACAATCTCTAGAGAGTAAAAAACGCTGCAAATTCTTTCACTGGGGTTTATTATTCAATTGGCTTGCGTTCATGATTTCAATTTTTACTAAGCTTTGGAGCGTGCGTTTTTCACAGGATAGAGCTATTATTGAATTTCAGGAGATATGCATGGAGCACGTAAATCTGTTCTCGACCAAAATACCTATTTGGATTGATCAGTTGATCATATTTGTGTGCCTCCTGAAATTCAATAATCGCTCTATACTGTGAAACACGCACACTCCAAAGCTTGGTAGAAATTCAAATCATGAACGCAAGCCAATTGAATAATAAACCAAGGTGAAAGAATATGCAGCGTTTTTCTATTGAATCTCAATACCCCCACAGTAAAAACATCCATAATTTATCAAGTCCTTTAGCTCTCGTATTGCGTTAAAACTTCCCCAAACCCAAATTTAAACGATATAGCCAAAGGTAGACTGATGTAGAGGAGGCACACAAATATGATCAACTGATCAATCCAAATAGGTACTTTGGTTGAGAACAGATTTACGTGCTCTATGCATATCTCCTGAAATTCAATAATCTCTCTATCACCTGTGAAAAACGCACACTCCGAAGCTTGTATATAGTACAGATTCAAATCATGAACGCAAGCCAATTGAATAATAAACCCCAGTGAAAGAATACTTATTTACTCCAGTAATAATATTGAATAATAATCCCCAGTAATAATATTTACCTATATATTATCAGCGTTTCATGCATATCAGAATGCTTCAACCCGTGTATCGGCTATAAACTACAAGTATCCACATCGGCTATCACCCCAGTAACCACATTCACTACAACTCGACGCTATCGGCATCCCTAGGTTACAAACAAACAATAATAAGTAGAAAAATGCAAATGTTGACACCACAAATCAGGCCATACATCGGGAATGGTTTGACCTACGGACGTGGGGAAGGGCTCATTCGATTCATCATGGTATGTTCTTCAAATAGGTAAATATTTAGGCCGATTCGACTTGTTTTGAGGTTTTTAGGGATTTTACAAAACCTTGACAGCCCTTAAAGGGCATTTTAAATTGAGTGAGAGAGCTGGCTCAAGAATTGGGGCGTCGTCGGGACAAAATGGATTTTTCCTGAAAATTTCAGATCTTTTACTCCAGCCGTTTCGGAGATATCGTGCGTACGGCGTACGGCGGACGGACGGGAAATTTTTATTGCAGATTCGGATTCTACACCCTTCGAAACGTAAACCATGAAATTTTCAGGGGGGGTTAGAATTTTTTTTCCAGAGCGATTACAATGGTTTAATATTGAATAATAAACCAAAAGGTGAGCAAAGTTTACAATAAACCGACGAAATAACTAACGAACACGTTTTCACTGGGGGACTATCGGAACGCAACTAAAATAACGAATATTCTCGACAGTGTAGTTTCAGGTATTGACGATTTATTCAATCTTAATGTTTATTGAAGTTATCGAATAATGAAACAATAATTGACAACGATATTTAATTTAAAATTGATGATCAGTGCTCATTTCAGCAACTGAGAAGCTTCAACACATTTGGAAACACGCTAACACCCCAAACTTCGAGCTTTGTTAATAATGTCGATTTATAGGTGGCAAGTGTTATCTGATGGATTCCAATGACTAGCTTTTTTAAATATAGGAAAGTATATTAATCATCACATAATTTATTTATGTTTTCATTCAAGTTGAACATCCAACAACAGTAAAATAACATATAAACCAATTGTATTCTATACAACAATTACTATGTTCTAGTACTGTTCCCAATACGTTTATCATTGTTGGGGTAGTATTTCAGCTAACACCTGTTACGAAATATGATCACAGTTATCCAGAAAGCTGAATTAGGAAATATTTCTTTAACGGAACAATAACCACCAACAGGGTGTCTACACTTGTAATAGGCGGAAATCCAGGGGTCGATTCTACAACTAATTTGCAACATTTTTTGTCCCTTAACTTTTTTTTTACTCCCCTAAAAATCCTACTTTTTTTATTTTTAAGATTTTTTTCGTGTTTTTGACCTTTCCTCACTAAAACGGCTATAACTTCCTTGTTCTAAGAGCAATCTCAAATCTGATGATACCGTTGGAAAGAGCGTAAAATTTACTAATCGTTTAATGGAAAACGCAATTATTGTAAGAATTTTTAATTGGTAAAAAAATAGGCCAAAGTCTAAATTTTAAAATTATTTCGGAAATTACCATTTTTCAAGCTAATTGTTTGCCTATAATTAATAAAGGTATCGTCGGGCACTCCTCAGGAAAAACTTCCTCAAACTGTCAGCTTTCTAACGGTATAATTTAAAAAAAAATGTTTATAGGGAAGTTTTGGGAGAAAAACTGCGTGCAATGCAAAAAAACGTGGTTTTGTCGGTCCAAATAAGTACACGTTTTTCCTCAGATATCAGCTTCATACGTTGGAAAATCGGTGCGACCTTTTTGCTTTCGTAATGGATTCACTCTCAGTTTCAATAACATTGGGTCTCATTGTTCTCTCGTCTCGGGGGAATGGAACTATGGAGTTTGATCCTCTAAACTCTAGGTAAGTAGTGTATTCTATTTCCTAAAAGTAAGGATGAAACTTGTGATTATTTCTAAGATAAAAGCGAGTCATCTCATTGTGCATTTGACTATCATTGAGATGGCGTTATATTCTTTTCAGGAGCTAGCCAAGATGGTTTTTATTTATGGCTTTGAAAATTTTTTTCTTTTTGAAGTGAATTTTTTTTATAATACAAAATATTTGACATGAACAACTGCATTTTCATAGCCACCCCATCTCATAATATCAAGTACATGAATTTATCAAATTTTCCAACGTAAGAAGCTGATATCTGAGGAAAAACGTGTACTTATTTGGACAGACAAAACCACATTTTTTTGCATTAAACGCAGTTTTTCTCCCAAAACTTCCCTATAAATTTTTTTTTAAATTATACCGTTAGAAAGCTGACAGTTAGAGGAAGTTTTTCCTGAAGAGTGCCCGACGATACCTTTATTAATTATAGGGAAACAGTTAGCTTGAAAAATGGTAATCTCCAAAATAATTTTAAAATTTAGACCTTGCCCTATTTTTTTACCAATTAAAAATACATACAAAAATTGCGTTTTCCATTAAACGATTAGTAAATTTTACGCTCTTTCCAACGGTATCATCAGATTTGAGATTGCTCTTAGGACAAGGGAGTTATAGCCGTTTTAGTGAGGAAAGGTCGAAAACACGAAAAAAATCTTAAAAATAAAAAAAGTAGGATTTTAGCAGGGTAAAAAAAAAGTTAGGGGACAAAAAATGTTGCAAATTAGTTGTAGAATTGACCCCTGGATTTCCGCCTATTACAAGTGTAGACACCCTGTATATATTAAACAGCTCTTTCTCTGCCTACGAGTCTATAGGTCCTCAGATGAATCCTTGCAGAATGCTATATTCTATACTAAAAAATACTCACTTAGCACCCAAATTCACTTGGCAAATCAGGGGTGTCATTTTCAGATTTCAGAAACCCTGCAGAGGCTACTATTTGGTTGATTGAGACAGAAATAACCGTTATGATTTTCGTGAAGCACGAGTTCATGTTTGTAAGGGAAGCAGTTAAAATTAAGAATATGGAAATTTAACGAGGTAAAATAAAATACCTGCCTACGCTTCATTTGTCCACAATTTCATAAGACTTACCTAGGCATATTACATACGAGCAATATTCTATCATGTCCAAACACATGCACATCGAATTTCAATCCTAGTCGATCAACTGTATTGTAATATAGTTGCGGGCATGTGAGGCATAGGTAGGTATTTTATTTTATCCCGTTAAACGTTAGTCGTTTCATTTGTGGATTTCTATTTCTGTGTATATATAGGAATTTCGTGGGAATTTTGATATCGGTTTTTGTTTCTCATTGGAACTACTAGAGGTATACGCAGAGTTACATTCAAGATAATGTAGTCCAACTGTTTTTGTATCATCTTTGACTCAGTTACAAGTTATGAGGGATAAAGTGATCAGATCAATGATCTATGACTAGTTGATCGATAGTGATGAAAAAAATGGGGCTTTACTTAATGTGACTAGGTTTTCATCGATAGGAAAGTTTATTTAGTTAGGTATTTACTTTGCCTAATAGTTATCTGTAAACCAAATATAAAAAAAGGGCTGTCCAATAGAGAAATAAAAAAGCGGGACAGTAGACCTCTATGGTTCTACAGCCAGATCATTCAAATGATTAATTTTACACATTTAAGTAAAGAAGATGAAAAATTGCCTATGCAACCTACAAATATGGGATTCTAGCTATGAGGAGGGGAGCTAATAAACATAGATGAAAGCTACGGCTGGGGCGGGCTAACGAGGGTGTACGTGAGCTCTGTGTTCATAAACGTAACTTACTAAGCCTAACCAACTCCCTGGAAAAATCGGTAGATTCAACCAGAGCACCAGAGATGCTAGTGCTTACTAAGGTGGCAGGTACACGAATAACCCCCTCGGGCGGACGGGAAAGTGGTGATGCCGGGATAACGAAGGGCGGAAGGAACCCACCCGTAGGTTAGTTGAAGGAGTGTTGAGCAGGGGGGGGGGGGGGGGGGGGAGAACTGTCGGGTCGGTCGCTGAGAACTAGATTGTACTCCTGTTAAACGTTTAAATAATAAATGATGATAAACCTTTACGTCATATTGATCAGGTAAATATTTAAGTTTTCTTACCTGACAGTTTTACTGCTGACTTTGATTCACCGATGTTCCAGATGGGTGTTTCGATAAGGAACGATCCAAATCCTACTTCCAAATCATCAAAACCCAGGTTGACAGTGAAAGTTTCGACAGTTTTATCGCTGTCAATTTCAGTACATAACTCTGATGAGTGTGTGTCTGGTGACGTTTTCGGAGCCAATTGAAGACTGCTGAAATTACCTGCGTTGACTCCTGAATATGAAATACCGAAACCGAAATATTCAATTTTGTAGTCTTCCAATTTAACGAAGCCCGAATTTGAGGAACTGATCTTTTTCCGGAGTGGTTTGAACAGGGCTCCGTCGACGGTGTCATCTGTGGATACGCATTTTTTCACAGGCGTCGGTGAAGGTGAAGGGGCAGCAGTAGTTGGAGGTGCAGCTGTTGTTCCTCCACTCAAGATCCCAACGATGACCGCCAAGGCGATATTCAGTATCACGGCGCTGTGCATGGTTGGAACAGTACTAATTGTTGCATTGCCCAAAGGTTTTATAAAGGTAACCAATAATCTGAAGTGGTGTTTGTAATATCTCTTGACTCTTTCCACTCAACTGCTTATCACCGATACGTTATGACTGTTATCTCTGTCCACTTTATTATACCTCGACCTATTCAGCAAGGTATGAGTCATTTTTCAGATCATCTGTTATTAACCAAGACATCAGTAAGTAAATTAATATTCTGGTTTACTAATTCATTGGTACAATGCACATACAAAGTGTACCTAAACATTCACTGGGGTTTATTATTCAATTGGCTTGCGTCATGATTTGAATTTCTACTAAGCTTTGGAGTGTTCGTGTTTCACAAGTAATAGAGCGATTATTGTATTTCAGGAGGAACACAAATATGATCAACTGATCAATCCAAATAGGTATTCTGGTCGAGAACAGGTTTACGTTCGCTATGCATATCTCCTGAAATTCAATAATCGCTCTATCACCTGTGAAACACGCACATTCCAAAGCTTAGTAGAAATTCATATCACGAACGCAAGCAAATTGAAAAATAAACCCCAGTGAGAAAATTTTCAGCGTTTTTTATAGTTATCAGAATGCTTCAACCCGTGTATCGGCTACAAAGCTTTTTAGGAGTTCACTCCGCTATCAACAATACTACATCACTACGTCACTAGGTTACTGATATCAACACAAAAACAATAATAAACCAAAAATAATGCAAATGTTGGCACCATAAATCGGGCCATAGATCGAGAATGGTTTGACCTACGGACCTGGAGAAGGGCTCATTCGATTCCTCGTGGGGTGTTCTTCAAAAAGAGTACAAATTTAGGCCGCCTTGACTTTTTTTTGAGGTTTTTAGGGATTTTACAAAACTTTGACAACCCTTAAAAGGCACTTTAAATAGAATGAGAGAGCTGGCTCACGAATTGGGGCGTCGCCGGACCAACATGGATTTTTCCAGAAAATTTCAGCTTTTTTGCTTCAGCTGTTTGGGAGAAATCGTGCGTACGGCGTACGGCGGACGGATGGAAAAATTGTTATTGCAGATTCGGATTCTACACCCTTTGAAACGTAAATCATGAAATTTTCAGGGGATTAGAATTTTTTTTGTTTTCAAGAGCGATTACAATGGTTTATTATTGAATAATAAACCAAAATCATGCTATCAGTTGAAAAGTTACAAGGTATCGAGTTGAGATATTGTACCTCAGACTACGTACACTATCCAATACAATATAATAATAATAATATCAGCGGTTTTCGTTCCATTTTTGAAATCTACGCACCTTGAAAAGTAAACCAACAACTTTTGAGGGCGGGTTAACTTTTTTTTTCTTGTTTTATTAATATATTTTTCCGGTTCATTATTCAAACTAGTAAACTAAATCTATCTGTCCACCGTCCAAAGCTCTTCTCAAAAACTACTGGACCAAAGTTTAAAAAATTTGCTTTCAAGAACCTACGTCGACCAGGGATGTGCCACTACCCTCGGCATCTTGATTAACCAACCTTGAGGAATTGTATTCAAGGGCTAATTTGTCAAAATATAGAAAACTTCGGTTGCTTTAGCCATTCTCAAAAAACTACAAGATGGACCACAGTTTAAAAAATTTGCTTTCAAGCGACCAGAGATGTGGTAGGCAATTTATAACCAATATCGACGCACAAATTTTATTGACTTCTGAGTTAGAACATAGCAAATTGAATTGAATACTAATACGCTCAAATTTCGTTTTTGATGTTCTGACCTAAATAAATTTGGGATGTGCCGTTCGGCCGTTCTAACCGATGGACCTATCATTTGATTAACCAACCTTGAGGAATTGTATTCAAGGGCTAATTTGTCAAAATATAGAAATTTCACTTCGGTTGCTTTAGCCATTAGCTCAAAAATCGCACTCTGCAGACAGACCCGTTGCAAGATGGATGCCATATGAATATGCTTGTCATACCGACGTCTCCGATTGAGTTGTTCACAACTTATTGTATATTTGCGGAAAAGTGAAGCGCAGGTATTTTTTCTGATCTAGTTAAATTTCAGTTGATATATCCGTCGATTCCCACGACTTGCCGATTTGTATTACGTTTCACTATTGTAAGTGTTCCAACATGAGCTCTCGGTTGGATTGCCAAGTGTTTTCCCGATTGTACTTAGGAAGCATCGTCGTTCAGTCTAGAGATGGATGGTACATCGATATTGATATCGATGTCTGACAGCAAATTTGAGCTTTTAATCTCAATTCTATACAGAGTTATCGTCTGGAATGTGTTTTTGGTGTCTTTCGACAGTTGATGTAGAATGCCTTGCAACGGATATTGATGCAAACATTTTTTTGAAAATTCCTTTGGAAATATTTTGGACCGAAAACAATAGTTTCTTTTTCTTTCAAAATTTGCTAATACTACAAGTCGAAAGAGTTTTTATTTTATTTTATTTTTTTTTCACGTTAGGTAGCAAGCAAACTAGGTGGATTTTTTTCTCTGAGTAAAGAGTAAACCAAACCGATGTTATTGGAGCCATACCGATGTATCGATATTATCGAATGCAAAACATCGTAATATTGAAGTGAAACATCGCTAGTTCATTCCAGTTCAGGGCGGCCTGTGATTCACGTAGATGCGTTATCTAGGGATGAAATAGTAATCCATTGTGTAATAATTTGCAGCGTTCTGGATTATACACTTCATGAAGCGTTAGCCAACCAATTGTGAGGGGCTTCAACATTTTTTCATGGTCAGTTATAACGGTTCATTATTGAAGATAATAAATTTGTTCAAACCATTCCCGATTTATGGGACGATTGATGTTTCACCTATTTTCTTCTTAAGTGCTTGTGTGATAACTGGCTCCGCATATAATAAATTAAAAATATCGTGTAAAAGACTCTGCATTGTTTGAGAAATTGAATAGTTTTTTCGTTAATTTATCTGTAAAAATAATTTCGCATTCAATTTTATCCGGGCTAATTGAAATAATGCCGAGATCCAATTTGGTGTGTCACTGGTGTCGACAATCTCTGCATTGTTTGAGAAATTGATTCTGTAAAAATTTCGCTCATTCAATTTTATCCGTGCTAATTGAAATAATGCCGAGATTGGTGTGTCACTGTGTCGTCTGCCGTTGTAATTTTAAAGGACCATTTCGTAAAAATTGGCCGTTTCGAGCTTTAAAAGGTACAATTTACTTATTAATTTTCAAAGTTTTATTTTTAGAATCTAGATATACTTCGAAACAAGTCGGTAAAGAAAGGGAAGGGGGTTTCACATTCTTATTTGAAAACATTTAAAGGTTCATTTTTAGCAAAGATTGAACCAAAACGCGGCCTAGACGCTCTTATTAGAATTATCCTTATAAAACTGCTGAACAACGAACGTTTAAACGTACATGAAAATACAAAGATTAGTCTTCAATGCATTAACCATTCTAATAATATCAGTTCAAATATTTACTATACTGGTTTTAAGTGAGAGGAAAATTTTCAATTTATCTTCTTATCAGCGAGAGATATGCAATGAAAAGAAACTTTTTGTTTATTCTTATCAAATTTTTCCTCTTAACGACAGCTTCTGGTTTGTTTGTAGAAAAAATTAGGTTTTATTGTGATATTCGTGTTTACTTTCCCACGTCACCGGACTAGACAAAACATTTTGTTATTCACAGGAATCATTTTCCTTGTACTCGAATCACCCAATTACGTGTCATTTTTGTTTCAATCAAAACTCTGTATCAGCTTTCTGTATCATTTACGTTTCGTTCAGATCGATTCATTCGCGCCAAAGGAAGAAGTAGAGTTATTGCTGGATTGATGACTTTTATCCATAAATTAGTACATATATTACATCAGGTTTTCTGGAAGTGTTCCAAATTACATTGAATGTTTTAAGTAAATCTTTCCAATAAAAAACGCTGCAAATTCTTTCACTGGGGTTTATTTTTCAATTGGCTTGCGTTCATGATTTGAATTTCTACTGAGCTTTGGAGTGTGCGTGTTTCACAAGTAATAGAGCAATTATTGAATTTCAGGAGGCATACAAATATGATCCAAATAGGTATTTTGTTTGAGAACCGATTTAAGTGCTCTATGCATATATCCTGAAATTCAGTAATCCCTCTATCACCGGTGAAACACGCACACTCCAAAGTTTAGTAGAAATTCAAATCATGAATAATTGAATAATAAACCCTAACCTAGAATCCTTTAACCATAACACATTTCAGGGGTCCGATCACGCTCAATTTTGGAGGGTAATTGGGGAATGATGGATTGATGAATGCATATTGATTTCAAAACGATGGTATCATTAGAAGCCGAACGCATGAATGAATGTAAAATCGTTGAAACGAGCTTCTCCCCTCTTCTTTGATGAATTCAGTTTTCATTTTGGTGAAAGATTTCTTCGTATGTGGTTTGCAAAAAGTTTCTAATATTTAAGGAGCCAAATCTCTAACTTGAGCACCACGTATTTCCAACAAAAATCTTGTCAACCACTAAGGAAAATCTTCACTACCAACAGAGTTCGTTAACAAGTTAAAATAGCTAATCGTTATCTTTCGACTAATGTATAATTTTGTGAAGCTATGGTTTGAATTAAGGCTCTAATCCTGGGAACGTGAACAACATGCGACACGCTAGCGGGGAAACATGCGAACACTTGTTGCGTTTCTTCAGATAACTATGCGTGATTCGATAGGCCAGGGGAAACGACCGTGCTAGGAACTACCTTCTCCATAGGTGCTAACTAAACATTCTGATTGCGAAGTCCCCATTTATGCTACACCCCTCGCTCATCGCCTAACTTGTTATCAATTCAACGCCGGAAGGGGGCAAGGCTTAATTATGGACATGACAGCCAGGCACCGGTGGTTTCCTAGCAGAATCTACGTCCCCTTCGAAGCCCAAGGGTAGGAGAGATTCGAAGATATCCTGCCCTTCCTTATAGTTGTCGGGTAGAACTTGGTTTCTAGCTCCGATCAGAGGAAGGGAAGCGATATCGCGTTTGTTACTTGTCTTCCTGATATTAGAACAACTACATACTTGTTAACTAAAGTTTCAATTCTAACTATAAACTGAAGAAAAAGCTAAGATTCTTTTTTCTCTATGAGACCTCCAAAATCTATTTCGAGAAAGTTACATAGAGCGTGTATATTTTTTCATTCATTTATAGTATAAATTTTAGTTTAAATTTATAATATAATTTAGTATTTTTAAATTATTCGAATACAAAAAGCACCTCAGCCGGTCTATTCAATACCTAATTCAACACGATCGTACGCCGTACGCACGATTTCTCCCAACCGGCTCGAGCAAAATATCTTAAATTTTCATGAAAAATCAATATTCGTAAGACAACGCCTTAATTCTTTAGCCAGCACTCTCACTTAATTTAAAGTGCCCTTTAAGGGTTGTCGAAGTTTTGTAAAATCCCTAAAAACCTCCAAAAAAGTCGAAGCGGCCTAAATTCGAACTTTTTTGGAGAACTTTCTTTGAGGAATCGAATGAGCCCTTCCCCAGGTTATTAGATCAAACCATTCCCAATATGCGGCCCGATTTATGGTGCCAACATTTGCGTTTTTTTTTTTTTTTTTTTTTGGTTTTTTATTGTTTATGTTTTCATCGCAGTAACCTAGTGATGTAGTGATGGACTAATGTGGATACTGGAGTGAACTCCTAAAAGGCTCTGTAGCCGATACACGAGTTGAAGCATTCTGATACGCATGACGCTGCAATTTCTTTCACTGGGGTTTATTATTCAATCGGCTTGCGTTCATAATTTGAATTTCTACTAAGCTTTGGAGTGTGTGTGTTTCACAGGTGATAGACTGATTATTGAATTTCAGGAGGCACACAAATATGATCAACTGAACAATCCAAAAAGGTATTTTGGTTGAGAACAGATTTACGTGCTCTGTGCATATCTCCTGAAATTCAATAATCGCTCTATCACCGGTGAAACACGCACACTCCAAAGCTTAGTAGTAGTTCAAATCATGAACGCAAGCCAATAATTGAATAATAAACCCCAGTGAAAGAATTTGCATCGTTTTTCGTTATCGGTACTGTCACTTTCATGTCAAAGGAACACACGAAACCTCTTCAGTCAGTATGGAGAAACCGAAAAATATCATGCTATGGCGGCATGTTACCCTTACTAAAGAACATCTGAATCGCCGAATCCTTCATCCTCCAGCCGAGAAGCCCACGCTTTGTTAACTATCCCTTTTAATATTTCCCTTGGAACAAAAGTAATGAAAAAAAAAAAAAAAAACTAAATGTCTATATGAGGAGGGGTTCCCAAATGATCCTCAGCAGCAGTTGAGTCGAGTTCCCGTTCGTCGAAATGTCACGCGATCTACACCCTAGACGCTCAATCGCCTCGAATTCTCGTGACTTGGAATCGCGACGGCCCGCCCGTCTACAGCCTTCTATTGTGCTCCGTTTGGCGGGAGGGCCCTTTGTCAAACCCTCGCACAAAAGTTTTCTGGCCGTTTGCCTTTTTTTTCCATCTCCAAGCTAGGAGAGGTATCGAGCGTAGTCACTTCACCTTCAAAAAGCTTGTCTCTCTTTTTTCAATCCTACCTCGTTGTGAGTGATGGTCGACCCATAAATGGACGTTTGCCGGTTCGGCGCTGCCACCCGATTTATGCGAACTTGATGACCGTTCAGAGCCAATCATGGGAATCGGTTCGAAGAACTGTTACTCAAAATGTTTCAAGGAACATGGAGCTAACTGACCTCAGGTCAGTATCATGACACAACCTTCAAGGTAAGTTTCGTTCTTATTGTACGTGTCAGTGGTTGTCCAAAGCGGGAAAAAAATGAAAAAGTACCAATTCCAGTTCCTTGGGTGGCAAGATATGAGGCCTGGATCCGTAGATTCAAAGAATGCCTAGCCCATTCGGGTACTTGCCGTTCTATTGTTGCCTCCTCAATTTAAATGACAGCTATATTAGGATCACGTTTATCCGACCTAAACTCCGCCTCCCGTCTCTAATTACAAAGGAAAATGTTTACTGATGGTTCAATCATTTTCTGAAATAGTCGTCAAAAAGCGCGAACCATTTCTTTTTTAAATAGAATACGTAAACAATCTAAGAGATCTGGTAAAGAAAATTTAAAATTTTAGAAAAAAAAAGAGTTTGGTTTAGGAATTTACTTACCAACGCATTCATTCCATCCAATTTTAATAGTTAAATTCAGAATGAGACAGAACGCCATTTATGTAAACTAACTATACAGTGGCTATAGAGTGTCTAAAACTAAAGCAGTGAAACTAAAGTCATTAACTAACTGTAGTCGTTGTTTTAATATAACTCCAAAGCATGATGCCATATATGTTGAATGATAGCGTTAATTTTGTGTTCATCGTTAGAACATTCCCAAAGTTAAATTTTAATTTTTGAATGAAAATCTTTTTAAAAAAATGGAATTTATTTGTTATGCGACCATAATTCGATCTCTTTTCTCTGAATCATATTACACACCCGTCCACGTTGGTCTTAACAGTTTTTGATACACTATTTTTGTATTTGAATCAGATCAATAGAACATGGTAGCTCTTTAACGGAGCTCATGCAACATTTTCCTATCAGAGTCATATCTATGATTAATAAAAATAAGTAACTCATACTGAAATAATAAACCTTTTGGTAGTGATTTTCAGCGTATTTTGTAATAGTATCAAGTCCTTATTTAGATTTAATACCTTCTAGTAAATCGCTGCAAATTATTACCCAACGGATAGTTATTGCTGTATCGGATAGCCCTTCTATGTCTATATCAACTACAAGAAGTCTGTGGTACGCTATCTAAATTCAGCGCCGCGAAACTCTGTAATGGTATACTAGACGTCTCAGAGGGGCTTCATTTCCGATTTCTGAGACATCTGATGGAGCTAATAGAAATCAAAAATTTTGGAGCAACCACACCCCTCTGCGACATCTAGTGATATCCTCCGAAGCAAACGAAAATGTTGCACGCTTTTTCGAATTTCGATGTCATTTTCAGGAATAGGGTTAATAGATGCAACCCAATCAAGCAGAGTGGACTATTCCGAAGCACCAAAGATGTATCTAATACGGTCATAATAAATCAATACGTATAATGTTTAGTTTTGCTACTTCAATTTATAGTGGCTATTACTATCTGTTTTCTAAGTAATTGTCACACGCTCTGCAAAGCCGTCCGTGATGGGAAATTGTGGCACTGAATCTGAAACTGGCACAGCCTTGCGTGAGGTATCGAAGTTACGATCATCGTGATGCCATCCCGATAGGCGATCTATCATGCAACGCGCGTTTCATGTGTTATGTTAATGCGAATGTAGCAAGGGTTAGTTTGCATAGGCTCACGACCCCGCGCGCTCAACCCTTAAACCCACTTCATTCCCTTGAGTTATTAGGATTAACGTGACGTGCTTACCATTCTAAATTGTTCCCATATCTACCTTTGTTTGATTTGAACGCAAATATTGTCTTGCCTCTAGAACAAGCAACGGCATATGATCAATAACTCTAGGAACGACGTGTTTCACCTAACTGTCCTCAGAAACTGAATTTACAGCTATAGCTTGACTTTTTGTTTGTTTTAAACAATTATCTGCTTCGTCAATACCTGTTTCTCTTCAACCTTTTCAATATACCTCCAAATGAATGAGGTACGATCACATGTATTGCATCCACACCGAAATGAATCCTTAAATCATTTGCAGTGGACAGCCTCATAGTTACAAACAAATTCGTAAAATGTTTGCAGATTTTTATATTTTGGTGAAGTGATATCATGAGTAATCTCGAAAGTGATGCCTGCAACTATACCCCTTACACGATTTTTCACCAAAAGTATCGCGATTAAAAAAATATTAGATTTTGAGAATCTAAGTATTTCGAAACGTGAATCAACCCATTTTGAGAGAACTCAGATTCTTTCCTAGTCAATTTACAAAAGCAAATGAAAATTTAATGTTTCAATTTATTTAATATCTATTGAAGATAATAAACCAAATGGTAACTGGATAAAAAGTTTTGATATAAATTAACACTTCGATTGTTGGGCTAATTCGGAAGCAATTACTCGCAGAACAACTAACAGACACGCAAGAAATACTGATCGAATCATCAATACATTCGTGCACTGTATTAGACAACAAATGTATTACTGATTTTACATTAAAGAATAAATTGAATAAATGAAGCTGTACTACGAAACACAAAAGAACAATAAGATATTTAGTCCTCATCTACGAGTTGGCATTTCTGTTGTCATAAGACCCGTGTGTGATTTCAAAATACTCCGAAGCTCCTTTAGGGGTGGGAACAATGGTCATGTCACCTGGCTTCCAATCGGCGGGGCAGACTTCTCCGTGTTCATCGTGGAACTGAAGCGCGTTGATGAGCCGAAGAGTTTCCTCAACAGATCGACCAACAGGGAAGTCGTTGACTATTATCTTGAAAATATCAAATTCGCAAAATAAAACGTACTTTTATGGCCTAATTTCATTCACTGTTGTATACAAAAAAAAAGGGTAAGTACAGGGGAAGAACCATCGTTATATTTTTTATTAATAAAAAATATTCATTTTTAAGTTCAAACCTCATTTTTTTCCCGATTTTTATCGGGTTAATTATTTTTCTTTACAAAATATTCGTCATGTTCATAGGTATAGCATTCGTTATGTTCATGGGTATATCACTTGAAAACGTAAGTATAATATTGCAGAACGGGATTACGAAAAATCAGGAGTAACTCCTATACTTAGGTACTCTGGGAAAATCATCATTGTCATTTGAAATATACAAGAACCGTACATACAAAACTTTGTCAGCTCATTGAATTCCAACTTGAATAATATTGTCGGGCTGTTTTGGTTTATTGTTTTCAGTAATAAGTCTTTGTATTTGTGTACAAACAAATTAATAAGGCTTCCCCCCCCCCCGAATTTTGTAGAGGGTGTTTCGTGAAGTACGCAGTTTTTAATTGCGCGAGATTGAAACATTCTATTTCTAACATTTGGAGGTGAACACATTTCTTATTCAAAATATTCAATCTCCGTTCGTCGTAAATTGTACGCCATACAAATTGTACGCCTTAAAATTGATACAAAAAATCCGTTCATCCGCATATAGAGTACGGATGGGGAACAATTTATCAATTTTATAAAAAATCGATTTTGTTCAATCGATACTCTTGTCGATGTTTGTGCGATCGATTCTTCAGTAACGATTTTTTGAAAAATAGGCGGATTTTCTAAAAAGGAAAATTTATTTTCGGTTTTCCATTTTAAAATAGGAAATTGGAAACATTTGTCACATTTAAAAAAAAATCGATTCTATTTTTAGAGAAATTGATTTAGGTTTCGATTTTGAATTAAAAATAATGAGTAATAATAATAATTAATGGACCAATTGACCGTTGGACCGGTTTCCCAACCTTACAATCTACCTAACTTGAACATGTTAATATCATCATTATTATTATGTTAACTATTTTCAAAAGGTAGTGCCTCATTAAAAAATAATAACTCTTGAAAAACAGATTTTTGAATCGATTTAAAAAAAAAATCTATACTTTTGTGATTATTTTTCGGTAATTCGATCTTTTGTAATCGATTTTGAATCGAACTCGCATCGAATTGAACCGGACTCTTCGCATATGCCTTGGAGCTCTCCAATCCACTCCAATCAACTCACTCCTAGCCGAATCAGGAGTATCTCCCCTGAAACTCCGGAGAGAAATGATCACTGATCGATAATTAAACTCTTTCTATAGCCGTAATGAGCAGATGTTTAGTACAACCCGCGAGCTAGTCATAAATAATATCACATCCTCGTATTAGCAGAAGAAGCGCTCCCCGTCAGTGTGCGAGAGTTTCACTAAGTGGTCAAATGAACTTCAATGGATTTAAAAGGGAGGAATACCACCTCACTACTCAATCCCATACGAAACGTTTCAAAGGATTCCTCACATCTCCAAACTGCCTGAAATTGCCTATGTACCTAACGTCTCAACGACCAGTTTTTTGGCGGAATATATTTCAAGAAAATGGCCGAGTGCCACTACGATTTTCACAGATGGCTCTCGCTTGGAAGGACGAATAGGATGTGCAATATACGACGACGCAAACAAACAGTATAGGAACTTTCGTTTGGGGAACCACGCCTCAATATATTCGGCAGAAAGCTACGTCATCCTCCAAGCACTGACTTATGCTCATGATCTGGTAGATGCTTGCCAACAATTAGTCATCCTATCCGATTCGAAGACCGTGTTAACCAAAATAAGAAAAGCTACTTCAACCTCTCGTCTTACCTTCATTGAAGCGGAAATCCTCAAGCTTTACGCTAGTAAGCTAGAAGAAAACAGATCAGTGCACATGATCTGGATACGAGGACACAGAGGTATTCAAGGTAATACTCTAGGGGACGACAAAGCTCGACAATCAACCCAAATTCCTTTGAGACTACTCACACCGCCAAGTTTCCCGTTTACTGATCTCCGCTGTGAATTCACCAGACGCCTAATGGAAAAATGGCGAAAATTCCACAATCACCACCATGCCGGTCATCGCTATTTCCCCCAACGAAATACCAGTGGTTTGAAGACCTCCCTGGCTCAACACCGGTGAACTTCATCAAGACAATGACTAGATTACGCACGGGTCATGCCGTGACAATGATGTATCTATCATCCATAAATCGATCAGATACAGACCTCTGCTCCCGGTGCAGCACATTTTTCTCAGCTGGCCCTCCCATATTTCATAGCGAGATGAACTTTTCAAGAAAATCTGTACAATGGTTCCTCACCCTTTCTGTATGGACACCTTACAACTCACAAATATACGAATTTAATTGAATTTCTACTAAGCTTTGGAGTGTGCGTGTTTCACAGGTGATAGAGCGATTATTGAATTTCAGGAGGCTTACAAATATGATCAACTGAACAATCCAAATAGGTATTTTGGTTGTGAACAGATCTACGTGCTCTATGCATATCTCCTAAAACTCACTATCACCTGTGAAACAAGCACACTCCAAAGCTTAGTAGAAATTCAAATCATGCACGCAAGCCAATTTAATAATAAACCCCAGTGAAAGAATTTGCAGCTCTTTTTAGTTGCTGGTGGGAGTAGGTACATATGCGCCTAAGCTTCTTTTAGGACCATCCCGGCACCGGATATTACTATCCAATTTGAATCTAGTAGTGTAACCAACTCATTTTCAAGGAAAAATTACTATGATGGTTTGTCACTGTACCCTTCATATGAGTTAAGTGATCCATTTTGCACTATAAACAATGATAATAGTCCACCGACAACGATAACATTGACACTATGTTACAAGCTTAAACGTTGGGTATTTCAAGGTCGAAATTAAATGAATGACTTCAAACGACACTAACAGTTTTAGCTATTCGTATAGTCAGTTAATTTTCATGAAAATGCAATCGAATTTTGCATGTTACCTGCCTAAGGTCTTGGTTATCGTCGATAATGAATAGGCCACGAAATGGTATTCCTTCTTCCTCATTGTATACTTCATAGCTCCTGGCAATCTGTCCAGTTTTATCGGCTAATAGTGGAATCTTGCAGTTCCCAAGACCCCCTTTATGTAAAAAAAAAAGTTTATCAATATCGCATGTGTCTTATCAAATACATTTAAGGGTGATTCCTAAACTAGGGGCAATTTCGAGTGTACCACCTGTGAAATTGGTTTTTAAAGAACCGTAAATAAGTAATTTATCAACCTGTTCACATTGTCGTGGTTGGTTCAACTCAGCAGTTGATTTTCATGCACCTATGCATTTTTTTTTTTCCTCATTCAAGTGAGGATCTTACGCCTTGAAAATAGGTTCTGCAATGCTCCTGTAAAATCATGTCAGCAATCATCCGGGGCTCTCACTTAAACTGGTGGCCGTTCTGTAGGGCACTGAATTTTATCTCTTGCTCCCTCCTCCGTCTTCCCCAATTTCCCAAATCCCAAGGGCCGGTAAAATCTGGTAAACGAGGGTATCCTCCCTACTTTTATTTTATTTAATTCTTTGGTTTTCATTAATATTGTGGTCCCTCCGCCTTAGAGAAAAGTTTCTCCTAAAGAAAAAATAAAAAAAGTGACTAATTTTGTTGATGCCTACGATACCTCAATTTTATTCTAGTTGCTACAAGTCTCGAAAGTTTGCTAAATAGCCCATTATTTCAATCGCTTCTCAAGCTTGAATTGTCGACTGATTCATGTCGTTCGTATTTTATTCAATGAAGCTTTTAGTTTGGTATATAAAAATAATATCAGAACATTGAACTCTCATCATGAAAGGGGGTAGTCGTGAAAAATTATTATTTCTTCCGAAATTTCATCTGATCTATTGATTTAAAAACTTTTTCTTTTTGGTTTATTATTCAATAATCAAACATTGTAAACGCTCTTGAAAAAAAAAAAAAAAATCCAACCCCCCCCCCCCCCCCCTTGAACATTTCATGGTTTACGTTTCAAAGGGTGTAGAATCCGAATCTGCAATAAAATCCAAATCTATTTCCGTCCGTCCGCCGTACGCCGTAACCTAGTGATGTAGTGAACATGGATACTGGAGTGAACTCCTAAAAGGGTTTGTAGGCGATACACGGGTTGAAATATTCTGATAACCATAAAAAAACGCTACAAATTCTTTCACTGGGGTTTATTATTCAATTGGCTTGCGTTCATGATATGAATTTCTACTAAGCTTTGGAGTGTGCGTGTTTCACAGGTGATAGAGCGATTATTGAATTTCAGGAGGCACACAGATATGATCAACTGATCAATCCAAATAGGTATTTTGGTTCAGAACAGATTTACGTTCCGTATGCATATCTCCTGAAATTCAATAATCGCTCTATCACTTGTGAAACACGCACACTCCAAAGCTGAGTAGAAATTCAAATCATGAACGCAAGCCAATTGAATAATAAACCCCACTGAAAGAATATGCAGCGTTTTTTAGATTCTGATTCGAGTGCACCAAACCTAGCAAATTTTTAATTTTCTGTTTGTAATGACACGAGGTATTCCTTTCAAAAGCTGCTCATTCAGCTTTTACTGCCGATTTTCGTAATGCTTCCGTTCGATGAAGAACATAGTTCTTGTTTTGAAATACATTTCAAATTTTTCAAATCTAATTATGGAAGTGGTTGAATGGAGGGGATTATAGTGAATCGTTGTCTTCACTATTTTCAACTTTATTGTCTACGCAATAAACCTCAGCATTTCTGTTCAATCACTTTATATCTACCTTAATTCTCAGCCCATATTCGTCGTTATTTTGTTCGATTAATAATTTGGTCTAGATTTTAAAAGGAGTCATCACAGTTTATAAGTAGGTATAGTGGTAAAAAACCGAACTAGGGTCGTCGCTGTAATGCTCGCATTAGTTACTGATATGTTCAAGAATGTTCCTGTGCTACAGGACGGCTTATAAAAGTTATTGCTGCTTGTTGGATAATGGTAGCAATAAAATAATCACCTTCACGTCTAGCTGTTTTGGACCAAGCCAAATGACAAAAATGAGAATCGCAAGACACGGCTATAACTTGGCAGTTGATCTTGATAAACTCGTCAGCTTGGTCGGAGAATGCTGTCACTTCCGTGGGGCAGACAAATGTGAAGTCTAGCGGGTAAAATAGCAAAACTACATATTGCCCTTTGTAATCTTTCAAGGAAATGTTCTTAAAGTTGCCTTCTACAAGGGCGATTCCACTGAACTCTGGTGCAGGTTTTCGGAGTCTGAGAGGCATTCTTCTGGAAGAACACAACAATTACGGCAATCCCGATAAACGATTGAAAATAACAAATGATAATAAAAACATTTCAAGAGCTCAATAAGCGATTGTTCAAAAATCGTTCATAATAAATTAAGAAACCAGTTTCAAACGTTTCTCAACATTAATCAGGACATTAATCCAACTTCTTTTTCGAACAGGTTGTTGGAGCTCTTCAAAAAATCTTTATTGTCATGGGTATCGATATTTGTACGTTTCACCCATGCAACGTGGGCTTCTTCAGCATGTATTTTCTTAGTTTTATCACTTTAGTATTTGACATTCCTCGGATTCTTTAGAATCGTCGTCTACATCATCAAGATCATCTTTTTCTGCTTGCTGATGACTTTGCATATCCTATTTTCGTTAACTGCACTGTCTACCAGGTGTATTAGTTGATATGTTAAATGGTTGAGTTTGTTCAGTTTTATGATGATTTCCCTTTTATGTCAATTTTGAAAAAAATCAATGGGAGGTGAACAACGTTTTATGGAGAGAGGATTTTCCCACGTTGCATGGGTGAAACGTACAAATATCGATATCCATGACAATGAAGATTTTTTGAAGAGCTCCAACAACCTGTTCGATAAGAAAAATGGTCAATCCATGCCCCACCAACTCAAATAACCTCTTTTTCACAAATTTCACTGAATGTCACGGATACAGTAATTATTTCTGTGACACGAAATGGTGGCAGTAATAACTTAATCACCATTATTATGAGAACATTTCATAACCGAAGATAGAGAAAATTCGTGATTGTGTGAAGGCTAACGAACATTTTAACCCGTTTCACACGCTTTTAATTTCACAGCTTTCTCCAACCCGTCCATTCCTACAACAGCCCGGCTTGTCAGATCTGGCACTGCCACTTCACTCGTCGGGTGTAAGAACGAATTGGAGGTATCGGAAGGAGGTTGTTGCAATGCTAACTAATTGCACCACCAACTCTGTTAGTCCTGGATCCTTAGTCAAAGAGGTAGATTTGATGGCAGGATTTGAAGATTGCACGTGGAAAAACAGGTTTTGCAAATAATCTAAGATATGGAGTATTATTTCCAATTCATCCAACACAACTTATGTCTTCTCTGCTCGTTTTCATCGCAATCTTCAGAAACAAAGCTGGTCCACTATTGCTGTTTATTAATTAAGTTGTTCCCAACGTAATTTTTTTTTTAAATAGAGCACATTACATAGTGTAATATATTTCAATGTCATGATTTAGGTACTTAGTACACAGTTATTTGTTTCATAAATTAAAAACAACTACTGTCGCAGCAGTAGTTTTTAGTGGAAACTGAGTAAGTGATAAGCTAGGGTAAAGTGAAAACAGAGTAAGTGATTAGGTTGATAACATGTAGGTACTGCGCATCATGGTGCAGGAAGAATATCTGAAATATGCCTTGGACGCTGAAGTCTTCGGTTAGATGGTGGAGTAAATCCTTCATTCACAAGGGCGTTGGAGTGGTTTGTGCTCCGTTCAATGAAGTCGGTAGTGTGGTGGACAAGGCAGTCATTGGGAGAATCGAGATCAAAATCGCTGTATATGGTGCTATTTCGCACAAAGGGAGGAGCATGAACGATATACCTTTGCACAAATTTATTTTGATTTTGTTCGAGACGATTAAACTGAGAGCGAGAACAAGAACCCTGAATTGAGATGGCATACGTCCGGATTGGCCTTATGAGAACTTTATATATTATCATTACCGATCGAGAGTTACGCCCAAGTATTTGTATGATGTTGCACTCGGTAAGATTTCTTAAAGGTACGTAAGTTGTGGCTTGGGAAACTTCCGACGATAAGTATACGTAACAACGCAGGACTTTTGCGTATTGATCCTCAATCGCCTTATACCGCGACTGTTTCACTTGAGAACCGAGGCCATTCACTGTGTGCTGTCTTGCAATGGGCATACTGGTGGGCATGTACTGAGGTGGTAGACGGATGGAGACCTGCTAATTTTTTGTTTTCATAATGAGAATGCGATCTATAGTAAAGTCAGGGAACCCGATGAATGGGGTATATAAGTGTGGTAGAAAATGCAAGTTTTTCCAATGGAATATCTTTCAGAACCATGAAGTACTAGTTTGTATCCATTTTAAACAAGTTTTAATCCTCTACAAAAAACTGGAGGGGGGTTGAGAATAATCGGCTTTTGAATATTTGACGTTTGAACATAAACTAGGTACTAATAGTAGAACTGTATGAACCTTATTGCTCTTCCTCAATCATACTAGAAGAACTCTTTCTTTTAGGGTAGTTCACCTAATTAACAACAAGTGTCGCGAAGATGAACTCACGCACCCCTTCACCCATCTGAGTTTTTTATCAGTTGAACATCAGGAAATAACCCGAATCAGTCTCCCATGTCCATCGATAACGTCAATCCGCCTATTGCTCCCCCGCATTTCATTTTTTATTGATTTATTTCGAATTGTGCGGTCTCCAAGTACCTACACCGCATCGACCTTCAGAAGGGCCCTTCTCTACAAGATCGACAAACCCTCAAGGTACCGCAATTTCATATAATTTTTCCCCATACCTAATAATCAATTTAGTACCCCACATTAACTTTCGATCAGCTTACCTCACCTATACAGTCCACTTCCACAAATATATTTTCACCCCCATCATTTAACTCATACAAGAACAATCAAATTTACGCTATGTGCGCCGGTGTCGAATCTAGGGATTTCGGCAATCAGATGGCTAACCTATTTACTTTTCCTAACCATTATCTTAAAATAACTAGCATCCTATTTTAACGATTTAAATTGTTTTGACTCTTATCAGCCTTTCCAAGGGTCAAGACATTAATTTAAAGTGTGGTATCTGCACCTACATAAAAATAAAAAACAAAAGAAATAAAAATAAAACCTAAATTATATCTAGTAAGTACGAAAAGTAGTGAAATGATCCGTATTGAATGATAGTTGGCAGTAAAAAGTTGGTCTCCTCACCTTTCGATGTCGATTTATAAACGTGTGTATTCCAAAGGACTTATCCTGCCACTCGTTTTCAACTTCTCAAAATAGTTATCTTTTCTTGTTAGAAGTAAATGCTTGAAATGTGATCTTAGAACTCTTCGTTTTACTTTTGTTCACTTAAATTTCGTTTATTTTCTCATTCAAGTCCTTTGTGGTTAGGTTTCTATTATCAACTGTTTCTAAGTATCCTGTAGGCAGGCCACGTGGTATAGTTGAATTGGAGTAGAGCATTCGTGAAACCCACCATACATGATAATTTAATGAAGCAACACAAAATCAATAGGTCGCATATTCTTGAAAAAAAAAAACGCTGCAAATTCTTTCACACTTTCACTGTTTATTATTCAATTGGCTTGCGTTCATGATTTGAGTTTCTACTAAGCTTTGGAGTGTGCGTGTTTCACAGGTGATAAAGCGATTATTGAATTTCAGGAGATAGATGCATAGAGCACGTAAATCTGTTCTCAACCAAAATACCTATTTGGATTGGTCAGTTGATCATATCTGTGTGCCTCCTGAAATTCAGTAATCGCTCTTTCACTTGTCAAACACGCACACTCCAAAGCATAGTAGAAATTCAAATCATGAACGCAGTACAATTATATAATAAACCCCAGTGAAAGAATTTGCAGCGTTTCATGCAAATCAGAATGCTTCAACCCGTGTATCGGCTATAAAGCCTTTTAGGAGTTCACTCCAGTATCCACATTACTACATCACTACATCACTAGGTTACTGCAATGAAAACATAAACAATAATAAAAAAAAAAAAAAAAACGCAAATGTTGGCACCATAAATCGGGCCGTATATCGGGAATGGTTTGAGCTACGAACCTGGGAAAGGGCTCATTCGATTCCTCAAAGAATGTTCTTCAAAAAAAGTCCAAATTGACGCCGCTTCAACTTTTTTTGAAGTTTTTAGGGATTTTACAAAACTTCGACAAGCCTTAAAGGGCACTTTAAATTAAGTGGGAGTGCTGGCAAAGAATTGGGGCGTTGTCCGACCAATATTGATTTTTCCTGAAAATTTCAGATATTTTTCTCCAGCCGTTTGGGAGAAATCGTGCGTACGGCGGACGGACGTACGACGTACGACGGACGGATTTTCGGAATATAATGGTTTATTATTGAAAGATTCGGAAAAACATTTATTGATCATAATATTGAAACGTAAACCATGAAATTTTCAGTGGGGAGTTAGAATTTTTTTCAAGATGCGATTACAATGGTTTATTATTGAATAATAAACCAAAAATAATAATTCAATACAATCGGCGATTGCCTCTTGTGATTCGAAATATAGGGGCCTACGGTTTAGGTAATATATTAGAATGTTTATAGTGGTTTTGTACCACCGTGCCGAGATTTTTAGTCAGGATTCAAGGCCGCTAGGTTCGCTGTTGAATTTGGAGGCAACAGTCCCGGCAATCCTGAGTTTTATAAAACCGATTGCAAAATTCGTTTGCTGGTGATTCATCGTGCTGTGGGGTCTGGTAGGACGGACGTCGTTGATTCGTCACTCCTCGAACATCAACGTTATAGATTGCTATGATCGGAATTTCATGCACAATGCTCAAAGAAATTTACTTTTATGGTAATAATTTTATATCAACTGCATAAATATATTCAGATTAGTGACAGGGAGATGCTCCACGTTATTCGTCAGATTACGTTTCACTCTATGTTGTTTTACTTGTATCACATGCTCCGTTTAATAATTATTTGTAAACCAGTGATTTTCGTGAAAATATTGAATGCGATATTGTTTAAACTTTCCGATCACCATTTGGAGCGGTTTGCAAAAGTATGGAGCATACGCTTGCATATTCACGAATATTACTATAGGAATTTTATCTTCAAATTTGGAGTGGAAGAGAGAGCGGCACATTCACTCTGCGGATCAGTGTTTCATTCTTGCTGTGAAAAATCCTTTATTCTTCAATTCTTAATTCTTCAAATCTTTATTCTTCATGGAGAGCACAACTTAATTCGTCTTTTGCAAACTTATATATAATTGATATAACGGACAAAATGCTGTACACTCTATTCCTCCGGAACCGCTGGAATGATTTGAACGGAATTTTGATGAGATGTATTAACACCTTGGACTTTGTGACAAGCTGACTGTCCAAGGTGGTATGGCTTAGTGTGTGGTGGTGACTGTCAGCCGACAAGCCGTAATATCAATCATAATTATGACAAAATCGTCAATCTCTACAATTCGCGGTAGAGCTCCGCAAATTTGAAAGGGAGCTTCTCTGGGAAACCAAGAAACTAATGACTTTGCAGTCTCCATCCTCATCACCTGAGTGATCTACAAGCAATCTCGTCTATCTGATTGCAACTAAGTTAGATATGAACATTATATTCTTCTCTGTTCTTCACTGTAACATCAAGGGACGAATGTAATCACAGTCTTTGACATGACCGATTTGCTGCCTTTCTTTGCAAACCAGCGAGACGTACCTACGCAAATAGGAAAGCATTTTGTGAAACAAAATTTACAGTGATTATAAAGAAATTATTGATAACTACAGATCAACTAGATACGAATAATCTCAGTAACTCTTCCGTGAAATTTTACTTTTGGCCACCATTTAACCAGTGTTCCATCAAAAGGAGGAGTTTCCCTTCTACCGTTGGTGCCAGGACTGGGAAGTTGACTGGAAAGAGCCGAACGCGTGTGTACGTTGACGGCTTCGGGCCTGTCGAAGTTGATAGAATTTTTTGTGAAGGTTCGACTTCATCGCTTACCAGCGATTACCTCCCTAATCACCGGCAACTCTCAGGGCGTCTCTTTTTCGAACTCATCCCTTTCCCCTTCAGTCATTTCGTTTATTAGTTACCTCACCCTGTCCGCCCAAAAGGCAAAGAGGGAGAGATGAGCGCAAGGGTGTTACCATCTCCTTATTAAATTCTTGTTGTCTGAAACTACCGTTTTCTCTCACTCCTTCCAGCAAAGCTTTAGACGGGACTTCGAAGACTGAACACGGAAACCTTGACCCAGCGTGATTAAATTCCTCCACTTTCGGAGAGAGGAATTGAATGCTGGGTTCGGAGAAGGATATTTTCATGGGATGAACGCGGATTCCAATAGAATATTTCCACGACTCAGAATGGAGTTTTACCTGAGCCGAAAAGTAAGTCCTCGAAAGAACCCACTGTACTAAAAGGCAAAATGAAACTCTCATAAAGCAAACACGAAGCAAATCAAAATACATTCGGCACCATTAATAGGCAGTAGAAGATTTACATTATTGGTTGATAGTACCATGATGTGCATAACTTGGACATCCTAAAACATATAAAAATTATTTTCAATACTAACCCAATAGTTGACAGATTCACGAATTACATAATATGGATGTATCACACAATTAATTACACAAAGTGCATAGATTATATGCCATGGGTACTTTACCAAGTTGCGGCCCAGCATTTTAATAATTAATCATTCTCGAATGTGGATTATAGATACGCCTATGGATTTGGGACGCATAATTTTATTACGGATGAAGGTGGAGAAGTATCGGTGTTTCTTTCAAAAGTACCTAGCTACTTGAAAAGTACGAGTATCTTTTGGAGTACAAAGGTATTTTGGGTTCAATAGATGCTATTACAACATTTAATGAGATCACTTTATATGTAAATAAATCCATCCTCTCCCTAATTATGAGAAAAAATTAATATCTCAAAAACTAATTATTTTGAAATATTTTTGAAGACCCGATGCCCTGGTATAAATAATAACTGGTATGAATGAAATGGAATTTTCTTGATGTGGCGTCGTGGAAGTCTAATGAAATGGTGGTAGGTAGTATGTTTGTGTGGTTCAAGTTGTTTTAATTTTTTCTTCTTTTAGAAGGGCCTATTTTATTGTACTTAGATAATGGTGCTCCATAGTCTGCGGAGGAGACAGTGGGGTCCTTAGAAAGGAGGACGATGGTGAATGACCACTGGATTACTTTTTCACAGTAGCTCCGATTTTAACAACCACCTCAGTTGTTATTCCTCGTTCTTGGATATTTCTCCTGCCTAGTGTCATAGATCATTCAACGTAGTGCCAAATTTGACGCACTGACATGAACAGAGTGAAGAAGAAGAACCAGAAGGAAAAACATGTATTTGAAATTCGCCAATACATGGAATGACTTTGGGCTACGATCGTCTGTCGGAGTTCGGCATTAGTTATTTATTAGACACTTACTATTATTATTGTTTTTCTCAACGTTCATATCGTACACTAAACTGTTATTATTGTATAACTAGTATAATTGACACCATATTGATTATTTCATCGTTATATTCGTCATTTTTGATGCATACATACCTATCACATTTTATTGTCTCAATTGAAATGGTACACCAGATCACTCGGTACGCCCACTGCTCCTCACGTCTTGATCCAGAAGACGATATACACTGACCTGGGAGGCAACAGCCAAAGGCTCTGGGGTCCACCCTCAAGGCATCCCCCATCTTCATCTGCAGCGTATCAAGGTAATTCTTCAGCACTCCACTGCGCTCGAATGTGAGCTCTTGGGCACAAGCACGCTTTTCACAGAAATTCATAAGAGCCCTACTCCAAAAAACCTGGCGGGCAGCCGTCTCCCCTGCCATCACTCGCGGATAACGGCAAGCTGGCATACTCTCAACTTTCTTCAGATACTTGAAGTGTACAGAAAGTGTGAAGAAGAATAGTGGTTCAACTCATGCCTCCTAGTATACAAGGTAATCCGGCGTATTCCGAGGAAGGTAAAAAAGCAGCTTGAAGAAGAATTCTAGCAGCTGGTTGACCACTCTTTACTGTTGATACCTGCGC
The DNA here is from genome assembly GCA_031894815.1 of Creontiades dilutus. Lineage (NCBI taxonomy): Eukaryota > Metazoa > Arthropoda > Insecta > Hemiptera > Miridae > Creontiades > Creontiades dilutus. Next base: position 1,082,049 of record JAVIWC010000391.1, read on the forward strand.
TTTGTAACACAGAATGGAGCGGACAGACCTCATGCTTCGCACTGAGTTGTAACTGAGCAGCAGTCAGCAGGGAGTTATACATATAAGCTGTACTATGTTTGGCATATGCGAGCCTTTCCTTAAGATGAGATGCAAATGACAGCCCAGAGGTCACAGTTACTCCAAGGTATTTGTAAAACCTCACCATTCCCACGGGTGCTCCGTTGAATGTCAATGAATCAGCAAGTTTTAGCTGTCTAACTGTGCGAAATACCATTATTTTGGACACGTCCTGGTTCACCCGTAGCTACCAGCTTTCGTAGTAGCTTTGTAGGGCATCAATGTTCCGTTGGAAATCACTTATGCTATCAGCCATCGCTACAACATCGTCCGCATACATGAGAAGTTTGATTGTACAGGAGCCAACCAGCACACCACAGGGCACCATACCCTAGAGGTCGTTGAGATAAAGGGCGAACAGCTATGGACTCAAAAGACAACCCTGTCGAACTTCCCTTTCGAATCTAAATGATTGAGTTGTGCCCATCTCACTCCACACAGCAGCTGTACCCGAGTATACAGGGATCCCAAGACTCGGATTAATGCTCCACTAACACCAATATGGTTAAGTTTTTGGAATATAAGGTCATGTTGGACGCTGTTAAATGCTGCCTTAAACAGAGTGTCTCACGAAGAACCATCCACTAATGTAGCTGGTTAAGTTTTTTCCTTAACAGGGCCCTTATGATGTAAAATCATGCAACGAGTTATTCTTCCTCATACAACAGCTATTTCTACACCCGCCACCCAAAGAATGTCAATAGCTGCAACCACATACTTTGACACAAAATAACCATAGCTCTGCCTACCTCAGTCACGTTCCTAAATCCCGTTCTTATCAACAGGAGATCAAACGTTATTTTACTATTTGTCTAATTTGGCACACGCTAACAAAGATAGTACCTATCTATTTTGAGTAGCCTTGTTAGATAACGATAAACAATAACTTCTTGACGACAACAGGGCTTTTGAGGATAGAAGAAGTGGCAATTATTTTCAAACTCCTAACCCCTCTCTGGCCTCTAAGTACGCATTGTGATCCGCACTCTAAGATGGGTTTTAATCACGTAATTACCGGTGGCGTGCTCCGTTAAGAAAACGGGGAAGAACCTTGAAGAGTTCGCTACAAGGGAAGAACGAAAAGGCAGTAATGAACATCCCTAGACTCCCACTCATCACCACCAGAGATGATTATCATATTAATTAAGGAGCGCAGACTGGAGGAGCAGGAGGAGTCAAGGGTGGTTTAGAGGGTTGGGAGAAGGTGCTCACCGAACAAGATTCACCGCCCTAGAGGAGATTTACATTCTTCCGACAAACAGCTGCGGTTTTGGGGAAAGCTCAACATGCCAAAATATATTATAATGTGTATCGTGGTTGATACTCTGACGTAGAAATCATTTTTATCAATCACATAATTAAATCACTCTCGTGCTTTTTGACCAACGATATAACATGATAAGAAGTTTTACAAGTATGTTACTAAATATATTAATCATTATACAGAGTCAACCCATTATTTTGAAGTACCAAATATATGCGATTTTTCTTGTATTTTGTACCTTATAAAATTAAAACAAACATAACCACCCAGCAATCTACTGAAAAATAAAAAAATTTATATTTATCCTAATTGTCGAGCAGAACATAACTTATCGCAAATCTTTAGTTTCTCATATCATAGCATTGTGACCCTTAGAAAAAATCGAATGATTTTGGAGATTTTTGGAGGTTTTCTCCCTGTTGGCTTCACTGTGCGCCGTCCGTAGCTTTTCTGAAAGTAAGGAAACTTGGGTCAAAAATGATATTTTGGGGACAAGTTGGGACTGAATTATAGGCATCATTTTGTGTCGATCCTAAAGCGGTCCATTGAAGATCAATTTATTGTGCAACGTTGGTCTCGAGTAGTAGTCTTGTCAACAAGTCGTCACAACTACGCTTCAAGAAAGAAAAGAAAGCGGAAAAACTATTTATTGTTGAATTTATGGATGTGTATCGTGATCGTCCGGCTCTTGGGATGTCTAGTCCAGACTATACCAATCGAGCCGAATAGGATAGCAGTATGATATGCAATAGAAAAATACCTGGGTGCTGAGAAATAGAAAGAGGTTAAAAGATAAATTCTTGTCGCCGAAGGGAGGAGTTCATCATATAATTTTCCATCCGTCCTTAAAAAGTCGTGGAAATCATTTGCTGCAATTAGGTACTCTCAGTTCATTGAGTAACTTTTCGTGAGTGTACTTCTGTTATTAAGAAACCACTGTTTAGCCCATTTTCTACCTTTCTGTGATTCGCAAATTGTCCAAACTACAGCAGCGATGTACATTTAAAAAACACGAGCCCATTTATGTTGACTAATCCATAAATGGTGTTAGTCATTATAGGTTCATAGTTGAATCGATTAAATGCACCTACGGAAATCGAGAAGAATTATAGAAGAAGAAACTGCTGGACGAAAGTTTACAAAATTTGGCTCAAAAAAACCTCCAAAAAACGGATGTGGCTGTAATCTTGGCGTCTTGATCAATCTACCTTAAGTGTTAATATTTAAGGGTAGGAATATTGAACATTCGAAATCTCAAAAACTTTTGCCGTAAGAGGGTAGTTACTTTGTTTGTTTCAAAAGAAATAAGTCCCCTGAACGATGCAGAACGATAACCCCATTTGCCCTTAACGCGAATGAGGATAGTTTCAAGATGAATGGCGATAGCCCTTGGTCAGAGTGGATACTATGTGGATAATCTAGCCTCCCAACTTCAATTCAGTTGAGTAATAGTCAAGGAGAACAAATGGAAGCATTGTTTTTGCTTGAGTTTTTAGGTCGTAACTCTGATGCGAGGCTTCAAGAATTGGTAATCGAGGACAACCAAAACACGAGAAGAAAAACAACTGATTACAAATTCGTTATTGCCGGTACAGTAACATCAACATGAACTTGAGGTACATCACAGAAAGCGCATCTTAGATAAGCCCAGGTGATAGGAGATTGAATTCTATTGGCTCAGGGAAGTGAAAAGGATGGAGGTGACCAACCAATGAAACTTGAGGCTCACAAGGTGAAAAGGGCACAAATAGCAACATTACGGAGAAGGGGTGAGCCAAACTTATTGCAAGAATGAATACGAAAATTGTGAAATATTTTGAGGAATAGCCTCATTTAAACATTTTCCTGACCTATCAATCTTAACAATTTTGAATTTTTCTAGCACATCCAACATACCTCGTTCATGTTTTTAATGATGATGACCTAACCGTCGAAATCGATTTAGCTGTGTACCTCGTTATTTTTGTGGACATATAAACACCGTTCAATTTTATTTTAGTGGGTTTTTATTGAAGTGGGTTTTTACAACTTTGTTACGAGTGACTTAGTCCGTGTAGAATTTAATGTTGAGAGGAGGGATGGAGGTGGTTATAACGGATCCATCCAATCGCTGCTCACACCAACTGTAATTCACAGTCGATATTCGTTCTTTTGGTTTATTATTCAATAATAAACCATTGTAATCGCTCTTGAAAAAAAAACTCTAACCCCCTGAAAATTTCATGGTTTACGTTTCAAAGGGTGTAGAATCCGAATCTGCAATAAAAATTTACGTCCGTCCGCCGTACGCCGTACGCACGATTTCTCCCTCTAAGAGGCTTTGTAGCCGATACACGGGTTGAAGCATTCTGATATGCACGAAACGCTGAAAATTCTTTCACTGGGGTTTATTATTCAATTGGCTTGCGTTCATGATTTGAATTTCTGCTAAGCTTTGGAGTGTGGGTATTTCACAGGTGATAGAGCAATTTTTGAATTTCAGGAGATATGCAAGAGCACGTAAATCTATTCTCAACCAAAATACCTATTTGGATTGATCAGTTGATCATATTCCTTTTTTGTTCGATTACGAATTTGATATAGTTTTTGAAAATATATGAAAGAGTTTACAATTATGGTGTGACAGATAAATACGGGACGTTGTGACATCCCTGTAATGCATGCATCACTTACCAATATATTTATCTAATCCCGTGAAATTCCATTTGTTCTACGCATTTTTCCTTTTCTAAGTTTACCTAGAAGAAGCCAGTTCTGGTTCTCCAGGGATCCAAGTAGGAGAGCTATCTAATAAAGGATTTTTTTTGTTATATATAAAATCTTAAAACCTAGATATCGGTTGGTACTATGGGAATCCAGAGAAGTCTCTCTAATTTAAAATGAGAAATTTCTCTCATTCCAATTAAACTCTTAACTGCGGGGAAATAGTTTCAATTCAGCTTTGTAATAGTCTGAAGGTTTGGAATGTGTTCCCTCACCATCACTTCGCTATTCCTCTAGAGAGAGTGTGACCTGATTCCCTTCTATCCCCTTTTCACGGTTGGTTCCCTTCAAGGAGAAGACTTCTTTCCCTTTTCTAGACTGAAATTCTATCACTTGAGCTGCAAAGGATGAACAGCTTCATTTAATTTGGGTACATCTGTAAGTGAGAAGATTACGAATAATGTAAAATACGTTCCAATCTGTGAACCGTGTAAGGGTAGTCGAATTTTGTGGAAATCTATGGTTCGTTCAATATTTAAATTTCCCTTGTATGCATTTTATTTTGCAGTCGAGTCACCAGAAACCACGCTCACTAAATGTTTTTACTGACGGACCCTGATGAGAGCTGCTAAGCGGTTGTAGATAAACTTCCCTACTTCATCCAGCTTGAGAAACCTATTCCAGATCATCATCATCGATTGTATAAACAGCCATGTACCTAAAGGTGGGCAACCACGTGAGAGTACTCGCAACTTATGCTCTCGAGAGTTACTATCATAGCCCTTTAAACGAGAGAGTGAAATCCCCGCAAGCTCACTCTCGGAGAGAAACTGTTTACACCATGCGATGCGAGCTCAGTCTCGAGAATTTCCAGCGAGTGAAGATACCGTAGAGAAAAGTAGTAGCAGCGTGCTTAATTCTGTGCTTGCATTATTAGTTAGTTATTAGATATAGTTATTAGATCATCTACTGCATTTGATACGATTAGAAAAATACCACTCACATAGCTCCAAATACCACTCATGATCGTATGAACGAATTTTCTTAAACTATCTTATTACAAAAACATTTATGTTAATTTTTTTTTTAAATTTGAGAACTTTGGGGACATAGTTAATGTTTAATTAATTTAACTTAATTTTAAGTGCCCTTTAAGGGTTGATGAAGTTTTGTAAAATCCCTAAAAACCACAAAAAAAGACAACGCGGCCTAAATTTGGATTTTTTTTTTAAGAACTTTCTATGAGGAATCGAATGAGCCTCTTTCCAGGTCCGTAGCTCAAACCATTCCCGATGTATGACCCGATTTATGGTGCCAACATTTGCATCCACATTCACTACGTTACTAGGTTACTGCAATCAAAACAAACACAAGAGCTTTTTTTTTTTTTTTTTTTTGATCGCAGTAACCTAGTGATGTAGTGAATGTGGATACTGGAGTGAACTCCTAAAAGGGTTTATAGCCGACATACGGGTTGAAGCAATCTGATATGCATGAACCGCTGCAAATTCTTTCACTGGGGTGTATTATTCAATTTTATTAATTTGGCTTGCATTCATGATTTAAATTTCTACTAAGCTTTGGAGTACGATAGAGCGGTTATCGGATTTCAGGAGATATGCATAGAGCACGTAAATCGGTTCTCAACCAAAATATGTATTTGGATTGATCAGTTGATCATATTAAATATACAAATTTTGTATGCCTCCTGAAATTCAACAATCGCCCTATCACCTGTGAAACACGTACACTCCAATCATGAATGCAAGCCAAATGAATAAAATTGAATAAACCCCAGAGAAAGCATTTGCAGCGTTTTTGGCCTGGCTATGATGAAAACTCGCCAGTTCTACTCTCAGCAATACCAACTTGTTTGAATTGTAGCGAGAACTCGCGGAGAGCGACGAGAAAGCGTTTACACTATCGAACCTCCCGAATCTCGAGAGCTACCCCCTACACTCACGGCGAGTAGTCTCGGTGACTTTACACTTGCGAGTTTCACTCTCGATAGTGAATTTGCAGCTCTCGAGAGGGAAAAACTATCACGTGGACGCCCACCTTAAAAGCTCACTCTCCGGAAGAGTGCTGGAAGCATATTTGAACAGGAATAAGAGGAAACGCCATTTTACTGTGTTGGTACCCAATAAAAGTGAAAGGGGATGAAGGGATGTTTCAGGAGGCAACTTGTCTTCTAAGAATTAGGAATGAGTTAGTACTGAATTATGGCACCAGCGTCAAGTTTCGATGCATTTATTGGTACGAGTAACTGTCACTCATTGTGGTGGTCTGAGATCAAGAATAAAGGGATGAAGAGTTTTCACAGCCTAAGGGTTGGTTAATCTTTCACATAAAGAATATTTTCAAATAATTGTGGCTTCATAATTGATTATGTATTCCTTCGTTTTGTCTTGCGGCGCCCAGAACTTGCGAGCCTTCCTCCACATCATTCGGTTTCCTTCAGTTGGCATCCGGTCGAAAAATCTGGACTTCTTTGACCATTTCCTCCTCACCTCACGGTACGGCCCGGCTGCAGATCGCAGAATCTGTTTTTTGGTAGGATAGTTACAGTACCCAACGTAGTAAGGTTGGAGGGAATAGTGGAGCTTCAGTTTGGGCCAGTCCAGCAACGTTGGGAGGCACTGGTGTGTGATGCCCGCCGCTAAATCGAGACCTGAAAATATTATGTATTTTGTTACTCGAGTATTGTAAGCCAAAATATAGATCTAATAAGCCGTAAGAAAAAATTATTCATTTTTACTCTTTTATTAATCTATCAATATCATCTGAAGTGGTTTCTCAAGAGTTAAATTCCAGAAACTATTTTCATACGCAACCACAAAAAACGTTACAGTTTTTATTATAAGTCCTAATCAACTACTAGTTGCTTCCGAGTCTACCAGGGTAGCGGAAGCATTGTTTTCACTTTCGGAATGTAAAAATTTTTTTGTCTCCAAAATCAAAAATTCCACTCGCATTTTGCGTTTTAGACCTTTCTGAACAATTTTGGTTCCGTGTGTGTCTGTCAGCAAATCCTTGTTACGGGCAAAACTACACGAAGTTATAGTCCGATTTTGATTAAATTTTCAGGGATTGTGTGGCTTGGGGTGTAGATGGTCCCTTATAGGTTTCATCACCCCCGGATCAATAGTAGCTTCAGCGCATCCGCAAACGTGAAATCCTTGTTACGCGCATAACTCCGGGAGTTCTTGACCAATTTCGATGACATTTTCAGGGATTGTTCGGTTCGATGTGTAGATGGTCCCCTATAAGTTTTATGACCCCCGGATCAATAGTAGCCTTTGCGCATCCGCAAACGTGAAATCCTTGTTACACGCATAACTCCGGGAGTTCATGACTGATTTCGATGAAATTTCAGGGATTGTTCGGACTGATGTAAAGATGGTTCGTGAGTACCCCCGGATCAATAGAACCATCGTTGCGCATGCACAAACGTATATTTTATAGTTTGTTCAATAGTTGAACATGTCTACCTTTATTTTCTCAAGTTATGCTCCTAAATAACAATAAATTTAACTAATTCAATATTTACTTCGCCTAATTGACGAATAGTCAATAATATTTTTCAATGATCTATACAGTCATGTAATGGATACGAGGAAGCTATGTGCCACACCCACTTGGCAGACGTTTTTCAAATTGTTTTTGAATAGACCACAACGAAGTTCGTGGTACACAGTATGAAAACTGGTTATGCTTCAATATTTTTAATGCTGATCCCAATAGCATATGGCTCATTGCTAACCTTTTTGCTGCATCGTATTGAAGAAGTTTCGGACGTGAGCCACTTGAGCTCTTTCCTCAGGTTTGCTAGTTTTCTCTTCTAACATGTGTGAGAACAGACTTTGGTACATCAGCGAACCTCCCGGGCGTGCAGGAGGCCCTATGATCTCAACCACTCTCTCAAGAAGAAACTCGTCCCTTGTGGTGACTCGATGAACTTTGTGAAGTCTCTTCATGAAAAATTCTGACAGCAAAGAACAATGTAGTTGTCTATTAAATAAATGAAACACACAATCCAATACGTATTTAAATTATTTACTGGCTACGAAAACCTGCATAAGAGGGAGTTGTTCTTGCTTAAACATAATACCACGCAGTCATTAGGTTGATTTTGGTTTATTATTCAATAATAAACCATTGTAATCGCTCTTGAAAAAAAAATTCTAACCCCCCTGAAAATTTCATGGTTTACGTTTCAAAGGGTGTAGAATCCAAAACTGCAATAAAAAATTTTCTGTACGTCCGCCGTACGCCGTACGCACGATTTCTCCCAAACGGCTGAAGCAAAAAAGGGGAAATTTTCAGGAAAAATCCATGTTGGTCCGGCGACGCCCCAATTCTTGACCTAGCTTTCTCACTTAATTTAAAGTGCCCTTTAAGGGTTCTCAAAGTTTTGTAAAATCCCTAAAAATCTCAAAACAAAAGTCGAAGCGGCCTAAATTTGGACTGTTTTTGAAGAACTTTCCATGAGGAGCCCTTCCCCAGGTCCGTAGGTCAAACCATTCTCGATCTATGGCCCGATTTATGGTGCCAACATTCGCGTTATTTTGGTTTATTATCGTTTTTGTGTTGATATCAGTATCCTAGTGACTTAGTGATGTAGTAATGTGGATACTGGAGTGAACTCCTAAAAGGCTTTGTAGCCGATACACGGGTTGAAGCATTCTGATAATTTTCAGGAAAAATCAGAAAATCTGAAATTTTCAGGAAAACGCTGCAAAATCTTTCACTGGGGTTTAGCCCCAGCTTCGATTGGCTTGCGTTCATGATTTGAATTTCTACTAAGCTTTGGAGTGTGCCTGTTTCACAGGTGATAGAGCGATTATTGAATTTCAGGATATATGCTTAGAGCACGTAAATCTGTTCTCAACCAAAATACCTATTTGGATTGTTCAGTTGATCATATTTGTGTGCCTCCTGAAATTCAATAATCACTCTATCACCTGTGAAACACGCACACTCCAAAGCTTAGTAGAAAATCAAATCATGAACGCAAGCCAATCGAATAATAAACCGCAGTGAAAGAATTTGCAGCGTTTTTGATTAGTGGTAGTATGCTACGAAGGTAATTACTCATTAATTTCTATATCTCCGAAATGAGCCAATTTCAATGGAATGTGAAGATTATTTACTTATTTTAGAAGAAGAATATATTATGTTACCTCTAAAATCAGTCTTGATTCAAGTTCACAAATCCACAAAGTTTCAAAACGCGCAGCTCATTATTTTCGTATACTTACATTTACTAAGTACTTTTAGGCATTAAGTCCTGATCTTCTACTATTTGAGGCTCTTCGTTTAGATTAAATCAAATTTTTATATTCACCTTGGGCATCAACCTGTTTCGATTTATACGTCCAAAAGTCTCCCCAATCATCCATCAAATCTTTGTCATTCTTAAGCTGAAAAGCTTCATGAATATCGTTCTCCATTGAATCCATATAAATGACTGTATTAGGCATAACGACAGAGTCAGCGACTAGATCAGTGGGATTAGGATCCGCTTGCGAATAAAACAAAAAGGTTAACTTTTTAATTACTCATGCGAGATACGTTGATGTCAATGTGGTCATTGAATCGTGTAGCTTACAAACGGATTGGTTATGTATCATAAGATATAAATTCAATGTAATAGAACTAGAGATCCTGAAAACATTCAAATTTAATAAATACTTACTTGTCTTGCGTAACAAAAGTTTTGTATAATCACGCATGTCCGTCTTGTTGTTGAATAGGTATTCTGCGTCCTTCTCCGAAAGGGGGATATCACACAAAACGTAACCGATTTCGCGGTAACGTATGGTTCTGAGAATTACTTGCAAAGTGATTAATAACCAACTTCTATTAACGTCACAATTGTTATTGTCATTCACTACTTGTTTCATTTCATCAAGCACGAATTCCTTAGCTTTTAGTTTCTCGTCATCTTTTTCACCTGGCTCGTCGGCTTCATCTAAAAGCAAATAACTCATCATATTTTCGTGCGAAATGAGTCAAAAATTTTAATGATAGAAATTATGTTACGTAATTGGTAGTTAATGATTCCAAATACCAAAGACTGAACTGGGCAACTTTGACCAGAAAAAAAATTTTCAAAATTACTGGCATTTTTTTATATGGATCTTAGTTATAAAAAAAGCGCAAAATTATCTGGCTAAAATTCCAAAATTTGAATTTGAAATTCGGATCTTAATTAGGGCACACGACAATAATGTCCATTAACTGTCGATAAAAAGCGCAATGGCAATTGATCGCGCGCATGAATCTCTTCTAAAATTCAAAGTAGTTGCTCAAAATGCCCTCCTCCTTGCTGGAAGGACCTCGAAAGCTTAAATTTGAATTTGAAATTCGCGTCCATGGCAATGTGAATTAGGGCACACGACAATCGTAATGTCCATTACACTGTCGATAAATTTCATTTCGTTGCAGTAATCGTTTTTTGGAAAAATCGTTTTTATATAGTTTAATTGATGTGGAAAAGTTTTTTAACCTTCCGTCGGGCGCGAGTATCTGTGAGATACAGGCAGAACCTCTTTACAGAGAGGAAAGAGTGTAGGGGGTTCCTGAGAAGGCCCTCCTCCCCTCTAGCTTTCTGACGTCCGTCGGTACTATCGTCAGTCGTACTGTTGCCTCCACGGATATTAGAAGAGAGATCTCTTCTAATATCCGTGGTTGCCTCCATTCGGACTTTTGTGTTTTTTTCCAGGTGGCTACGAGTATCCCTTAGATACCTGCGCCCGTTAATGTAAACATTTTTCATTCATCTGAAACCCTACTAATTTCTATTTTTTTCCTGATTTTTTTCAAAATAATTTTTAATGCTCAAGAAGGCTAGTCTCCATCTAATTTTGACTTAATACATGCAAATAGGTTAAGATTGTGATAATTCCCTAGTAAGAAGCAAATCACTTTTTCATGACTTTAAGACAAAAAGTGAAAATTTTCCAAATATGTTTTGTCATTATGTTTTTTATAGGTATTTTATTGTAATTCTAGATTCTTGTGAATTAAGGTGGTATTTAAGCTGAGAAATACTAAAGAGTATCTGAGAGATAGGTACTTGCGCCTGACCGTGTAACATTTTAGGGCGCGCCTGACGGAAGGTTAACAAGAATCAAAATATGAAAACTTACGTTATACGATCGTATTTAGCAGTATATAATACTACTTGTAGGCGGTCCCTCATCTATCAGTCTTCAAAATTTCCCAAAATCACATAACTCCTACTCGGAGTAAAAATGAAATCACGATAACCAATCATGTTAAGGAAAAAGCTTGCTAACGAAAATGACAATTAGTGTTGAATCAAACAGGAGAGATGTAATTGTCTCATTCCTGACTTTATGGAGGTTCCAAAGCCCCATGTAACTAAGCGCATAAACCGAAATACGAAACTATAAAGAAAAATAAATTGAAAAACACGTTTTCCCCTCAATTTCTCCTCTTCTGAAATTCCCGATCTTCCCATTCTGCTTACCCTGTAAACCCATAGTTTACAAACAAAGATTAAACAATAATTGTAAAATTAACTACCTATTAGTTTAATTTATGGCAATTACATATAACATGTACACATTGTTTTATGCAAATAGGTTGTAATGATGGAATTCTCAGTGATAAACACGTATAGAAAACAGGTAATTCAAAAAGTGAAAAAATATGTTTTTCATAGGTTTGTAATAGTTTTTATGTGGCAAAAAATATATGTTAAATGTACCTTTATATTAAAATATAATATTTATCTAGATATTTAACTTGTTATATATAGATATAACGGGCGCCATAGCCCGTTAACATTTTCCCCGCCCCGGAAAAGAAAAATCAAAAGTGAAAGAGCCGCCTTTGGCAGTATATTATACTACTCGTAGGCAGTCCCTCATCTATCAGTCTCCCCAAAAGTTTCCCAAAATCACATAACTCCTACTCGGAGTAAAAATGAAATCACGATAACCAATCATGTTAAGGAAAAAGCTTGCTAACGAAAATGACAATTAGTGTTGAATCAAACAGGAGAGATGTAATTGTCTCATTCCTGACTTTATGGAGGTTCCAAAGCCCCATTCGCCGAAATATGAAACTATAAAGAAAAATAAATCTGAAAAACACGTTTTCTCCTCAATTTCTCCTCTTCTGAAATTCTCGATCTTCCCATTCTGCTTACCCTGTAAACCCATAAGTTTACAGCCTTTAACGAAGTTGTGAAAACATGCATCGGATGGAATCTTGGTCGTTGAAATGATAGAACTAGATACAACCACGACAACGTCAACAATAAACCTACGCTGTTGTGATGCGCTTCCGGGCGGGATTGGCTGGGATGCCACGCTTCGTGACGAAAACCAACTTCCAAAATATTCCAAATCCCCTTTGCCATGCAGTGGATCTTTTTCAGCCACGACAATGTTAAGAAAAGTTGTAGACAGCTTATCGTTGATCATGATTGCTGACATGATTTTTACAGGGGCATAGCAAAACCTATTTTCAAGGCGTAATCCTCAACTTGAATGAGGAAAAAAATGCGTTCATAGACAAATTATAGGTGCATGAAAATCAACTGCTGAGTCGAGTACTTAACTTTTAGACCAACCACGATAATGTGTGAGGATAGGTAGGTAAATTACCTATTTACTATTCTCTAAAAACCAAATGGCCATATTGTTGCCAAAGGGTATTGAAGAGCTCGTCAGAACCCGCAGTTAGGAAAAAAATCAAGAACGTAGCATAATGAGTGAAATATCACAGGTGATAGACACGAATTTGCCCTCAGTTTAAGAATCACTCAACTATGTACATAGGTTGATCGTTCTTCTGATTTGTCCACACCTGTAACAAACTGGCGTTCCGTTTCCTGGCGGCATGAGATCAAAGAAAAGAACGGAACGGGCCCCGATCGCTCGGTTGGCGGTTTTTCCCCGTCGCATCCAAGGGATGTTCGGAACAGGGCGAAACACGTGTGGACGGGCTCCAAGTTCGCCCGTTCCGTTCTTCCAAACATTCATCCTGCGGCCCCTACTCTCTCCTACAATCTTGCATTATTTTGTGGGTGCATTCGCGCAAATTTTTATATAGGCCACTGACCTGCTGAAACTTCAGTTCAGCATGCTGGTCCCACCGTGTTGTTCCCGGTTTGAATACAAGTTTGAAATCCACCAACGGCGTGGTTTGTTTTTCTTGTTTATTTATTAATTACATGATCAATGAAAATGTACGCCGCTGCTGCCACTTTCTGCGGTGAGGTCGCCGTGGTTCGTGAACAAACTAAAAAGAACGTTGACCGTTCGGATGGCATTTGTTCGGAACGGTGGTACGGTACGGAACGTCAGTTAGTTACAGGTGTGGACACGCCTTAACGGATACTTCAACGCATGGAAACAAATTATTTGTCGGTATTTTGAAATAAATCACTAACCTCCTGTTTTGTTGTATAGTTTCGATAAGGCCTCAGATTCTTGCATTTGTTGCAGAAGCTTCAACCATTCTCTCATTATGTTCCTCCTTGTGAGAAGAGGAATGTTGTAAAACACTGAAATGGATTTAGCCAAATCCAATTTCATTTGGGTCGGTGGTCCCAATAAGAGAATTGTTTTGGGGGATATACCCCTACTTTCTTTCAGTTCGAGCAGCAATGGATAGCCTTCCTGTTTTGGTGAGAAAGGAAAAGGAATCTTTGGATTTTCCATTAGAGGGTGGTTTTTCACGGATTCCGGCCTATAGACAGTAAAATTTTATTAACATTATTACGTTAAAGTGAATTAGTGCACTGCTACTGAGGTTTTTGAGTAAAGATCATACACAGTAGGGGAACGAGGTGTAATACCGTGCACTTAAATTCGGAACCATACAGTTAAGGGACAGAACGTCATAAAAATGTTTTTCTTGGACGAATGGCTCTAGAATTTATTCCATTTCCGATATCAGAGCATTTCCCTCACATAAAAGGATTTTTAAAGGAAAAACAGCCGTGAATGTTAATAAAGTGCTTTTGGCGGCATTTCCCACACTGTGGGGTAATGCCGAACGCACTATGGGGTAATGACGCCCAACCCCGAGAACTGAATTATGTTCCCCTCTCAACCGTCATTGAACCCATTTTTTCCAAAGTTAGAAGGTTAAATGTATTTATAACAATAAAAACCATGAAAACAGTCAATAAACTTTAGTTAAAATGAACGACGACTTAGAAATAGGTAAACTACAGTCTTGTATGTAGAAATTTTTTGAACCCACACTAATATTTAGCTTTTCTTTCTTTACAAAATTATAAAATAGCCTTGCATACATCACATAGTCCGTGATCAGGTCGTCCCATGGAACACATGTAGTGGCTGCTGCGATTGCAGTGCTCGCAATTCCACTTTGGCGAATTATTATCGGCTTCTTGGCAAATTGAACACAAGCTGTCTGCGAATGACGAGGTCAAGAATTCTTCATCTTCGTGTGTGTCTACAACAAGGTCTCCCTCAGAGATATCTCTCCAGTCATTACTGTCACTGCTCTCACGTCTGGTTCTCCTGCGCTTTTCTTTTTTTGAGGTCTTTCTATTTTTTTCATGATTTCCACCTATCTTCTTCTTCTTCTGAACCCCATCTCTGCTACTAGTAGTGAGTTGATCAAAATCCAGCTGAATTTGGCGCTTTGTTGGTTATTCGTTGTTCTTTTCCATATTTTTTTTTTGACGTTTCAGAAATACACGGCGTTCCCCCGATACGATGGGCGGCATAACCCCAATGTTTACGTTTTTCGTAATTCATTCACGCTGACTTCATTTACAATCAAAACTTAAATTTGGTTAGTGCTTCAGGAAGATGATGAAATTCTGCGTATTTTCCATGAAAACTAATCTAAAAAAGAGTTGAAAATGAGGCTTACATTGCTTATTCCCGATGCACAAGAAATAACATCAAACGATTCAGAAAAATACTCACTGCACTCACGTCAAGAAGGCTAACTTTGCAGGTAGGGTAACGCTAGAACCTAGTTGGCGTGACATTTCTCTAAGATCGGCGCTCATTCCCACGTTTCTGGTGTCGATTCAAACATCCGAAACAGCCATGGGCGGCATTACCCGATGCACGGTATTACCCCTCATTCCCCTATATTTTTATTCGAAAACAGGTTTTCCCAATCATGTTAAATTGATAATACAATCACGTTCCCGGCTGAATTCTAACAATCTTATGATTAGAACATCAGCGCAATCACCACGAGCTCATACTATCCTTTTCCGACCTCTTCCAGAACAGTTGTGATTGAAGTTGACCCTAATGAAAGCTCTAGTTTAAAAACCATTCCCCATAATCTGGATTTGTATTATTTGATTTTGAATATTATTGAGAATCAATGTCCGAGGGATCCCTCTGCCGTTATGATGTTTAACATCAACCCTTTTTTTATTGTTGTTTCATTTATTTATTATCATTTTTTCTTCAAATCTCTCTACCTCTTCCCTTTTTTAAGACTTCAAATAAGAACTTACCTCAATTTGACGCATATTTCGACTCTTTTCACTATTGAAAAGTGTCACTGAAAAGTGCCATCCACACTAGTGTGTTTAAAGACAAATACAATGATCTATCTATCACATCAATTTAATGGAAATTATGTATATAGGTGAAGGACTGGTAAAGATTCATTGTACAAACACCAGTCGTACAAGTGCCCTGGGTTTCCATTGAGCATCTATGTATATAATTAAATTGACTAAGTAATTTAGATTGCTATCATGTAATTGTAGAAGTTACTTGCGTGAAGTTCAATTGCAGCATATCATGAACCGTTTTGGGAAGTATATTATTCCAGAGGTAATGCGGAATCGGTTGAGTACGAATGTGCGAATAAGAAATTTGAGTGGCGATGTTGAAAACTCTGGTTTTCAGCGGTAAATCGGTTGGATGGACCGCGAAAGCAATCAAAGGAGGTTTTTCCGCTTTCATCAGGCTAATTACGATCTGGAAATGAAAATGGAGTAAAAAAAAGTCCCAATAGCTGATAACGTTCCACGAAGTTCGGTTCGACTTTGTCCAACGATCAGGCTACCACCTTTTAGTAGGTTGTAGCTTATTATTTGACTAAGCCACAGTCATTAGCGCTGATGGCATTATCGTATATACGACTGTGAATCGCAATGCCGCTTTTGTATGCAGAAGGAGGCGACGATGAGCTAATTTGGTTCGAATCGATTCTGTTTTATCGTTTAATTAGACTTAATTACTGTTCAATCTAACATTACTGCCCATTGATAAATGAATCTCACCTTCAAAGTTTTGAGTTCACCATTCGCTCGAGATTTGAATAATTAACACTCCCAAGAAAGGTTCAAATGGTTTAGAGGTCGGTTGATTCATCTAGTGATTTTCATAGCATACGCAAATATAGAATACATTAAATTAGGTACATCTACATCATAAAAAGGTGGTGTTTTTTAAAAAACTGCAAATTATTGCGCAGAGATTGTTATTTCTGTATTGGATAGCTCTTCATCGTAAATCAGCTATCTATGTATATTGGAGGTAGTCTGTGATCTTTTCGCAAGTCGAATTGTGTAATTTTCAAAAATCGAATTGAGAATTTTCCAAACCAATTTGAGAATTTTCCAAATCAATTTGAGAATTTTCCAAATAAATTTGAGAATTTTCTAAATCAATTTGAGAATTTTCAATGAGAAACTTTTACTATTAAAAAGGAAGAGGGAGTTTTTCAAACCAAATTGACCATTTTTTAAGGCAATCCGAGACTTTTATTGAAAAAAAAATTAGTGAAGCAAAATGAAAGAATAGCACTTTATGAACAAATTAAAATTGAAATCAAACACACAAAATGAACGAGGAATACTTCATAAAAATTACGCTCTTGTTAAGAAAAGAAAAAATCGAGGCCACTCCGCATTTTTGTTTTTGTTGACTTTAATAGACCAGCCAAACGCTGAGTGGCCTCGATTTTTTCTGTTCTTGACGAGACCGTAATTTTTATGAAGTATTCTTCGTTCATTTTGTGTTTTTGATTTCAATGTTAATTAGTTCTTAAAGTGCTATTCTTTCATTTTGCTTCACTTTTGTTTTCATAAAAGTCTTGGATTTCCTTGAAAATTGTCAATTCGGTCTGAAAAATTCCCTCCTCCTTTTTAGTAGAATCTAGGAGGGAATCCCTCCTACTATCTGATAGTAAATGTTTCTTGGATTGGTAAAATCTCAAATTGGTTTGGAAAATTCTCAAACTGGTTTGGAAAAACCCATTTTTCTTTGAGTTTGGAAAACTCCATTGGAAATTTCTCAATTGACTAGGAAAATTCTCAATTCGACTTGGAAAAGCTTATAATCGAGGTAGTCTGTGATCTCGCATCCGATACCGTATAATTGATCTAATTAAGATAAGATCACATTTGGATTGTCGCTAGCTACGCAGTAAGTACCAGACCTCCCGTTTGGGGTCTTTTGATAGATTAATCCTGTGTAATTTGGGAGTTGATTGATCAAGACCCATTACTGGTACATTCGGATAGACAACGGATCTTTGAGCCTAATTTCGTAAACTTAGGTCTAGTAGTTTTGGAGTAAGACTTCGGACGGCGGACAGAGTGCGGCGGACGTACGGATTTTGTTCATTTACGTATTTTGAAACGTAAACCAAACATTTTTGAGTAGTCGGACATCGAAGCCATCCAACGGTCTTTGGACAATGGCGAATCAAGAATACAAGCATAATTACGACAATTTTGAATAGGTAATGTAAAAAGTAGTTTTCTGTTTCATTTTGGAAACCATTTTTTTTTTGGAAAAATGCTCTTTATTTTCTTTATCCATCCGATTTTTTTTAGTACGGTGCGTACTGATTGGGGAAACCTACTAGTTTTGAAACGAAGACCAAAATCTTTTGAAGGGGATTAAAATCTTCTTTTTTTTTTCGTTGTGGACTACAAAGGTTCATTATTGGAAGTAATAAACCAAACGTTTTCTGTTAGTGTAATTAACAACTCTCTGAAACTATAACAACTTCCGAAACCATTTAATTCCTCCGTCAATCACTGCAAATAATAATGATTATTGATATTTAATTATTAAACTAATTGAATTAATATAACCAACAGTTCGACACAGTGGCCTGCGGGACCGAATATGAAGCTTTAATCTTTGTTATGACACTCCTGGGTCATTGAGAGTTTAATGTCATCCCCCTCAATTCATTTCAGTTTCTTCCAAGGACAAGATTAGTGGATATCTCTCTTTTGCTTCGGTCATTAATACGATTATAATATTCAGGCTTAACCCTGGAAACCTCACCTCACCACTTCAAAATATCATTGATTTGTAATTCTTGCATTTTCTGGAATGAGCCCATACCATGTTTTTCAAATCTTGTTGCTGAACTTTGAGGTTGGTTAGCTGCTGTATTAGACATTGACTGGCCACTTGAATCACGTGTCGCTGGGCCAAGTTTCACGTATTTTACAAACGTCCATGTTGCCAAATGCTAATCAACGATTTCTGATCAATACACTTCAATCAACTCTCTTTTAACTGCCTGAAGGTTTCTATTACACTTTTTGTAGAACGGTAGATTATATAATTTCTCTTCATTGTAAACACCTACCTTACTCAAATCGTGAATATGAACCATTGGAGGTAAATTATCACCTGGCCCGTATATTGGGATCTCCCTCCTATCCTCGTGAGCCATCTTGAAAACGTAGACCAAACCATCCTCTTCGAAACCAAATGGTAAACCTGGGAATTCACAACAACAAAACAACCAAATCTATAATACCGTGAATATCACTAAGCTCAAATATTGAACTTAACAACAATTTGTAAATAATTCTCTAAAATGAATTTCTAATGGTTCAAGTACATCGGCCATTTAGATTAATAGAAATTGATGGCAGTAGAGATTGATATTGCTAGAGAGTTGTTGATGATAACGTCACAGTTACGGTGTAAATAAAAGTTCTAAATTTGGTAGTACCTGCGAATAGCACGGTTGAGTGGATATTGTAGGGTTTTCGCCTTCCAATCCTGTACAACAGGTTTTCACATGTGTAGTAATCGTAATAGTCCGGGTGGGGTTTCCTTTTATAAAAATTCTGTTCGTTTATTTCTGCCTTCACTTCGGCTGGAGATCTAGCCCAACTCATGAAACTTGTGACGAGAATTATTCGCTGCATTGGACGGTATTGTTCCTACGGTTCATATTTCATCTTTTAAGAGACTGATGGGAGATAACAAAATTACAGTTTGTAGGCTCCATTCCGTTTTGGTTATAAAGATGAATAAGTATCATCTCGGTAGTACATTGTGATGGATATGGTTAGTTGGCCCTTCCCGATTTTAGAATCCGTCGCCTTGGGAGATGAATCAGAACTTTTCAAGCGTCTGGACCATCCTCTGAGCGTGGCGGAGCATCATTACCGCATCCACCTCAATGGAAGGGGCATCTATACAATTCCATCACCTCACACCTATTATAAAGGATAATGCGATTCTCAAAATGATGTCTCGAGAAATAATTTGTTGTAGGAATTCGCTCTCATTCCATTGCTTGCAATAGAGGCTTTCTCAAATGCGGAATATTCCGACATATTAGTTAATTGGTAAATTTGTTTCTGCACCTAAAAACTATTGGGTGTCACTCCTGGTTCGATTTCCGATTGAAAAAAAAACTGAGGTTTCCTAAATTAGGTAAAAATTTCTATTGAAAGGATTTTTTTGTGTCTCAAACTTCAATTTCAAATAAAAGGTCAGGTATCTTTCAGGTAAGAAATGTAACAAAAACTTACATGGTAAATGAAGGGAGTTATGACCGATTCAATTACGTAAAGTCAAAATTAAAACAGCAACAATTTTTAATCGAAAAAACAAAAAAAAAGTTGTTACGTAG
Organism: Creontiades dilutus; assembly: GCA_031894815.1. Lineage (NCBI taxonomy): Eukaryota > Metazoa > Arthropoda > Insecta > Hemiptera > Miridae > Creontiades > Creontiades dilutus. The sequence continues at coordinate 1,102,006 of JAVIWC010000391.1, forward strand.
CTGAAGTAGTTGCAAAATAGTTCTGGAATCAACTCCTGTCGTTTGGTAGAATTGTTTTTGTGTGCACCCCGTAGAGCGAATATAATAAAGATTTATGAGAGTTGAAATTCATAAGAGATGATTGAAAAAGCTTTCCCCACCTACTCTCCAAATTCTAGGATGATCGAACCGTTAGAACCTATTAACGAGCCGAGGTAGCTGTAGGTGACGTAGGAATAGCCTAAAACGCTAACTGTCAGTGACGATTGTTACAGAGGAGATAACATATTTCTTCCATTTCTTTCCAAATAAAAACAATGCTTTCGCTACCTATAGGTACACTCGGAAACAAAACATCATACAGCACTTTCCTCTTGGACGGGAAATCCGAACTTGTACAATAATTTATAAATTGATGTACAATAGCATGAGTTGACGTAAACGTGTACAGACTATTTAGTAATTAATTTGACCATACTCGTATTGTATGTCGATAGCGAAAATTAATTGTAAAGTACTTGCGAATAAAGTATATTGATTCGAGGTCATTGCAGTTCTGAGAGAGGCATCTCAACTTCTAACTCATGATCTTATATCAAAACCATTGAATTATTTTCGCTAGGAATAATAGTACAGTAATCATTGGCCTACTTTGAGGAAAATTCCCCAGCCACTGCTTGGTCGATTGCAGTGTGACACGTTGTCGACGGTTGGTCCCATATGGAATGTAAATTATAACCAGATAATAAAAGCTTTTTTTTTTTAATTCATGCATTATGTACAAAAGTGAAATAGATACATTTATTGACCAAAAGTCAGCTTTCTCGTGCTACTCCCCGCACCAAGTAACCAAATACTTGTGACGCGGGGAGGAGTCGAAGCGCCGTGATAATCTACACCATTTCCTGCAAACTAACTAAAGTGCAACTTCCTTAACTTAGAACTAATTGACAATGGTGGGACAAAGTAAAGTTTACACACCTCTGAATATATTAAACTAAGCAACTTAGCTTATATGTAGCAAATAATTTTTTAACCTTGAATTTGAATTGTTCTAGACTTAACTTAAGTATATCTTCCTCAAAACAGCGATTATTGAAAAATTTTACACCGGTGTAATCGTAACATTTTATGCCTGCCGTTATATTCTTCTTTGGCAGTGTTAATATTATTTTATTACCAGACCTGGTACTATTTTTGGTTCTCTCAAATTTTCCTGTTAGGAGATATTTATATGCTATTGTTAGTGATGTTTTTTCTAAAAGTTCTTTTATAGTTAAAATTTTAGTTTCTGAAAAACGTTTCTCTGTCGTATATCAGTACCGTTTTTGTACCGTGTTTGTGCTACATTTTGAATTTGGTTTGCGTAAGCATTTCCCCATGCTACAATTCCGTAGTTAATCAGTGATTGAGCTAACGCGTTAAAGACAAGCAGCTTGGTTTTTTTATTCAAAATATTTTTTAGTTTATAGAAAATGGGAATCAGTTTTCTAAGTTTATTATTTACCTCATCAGTGCGTTTCATGCGATGGCGCATTACATAAAGAATACGAAGCCTTCCTCAAGAACGTTTCCTTACGCCTCGCCCACAAGTGGTCGAAATCCTACTCCCAGGTGATGATGTGGGCACGAGTGAAAACTCAATTCTCGGTTCACCGAGCAGGTCTCCATGAAGCTAAGGGGCCCTAGGAAACACGTACGAGGAGTAGGACTGGAGGACGGAGCAGCAATTTGGCTACCGGAAGAATAAAATCACACACACACACACACACACACACACACACACACACACACACAACGTACTTACATACATATATACATATAGTTAGGAAAAAAAATGAAATCAGATTAGTTTGGCAAAATCAATTTGAATTTTTGGCATACTATCAAATTGAAGATTTTGGCAAATTAATTTGAACCTTTGGCACGAATCAATTCTAATATTTTTGGCATCTCAATTTAAACTTTCGGCGACTCAATTTCTACTTCTGGCATACCACTTCGAGCTTTTGGCATATCAATTTATACTTTTCACAAATCTCAACTAACCCAACATTCCACCCCATATAATGATCAATAAATGTTTTTTCTCGCGAGTGTGCTTCCCAAGATGTCGTTTCATCAAACAGAACTCCTATATATTTAATATATTTTATTTGTTGGATTACTGGGCATTCACAGCCATTTTGGCCAGTTTTCCTGAGTGTGGCAACGCAGGTTCGGGATGACGGGAACATCAGTGGCCCCTGTGTGAACGCTATGAGCTTGGTTTTTTCGAAGTTCAGTTTTAAATGTTTGCTTTCATAAATCCTATTCAGTTTTTCTAGGTCACCTTCCGTTGATTACATGATAGTTGAATGGAAATCTAAGCATTTTACGTTTGCTCGTACGGCGAGGCTACCATTGTTCTGCGGCGGTGAAATTAACAGGGAATCAACCCGACAATCTTTAAAAATTCCCTTAACTCCGACATTAAATGAGCAATGTTACATTTACTTATAACAAGCCCCCCACCCTCTCAAACACTGCTCATCATCAGGCAGACTTTTCTATTCATTTTATAAAATTTAAAATTAATTTCAATGCTTCCTTTTCCTTGGTATACTCGGGAGCAAAGAACCTATTCTAAGAACTATTTCTTGCAGTAAGTACCTATTGAAGAGTAGTTTTAGGCTGCAGATCAAATTGTTGATCTGAATATGGAAAATATCCTCAAGAAGAAACAACAAAATTAGAATACATTCCTTTCGATATTCCTTAAATACATTGCACCCATACCAAATTTTTAGGAAATTAACATTAGAACATGTAACGGTCACGTGAGACATAGTACTCACATTAGTATTTGGGGGAGGTTGCATGACTGATTCTTTCTTGTTCCGAATGACCTTCTCTACTAATTTATTTTTCGCAGCCGTTTCCTCTTGTCTCGACTGTTCAGCTTTTTCCATTTTCAGAAGGAGCTTCCGCAAATACCAGCAGCACAAGTACAAATCATGCCTGGATCTTGTTATATCAAATATTATTGTTCCTAAAAATTGAGGGTAGATTGAAGGAAAGCTGTACCAGGTCGGAACTGGCACTTGTTCTTCATGATTGGATGAATTAAGTTCAACAATGTTACATATAGAAAGGGTTGAGAATAAAATTGCCAAGTTTAAATATTACTGATTAAATTAAAATTGCATTTTATGTACTCTTACACTACGAAAAAATCTAGACATTGATTTTTCTTGTTACATCACTGTTAAGGTGAACCCAAAGAAGATATAAACGGTTATGTATCAATGCGTACATGCTCAATGAACGAGTATGGAAATATATCATTCAATTCGTATTCGTCGATATAGTGAATCAATAAAATAAAGGTGTTGTAGAATAAAATCTTAGGGCGCTTCTGGCAAAGTTGAGGTTTCGCGGGTAGTCAACAATATCACAAAATATGCTGCTTTGCCACTACTTAGTTATGAAAATGAATGAAGTCGTCGAGTTAACAAGGGTGTAGGAGCGAGCTAAAAACGAAGGAGAGAACTGTCTCCGGATTCTGTTAACCAAAAAAACGGGAAAATTTTGTTTGGAGGGGAAGTGAAGAAAATTTAGAGTGGGGAATCGTAGGGAGCAGAGAGAGGGGGATGGTAGAAACCAATCAGGGACGGGGTAACAACTACCCCGGGAAACCCCAGGGTGCTAGGGGGGAGATTATAGGTGACTGACCGTTTCCCAGAAAAAGGGCTTGGGAAAAACCTACGGCACAAAGCAGCTCTGGGAATTTGGAGTTCATTAAAGGCTTTAAATATGTTCACATACAAACGGGATTATCAAACAATGAGGTACCAAAAGCGGCAAGTATGGTCACCGTTACCTGCTGGCATTGAATAAGTGTGGTTTTCAAGAGGTAATGAGTTTAACACCGAAAAACTCTTCATGATACAAAAATATTTCAGATACATCGGAGCAATCTCGTCAACGAGATTCCACATAATCAATCTTATAACCATGCACTCATTTAGTCAAGATAAACCAAAGTAAGCAGTTTAGTAAACAACGACGCAACCAAAATAACAAGCAGCAATTTAGACACAACTTTAGGGAGAAATCACGTTTTTTTAGTATGATTGTCTATCTGGAAATACCGATAAGTATTTTTGAATAAGTAGTCTGAGAACGGAATAAAATCTCAAACCAAACCTTTAAATATTATATCGGTCGACTAGGCGCTCCTATCCGACTGTCCTTGAGTGGTTTGAAGGACTTTAGAGAAGAGCTTTCCTGTGAGTAAAAGCTTACATTTATATTTTTAAAAAGACTGGTATAACGGAGGTGGTGGATGGAAACAGATTTCCATTCCTAGGTAAAAACCTGAAAAACGCGGAGGCTTTTAATGTGTGTCTGTAAAAAGAATCAACAACTGACAACCTGATAGGCCTACTGAACTGAGGGTCAGTCGTACTGCGCGGGCAGTCGTATATTGAAATGATTTCCTAGTTCATTTCTGTAGAACTTGAAAAACATTCTCATCATTATGAAAGTATCAACTTCAAAACAATGTGTTTTCGTTGATTGTTCCCTATAACCAAATTTTGTAATGTAACAAGAAGCGATTTTAATTTTTCCTTGAGATCCTTTGTTTCACCTTTCAAGATGCGTGGAATTAGAAAATCGAACGAAAAATCCGCTGTCCAAAGGTTTTTTCCGAAACTTCTGGACCAAAGTTAATGAAACTTGGGTCATAATTGACATATAGGCTGTAATTGGTACTGAGTTTAAGTCATCCATATCTGAAAATTCTAAAAAGTGAAATCAAATAATTTGAACATCAGAATATCGAAATCTTTCGCAACAATACTAACGTTGTTACGTGTTACTGATTGTTGTTCAGTGAATCAAATGAGAACACCCTGACGGCTAAAACTTGGTCAGAAAAGAGCATCGACACGAATGTGAATGTGAACGTCCTTGCGCATAGTGAAAATCACCTAGCAAGTTGTCAAGAAAGAATCAGCTGATATAGATGGATTTTTTGTTTTCAAATTACGATTCTGATTGGTAAACGGTGTGCGATCATCAGTTTAACATAGGAATAGAAATTTATGTAATAAAGAATGAAAATAAATCGTGCTTTTTCCTGATAATAAGGTTTTCTTAATGTATGATACACATATGTGTGAGGGCAAATTAAGCATAGGTAGGTTTTATACTATCTAAATGAATTTCAGTTGTTCAATTCGAGGGTTTCAACGTACGTGTCGATATACCTACATTAATTGCACCATTTTAGGTATTTAGATTTGAGCTTGTGTTGCATACTAAGGCACTAGTAGCTTTAGACATTAAGGAGTTAGATATAATACCAAGTCATTCTACCCTCTATAGTTAACCTAGACGCCAATTACAAGGTGCGGATACACACTGATCAGCTGAAGGGCGCTTGTTGGCTACTTCGTTTCATAATCGATTAACCTAAGTGAAGAATGATCGGGGCTTTTTTGCCGCTTGAATACAATGATATAATCGCCTAGTTTAGATTACGTATCGTAGATTACTTATTGTAAACAGATCGGTGATCAACGTTGGTAGAATACATAAATAATAAATCCTTGTATAATAATTAGTTGATAATAATTATTTTTTAAAACATCTTTATTGTCTTGTTTGTACGTTTCACCCGTGCAACGATGGCTTCATCAGCAAGTATTTTCTTAATTTTTCTATATAAGCAACGTTCTCTCCGGTATTAACATTCCTCTGATGCGTTTGTATCATCGTCAACGTTATCATCTAATTTATTTATCATTGACTCATATTTGGAATATGAACGGGCCATCCTCCTGTGAAGTACCTTCAACAAAAATTTCCTCTTTCAATCTATTCACGGTAAAATCTGGCTTGTTGAGCCGTAGACTGCAAAGTTAATACAAATATATGCAAGTTTAATTTACATGTTAGTAACATATATAAATAAATTAGATGATCACGTTGAAGATGATACAAACGAATCAGAGGAATGTTAATACCGGAGAGATTGTTGCTTATATAAAAACATTAAGAAAATACCTGCTGATGAAGTCCACGTTGCATGGGTGAAACGTACAAACAAGACAATAAAGATGTTTTAAAAAGTTGAAGAGCACCAAAAACTTGTATAATAATTGTCAGCGGTCATTTTCTCAATGTTGTCAAGAAGGCAGCCACGAATGATTTACCCGCACAACTTGGACGTAATGACAAGCCACACTGAAATAATAATATCTGTGAACGTCATTTGATCAAACTGTTCTGATCATTATCCCGATCAGGTTGCAGAAGCTGGGACAAAAACATTTACATCCAGAAAATCTGATACTTTCGTACCTACATCTTATAAGCTTCAAGCGCATCATTTTGTCTTAGCATGTCTTCGGATACCAAAGTCACGATAAGAAAAAGTTTAGACGGCTGACAGCTAATGAACATACTAGGAACTATGAAAGTCGAAATCCTTCTTAGCATATAAAAACATTAGCAATATAATCATCGCAATTTGTTACTTTTGGAAGTTTTCCTATTCGTAACAGTTTCCATCTTAGTTCATACTGTCTATCATTGGCCTATTGGTATCTACTCGTAATTCTTCCATACCTCGGAGAAGATCACTGGTCTTTAGATAATAGTACTACTATGCGAAATCTAGGTTATCCCATCTATACATACATAACTAGTCAAATTATTTTTGTGGCTTTAAACTCTATAAATTTAATTTCTTTCGTGACCATCAAAAAATTTGCCGCAATGAATTCTGCTTGTACACACACTCCGAGCCATAAGGGGTGGTAAACATTCCAACAAGATGATGAAATTTTTATGAGACGACAAACAAAGCCAATTTCTCTCAGTTATAATAGCACTTATGTGAATTCAATGCTGAGATTAAAAGTATTAAATAATTGCAATTATACTATTATACTCAGAACCAGAATCTTACCACAAGATAATAAAACCTTAAAGAGCTTTCTGTCTTCCACTTTCAAGTCATCGTGCAAACGCTTCTTATTAAGGGACCTGCGTTCAAGAAACGGCGGAAGCGTAATTGAGCTGAAAACAACATAACTCGCCGGTGGATCATTTTGCTCTTCACCCTGAACCCTCTTACGATGAACCACGGACGAATTGTAGTCTTCGGGCGTCGTTTTCAAGACAGGATCACTGACATAAGCGGTTTTATCTAAGGAATATTAATTGTGGCTGATTAAAATGGTGTAGGTTCGAAATTGAAGAAGTTGTCTCATTGTTGAAAATAATTACGAGTATTAAGGGTGATTCCTATTTAACGGGACAATCGCTGTCCTTCATTGATAAATAATTTTCTGTTTAAGTTTTTCCAAAAATTATTTTTGTAGATTTTATGTGGTAACTAGGCCTACTCATGGCTGTCATAAAGTTCGGCTACTCTTCATTGTACATGCCGGTAATTGATCGAAATGTACCTCTAATCTCATTGTCATGGTCTGTCTGTGAGTCAGAGTTTGAACTTAATCCGAAATTTTATCCGCTCAAAGTACGTTTTACCGGAAATATTTTAACTAGTACTTATCTATTTAGAATTAGTTAGTGGATGTTAGTGTTCTTACAAGTGGGACTAACTTTTAGATAGTCTGTACGAATCTAGTGCTCAAAGTTTGTCCCAAACCTTCTGTCTCATTGTGATGGGATTAAAGGAAATCACCGTAGCTCTCTCAAATGAGGGCATTTTTTGAGGAAACACCATCCTTCCGCCATTTCTATACAGTTGGGGCTCAAAAATGAAATTAGCCGTTTGTAAAGCAGGTATGTACGTTTCATACTCCTCATTGTTACCAATGGGTTTGAAAATCACTCTTAATCAATCTTTCTATTTCTATTCTATTCTATTCTAATTTCTATTAAAGTCCAAGTGTTCATTAGACTCCTAATTGCAGAAGGTTAATGTTGATTTCTCATTGTCGTGGCGATTTCAAACTTCATTGTTGTGGCTACACAAAAGCCGTCATGGCTGTTTGAAACAATTTTTTTTTTTTCAAGTTTGGTATTTGATACTAAATAAATACTAATATTAAAATGTGATACTTGTTCTAGCACAAAGTCAGGAAAAACTGAAATCAGATATCCGTCTCATTCAACCTTAACTACACGTAATTCTGTCGTAATTTGGTTGACAACGCTCATTGTCATGGATACATACCATTCTCGTTCCCTATAAAATTGTTAAACCTGAATTTTGAGGAAACAAACGAAAATCATGCGTGCTTGTACATCACTATATCATAAGAGTAATATCTAGATTGTATAATAAAAAAATCATAAATTTAGGAGAGCAAAATTTTTTAGACAGAATCAAAACCTCGATTGTCCCGTTAAATGAGAATTACCCTTAAACGAATTTCTAAATACGGACGATTAATCACTACACCTTGATTACTTGAAAGCGTCATATTATTGTCCTCATAAAAGTAGCAAAAATCTTTCAGAACTGTCAGTCGCAAGTGTACTTTGTGACCGATTTTTTAAAATGAAATTGGTAATTTACGTACGGTTTACAACACGAGACAACATTAGCTGCTGTGGTTTTTCACCTTCGAGTTTTTAGCAATTTTTAATATATTTTTTAATGATGCAATTAGGATAGTTCCAAAAATTTTGAAATAATTTATTTCCGAAATTCTCTTCATTATCAAGTTACAAGAATTGACAAAAATTTGTCAACATGAACATCAAAATCAAATCAATCAATCAAATCAAACTGAATATCTTCACACATATACCTAGTGTTCCAAACAATAGAAGCATTTTGAGCCAAAATTGGGGCAGCTCAACATTGAGCACACGTTGGTCAAAAATGTTAGGTTAAGGGGTCGAATTTTATGAAAATTTAGTTTAGAATCCAAATTTGATATTTAAAAAAAAAAACTAGTTGATATTAAAATTTGATCTAGGTTGCGTACCTGCGGTTGGGTTATCAAAAGCTGCCCAGTTTTATCATTTTGAAAAGAAAAAGAAAAGATTTTGCCAATAAAAAACTGTTTTAGCAGTGAAGGAAGAGAGTTCAATTTTTAACGTTCGTGCTCATTGATGAAATGAAGCTGATAGGTTAATAAGCTTACTTACCTTTCAAATTTTTATGTTCTTTTTGATACAAGGATTTGAAGTTCGCCAAACTACTTAATCCAAGCGTTTCATCATAAACTCCTCCCACGTTGTCCCAATTCCATAATTCACCCACTCCATGAAGCTGTTACACACACAAACATTACTCATTGCTATAAACGAATTCCAAGGAATTATGTTACTTCCAAATTTAAACCGCAACTGACTGAAACATCATACCTTTTCATCTTCTTCAAAGCTAGGATTAATTTTCTTCAATCCTCTATAAAGGATTCCCGTGGATGCCATTTTCCATACTTTAAATTTCTCTGGGTCGCAGTACAGTTTATTAAAATCAATGTATTTCATTAACGACTTCTGATTTCTTAAAAATGACCGTCGTTCCCTTTCTCTGGCAGATCTTTATATGACGAATCAGTTAATGAAAAAAATAAACATTTTAGCTTTAAGAAAATCAATTTATAGTTAGGATTGAAGGAATTTGGTACATTTATTGGCCTACAGAAACATGATTTAGGAAATAATACAGATGAAAGTTATCACCTACAAAAAAAATTATCTTGGTATCTTTATAGGTAGACATTGAAATAAAAAACGTAAATGTATTTTATGCCTTTGGGCTTTCGCAGCACAAGACTAGTTTCAGCGCATAATGAACGGAAAGAGCATTCGCATTAAGCTTCTTGTTCACTGAGTGCGGAAAGCTGCGAAATGTGGCGAAATAAGTTCGTTTGCATTCGCCAGAAAACTCACGAACACGAGGCTCGGAAGGGGTCCTATTCCTCCGCATCCTTTCTCGTCCTCACGCCTCCTATTCGAAAATAGAAGAGATGATCATCGTCGATTTGGTGAAGATGCCACAAATGATAATCCGCCAAATAGTAATCTTTTTACAAAGATGTGATTTATCCACATTCCCTACCGTCGTCTATATTTTCCCCCACGACAATAAATCAAAGTTGATTATCCCTACGAAGACGTCTTAGAGTAAATGAAAACCCGTTCCAAAGTGGATCAATGGAGGAATGACAGTCTAGCGATTTTAAATGTGCGGCGTTTGCCCGAATTCGTCGCTTCGGAGTTCTCAACTTTCCGCTCTCAGTGAACGGCCTAAGCAGGGTTTATAAACAGATCCTTCGTTTGATTCTTCACAATTCAAGTTAGGATTCTCAGCTGAAGGTAAACACTGGTTACTCCTAGCTCTTGCGTAACCAGTTACAAGTGGACACTGAATGAGACCAGGCTAGTGATGCCGAGCATTTCAGAGTCGCAATGATGACTTCATTCAGTTCCAACATTTGAGTACGATCAGTTCAATGCATAATAGCCCAAGTCGCACAGCGGGAATAATGGCTGCAAGTCCAATATTGGCGATTTGGAGTTACATGTACTACTAAAAATAACCACAGGAGACCAGGTAAACTACCACAACAATGCGTGGAATTTTATACTCTCGTCGGAGGAATAGAGGTTCATATCAGTGATGCTCCAGCCATCAAAGATGGATGATTGCAAGGAAGGTTTAACAGCGGTTCATCTCAACAATGCTCCACTATTATTCCAATAATTTTAGTTGCAATCATGGTTTTGTGGTAGAACACCGTTATATCTTCGGAATGGATCCTGGATCCAAATTAATGACTTCTCCTCCCTTCTCTCGATTAATACTGAGTCATTTTAAGATGTTTACCAATGGTCCCAAAACTTGAAGCGGTTAATATTTTCTTTTCGGAACTTTGAAAAAGATGTGCCGCTATTTGCCTGAAATGTATCAACTTTTTTGCTGTTTATTTATTTATTTATTAACAATAGTACGGGCATAAGCCCAATAGTAAAGGGATACATCAGTTCATGAAGATCTTTGAAAGAGAAAGCGAGAGATAGTAAATATAAATATAACAATAAATATGTATAAAAATAAAATATAACAGAGGCAAAAACACCTGAACAAATTTCATCTAAAACAACTGAATTCACAACTCAGTTCATACCCAGTGCTCCCAACCAGAACCACTACTCATCTCGCAGACGACGGGGCCTCGCCCTGAACGCCATGGGCGTCAACACCAACAGATCCGATGAGTCAGAATCAGGGAGTCGGTTGAATGACTCCTGGATCCGAATGACAGGATCGTTCCGCAGGTAGGTAGGGGAATGCCGCATATAAAATGTCTGCATCTGTCTCGTGGCGTACGGAGGAGCATAAAAGTTGAGCTGTGACAGGAGGAAGGGGCAATCAATACGTCCCGATACCAAGCCATGGAGGAACACCACGTCTTCTGCTCGGCGGCGACTATCTAGGGAACCAAGCTTACTTTCCCTCAGCGCCTCTCGATAGCTATAGTCCACCCAGCTCTTCCCGCCCCTGAACGATGAATATCGTAACGCTCCCCTCTGACCCCTCTCCAAAGACTCCTTAGCGTTGACATAGATTGGAGACCACACCTGGGAGCAAAACTCCACACATGGACGGAACAGCGCCGTGTAAAGGAGCATTATAACAGCTGGATCCGTAAACTCCCGTGTGTTTCTCTTCAGGTACCCCAAAGCTCGCATAGCTCTGGAGCTTATGTCCAAAATATGGTCGGAAAAAGTGAACCCAACGTCAAGCAGGACTCCAAGATCACGGACAACAGACTTACGTTGAAGGCAGACACCATTGACAGTATAACTGTGCTCAATACTTAAGGCAGATCTGGAGAATAAGACAACTGAGCACTTTCCTGTGTTGAGGTGAAGATTATTCTTTGAGCACCACTCATCCAACGCATACAAGGAGCTCTGAAGGCCCACACAATCTCCCTGGGACCTTATAATGGAGAAGATTTTCAAATCATCCGCAAATAGTAGATGCCCCACATGTCCACCAAAAACACTACTAATGTCATCAATAAAAACCAGGAAGATCAGGGGACCCAAGTGAGAGCCCTGTGGAACGCCAGAAGTAGCATAGAAAGGGTCAGACAAAGCACCACGCACTCGAACCACAAGTCGTCGATCCGTCGTATTATTTCAAGTGTGCGAAATGATTTTACCCGATTCTTCAAAGATCCAACATACGTTCTTGCAGGACTGATAATCCAAAAATGGCATTTAATTTTTTTCTCTTGAATCTGGTCCGAAGAAATATTTATTATACCAAAGCTAACTAAAATTTTTAAGTAGTGTACGAATGTTTTACCCTAAATTCACGAGTAAACTGGTGAAACCAACTCATGTATTAATCAATTTAAATTGAATTCGACCGTTTAAGTATTAGTATTAGATATTGTATTGAACACCTACCGGTACCACGCTCGTTCTTTCCTACTGATCCGCGGCTTATTTCTAAGACACGCGTACGGATCATAATGGTAGTTTGCCAAGTGCTCTACTTCGGGGCATATGAACGGTTTGTCGACCACTTTTTCTGGTTGGACTGTCGTTTGTTCACCTTCAGTCTCTGATTCGTCCGGCTCAAGAATGACGCCCGATTCTTGTTCCTCATCTAAATCTGCTCCCTGGTTATCGTTTTTCTTTTGGTGACCTTGAAATATGTAAACAAAACAAAAATACAGGATTTTCCGTCACTATGACAGTACTTTTTTAAGTAGAAAGTACCGATCGAAATGCACCTTCTTCATCTTCCTTTATTATATCTTGAACCTTCAGCTTTTTGTGGCGCTCTGGGGCTTTAGTTCTCGAAAGCCACACATCCATTAGCTCATTGCTAAAGAACGGTTTTTCTACTTTCGCATCTGTCCCATCACCTCCCCCTCCGTTGTCAGCGTCTTTAAGCTCATTCTTGTAATTCGCTAACATCCGGGTTGGTACGTTTAAGCCTTCAGGCAAGTAGTATATAGGTTTAAGATCTAAAAAACAGAAGAAACGTAATCAACCAAGAAAAAAATAAATTTTTAACCGTAACTCTAAAATCAAATTCATACTTTGGTTGTGAAATGGAATACGTATACGAAAAACTACAAAATTCTTGCATACAAGTCTGCAACGCATTAGGACATTTCATGTCTTTCCCCTCCCTCCTTCTTCCCTTCCATCTTCTAGCAATCTTGTCTTCCTCTGTGAATTACATTTTTTTCAATATAAAGAAAACAAAAATTAAACTCATATTTTTAGCTTCAGTAGCCACTCTGCTGATCGAGACCCTGTACACCTTATTGTTCATGTCCTAAGGAGGCTACCAGCCAAATTTCAGCTTTCCACAGTTGATAGGAAAGAAGTTAGCTTCAGGAGCCACTCAGTTGATCAAAACCCTCTGCACCTTAGTGTTCACGTCCTAAGGAGGCTACCAGCCAAATCATAATAATCATATAGCCAAATTTCAGTTATAATCATATAGGTACCTACCTACCTCACTTCTACGAATCATAATAATCATTGAGTATATTTCGTTACGTAACGTTACGTGACATAACGACAATTTGGTTGTGTGCCATAGCAAAGACATGAAGTGTCAAAAACAACATATTTTTATATTTGAACGCATTCAACAAACATATCTGCAAATTCATTAAAGATGACTATTTGCATGCTGTTCGAAGATTATTGATATTGCAACGTATTTAGGTTCAACATCTATTTAGTACAAGTGTTTTCAGCATTAAAAATTGTGATCTACCAAGAAACAATGGTTAAAAAGTATTGGTTTCTAGTTTTTGAGACTGAGCATAGGAAAGGAAGATAATGTGAAATGTAATCCGCCGTCAATGGGTTTCCTTCATTACCGCAGGTGTCATAATCGTGGTGTTGAACTCCTATGTCTCCCAATCAAGTTATCTAATAATTTCTCTGATTACCCGTATTCTGATGGTCTCATGAAGTTAATTGGTTTAATTTTAAAGCTTCAATCTACGTTGCCCACTTATCAATTGGCTTGAACTGAGTAGATACAAACTTCAATCTATGGTTTTGACGTAATTTTCCCCGATTAAATGGATGTTGAAATCCATCACTCACGGTTTTTCACAAATTCGGTCAACATTTCAGGAATTCCGTATTGAATGCTTAGCCGTAGCATTAACGCGTAAATCCATGAGTTAAGTACACTGTACTCTGCTCATAAAGTTTATTGAGCATGAATTTGGCTACTCAGACAGACTTCAAATGTACCTACATAATCTTGTATACTTTCGTACAATGACCTCTATATCAGCAGTCCTTGGTTTAATTGCTAATTTTTGTCTGCATGTTTGATCACCTGTCTGCCCGATCCCGAGAGTAAGTGCAGCGGGGAAAAGAATAAATAGTGAAACTAAAAGTAACTGGTATACATGTTTTATAATCTAATAGTTCAAAACTGTTCAACTTTGAGTATTTTTGTTGTAACTTGAAGAAAATGTGTAATGTGTTCGCTTTTTCTCGACAAACATATTACATGGCGGTACAGACTACTTAAAAGTCCGATTATACCGGACTGAAATGCTGATTTTGTAAATTCGATCTTTTAAACATTCAAGTTTTCAAAATTTGAGCTTGATGGAGAGTTACAATGGGTGTTTTGTTCTTCCAGATTTCAATATTATTGAACGGATCATACCCACAATCACTACCTTCCTCAAAATTCTAGTACGAATAGCCTTAAAAATAGTAAATTCAGAACGGATAGTACAAGCAGAATGTTACGGTTCTCATCAGAGGTATTTGATTACGCACTTACAATGGCCAGCGTTGGGCAGGAATTTAAAATCGTAAGGATCTTGCTCGACCATCTTAGCCACGTTGAGCATTGTCATATAGTTCATGATAGAAACATTTTTGATTGATCCTTGCTTCTTGTCCATTTTAAACATCTTTGGATAGTGACTCCTGCGGTTAATTTGTATGTAATTGAATGTGAAAAATTGTAATTCTTCGTACGAGGGATAGGTGATATAAATGGCAATTCTCTACTGGTTAATCAAAGATTTTCAAGTGAAATACGTCGATTGACTATCTCAAATTTGTTCCATTCCTAGGTTTTCTTTTTCTGCCCTTAGCAGTTTCTCTCGCATATTTTCTAGGCTCTTACTAAAATAGGGTATCATAGATTGATTTTTGAAAATGTTATGGTTATTTGGCTAGGCATAACTTGTTATGGGAACCCGATTTTAAGAACTGTTTTGAAAACTGTTGTGAATAGAAAATTATTTCAAAATACTCATCAACTGGATGGATGCCGAACGATGGCGAATCTGGATGAAATCTAATTTTAGGTGGAAATGCAAGTATTTCTGTATTCGAAGAAAACAGGGCCTTTCTACTATCATCCCATATAAGTAATTTAAAAGCTTACCACGAACAGAAAACAAACACGTATTGTTATTCAGAAGAGAAAAATGAAATTTTTCAATAGTATTAAGATTCTTCTTAGAGTTCCAAAGAGAATATTGCTTTTTTCCGTCGCACTGTGGGACCGATTTCCCGATTTGGGGAAAAAACCTCCAATCAAACGGAACGATCACCAAATCATCTACGCAATAGCGTAGAACTTTATCCTGGTTTAAGCCAAGATTCTACAACTATTTAACTATCACTACAAACAATTGTTCGTTGGGGGATATTCAGAATCTTATGCTACCTTATTAGACGATCGACAGACAGATTTAAGATAGGCGATTTAATATTCATTTGGTTGCTGTCTATTATCGTATAATGTAGGGAATCGATAAAATTATGAACTATACACATTTGCTTTGATAAAAGAAATACAATGAATCCTCACGTATTGCAATCTTCTTTATCATCAGAGAACCATTTCAGAAAAAATTCTTGAGGTTCTGGTGATAAAGGAACATCGTTTGCTTTGTAAAGATCTTCGACTTGTTTCTCGCTCAAGTTTTTTAGTTCTTTATCAATCCTTATAGGTCCTTTCAGGAACCTTCTTGCTTCAAAATCCTCCTTCTAGAATACGATAAAAAATTAAAAAGTGATATGGAAGTTTCTAAATAGATGAGAATTACTTATATGCAAAAAAACTAACAGGAAAATCATTCGAAACCTGTGAGTCGTGCTTCCTCCCTGAATAGTGATAAACCCCGTCTCACCCTGTCGCTTCTTACATTTCTTATGACGTTCTAGGTTCGATTCCGTGGGACTGAAATTATTTAATTTGTGCAATGTCACATTTCTACACTCGCCCCTAAACCCGTTTAGGCCATACATGTTCGAGAGCCGTCAACAATGTATTTTTGGATTTGTCAGGCCATGGGAAAATATGATTGTCCTCGAGATGTGTAGGGATGGTTAGGGGAGGTTTTGGCTACAAGCTAATTATATTTTCCAAATTTGCTTCAATTTTGATAATGGAGGAAAATACTGACAGCTCTCCAAGCGATGGTTAGAGCAGCCGACAGACCGGTCTCGTCGAGTTGGTGTGAGTGAGACTGAATAAACATAAGCGTTTTAATTACATGGCGCTGGGGCATATTGGTTTTAATTAACGTTTATCGTGTGAAAAATAGTAAAATGAAAGACCAATAAACCGATTCTGCCATCTCTTGTTGGAAATGTTGGCAAAAATTTCACCAAGTGGAAGAACCAGTACAATGTACAGTAAAATTGGTTATGAAACGTTTAGGGTAATGTATGAACAATAAAAAAACCCGGATGATTCTCAAAAAAAGCTCAATTTCCAATACTGACATCGTACGTCAGTGAAACATCACCAAATTTCTTCCAAAATTGCATATAACATTCAGGGATCACGAAGAGCTAAACAAAGAACAATATGATGCTCAAATCACAATTTCAATTGAAAAATTCCAACTTTGATCAATTCAATCATCAACTCAATGATTTTATAGTGGTAATGAGAAGATGGAGTTAATAAGCCTGCCTTTTCTTAAGGCACACTCCAAAGCCGTACGCCGTACGCAATTTCTCCCAAACGGCTGGAGCAAAAGATCTGAAATTTTCAGGAAAAATCCATTTTGGTCCGACGACGCCCCAATCCCTTAGCCAGCTCAATTTAAAGTGCCCTTTAACGGTTGTCAAAGTTTTGTAAAATCCCTAAAAACCTCAAAAAAATTCAAGGCGGCCTACATTTGTACTCTTTTTGAAGAACACTCCACGAGGAATCGAATGTGCCCCTCCCCAGGTCCGTAGGTCAAACCATTCCCGATCTATGGACCGATTTATGGTGCCAACATTCGCGTTATTTTGGTTTATTATTGTTTTTCTATTGATATCAGTAACCTAGTGACGTAGTGATGTAGTGATGTAGTAATGTGGGTACTGGAGTGAACTCCTAAAAGGCTTTGTAGCCGATACACGGGTTGAAGCATTCTAATAATTTTCAGGAAAAATCAGAAAATATGAAATTTTCAGGAAAACGCTGCAAATTCTTTCACTGGGGTTTATTATTCAATTGGCTTGCGTTCATGATTTGAATTTCTACTAAGCTTTGGACTGTGCGTGTTTCACAGGTGATAGAGCGATTATTGAATTTCAGAGATATGCATAGAGCACGTAAATCTGTTCTCAACCAAAATACCTTTTTGGATTGTTCAGTTGATCATATCTGTGTGCCTTCTGAAATTCAATAATCACTCTATCACCTTTGAAACACGCACACTCCAAAGCTTAGTAGAAATTCAAATCGTGAACGCAAGCCAATTGAATGATAAACCCCAGTGAATGAATTTGCAGCGGTTATTTTTATAATCGCCCACCTAAATAAATTATCAAGCTCTTCGAAACCTATTGAAAACCTAAACAAAATGAGATCGTAACACTCACGTTTGAGTTACAGTATTCTCTTACGAACTGTCACCGGGAGGCAAGGTAGCAATAACACTACCAGGCGATACCTTATTCTCCATGGAAGACCTAGAATCTTATTATGAAGACCATTGACACTTACTGTGTACTTTTTATTCCAAAGCAATTCAACGTTTGATTTCTTCTTCGCTCGTTGTTTTTTCGTTAGTTGTTTCAAACTGATTTCTCTCCTTCTAAAATATTCCTCTTCCTCTTCTGCTTCCTCACCTTCAAAACTTCCCATCCTTCGAATTTTGGCCATCTTCTGTTCTCGCTTCTTCCTCTTTTCCGTGTCTATAATCTCTAGAAATTTTTCCAGACAATTTATGAATTTCTTCAAATTCTTCTTATCCGTTTTCTGTTGAGATAGATACGCTTTTTTCATCCTAATTAGAAAGTTCAGGTACGAGTTTTTTCTCTCGTGTTTCCTCAGCAACGCTTTAAGGAGGAACGTTGGTGGTCTCCCGATAACTTCGTAGGTTTCCAGTTGCTTTTTAAACGCCCTTTGGTACAAAGCGAGTTTCTCTTCCACTTCCCGTTTATGATACTCCTTTCTGTTCTTGATCGATTGCTGAAGAGCAATTTTTTTAACGCGTTCCCACTGATCGTGCCATTTGGTGAGGAATTGTTGGAATTCCGTCGGCGTTTTGGGGTCATCAGTGAACGGATTCATTTTCTTGAACTTCCTTTCTTCAAGGCGTGTCGCCAGTTCTTTAAAGTTTTTAGGGTGAACCCAAGCATACTTGAACGTACAGTGACCGAACATTTCCTTGATTTTTTCATCAGTCAGTTTGCCTCTCGTTTCACCAGTCAATCTGAAATGTAGTCTTTTAATGTTGAAATCATACATTCTCTAACTAGCTCTTTAGGAGTACCCTTTGGCTAATGCCCCATATCCATTTATCTGAGTTATATTCAGATTGTACAACCAAATTTAGTAAAGCTATTTACGAATTAGTTCCCTCTCCACTTCAGATAATTTTTCAAATGGTAAGAACAAAGTCATATAGAGTCTAGGACCGTGTTTCCCAACCTGTGTGCCGCGGCAAACTGGTGTGTCGGAAAGGTGGGCTAGGTGTGCCGTGGGATAATTCAACTTAAACTAAAACAGTTGCGAACGAAAAAATGCCTAACGGCTTGTCTAGCGCAAAAAAACGAGCATCCTGCAATTACTAAAAAGGTAATGCGAGCATTGTTGGCGTTTTCAACGTCTCACTTATGTGAGGCATCTTTTTCGGCTGTGAACCAAATAAAAACGAAGAACAGGTCACAGCTTCAATCAGTAGAGCACGACATGAGATTGGCCTTGTCAGTTGTACAGCCTCGTAAAATGGAGTTAGTGAAAAAACATCAAGCCCAAGTGTCACATTAATAAAGAACATGACATGAAATCAATAATAAAGATAATACAGTAGTATAATAAAGTAATAACAAAGAACTTTTGTAATAGAAAGCAAGAAGTATTTTGTTTGCTTTTCTGAGCTCTACTTTTATTGTATTTGATTAGGACAGGTGTGTTAAATAAGGTAATAAAATGAGTTATTCCTGCAATGTAATGTTTTCTTTACTTTTCCTAGAAATTAGGTTGGGTATTTTTTTGTAACTGTGCCGTAGGCTAAAAAAGGTTGGGAAACACTGGTGTAGGAAGTTATTAGGTATAGGTGACGAATTTCTTAAATACACTCAGCCTATGCAGGGTGTCCACCTTCGATTCTGCAATCAATTGAATTAAAAAAGGGTTTTTAAGGTTTTTTTTTACTCAACTAAAAATTCGATTTTCCCACTTACAAGATTTTTTCACAAAAAGTAATATGGGAATTCCAAATTGCAAACGTAAGTTGGTTCCTAAAATAGTTTTATCTGTGAATTTAGCTCCTTCGACTGTACTTTGATTGCCAATTAGAAGTTATGTCAATAAATTAGATACTGGTTGGATTGTCAATGCAAACAGTTCCGGAACAGTAAAGTGAAACGGTTATTGAGCTATTAAACTCCAATTTAGAATTGAAACAAGCGGAAATGGGCGTTTCTACATTTCGGAGAGGTAGAGTGATTTGGTCTTTTTCAAGGGCTTTAATGACTTCTCACGGAAGAGATTTAAAGAAATCTGGAAATGGGAATCTTTCCTGAAAGTATACAATTAGACATTTAACATTTAAAAGTACAATTTTGGATAAGCTTGAGGTACTTGAATTAATTGTAAATATAATAAAGAAGGGGTGGCCCCCACCATAGAAAATTAAGATGGTGTTTTTTACCAATTAAATATTGTTTAAAAAAAGGAGATATTAAGTGTTCCTGCAGAAGACACCATGAGGCCTTACAGATCCCTGGTGCGGCCTGTGGTCTGTTACGGGTCTGAGGCTTGGACCATGAGAGCTGAGGATGAGAAAAGACTTCGGGTATTTGCGAGAAAGATTGCAAGAAGAATCTATGGTGCTGTCAGAGAAGGTCAAGGTTGAAGAACTAAACAAAATGCAGAAGAAGATCTATTGAGGAAGCATGATGACATAGTCCGATTTATCAAGACTGGGCGCATACAATGGTTGGGGCATGTTGACCACATGCCAGGGGAAGCCTGCCCAAAAATGATGCTGCGAGCTCGGATGGAAACTAGAAGACGAAGAAGTCGTCCTTAGAGTCACTGGCTTTATGAGGTCTTGAGGGACTTCCAGTTGTTGGGGATGAGGAGGTCTCAGGCGTATGACTGCCCCCGGCGGCGGAGAGGTGTACGGGAAGGCAAGGGCCACATCGGCCTGTAGTGTTTTTTAATTAGTTAGTCAGTCGCTGAAGACACCGTGTGGGTACTTTGCTCCTATAGCCGCCCACAAAAATGGATTGAAATTATGGAAAATGTAGGTACGGTAGAATACCATACTTTGCAACAAAATTGAATCGTTAGTAACGGGAAATGGAGCGTTTCCAACACCGGTTGTGAAGTGAAAGTACCCATTTTAGAATGCGTGGTCACGTCTCCATTTCTAGATGTAGAAGGGATGATAACGCGTTACTACACTCGGCTAATATTTCAATTTTATATCCAGAAAATACTGAGAGAACATATTTTTAGTTATCTCTCGAAAGTCAGATGTACCGTATGAAACTACTGTTGAAAGAATAATAACTAATTCTACAATGCAGAAGAAGTAAGTAAAGTAAACAAGGAATTTCACCTTGGATTTTCGTCCGACTACCCGGGGGTGTCGCGGACGTCGCCAGCCGTCCTCCAGAGAGGATCGGAACTAGGTCTGACGATTTCGCTCGTGGCTTCCCATTGCCTCACGCCCCTGGGTTGGGAGCGTTTTGGATTCACGTGATATCGAGATCAGCGGTGAACTGTCTAACGACAGGACAGGTATACAACACTTGATAGGATTTTGGCCCTAATCATTGGTGCCAGCCGGATTCGAACCGGGGCAATCAGTACTCCCACTAAAAGTAAACAGCTAGAGGACTGACGCCCCAGCTCGCTCGGACAACCTGTCCCCCTACAATGCAGAAGATTTGAACGGGAATTGTGTGTGTGGTACAATTCTTTAAATACCTTTCTAAAACAAGTTAAATTAATGGAATATATGTAAAGTACCCGATTATCTCTGAGTCAACCATAGGATCTTACTCTTTCATCTTCTGTTGTCTTCTCTGACTCTCTTGGAAAAACTTCAGGTCGTCCCAGCGCTTCAGGTTTCGGTCTCGATTAAAACTTATTTCAGCCTCAAGCCTGCTCTTTAAGTAGTCGCCTTTTCGTTTGCGGATTCGATCTTCCGGACTGAGTTCCTCTTCACCCTCTTCTAAAACATCCTTAGCATCCGGATTCAAAATATCTTGCGGAAATTCACCATCATAAATGGCCGGATTGTTTTCCAAATTCCAATCGATTTCCGCATATTCGTATTCCTGCTGATCTCGTCTTGATTGGGCATATTCCAAATAATCCCTGATGAAAGGATCTTGGTCAGCAACTCCAAGCAATACCAGCTCTTGCATTTTTTCCTGCGATAATACTCCGTCTTCCAGAATCCTACCGAATCCTGCTTTTTTGGCCGCATAATCGGGCCTGCTTTTGAATTCCGCGATTTTCTCCCTATCAACATCATCAGTTGGAGCTGTAATTAGCCCACTATCGACTCCAAATTGGTAGTACGGAGAATTAATCCCTGAAATATTTTAATCGTCAGTGCCAATATATTCATAACATGGAATTAAGAGCAAAAACTATTACTTTGCTCCATGTATTATTCAAGGTATCTATCTTCAGTTATTTGCCGTAGAGTTTCGATGGCGAAGAAGCATATCAGGGAAAAACTTATTTTCATGAATGTTAAGGGTTACCTAATATTTATTTGAAAACTCACAGCCTCGGGCTATAGCGGTTTCTCGGATCTGTTCGTTGATTGCAATGTTGTCATAATAAGTTGCCAATTCTTCAATCCACAAAGGATATTTATATCTAATTTCGAATTGGGTCAAGTTGAGACGCCCGGAGACACAAAAATGAGGAACTCTTGGTTTCTTGCTATCCAATTCCAGGAATATTTGTTGCAGAATGTTTTCCTCTACCATAGTCGAGCCTATATGACAGTCCAGGGGGGTGGGTATCTCCTGACGCAGTAATCTCTTGCCTCCACCAGGTAATAGAGATTCCACTCCCATAACCAACAAATCTATCAACCAAGTTTACAAATTATTACCTTAATAATCATTAATTATAAACTCTTTAATTCAATATTTCATTCAATTCTACTTTGAAACTTAATAAAGTAAAAAAAAGTTAAGAAACTTTATTAAAAAAGATAATAATAGGGATAATCGGAAGGAATAATCTATTTTGGAATAATCAGAAGGTTCTAGATTAACCAATTTTCTGAAGAGCTATTTTATGATATTCAAATACATTATTCAGCATAAGTGTGCTTAAAATGATCTACTTCTTTTTGATATATAGGTTTTTCGTTTTTTTAATTAACGATTTTCATCCGGTTTTATCAATTTTTAGTTATTGTAATTACTTGGAAAATTTTTTAAATGTCATTAATTTAAAGGTCTCAAGAAGAGCTGTTCTTTCTTTTTGGGTTGATTGGTTTTTATAGATAGCGGAGTTTTTATTTCAATAGTACGGGGAGTTGTGACCAATACTTGAATCCAGAAACCGTTTCAAAAATCTTCCAAATAAAGTTCTATGAAAAAAAAACATTGAATTTTAATATTGAGTTTTTATTTTAATATTTGGAAGATTGAAATGTTTTTGATTTTAGTATAAACGCAATGTGGAAATACTGATAACTTGTAATGAGGGGTACAAGTTGAAAATATTGGGTTTCAATACTTGAAAATGTAATTCAATATTTGACGATTATAGATTGTAGTATGGCGTGCGGGGGAGTTCAACTACAGGTTTGATTATTTGGGTCAATGTTGTTTCCACTCTATTAAGCTTAGGTAATTGAAACTGTCGCAAGTCTTAAAATCAAAAATTCAAAACTTAAGGTTTGTTCCTCATTCTTAAATGAATAATTTTGAGGTAGAAAGAATGGATGAAAATTAATCTTGAAGCTTGAATTTGGTCAGACGAAATAATGAACTTGTTTTTAAATGTTTATTGACAATATTGACAACATACTATAGAAAGAATTAGTAATCTTGAAAAATATTGCAACAGTTTTAAAATTTTCCCAACCCACCAAACAGCAAAAGTTCCTATAATCAGTAATCTCACCGATATTCCTCGCTTCTATTTCATCCTTCGATTGGTTTATGCACAGGCCTTCAAATCGTGATTTACATTCCGGATGTGCGCACTTGCACTCTACATCACGATATGGAAAACAGCTACCGTAGCATGGATCATCATCTGGTAGGTCGCCAAGTCCAACTAAATTAGAAAAAGGAAAACTGTTTTTCATCATGGACGAGTTATTACATAACTAAATGCTGTTGATGATGTAAAATAACTATTCCTTTGTAGTACATCTATGTTACAGATAGGAGATAGGAGAAGTACTAAACTTTTTCAGTTCTCATTACCATCCTTCTGTAATCTTTTGAGTTTTAAATAATAAAATTATTGACGTCCTATGAGTTCTAATTGAGCAAAATATTCGATAATGATATATCATTAACAACAGCAATATGCATTGTTTCTTTACATTTTTAGTTTGTGTTTTATCATATAAAATCATTAGGTATCTAAGTGTATTTCAGTTATTAAAGATCAACTCTCAAAGAGAATTCCTATTAACTGTTTTTTAACTAACTCTTCGAAAAACGTTTCGTTTCTTTGTTACTTAATTGCACGGAAAACTGGAAATAGGGACACCATTGAAAACAAGATATTCTTGAAGAAAAGTTGGAGGCTGGCGGTGGCAAAAGTTCCAGTGGGGTAGGAGCTTAAACATGCAGGTTTGATAACGCGGTGATTGTCGCTGTAAATAACGTAACACTACCGGTCGATAGAATCATTTATGTTCAGAAAAGTGTTGCACATGTAAATTGTTACATCATGGTAGTACAGAAAATTCTTCCTGCCTTAGACAACGAAGAATATTTATATAAAGTTGGCTGAAACTGTAGGTAATAGTTCAAAAACTTCGCTATTATAATTAAATAGAGGATTGTAGAATTAGAGGAACGAGATCACTCTTCACGGATTTTATTGAATACAAAACAGATTCTCCATTAAATCAAACCGATCGCAAAAAAACACGAATAATCACACGTCATTCTCATCAGCAGCCATGGTTCATCTAATTAGCGCCGATCCATCTACTCCATTACTCTATGGCCTTCGTTGACGCGACCCCACAACTATAAATACCTAAGCCGGTCTCAAAAGAAATGACAACTTTACAGAACAAGAAGTTTTAAATTGTAGAGTGTATGAAATAACTCCCCTACAGACGTATGGAATAGGTAACAAGTTAGGATCAAGGCCAACGTTTAGAAAAAATATGCACAATATGCTTGAGTAATATTTCACTATTGGTGTGTTGGGATTTCAACTTAGTGTTATTGAAATACCTGAAACTGGAACAATGACCACCCTGATTATTCACTACAACTAAGAGTTCGTGACGGCACGTTTAATAAGGCCTTTCTCAAAGGGACTGATTCCCAACTAAGCTCTCCAGCGAGAATGGGCATGCATGCAGCGAGTGGTAGGAGGATTTGGAGACGAATACATGGCGCTGCGTGACACAATACGAAACAAGCTGGTACCAGCCCTTCTCGGCCGGGAGGCAGGAGTTTTACAGGAGCTTCTCGAATATCCAACAAAGTTGGGAGGCCTTGCTCACAAAAATCCTGTCATGACGGCCTTTCGAGGCTTTCGAGCTTTTGAGGTATTCAGAGAAGCCACTGCGCCTATCATTCAAGCCTTAAAAAGTGGCAGCACGTTGGATGTTGTCCAATATGAAGGTCTGTGGTGTCAAAGTTGCAAGAAGTGGCTACACGACAGCCAGCGAGCAGCTCCTGGCATCACTACCCACAAGGCAGCAAAGAGCCATTCGAAGAACAAGAGAGGCGTCCCAATGGCTCAGCGTCCTCCCATTGGCGGCAGACAACTTCGACTTGTCACAATCCCATTTCCGCGATGCTCTGTCCATTCGGTACGGCTGGGAACCGAAAGGGTTGCCAGTGTGGTGCGACGGATGCGGGAGTCCCATGGACATGAATCACGCCCTTAACTGTATGAAGGGAGGCCTGATCAAACAGGGACATGACCTCGTCCGAGATGAATGCGCAAAAATAGTGAGCCTTGCATGGAACGGCGTGGTCACAGAACCAGTTTTACGTGACAGTGCTGATGGCAGCCACGGCTTGATAGCGGACATGAAGGTCCATGGCGTGTGGGACCGTGAGAGACCTGCGTTTTTCGATACCCGCGTTATAAACGCTGACGCAGTCTCTTACTCCTCCATGGATTGGCCTACCATCTCCCGGCATGCAGCCCAAGCCAAACACGCAAAATACGACAGAGTCGCTGAAGACCTATGTATCAAATTCGTGACTATATTTGTATGAATGAATAACAAATAGCCCTCACCTGAAAACTGAAATAGCTTGTTCAGTATTCATTTATCACTACTTTTCCATTGAGATGTTTGTAAAACTAATTATTGGAATCAATACAACCGATAAGTTACCTTAACTTACGAAGGCTTTTCTACAATTGTTTCAAAGAGCCATCGTTCAAGAAATTCGCCAACAATTTTGCGTGGTATAGCACAAGTGTTACGGTACAAATTTGACA
The DNA here is from genome assembly GCA_031894815.1 of Creontiades dilutus. Classification (NCBI taxonomy): domain Eukaryota; kingdom Metazoa; phylum Arthropoda; class Insecta; order Hemiptera; family Miridae; genus Creontiades; species Creontiades dilutus. Next base: position 1,128,089 of record JAVIWC010000391.1, read on the forward strand.
TGAGAACGTCTCAAAATGCTTGAGATTTTCAACGGTTTCTTTTTATTTTTAGTAACTATTGATTCATGGTGAACTAGCAAAGATATTCTACGACTCCGTCCCACTGCGATGTTGATTCTTTGTTGGCAGCTAGATATGAGTACCCAGATACCTACTAGTTTACAACCGTAATTACTTAACTTATAACATGTAGACTCGAAAGGGTAAACATCTACTCACTGCAATAATTTGTGGGAAATTCCAAAAATGGTTCCCAGCCTGCTAACATCTCTCGATTGTTTCTCACTTTCAACACATTGAGAGTTTTCACGTATTCGCGTGTTATTTTCGACTTTTCCAGAGCTACCTTTAGTTTTAAGTTTCTCGAACATCTTCTTGTGCTTTCGTTGCATGTACTCCCAGTTCTCTTTCTTTTCGCGATAGTCGCGTTGTTCAATAAATTTAAGAAATTCTTCTTCTTTTTCCATGTCTGAGAATCTGTGAATACCGTTTCTTATATGACAGTTGAAATTCCAGTAATGATAAGATAGAAGATAAAACTGTTTAGAATTGTCTAAGTGGTTTAAGTGATTGAAAAAAAATTATAACCGAACGCAATTTTATAGTGTTAACTAGATTATCTGTTGGTTTGATTGTCTCAAACTTGTCTAAGACACTTTTGGTTATCATTATTATTGTCAGTTTGTGATTCCGAGTCATCCTATAGGAAGCTGGAGCATTGTTTTCAATTCCGGGTATGATACGGTTTTTCTCCAAAATCAAAATTTCCGCTCCCATTTTACGTGTTAGGCCATTCTAAACAACTTTTGTCAATCTAAAGAACAGCTACCTTAAAAATGTATCTCTGATTCATGAGACAGCCCAAGGAAGAGGAGAGAATGAAATCACAAAAGGATCTGGGGTTAGTTCCCAGCACTAGAATCGTACGTTAGTGGGCAAGGGCTGGAAATCCTTGAAGAGTGATACTTTATTGGATAACCAGATGATTTCACAGTACTGATTCTGGCTAGAACCACAGAGATGGCGCTGAGCAAACTAAATCAAGTCATGGCAGAGATAACAAGGTGGATGGAAGATCGTATGTCGACACAAGCAGGTTCCAAAACAGGAGTTCCGTTTACCAGAAAGAGGAATTCTTCAATTATTCTAGTGCGAATCAGGAGTGCACGGATCAGAAGTGTCACATTGGACACCGAAATTGCTTTCTGAGAGCAAATTAAAGAATCAACGGACAATGCAGAGAAAAAAGATCAGTTGTTCCTTTGTTCAACTAATGGGGAAAATAATTTGGCCAAGACCATGCAAACGCCGTCTCATAATGACCGGCGTGCCATCAGTTTTTCGGTATGGCGCAGAATCGTGAGCAGCTAACTACCGCAAGCAAATAATAGCAGTTCAACGAAAAGGAGTGAGAACGATGGAGTCGGTTTCTGCGTGATTTTTCCTCCTGCAAAACTAGATACTTTGAAAATTTGCTCATTTCGTCACGCTGCATGACTATAACATTTTTTACCATCTTCTTCAACGTTGAAACCTTATAAGATGAGATATCATTTCCAAGAAAATAAAATTGTCGATTTTGCGTCAATATTCCTCATAATTTTACTCTAACAGATATTGTATCTGGTAGACTTGGCGTTGGTCTTTTGATAAAAACGCCGCTACTCACTTGGAGAGATCTTTATGGAATATTCACTCACAAACGCTGAACGAACGGACAAACAAAATCGTCAGAATAGTAGCAAGCAGAGATCGGTAGTAGCGTGCTATAAGGATACTGTTAACTAATAAGGACACCGATATCTATGATATCGATGTTTTCACCCAATATTGGAGGACATATCGATGCCGCTCTCAAACATTGACGTCGATATCAATATCGATGTTTTCCTTCGATGTCCCATCCCTACTTCAAAGTCGGTCCCTTTTACATGCGCAGATATAGATTTTAGTAAATAATAATGATACGTACGTGATGTCCTCTAAACTCTCTTCTTCTCCAAACTCTCCTCCAAGTTCTGCCTCCAACTCCTCGTATTCCTCCCTCCTATCGAAATTGACGCTCTTAGAAGAGTCGGCTGGCTCTTGTACTGCACTCCTCGTACTGAACTCTGCCATTCTATCTTGAGGTTCAGCATCACTGGATACGGCAGTTTGGCTGGCCGCACCTGTTTGTTGTTGGCCACCTTCTTCAAACTCATCCCATCCCCCCATGTCCTCTTCAAAGTTTCCTTCATCCTCGTAGTGCACATCATACGTAGTTTCGTTGTGATGTTTAGTTTCCTCGCCCCATAGTGAAGCGTACAGTTCTCTTCTGCTCTTTCTTTTCTTCTTCATTAGCCTCCGTCTTTTCGCCTCTTCTTCAATAATTTTTTCTCTATCGATTTTTGTCGTAAACCATTTTTCAACTTTAGGAGTCTCATCTGTGAGTCAGGAACCTAATTAATGATACATGTCAAATACCAACAATAACTATTTAGAATCTTTCAAGATTATTTGAAACAGTTCAATGATCCATTCAAAATCCGTACTACGGATTTGCGAAAGTTATGTACCATATCCTTTATTAATTTGTTTACATCAGAATGTTGCAAGCAGAACATTGAGAGTGACAACCGTACTGAAAAGAACTATCATTGGGTTTCAATTGAAATGCCGAACAAAAACATAAATAAAACCCTAATCGCATTTGTCATCGACAATCTTGGAAACCGAAAAACTGCTTTACACACCGTACGTAAACATTAAAATTCGGTAGTCAAATTTTCGTAAGAATGAGGGAGGGAAACAATTATAGCGAAAATTAAAAGATTATACCATTAACTAGTGTCAGCTCTATATGAAGACCATTAAAATAATGCAGGCTTGGTTCTTGAAGCCACAAAACACACCCCCGTGGACGCCTTCTCGGAAAAGTGAGTATGTGGCAACATTTCCAGCCTATTAAAATACTTAATTTACCAGTACATTAATAATGTAAAATTTACCTTCTTGTAGAATTTGCAGGTGTTGTAATTTATTCAAAAGGGTGTTCAACTTTTCCCTCTTAATGCGTTGTTTATGACCTTTCCTGTCTTTGTACAAGTTTGTTGATTTTTTGAAAAACAACCTTTCATGGTAGCTTTCACCTTCAAATTTTTCCGTGCTGGCATTCGTCATGTCGTCCGGTTTTTCCGGGCTTGGCGGTGCTTTTGGAATTTCTTCACCCAATATATTTTCAATGATGTGTTTCCCATTAAATGTGTCATACCTTCAAATTTTCATCAAGTTGGTAATACAATTATTATGAATAAATGAATTTGGATAAATTAGATGTTCCTTACGTTATTATTTTACAATACCTAAGTAGCATCTATTTTTTAAATTAGCAAGGGCTAGTTTGTTACGTCTTTTGTAAAGTTCTTCAAAATGGAAGTTTATCTAAACCTTTCCACGAAACTGTTATCATGTCATCGTCAAAGATGAAAAAACACTGCAAATTCCTTCACTGGGGTTTATTATTCAATGATTCATGATTTGAATTTCTACTAACCTTTGGAGTGTGCGTGTTTTACAGGTGATAGAGTGATTATTGAATTTCAGGAGGCACACGAACATGGTCAACTGAACAATCCCAATAGGTATTTTGGTTGAGAACAGATTTACGTGCTCTATGCATATCTCCTGAAATTCAATAATCGCTCTATCACCTGTGAAACACGCACACTCCAAAGCTTAGTAGAAATTCAAATCATGAACGCAAGCCAATTGAAAAATAAACCCCAGTGGAAGAATTTGCAGCGTTTTTTATGGTTATCAGAATGCTTCAACCCGTGCATCGGCTACAAAGCCTTTTAGGAGTTCAGTCCAGTATCCACATTACTACATCACTTCATCACTACGTCACTAGGTTACTGATAAAAAAAAAAAAACAATAATAAACCAAAAAACGCGAATGTTGGCACCATGAATCGGGAATGGTTTGACCTACGGACCTGGGAGGGGCTCATTCGATTCCTCGTGGAGTGTTCTTCAAAAAGAGTACAAATTTAGGCCGCCTTGACTTTTTTTGAGGTTTTTAGGGATTTTACAAAACTTGACAAAGAGCACTTTAAATTAAGTGAGAGAGCTGGCTCATGAATTGGGGCGTCGCCGGACCAACATGGATTTTTCCTGAAAATTTCAGCTTTTTTGCTTCAGCCGTTTGGGAGAAATCGTGCGTAGGTACGGCGTACGGCAAATTCGGATTCTACAGCCTTTGGAACGTAAACCATGAAATTTTCAGGGGGGGGGGGGGGGGTTAGAATTTTTTTTTCAAGAGCGGTTACAATGGTTTATCACTGAATAATAAACCAAAATCTGAATTTATATTATAATATCTAGTATGAATCATTTCTCCTCATTTGTACCAAATTTATCACTACTTACCTGCTTTTAAATATTTTATCAGGGTGAGGTACGCCGTTACCCAGATTTTCAAACCATGAATCGCTGATTTCTTGACGGCAAAGAACAACGATTTTCCCTTGCTTACTTCGCCGATAGTCGTCGTCGATGAGAAGGTCCCACGATATTTCATAAAATTCAAAATCGCGTTCATCTTTTGGAACCAACCAGGGAACATCACCTTCGTCATCGTAAGGAGAGATCATTTTTATTGTTTTCCCTGATGGCAGCTGAAAGAAGGCAAAATAGTACGATCAATTTATGAGATATAATTAGATTTCTACAGTACTATTCCTAGTTTGTTTAAGAGCAACATCATACCTGCGGCCGTAATAGAGCTTCCTGATGTTGAATTGCAGCAGGAGGGTAAAAATGAGATAAAAATAAACCACAAAATGACAGATCAGGTGCTTCTGGTTATAAATTCCAGCGCATTGACGTGGAGACCCATTTGGCGGTATTCCGGTGGGTTTAATGAAGATACCCCGTACCAAAAGGATTGGCGAACATAACACTGGATTCTCCTGTGCTAGAATTTACTGTTGTCTGATCAAACCTACGTATCTCCTGTGTAATTGGGAATCACAGTCAAAGACGAGATGGATACAGTTTACTACGAGAGTGAATCAAATATAAAGGAGGCTATATTTTAAAAAAAAAGTTTATTTTAATTTTGAACGAAAGAAAATTTTATTATTTTTATTTTGCAACATAATTTTTTGATTTGGAAACACATTTTTCCCAGCTCGTCGGTAATTTTCTAATGCCCTCCATATAGAAACAGTCAGGTCGTGTTTGTAGCCAATTGCGCACGTAGGCTTCAACCTTATCATCGCTGTGGAACTTATGCCCTCCCAAAGCTTCCTTAAGGGGACCAAGCACATCAAGGGAAGGCAGGTCTGGACTGTTAGGAGTTCCAGTGTCTCCCAACCCAGTTGCCCCAATTGTTCTTGAGTCAGGGTCGCTGTATTGGCTCGTCTTTTGTGGCGGTGTGCAATCCTGACTTCACTCAAAATGTAATTTCAGGAGCAGCTGGACGCCTGTCACTTTCAACAAGTATTCCAACACTGTTAATGTCGTCCGCAGTAATGATGGTGCGGATTCTGGGGTCATGGCTGTCATTTTCAACACGTTCACAACCACCCAAAACTGTTTGTGCCATGCAAACACTCTAGCGATCGATAATGTCTCTTCTCCAACCTGTGCAGTCAATCTCCTCAACATTTCGGCTGGTGTAACTCTTTCTGTAGCAAGAAACTTGACCACAATACCTTGCGCAATTGACGAAGGAACCTTTGGCTCAGTCATCGTTACGATTGGTACTGAGATGGTCGAGTAGCCTATCCCACGTGCTTCCCCACTCCTGACAAACCAACCCAAGACCCCACAACGGGGGAATGTTCTTCCATCACTACTGAGCTCGCACGTCCACAAGTCTCGTTTATATTTGATTCGCCCTCGTACTAATTATATTTATTTATTGCAGTGTATCACTATTTATCTTTATCAGACCTGTATACTCTGGTCTTTTGTGATCCTCAATTCCACCATTTTTTCTGATTCTACCAAGAAAACTCGAGGGTGAAAAACCACCCAGGTTTGTATAATGGCCCAATATGGGCCTAGGAAGATTGTATTACACATGATGTGATCTTTGGTGGTTAAAAGCATCCATATAGTGAAGGTTACATGTTTGGCAACCTTTTCCATTTGAATCACTACTTTGTTAGCTGCCACTCTTGCAGGTCTCCATGTAAGGGGATTTCATTGAGTCCTAGGCAGGACATCAATGGATTCCCAGTTTTTTAGTCTTTTAGGTTTTTTGGTCTTCGTTGCATTGCATTTGGTCCTTCCTATCGCACTTGGAAAATGTCTGCGGTGGGAATCAATAGAGAATCCTGATAGGATAACAACCTTTAAAAAAAAGAAGTGCTGTGTCGGATGGTTCAGGATTTATTTTAAAAAACTCAAAAACTGTTCCGATTGAGCTGATTCGACAGTAGTCTGACAGTTAAGATAACCTCATTTGGTAATCATTAGGCAAGTCCTGACAGCATGAATCTTGTAGCTCTCTTATAATTGTAATGTTTTTCTACCTCGAACGTAGACCGTCACAAAGCAAGATTCTCCTACTATTTGATAGGCTATGAATGGACCAACTGAAATTGAATGAGATAAAATAAAACACCTGTAAAGTGCCTTCACTTGTTCTCAAATGTATTTAAAAAAAGTTATGAAAAACTCGATTCAAAAGGAACTGATAACGAAATTCCGTTGGATTACTAAGCCGCCATAATAAACTAATGGAGTTTTACTATCGCGCGATGTTTACGTTCACATTCACATGAATGATGACGTTCTTTTCTGTAAAACTTCAAGAGCTTAGGAAGGTAGAACAGTCCGAGTGAGTCCATACGACTCACTGAAGGGGTGTCTATCAATAACGAACATACAAACCTTTGTTTTATTTCCATGCTTTCCAAACTTTTCTATACTCCGATTTTGAGAAATTTCAGCCCTTGAATTTCACTTTTCAGACATGGTCAAGATTATGCCGGTGATTCAGAACCATTTTAGATTTGTGATAAAAATCGGAAATTGGATTAATCGGCCGGATTGTTTTATTCGGTTTTTGGATTCTACACATATATGAACGTAAATCAACCAATTAAGGGGATAAACAACAACAATAAAGGTCGATTACAACGGTTAATTATTAAAAATAATAAACTAAAAAAGGCTCTTTAATTATTTGGTTACTTGCCTTGACTTCAATGCCAGGATCTGACTCGTCACTTGGTACATCTGCAACTGATGGATCCTCATCGACTTTGTTTTCATCCATTTTTTACTATACCACCCACACAAAAAATAGAGTACTGAATTCTGAAGAGTTTCACTGAATCATAAAAAGGTATTCAAGATCAGTAAGCCAACTCATCACATTCGCAGATCTTCAATGAGTAGTTAGGTCAGGTAAGACTTATATATCGGTGTAACGATAACGTTTCACTCAATTAACAGAAGTTAGAAATGCACGAATATATTTACAATTTTTAGTTTCCGCGTTAAGTCACGGTGCTTTTAAAAGAGTAGATAACGTTGAAACACCACCAAATTTTTAAAAGTTACGCACAATTAATCGATTATTACGAGAAAATCGCTAGAAGATCATTTTAGAGTATTAAAGATGAACTACTCGCTACCGATAAAAAACCAAGGAGGTGAGTAAATAACCAAAGGTTCTGCAAAAACGCGAGTGACGCTGTCATTTTCGAGAAGAAGCATCCAAAAGTAGTTGGATATTATCAAACAGAACGGTTGTCGCACGATTCCAGACATCACTTCTGACTGGTGTAATGTAATTGAATATCCCACAATTCATCGAAATACTGTCCTTGTTTTTGTGACTGGAAAAAAATAATAATAGTGGTTGATTAATGAAAGGAATTAACAATTCTTACAGTATGCAGGGTGTCTACGTTCGAGATGGACCAAACAAACTTGGTAGATCGATTCTACAAATAATTTGCAATAAAAAGTGCCTCGTAGAGTTTTAACCTTGAAAAGCGACCCCTTGCGAAAAGCGGCAGGAAAAAGTGAGACAAAAGTAGCGCGTATTTTTATAGTGATTTTCACCATTTTCGCACAAAAATTGTTCACCACTTTTTGGAAAGCTGTGCATTTATTTGACACCATACCACATCCCACGCTGCCAATTTTCCCCTCAATTTGAAAAAGGCAAAAGCCGAAATATTAAAAATAGTTTGGGTTATCGTTATTGTTTCTGTCTAAAACTATAGCGATTCTCTATCTCTATATGTATATTTATGTATATAAAGGTAACACATAACACGGGAAAATCGCCAGAATATGTCATTTTTGTATGGTGCCATGGCGATAAGACATTTGAAGGGCTCTGGTAATAAACCAACATCATCGTCCTTATATATATTGGAAGGAGCAGAGCTACAGTACCATCAAGACCGCTAGGTCGTGCGGGTACTGTATAACCTGGCGCCGTCTTAACATTGTTCACATAACAATTATGAGGTGAAAGGTTTTTGCGATGCGACCCCCCCGCCAAAAAGCGATAGGAAAAATTTTTCATGGCACAAAAATTGTTCACCACTTTTTGGAAAGCTGTGAATTTATTTGACACCAGACCACATCCCACGCTGCCAATTTCCCCCTCCTTACATCCCGGAGAACCATTGGTTACGAGTTCGTTTTGTTGACAAAACTTCTTATTGGAGTGAAGTTCTGGCTTAGTTAAATATGATTTTCAGTTACAACCGATCGTTGCTAAGGTACCCATATTGTGCACATTTTATTTTCTCCTGAAAATTTGTTGCTCAGGCACTTGGGTCGTTTTGCCACTGGCACCCTTCAATTGGTGAGTCACCTTGCTACGTAATCGCGCGGCCCCCCTAGAGGCAAAGTTCCAGGCCAGTTACCGGGGTCAGATCTTTAATAATACAATACAGTGAGAGTTAAAAAAAGGTATCTTATATAATACAGCGAGAGAGAGAGCAAAAACCTTTTCAAGGTACATCACATTATAGCCGTTAGGCTTTAAGCGGAAATCATCCGGGGGTGCAGGGGGCGAAGCCCCCGCCACGGTGCAGCGCCAAGTTTTGTTCTCAAATAAAAATACGACTTTCATCGGTTTTAAGATTTATTTTCGCTTTTAAGAGCTTATGTCACTAAAACAGTCATAACTCACTTAATTCACAAGATAAACTCAAATTTGAGGTCACTGTTAAAAAGAGCGTTAAGTTTACTATCCATTTGGTGGAAAATAAAATTCCGTTAGATTAAGTTTTTTCCTGTTAAAAGAGTAGCCTTAAATCAATGTTTTATATTTCGTTAGAAAATTGCAGTTTTTTAGGCTAAACTTTAAATAGTGATATCTTCTTGCTTTATGAAAAAAATAGCCCAGAATATCAGGTTTCCAAAACTATAATCAATTTCAATTTTCAATTACTTTCCTAATTAAGTCGTTTGACTGGAAAAAGAAGGATTTTCCAACATTTGAACCACACACCATACACTCATTACCTTCAATCTAAAAGAATGACCGAAGATTGGATTTCTGGACATGATTTTCATTAGACCTGGAAAATTTAGTTCATTTTGTATTTTGTACTGGTACCGTTGAATCATAGATGTCATTCTTCTCTAGTAATAGGTAAGTACAAATAAATGTGATCTACTGCAGTTAGGAATAGGGTGGATCCTATCGTTTCTTGGAGCTTTTTCAGTATGGTAACTTGGGAAAATATAAAGAAAATCAACAAACAATTAATGAAGATATTAAGATAAATTACCCCATTAGCTCAACATTATGTTGGTTTTGAAATTCTAATGTCTATCGATTAGAATTTAGTATTTAGTCAATAATTGTCGATCGAAACTTGAGGATGTCAGCGGACGATGAACCACTTGAGGAAGCCGGAGAAGGCGATACCACGCTAAAAGCGCGGGATCCGTCAGTGTTCGCGATACCTTGGGATCCTCCAGATCTTGATGGGATGAGGTATACAACTAGATATTAGATCGTGAAACATCTAAAAATTGTGCCAATCGCGTTTGCGTAACTTTCTTTATTAGATTGTGAACTCGTCCAAAGAATTGATGAAGAATGTCCAAAACATAGTGCTGCGTGAGTCAAATGACCTTTCAGACTCAAAAGATTTAAAATCATGAGGAACTTAATAGGAGGAGAGAGGAGAAGCATTCTACAACTAGTTCTGTATTTGACGTCAATAGCAGTTCGAAAAGTTAGAGATTTTATTTATTTGTTCTGTGGATTCTTGTAACTGTCTGAATTTTATGAAAACCCTAAAACGGTGTGAAGTGATTCAAGAAAATCATGAACGGTTGGCAATTTATCATCATGAAAGTATTTTCCAGTCATGCAACGTGATTTTATAAACTTTTTCTGTCTTCGTATTACTTGAGTTACTAAACAGGGTTGGCCGTTACTTACAGTGCCGCCAACAATTTGCTGAGATTGAAATAATAAATTAAGGTATGAATGAAGGTAAAAAATGTTATTGATAATCGTTGTACATTTTTGGTTTTAGAGATGGCAGTCCGACGATACTAGCAGTTGCCACAAATGAGCTACTCTCTACAATACAGCGAATTTTTATAAGAACAGATGCAACCGTTAGGTCGAACCGTATTTGGAAAGGAAGGTATGAACTCACACTACGAAAATGATATTGAATGACTGATTTTCAAATTTAGCAAATGAGAAATGTTCGACATCCGACCAAAGCCAAAAGCTCCATTTCTACGTTATCTGAATAAATCGCACATTTTTTTTTGTTTAGCCGGGCCGATACCACTTTTGGTTTAAATGATGATTCCAAAGCTACAATTATAACTTTACTGAATCGAGAACTTCCGTATTAAAATAAACCGATTCGGGGTCATATTTTGGTTTGTTGTAATCAATAATGAACCTGTGTAATCGACCAAGAAACAAACAATCTCTCTCTCTCTCTCTCTCTCTCTCTCTCTCTCTCTCTCTCTCTCTCTCTCTCTCTCTCTCTCTCTCTCTCTCTCTCTCTCTCTCTCTCTCTCTCTCTCTCTCTCTCTCTCTCTCTCTCTCTCTCTCTCTCTCTCTCTCTCTCTCAAATTCGAGTCTTATCTCTCTCTCTCTCTCTCTCTCTCTCTCTCATCTCTCTCTCTCTCTCTTACAATTTGGGTTGATTTTGATGAAATTTGGGTCATCAATCACAAGTCGGTTGTATTTGAGAACGAATTCTCGTCTTCAGTTTCTGTCAATCCTAACAACAGCTGTGGAGGTGAAGTATAAAGTTAGTTTTTTGGAGGCATCTAGGATATTCAGTCGCCAGTTATGTAACCGCCGAGTCTAGATAATGTACCGCACACTACGTTTAATAAACATAGATCAGTGATTTACGTAGAAAGATTATGTAATACGGAAATAATAAACCTATATAGTTGGCAGCATTGTAATTGGCGTTTTTTGACTTGGGCATTTAAGGATGACTTGTGGTAAACTGATATGAGCTCTTTTTTTACGGTTGGCTGTTAGAAATTCAATTACCTTTCAGCTGAGTACAGACCATAGTGCACATCATAGTACTTAACCTTATGAAATAAAATTTAATCATTCTAGGGGATGCACCCTGTAGTTTCATGCTAGAAAACGTTTCATGACGGGTCTTAGTGGCACTCAATTTTCGAGACATTGAATTGGGGTTCAAGATGAGAAGCTTTGTCATTAATTTATACAACGTGGGGAGTTCAATTATTAATTGATTGGGCTATGCAATCCAATTAAGATCTGTGATTTGGTGAGTTTAATTATACATCGGTTAGGCTGAGTAATCCAATCAAGTTATTTTGCAGATATGATCGATTCAATGGTCACTACTTCATTGACGCATTGAAAGATGCTCTGGTTTATCCCCAACCGAAAGAAGAACCGAAAAAGAAAGAGTTTTTGAGGGTTGAGGGTGAAGGTGAGGGAGAAGGGAATGAGGAATTGGACGAAGAAGGGGAGGAGGGGATAGAAGAAGACTACGGAGAAGGTGGGGGCGAAGAAGGCGAATCTAGAGATCCAATCGCGATGATCTTGGACGCTTTGAAATTCGTTAAAGAAAAGCACGATGAACTATGGCAGTCAGAGGAACTGGATAAATTATGCAAGGAATATCAGAGAAAAGCTGACGAGATTCTTACAAGTAATTATGGAAAAACTAACCTTCTTTTGATAAGTGCAGAGGTACCGGGCGTACAGTCAATAATTGAGTGAGATTGTTGATAATAAATTATCACTCCGTCTATAACATTATATTACATTTCCCAAATCATTCCGTAACTATAGGTATAGCCGGTAAATGAGATTGTCAGTATGTCAGTATTCATCAAACAAATAAAGGGTGAATAACTACTCACAAAAGAAAGTATTAAGTCCATGCTTTGAATTCAAATACATCAAATCTTTAATTGTTATTCTTCAATTGACACAATTTGAAACATGATACATAGATGCCATTCTGAGAAACCCGGAGTAACATTTTTGGTTTATTATTCAATAATAAACCATTGTAATCGCTCTTAAAAAAAAATTCTAACCTTCCTGAAAATTTCATGGCTTACATTTCAAATTGTGTAGAATCCGAATCTGCAATAAAAAAATTTCCGCCCGTCCGTCCGATGTACGCCGTACTCACGATTTCTCCCAAACGGCTGAAGCAAAAAAACTGAAATTTTCAGGAAAAATCCACGTTGGTCCGGCGACGCCCCAATTTTGAGCCAGCTCTCTCACTTAATTTAAAGTGCCCTTAAATGGTTGTCAAAGTTTTGTAAAATCCCTAAAAACCTCAAAAAAAGTCAAGGTGGCCTAAATTTGTACTATTTTTGAAGAACACTCCACGAGGAATCGAATGAGCCCCTCCACAGGTCCGTAGGTCAAACCATTCTCGATCTATGGCCCGATTTATGGTGCCAACATTCGCGTTGTTTTGGTTTATTATTGTTTTTGTCTTGATATTAGAAACCTAGTGACGTAGTGATGTAGTAATGTGGATACTGGAGTGAACTCCTAAAAGGCTTTGTAGCCGATACACGGGTTGAAGCATTCTGATAACCATAAAAACGCTGCAAATTCATTCACTGGGGTTTATTATTCAATTATCTTGCGTTCATGATTTGAATTTATATTAAGCTTTGGAGTGTGCGTATTGAATTTCAGGAGATGTGCATAGAGCACGTAAATCTGTTCTCAACCAAAATACCTATTCGGATTGATCAGTTGATCATATTTGTGTCCCTCATGAAATTCAATAATCGCTCTATCACCTGTGAAACACGCACACTCCAAAGCTTAGTATAAATTCAGATCATGAACCCAAGCCAATTGAATAATAAACCCCAGTGAAAGAATTTGCAGCGTTTTTTAGTCCACGGAAAAATCCGAATTAGGGAATTTCCGAATCAATTTTTCTTTTGGAAAATCTTCACCAGGTAGCCCTTCCAAGAAAAAACAGTAAACCATCTTGAGTTTTGTAGGATAATTTACAATAAAGTGCGATATATTTAAAGATAATTGTACAAGTTTCATACAAATTATTCCAGCGAAGAGGGAGTGGAAAATGAGGAGTGTCAAAATGCAAATGCAATGGGCAGAAGTACTGACGGACGAACTGGCAGAAATGCAGGAATACTTGGTGAAAATCAAAGAGAATATTGAGGATTTTGAATTGCGAAAAGCGGTTAAGCAACACGAGGTTAGAGCATATTTGAAGTTAGTGAGAAAGATTATCGCGGATCTCCAAGAAAAACAACGTAAGATAGCGGAGAAAAAAGCGAGAGAAGCAGCTGAAAAGGAGGCCACGCGAGTAGAAGTCACGGAGGAACAAACAATTGAAGAAAGACAATACAAGAAGATCGAAGCCATGAAGCAAGCTCTTCTGTAAGGATAATCATATTCATATATTACATTCGTTTTATTATTTTTTTTTCTTCATACTATTATTGCTTCCTTGTCCACTAAACTAATCGGTTTCTTTTTCAGAAGATGAAAAATTTGATTTGCACAAATGAAAATTTCCAATTCTATTTCACTTTTAGACCTTTCTAAATAACTGTGCTAATTGTTGAGGCACTTACGTTTGTGTCTATCTATTACGTAACAATCCTCCTTCTAAAAAGCTTTCTTGTCTCAAGCTTAATTGAAACGGTTTCTATCCTATTTTGACAAAAATTCAGAGTATTTGAGGATTAGGCTGTCGATTTTTATATGAGGGCTTTATGTTAGAGAAATTATAAATCTTTTTGTTAAAAATTGAATATTTTGTTTAATCGAAAATGACAAAAATGAGAATTTTAGTTACTTTTATGTATTTGGTTAGTTATATGTATTATCCATTTGTACTTACTTGTAATAATGTTGTTTATTTCAAGAATGAATATCAGGTTAGCAAAAAGGCAAAAAGAAGAAGCAATGAGAGAAGAAGAATTAAAGGAATTCATCGAGGAAGAACAGTCGAATATTGAAGAGCTTAATGAATATGAACAAACAGAAAACCATGATGAAACAAATGAATATACCAACAGACATGAACATGAACAACAAGGTGAAATCGCAGAAAAGGACTTTGATGATTACGACCAATCGAAGGAAGGAAGCCAAATGGAATCAAATACAGGTCCTTTACGTAGAGTGGATGAACGAGGACTCCGTAGTAGATTGAAAAAATATGGTCTAGATATACCAATAGGAGACAGAAGTTTTGAGCTAAAGAGAAAACACATGCCTGCAGAGGAACCGCAAAAGAAGACTAAAAAGTCAAATGCAACAGACTTTACGCATGTAAACACATACGTGAGTACATGGAATACGTGCTTCGTAATATAGTCGTATGTGCTTATATATTAAATATATATATACAAATTTTGTCAGTAATCAACAGTGCCTTAGGATACTATTCATGTATGATATCCAAGGGTATCAAGTTGACTTGAGTGCACCACGTGTTGTCCAGCTGTTCCGAGAACTTCATTTTAGAGTCAGCTGATGAAAAAGCTTCGTTTCATTTTAAATTGTTGATTAACTTGAGAGTGGCTAATGGAAAAAGTCAATCATTTGTTGCGGTACTATTCAGATTTCAGACAATTCAGATTTTTTTCAACAGATAATTCTAAAAACGGAGTTGAAAACTAATTGTATACTATTCAAAACTGAGCCAACTGGTGCTGTTTTCTTGATTCTTCATGTCCCATTTTGGTTTACTATTCAAGAATAAACCATTATAATCGCTCTTTTAAAAAATAATTTAACCACCCCTGAAAATTTCATGGTTTACTTTTCAAATTGTTTAGAATCCAAATCTGCAATAAAAATTCTCCCGTCCGTCCGCCGTACGCACGATTTCTCCCAAACGGCTGGAGCAAAAAATCTGAAATTTTCAGGGAAAATCAATATTGGTCCGACAACGGCAAAATTCTTTAGCCAGCACTCTCACTTAATTTAAAGTGAGCTTTAAGGGTTGTGAAAGTTTTGTAAAATCCCTAAAAAAAAAAAAAAGTCGTAGCGGCCTAAATTTGAACTCTTCTTGAAGAACACTCCACGAGGAATCAAATGAGCTTTTCCCCAGGTTCGTAGCTCAAACCATTCCCGAAATACGCCCCGATTTATGGTGCCAACATTTGCGGTTTTTTGGTTTATTATTGTTTATGTTTTCATCGCAGTAACCTAGTGATGTAGTAATGTGGATACTGGAGTGAACTCCTAAAAGGCTTTGTAGCCGATACACGGGAAGCATTCTGATACGCATGAAACCCTGCGAATTCTTTCGCTTGGGTTTATTATTCAATTGGCTTGCATTCATGATTTGAATCAGTACTAAGCTTCGGAGTGTGCGTGGTTCACAGGTGATAGAGCGATTACTGAATTTCAGGAGGCACACAAATAGGATCAACAGAACAATCCAAATAGGTAATTTTGGTTGAGAACAGATTTACGTGCTCTCCTGAAATTCGATAATCGCTTCATCACCTGTGAAACACGCACACTCCAAAGCTTTAGTAGAAATTCAAATCATGAATGCAAGCCAAATCAATAAAATTGAATGATAAACCCCAGTGAAAGAATTAGCGTTTAAATTGTTGATTCAACTTAAGAGTGGTTAATGGAAAAAATCAATCATTTGTTGCGTTACTATTGATTCGTACTAAAATGAAACGGATGCACAACAATTCAGATTTTTTTCAACAAATAATTCTAAAAATGGAATTGAAAACTAATTGTATACTATTCAAAACTGAGTTAACTGGCGCTGTTTTCTTGATTCTTCATGTCTAATTAACCCATTTTTTTAATTGAATTATCTGAATAATAACGTTTACAAATTAGTTCACAAACAGTAAATATGTAGGTATTTTCCCGGAGCTCGAGGTTATTAGAAAGAACGGAGCAAATTAATACACAGAGGATTTTACTTCTTCATTATTATAATCCTTCAGCGTAAATCACTGATCTATGTATGTTATACGTGGTCAGTGGTAAATTATTTAAACTCGGCAACTCGAGCCACTGCATCTTGTCTTGACCACTCTAGATGCCGAAGAAAGCCCTATTTATATTTCAGCACGTAAAATTGGTTAGGCACGAGATTAGCCACAAGGGCTTTCAGCTAACCATCAATCCCTTTGCTTCGTAATTGACTTCTACAGGGTGTCCCAGGAGCTATGCACAATCCGACTCCTACGTGTTCTACAACTCATTTCCGACCAAAAATGCCTCGTAGCAATTTTTCGCCAGAGGCCTCGTTTCCGAGCTATTCGCGATTTAAGATTTTTTTCGTGTTTTCGATCTTATGTCACTAAAACTTATGTCATAACTCCCTCAATTGTGGAGATAGCTCAAATTTGATGACACCGTTGGAAAGAGCGTTACATTTTCTATCTATTTGATGTCAAAAACCTTTTTTAAAATTGCATTGAAGATGTGCGATTGCTGCGCGAAATGGCAGTTTTGTCAAGATCTCATCTCGCCTAGAAACCCCATGAATGCTTGACGCAGAACTGTGCAGGCCTGATAAAATGTGCGCCAAAATGTCAGCTTTCCAACGGTGTAGTCGTTTTGGTTTTTAAACATATTTTTAGTTACGGAAATGGTGTTTAACTGCAGAAAAACGCGTGTTCTCTGTTAAAATTGAGGTTTTTCCAAAAGTCTCGACGAAAAAAGGTTGGTGGCGGGATTTACGTAACTTTTCTCGACAATAAACAATTAGTAGATAAAAAACAGATAGTTTACTAGATGAAGAAGGATCAGTGACATAAACAATAGTATCTACCAATATTTTTCCTCATACTATCCGACGTGTTCGCTAGGGTGTGAGTTGTACACAGGAGGAGTGTGACTCCCTTGCTGCTTCAGAAGCATCACCATTGGCAAAACCGTACACAAAAATCATGTCAACATACTCAATTGTGGTATAGCTACTCAACTGAAAGCAAATTATCGCAATCAATCGTAAATGAACACAAACAATAGCTGTCTCTAGGATCTTCGATTATCCTGACTTTGGCTGGACAGTTTGGAAATGCCGTAGACGCTGATCACAAACGAACGTTTTCATTCATTTTCATTTTCATTTTTAAATATTTATTTTTTAATTTAAATCTTAACAATCTTGTTTAAACTCTAACTCTTTGTATGATCTCGATTTAAACCCCAATATCTTATCATTGTCCAACAACTGGATAATATGTTCGAGTCAATAAACATTTTACTTAAACTGAATTTGGTCAGAAACAACAAATGATCAACATTGCAACACCCAATGCTACGGTCAAATCAGATTGGGGTTGATGATACACGGCGCACAAAGCAACCCCTCCTTCAAGACTTGGAGGTCGTGCGGGTCATTGCATCCTAGCCCCTGACCAAGACAATGCCTCCTCCGTAGCTTTCTCAATTTTCTAACATTTTGTCTTGTCCCAGGACTTATGCACAATCCGACTCCTAAGTGTTCTACAACTCATTTCCGACTGCGACGAGTTGCATTCTTCTTCGATACTTTTGGAAAAACCTCAATTTTAACAGAAAACACACGTTTTTCTGCAGTTAAACACTATTTCCTTAACTAAAAATATTTTTTTAAACCAAAACGACTACACCGTTGGAAAGCTGATATTTTGGCGCACGTTTTACCAGGTATGCACAGTTCTGCGTCAAGCATTCATGGGGTTTCTAGGTGAGATGAAAAACAGGTGATTTTAAGATTTTGACAAAACTGCCATTTCGCGCAGCAATCGCACATCTTCAATGCAATAAAAAAAAAGTTTTTTGACGTCAAATACCTAGAAAATGTAACGCTCTTTCCAACGGTGTCATCAAATTTGAGCTATCTCCAAAATTGAGGGAGTCATGACGGTTTTAATGACTTAAGATCGAAAATACGAAAAAAATCTTGAATTGCAAATAGCTCGAAAACGAGGCCTCTGGCGAAAAATTGCTACGAGGCATTTTTGGTCGGAAATGAGTTGTATAACACGTAGGTGTCGGATTGTGCATAACTCCTGGGACACCCTGTATACAGGGTGTCTACACTTGTAATAGGCGGAAATCCAGGGGTCGATTCTACAACTAATTTGCAACATTTTTTGCACCTAACTTTTTTTTTCACTCCGCTAAAAATCCTACTTCTTTTATTTTAAAGATTTTTTTCGTGTTTTCGACCTTTCCTCACTAAAACGGCTATAACTCCCTTGTTCTAAAAGCAATCTCAAATCTGATGTTACCGTTGGAAAGAGCGTAAAATTTACTAATCGTTTAATGGAAAACGCAATTTTTGTATGTATTTTTAATTGGTAAAAAAATAGGCCGAAGTCTAAATTTTAAAATTATTTCGGAAATTACCATTTTTCAAGCTAATTGTTTGCCTGTAATTAATAGAGGTATCGTCGGGCACTCTTCAGGAAAAACTTCCTCAAACTGTCAGCTTTCTAACGGTATAATTTAAAAAAAATGTATAGGGAAGTTTTGGGGGAAAAGATCACGGTAAAATTTCTGATTGTTTATTTCTTCAAATCTTATCAGTGAGGTCTTCAATGATGACATACGATTTTAACTTATTGTAAATGTCATGTACTTCTTGTACATTACACCACTGTTATTGTTGTAGATAAATGAACACGGAATCGAGGTTAAGGAAATTCCAATGTTCATGACTGTCCCGGATATTCACCCGAATAAGAGAGAAATTCAGGAAAATCTTAGAAGAGCAGTCGAACAAAGCGAAAAATTTCCTGGTACAAACCCGTACGAGCTCGCACTGTGTAAAACTGTTGGGCAGCAGATTTTTTGCAAATTGCAGGACAAATACAATGAGTATGGGATACTTCAAACAATATTACTGTTGTAGTAGATCTGCTTTGTTGAGACTAGTACTAGTATGGACATATTAAATTAGATGAATGGTTCGATTTTTCAACTGAGGCAAGAGTAGTCAAAGGTCTTTTAAAATTGTCCTTGTCAGCAGTCTTGAATGATCAGGTAAGTTTTTCAACCGCCTACATATTTGGAGTCACAAGGTTACACTAACGATACTTTGAGCATTCCTTTCAGTAGCAATTTTTTATGCAATCCGAGAAATCCTGTGCATTAGAGGTGAGGAAGGGAGGTGACTGGTTGTTTGTGTTCGGAACGTCCTCTGTCTGATTGTTACCACGTCTGATCCCCACGGAACTCGCAAAAGGTAGTTTCAGATTTATATTATGAAGAAACATTTGTTGATCTGACCGTGCCCAGTTCTCTCTCTCTCAGCAGTAGCACCAAGTCTCGCCGTGGGAGAGTTCATATTAGAAATTTAGGTCTTGATGTCACTTTATCCTGAATTTGGAAATTGTAGGCTTGTTTGTAAAGGGACTCTTCCTCGTTTGTATAATTCCATTCGGCCATCATAAGAGTTTTGATTGCCATGAAGGTATCTTGAATTGGGACCAAGAGCCTGGCGGACTCTGAGGAAGCTAAGGTGGTATCTGATTAATTCAGTGCCTTTGTTGGGTTTAGGAATCGGTATCACTTCGATCAAACGCCAATCGTCAGGATAGGTACTTCTTTGCCAAAGCAAGTTCAATGTTCCAAGCAGGTGATTTATCATTGACGGTGTAGCAAGCTGTAACTGATTTCATCCAGCTCTGGGGCTGTTACTCTCTTTCCCGAGAGTGATGCCGAAGATGGTGATCACACTTGGCGTAATTCGCTGAGTCGCTTCTTTGTAGTTAAGCGACTATTCTGTTATCAGGACTTATTGGACGCCTTACTCAGCAACCTGTGCCATGCTGACCTGGAGAGATTTTCTTCGTCGTCCTTTAATTATTGCCCGCGACATTTCCCGATCGCCGCCCGACAAAGTGCTTCGTATCTCGAAAGTGAACTTCCATTGTATATAAAGAGACTTTTGTGTAAAATAAGATGTGCCAACCCCTCAATCTGTCGAGTCCTTCATGGGATAATCAACCGATTTGACAGCTCCGTAAGCTGCTCAATATGCAACGGTAATAGCCCAGACACGCTGTATCACCTCATCTCTTCGTGCAAAGTTTACAAGTACGAGCGGGTCAAACACTTTGGAACTCCATGTTAGCATGAAGAAATTTTTCAATCGTTCCTACTGTGCAACTGTAGGAGAGAGGTGATAAAGTTGGTAGGATTTTAGCTTTCAAATAGTGTTTTGCAAGCAATAGGTGAGTGAGGAAATAGTTGGCTGCTTCACTAGTTCCAAAATTGACACTGATTTTGTTGCTGCCCGGTCGGTCTATAGCTATGACGTAATGAACATTGCATTGTTTGTGTAACTTTCCTACTTTTTATGCCTTATAAGACCTCTTTAGCATTGTCAGGTGTATTTTCAACAAAAATTTAGTAGGGTGCTCGGAAGGATCGCATCTGTTTCACATTAATGAAGGCAAATGTCGGTTACTGTTGTTATTTACACTTGGTTTATCTTTTTTGTTATTAAAAAAGGTTATTAGGGTCCGAAAGATCCATCAGTTCGCCATCTGGTGTCTTATCAGGAGGCTCTCTGTCCGGTGGGACGTGATTGCCGATCATTGTTGTTATAGATAACGGTTCCCCGTTTCCTAATAACTTATTAGCTATTAGAACTAGATAGAGAATGTTGACTACACTCACTTTTCTGCGGCTCAGATGTATTAGAACAGAATATGTATTTGCTGATCCATTTCTAGATGATTATTATTATTTTCATATCAATATCACTAATGTTGTGATACCCCGCATCAGTTTGTTTATAACTGAGGGTGTGAGAACTTACCATGTTCCTACAACATCAAGTTTGTGTGGAACTTTCACGGGGCACCAGTCAATTCACTTGTGTATTGCTTTCGTTATGCCCCCACTGTCCTGCTATCACTATTGTCACAACTAGCCGGCGCCCTCCACAGTAACAATGTAGTCTGATGAAGCCCTGCATGAGAGTACTATACTCATTAGAAAGGGTCTGATAGAACAAGAAAGGGTAGATTATATGTCGGTGATGAAAGGGGCCCAACTCTGCCTGATTCCTCTCGAGTATTTGAGCTCGGTCCTGTCCCAATACATGTAGTTTCGTTTTGACATGTTACTTTAATATATCTCTCAACTGGTTCAGGCCACACCAAAGCTTTATTGATATTCGAAACGAAAAAGTGAATCCCACTATCAATTGCTTTTGAGACATCCCTCAGAAGCAAGTTTCGTCAATTGAAGGAAAACTTCTAGAATTGAGCCTGGGAGTGTAGTAGAACCCATGCATGAGACAAGAAATAACTGAATACAAATCCTTTTTAAACAAATCTAAAACTAAAATACCCTAGGTGTAATTGTCTGCGCGTATCAGGGTTGCGGGAGTGATTTTTGGTTTATTATTCAATAATAAACCATTGTAATCGCTCTTGAAAAGAAAAATTCTAACCCCCCCTGAAAATTCCATGGTTTACGTTTCAAAGGGTGTAGAATCCGAATCTGCAATAAAAAATTTCCGTCCGTCCGTACGCCGTACGCACGATTTCTCCCAAACGGCTGAAGCAAAAAAGCTGAAATTTTCAGGAAAAATCCATGTTGGTCCGACAACGCCCCAATTCTTGAGCCAGCTCTCTCACTTAATTTAAAGTGCCCTTTAAGGGTTGTCAAAGGTTTGTAAATCCCTAAAAACCTCAAAAGAACCAAAGCGGCCTGAATTTGGACTTTTTTGAAGAACTTCCACGAGGAGTCGAATGAGCACCTCCCCAGGTCCGTAGGTCAAACCATTCCCGATCCATGGCCCAATTTATGGTGCATAGAACATTCGCGTTATTTTGGTTTATTATCCTTTTTGTGAACGGATCAGATGAACCTAGTGACGTAGTGATGTAGTAATGTGGATATTGGAGTGAACTCCTAAAAGGCTTTGTAGCCGATACACGGGTAGAAACATTCTGATAATTTTCAGGAACTTACTTTTAACCATTTCGAATGACACGCTGCCTTTCCCTAATATTCACTAGGCCCAAATATTTCATTAATGCTCATCTGGGAGGAAATACCTCTGTTTTAAGCAGTCCAATAACCGAGCTTTTACAATTCAGTTACTGTTCCTCTGTTCTTGTCCAGCTGGCGGAACAAGAACGATTACAACACACTACTACCGCTCTAATCATACGAGATATTAGAGGAGCTATGATTATATCACGAACACACTACATTTCAAGTGGTATTTTCACTGAGTATGTGCACAACCTACATCGAATTGGAATTAATTTTACTAATTCCAACCTCAATCTCGGACATAAAGCTCCCCTGCCTACTATAGTGAGGAAACAACATAGGGCTAATTATTTAAATTATTTAATTTTTTGACGATCTACTAGTGACAGATATTTTGAGGAATATTTAAACATTTTTCAAGAAGTAATTTAGACGTTTAAGGACTATCTAATAATTTGATATTTTTATACCTCTTCCTAAACTTCATTTCAAACTTGTTTAAGAATAAAACGAGCACGAAGACTCAGAATACCCAGACCTGGTAGTTACCTAAAAGATCGTCTTCCATGGAAGAGACATGGTCTTAATCTTCAGTCCAAGAAGAACTGGTGTAAAGGTTTAATTTTAATGGTTAATTACTTTAAACTAGCTGTTTATCCTTGCTTCACCACGGACGATTTCAGGTAAATGTACAGTAACAGAAGATGCTGCAAACAATTACACATAGGTTTATTGTATAAGTGTTAAACATTTTAATCAATGCAGATCACTCTTTTGGAACTGAAATCAGAGTTTGAAATCGACTCTTTGCGGGTCATTGTGATTGTAGTATATAACTCCGAAATAATTTGGACAGGTCCATAAATGAAATATTGATTGGAGTTGGGTGAGTGGAATTTAACCATCAGGTATGGTATCAGTTGAAAGACCTACCTATCAGGCTTTTCCGTTTTTAGGTTGTTTGAGTGTGAATAAGCCGAATAGGCCCTTTGATTGATCAGCAGGTACGTAATTACGTTTCCATGCCTGACAATTGGATTCTAGCTGTCTAACTCTATTTTAAATTTCAGTGCTCTGGTACAATTAGGAAACAAGTTAGTCTAAGGATCCCTCAACTGATCAGTGATCCTTCAGAACTTTTAATTGTATGCTAAATAACCAACCCAAAGGCGTTCCATCTTAACTAAGCTTGATTAAGAATACATTTAGCCACATGGATCCATTAAACACATAACTTATCAATAACAATATAATTTCAATTATGTTTTCATTTCAGGATTAAAGGAGTGTATGCATCAAGCCCGCTTATTTATAATATACGGCCCCCAGGGTTAGGTTCAGGTTTAGGACTTGCAGAAGGCTTGCGCTTTTTAGGATCTGTCCTTAGACCTAGGCCGAAGTTTGCCAAAGTAGGAACTCTCCGACAAACGGCTGGACGCACAGAGTTCATCCCGGCGCTGCAAATCTTTGACAGCAAAACCAGAAAAATATTGAAAACGAATAAGAAGGAAGAAATAATGAAACTACCGCTATCAACTTTCCGAATAGCTGAAACCTTTGAGACGAGTTTCACGGACTCCACAGACCAATGCGATAGTGATAAACACGTAACGTTCCACGGTGTCGTAAAGAAGTTGGAAGGTAAGAGCCTCATGAGGATTTTCATTGAAGACACATTATCACCAGAAGAATATCGTCGAAGATATAAAGGCCGGAAATGGATGGAACGAAAAATGTCCGAGCTCTACAAGGATTTCACAGAAAGGAAAAATGAGGTTATTGAAAAAGGTATTTTTGGTCGGCAAACTAGAGAGAGGAGGGAAGGAGTTGAGCCGACGTGCTGCCCCATATTTTGGAGTATTGCAAATTACTTGCGGTCATTGTTGGAAGGTAACGACGGCAAACCAATTTCAGCGAAAAACATCCCGCGAACTTTCGACGAATTAAAAGCAATATTCTACAAAGTGGTTCTTGAGATGAGACCTGAGTTGAAAGATAGAAGCCGCGAATTGGACGAACTGCTTACTAAGTGGGGAGGTTATGAAATGTGCAAGATAGACATAGTCTCAATAGCTAACCTGATGTGGATCCTTGCTGAAATTGAAGAAATACAACCGTTATGGGCTGAAATCAAAGAAAGGATCGTCGATTCGATGACTTGCCCTTTATGTTTATTGTTCGACTTCTTGAAAGGTGGTAAGAATAAACCAACAATGAACTTAAAAAATGATCCACTTTTGGCCACCGATAAGGGTAATTTAACGAAAGAAATTATGGATCTTGAAAAGATAGCTCAAGAGTTTAAAGCAAGAGAAAAGGTGCCAGCGGACCCGGATTTATTTCCTGACGATAACTTATTTCATATAATCACAACTGAAGATGAACATAAAACCACGACTACCTTTCGATTAGGACAACTCAGAGATGCGACTAGGCTATTTGTAATGAGGACGTGCGGCACTGTGATATTTGATATATCAAGGTCAGAAAAAGAAATTCCATGGGCCTGGAGTTACTTGAAACAGCATATGGAACTTTTAGATAAGAAAGACGTAAGAGATGAAGCAGATGTGGAACCAATGAGACACTTGATACTCATAACCAATTTCCTTAGTTGGGAAAAATCTCCAAAACAAATTAAAATGAATATTTCAGAAAAGACTTTCCAACAAAGAGTTCCACATCCAGATTATGTGGGAAATTTGAAACTGGAAAATACAATTTACTATATAGGAGTTAATTACAAACAATTCAAACTTAGAACTACTATCATCTTCACTGGGATTCCTTTCGGTGAAGAAGAAGATGTTTTGGTTTATCTATTCAAGATGGCATGGGATAATGAGCTTGAGTTGCCTCTTTTTGGAAACGGAAAGAATGTCCTTCCGTTGATACACATTGAGGATCTTAAGTGGATAGTCGTGAAAACAGTGAACGAAAGAACCTACCCCAACATGATATTTGCTTTAAACAAAAACGATCAAACCCTTTTTGCAACAGCCTCTCGAATAGCGAAGACGTTCGGGTCAACAAAAGTCGTTAAGTTCCCTTCTCCGGATTTCAAGATGAAATTCTGCATTCCTAAAATTATTGACGATTTACTGAAACAAAATATAAGGTTGGTTGAACAATTTCTACTGATAATTATGAATTAATCTTCTGATTTGTGAAATTATACTTCGTAATTAGGTTTGATAGATATTGTCTCTGTAAAAACGCTTGCACTGGGGTTTATTATTCAACTGGCTTGCGTTCATGATTTGAATTTCTACTAAGCTTTGGAGTGTGCGTGTTTCACAGGTGATAGAGCGATTATTGAATTTCAGGAGATATGCATAGAGCACGTAAATCTGTTCTCGACCAAAATACCTATTTGGATTGATCAGTTGATCATATTTGTGTGCCTCCTGAAATTCAATAATCGCTCTATCACCTGTGAAACACGCACACTCCAAAGCTTAGTAGAAATTCAAATCATGAACGCAAGCCAGTTGAATAATAAACCCCAGTGAAAGAATTTGCAGCGTTTTCCTGAAAATTTCAGATTTTCTGATTTTTCCTGAAAATTATTAGAATGCTTCAACCCGTGTATCGGCTACAAAGCCTTTTAGGAGTTCACTCCAGTATCCACATTACTACATCACTACGTCACTAGGTTACTGATATCAACACAAAAACAATAATAAACCAAAATAACGCGAATGTTGGCACCATAAATCGGGCCATAGATCGGGAATGGTTTGACCTACGGACCTGGGGAGGGGCTCATTCGATTCCTCGTGGAGTGTTCTTCAAAAAGAGTACAAATTTAGGCCGCCTTGACTTGTTTTGAGGTTTCTAGGGATTTTTCAAAACATTGACAGCCCTTAAAGGGCACTTTAAATTAAGTGAGAGAGCTGGCTCAAGAATTGGGACGTCGTCGGACCAAGATGGATTTTTCCTGAAATTTTCAGCTTTTTTGCTCCAGCCGTTTCGGAGAAATCGTGCGTATGGCGTTCGGACGGAAAATTTGTTATTGCAGATTCGGATTCTACACCCTTTGAAACGTAAACCATGAAATTTTCAGGGGGTGTTAGAATTTTTTTTTCCAGAGCGATTACAATGGTTTATTATTGAATAATAAACCAAAACGACACTCTCCGTACATAATAAAAGTGGCCTACTTTGCAGTCATAAATTATTTTTATGTGGATTAAAATCTTTCATACAATTTGGGGACCACTGTAATCATGTGTGGAATATTCCTCTGTCAACTACATGCACTATCGTTTTACTTTAGGTACGATAATATCGAGACGCCACACCAGGTCAGACCACTATGGAACAACCCGTTTTTGAAACAGAAGAAAATTGATGAAGTAATACGGGAACTGAGAGAAAGCAGGAAACTGTACGGCAAGACCATTTTCCTGATCGGTCCTCCGTCCAAAGCAAAGTCGGAGTTGGCGATCATCATAAGCAAATTGTATAATCTCCCGCTCATACATAAGGGCAACATTCTTAATTACTTTTTGAGAGCAACGCAAAATCCAGAGCCCACTAAAGGAGACGGCGAGGAAGAAGAGGAAGCAGGCGAGGAGGGTGAAGAAGAGGAAGAGCCTGAAAAAGGTAAATATCAAAAACCGAAACAGAGAAATACCGTTAAACAGGAGCTCAGGAGTTGAGAACGGTTGAAACACTACTAGATATGAGGCTACTAGAAGCAATGTAATTCGTATGATGAATTGTCGAATTTTAAAGAGTTCGTGAAGTAGGAACACTAATGAGAAAAGTTGTTTCTTACATTGGTGCCCCAGCTCACAAATTGGCTAAAAAACTAAATACTTTGTTCAGAAATAGAATCAACCTTCAGCCACTGGATATTGTTCAAAATTCACAAGATTTGGTTTCAAAAAGTAAAGACATTCAAGCACCACCAAATGCCAAACTTGATTCTTTTGGTGTGGTGAGCCTTTTTACCAATATTGATGCAGCTAGGTGCAAAGATGTTGGAATTATCCATGATTCCAATTTCGATGTTTTTGAAAAGTATGAACTCTTTTCCTTGATGTCTGTTAGTATGGATCAGAATTATTTTCTATTCGAGGTTGAATACTATACTCAACCGGGGGTAGCGATGGGATCTCCACTATCTTGAAAAACATATCTTTTGAAAATGTGAATCAAGTAACCTTTTGTATTGGTATAGATACGTAGATTACATCTCCGTTTCCTCTTTACAGAGACAACTAAATTCCTTTCAGAAAAAAATTAACAACTTGGATTCTTTCACCAAATTCACCTTTGAATTGGGTGGAAATGAGTTCAATTTTCTTGAATTTTCCATCTCATCGATTAACAAAAAGCATGATTTCTCCGTTTATAGAAAAAATTGCTGTAGTGATATAGCTATTCATAGCACTTCAAATCATCCTTTAGTTCATAAACATACCGCTCTCCATACCAATGAATGCTCACAATTTATTGAAAGAAAAATCTGTTATAAAAAGTATAGCCGAAAGTACGTAGCCGGATATGAAGGGGGGAGCGACTTGTTGATTTCATTTAGAATAAAGCTCTTCGCGAAAAGAGTAGGGAAGGGGTGTAGAATTTAGTGAGAGAAATTGTGTTGGAAAAGAAAATGTATACCTTTTTATGGGAAAATTTCGAATAAAATTTGCAAAATTGTGTCGTCCAGAGGTTTCAATGTTGGGTTCAAGAATAAAAATAATCTTAAAGCTTCAATGGGTTCGGTTAAGGATAAAATTAACGTTCTGGATAGAAGTGGGGTTGATAAACTAAAATGTTCATATAGTCTAACTGGTGGGCAATTTAAGGAACGAATAAAAGAGCATAGAAAGGATTTCAGGGACAATGAGGTGATTCCACCTATGCAAGACATCTGAATGAGTCCAATCATAGCTTCATTTTTGGTCTGACAAACAGGGAATGTGTACAATTTCCTCACTTTTGCCCAAAGGAAGGAATGTTGGATGTGCATGCAAAATTCGAAATTGTTAAGAGTGATAGGCCCGGAAAATGTTTGCACCAGTTTATTCCTCAAAATATTTCACCATTAATAGGTTCATTCTTGCAATAAGTTTGGCTCCCCTTCTCCATAATGTCACTGTTTGCCCCCTTTCACTTTGTAAGCATTAGGTAGCATTGGTTGGTCCTCTCCACCCCTTTCACTTCCCCGAGCCAATAGGATTCAATCTCCTTTCACCTTGGCCTATGAAGAATGAGGTTTATGTGTTGTATTGTTCATTTTAGTTGCTGAAGATGACGTCGAAATCGATTTAACTATGCAACTCATTATTTTCGTGGAAATATAGACAACGTTTCGATATTCAGAATTTTCATATTTTAGCTCTTAGATTTCATCATTTAGGATTGGCTGAGATCGTTGCCGAGATTGTAATGCCTGATTATGGTGGCCTGGAATCATAATAACAAAGTTTGAGAACCAAACAAATCCGTTACGAAGAAAGCGTTGTTTGTGATGTAAAAGGATGTTTTGAAGGTTTTGACCTAACCCATGTTGTGTACCGGAACCCGCTGATCATTGCAACCGCCGCAATCGAAATTTATTTGGCAGTTTAGCTGTCTACTGAGAACATAAGAACATACATACATTTGTACAAACACATTTAACGTTTTATATAACATCATACAACTTATTGGACATACATAGTTTTATCGACGAGTATGTAAAAAAAAAAAAACAAAGTTTTGTACCTTCAGTTAACACAGTTATTTCAATATTATTCTCTATAACAATATAAACGATGTTATCTTGCTAAAACTTGCAATATTTCCTATTTTGTTCCCCCTAATTCGTACCTCACTCTCTTCTCTTTTTGCGGAATAATCATAAAAGACTCTGATTTGCGTTAGTTCACCCGCAAATTTAAATGTTGATTTCCAAACAACATTACTTTACCCAAAATTCTCAATCTCTCAATTTTCTGTTCAAAGAGGACGAAGAGGAAGGTGACGATAAGAAATCGAAGAAACCAATAGATCCAATGAGTGAAGAAAAAAAATATCTCAAGATCATGAAAAAAATGGTTGATGGTAAACCTGCGAACAAGGAAAGGAAGCATCTCACTAAACTATTGCAAAAGCTCCTTCAATCCGTTTTTATCCAATCGCACGGGTATGTTCTTGTGGATTGGCCAATCAGAAAGGAAGACGCTATTGCTCTATTCACAAAGACCTTGGAAGATCCTCAAGCAGAGGAAGAAATTGAGGCTGGTAATGAAACGAGCACTTAAGAAATTGTTTAACTAGGTATTGCATGAACATACTTCGGCAAATACGAGTATAACTATTGCTTCAATACGGGCCTATGGCAACGTAAATTTATTCACGACACGTGGTGACAGTGTCATCGCCACATATGTCCCTCTTTGTGCCAATAGCCACCGGTACCCCGGAACTACTTTTGGTTTATTATTCAATAATAAACCATTGTAACCGCTCTTGAAAACAAAATTCTAACCCCCCCGAAAATTTCATGTTACGTTTCAAAGGGTGTAGAATCCGAATCTGCAATAAAAAAATGTCCGTCCGTCCGCCGTACGCCGTACGCACGATTTCTCCCAAACGGCTGGAGCAAAAGATCTGAAATTTTCAGGAAAAATCCATGTTGGTCCGGCGACGCACCAATTCTTGAGCCAGCTCTCTCAATTTAAAGTGCCCATCAAGGGTTGTCAAAGTTTTGTAAAATCCCTAAAAACCTCAAAAAAAGTCAAGGCGGTCTAAATTTGTACTCTTTTTGAAGAACACTCCACAAGGGATAAGCCCCTCCCCAGGTCCGTAGGTCAAACCATTCCCGATCTATGGCCCGATTTATGGTGCCAACATTCGCGTTGTTTTGGTTTATTATTGTTTTTGTGTTGATATCAGTAACCTAGTGACGTAGTGATGTAGTGATGTAGTACTGTGGATACTGGAGTGAACTCCTAAAAAGCTTTGTAGCCGATACACTGGTTGAAGCATTCTGATAACCATAAAAATAAATTTAAAAAAAACGCAGCAAATTCTTTCACTGGGGTTTATTATTCAATTGGCTTGCGTTCATGATTTGAATTTCATTGCGTTCATGATTTGAATTTCTACTAAGCTTTGGAGTGTGCGTGTTTCACAAGTGATAGAGCAATTATTGAATTTCAGGAGGCACACAAATATGATCAACTGGTCAATCCAAATAGGTATTTTGGTTGAGAACAGATTTACGTGCTCTATGCATATCTCCTGAAATTCAATAATCGCTCTATCACCTGTGAGACAAGCACACTAAAAAGCTTAGTAGAAATTCAAATCATGAACGCAAGCCAGTTGAATAATAAACCCCAGTGAAAGAATTTGCAGCGTTTTTTGGTATTAACATCATATCGAAATTAATTTTTGCTTTTCTTCCTTTCTCTTCTAGTTGAACATTTTTACATTTATTTAATTTTTGTCAATTCAACTTTGTGATTCATTGGCAGTCATGAACTTTTTATGATTGGTTCTCTGCTGTTGGGAAGTATATTTCTCTTAATCTTTCATCTAGCCTATTCAAAATAATTGATAATGATGCCAAGATTACTGACACAACCCTTTTCGATGGAATTTTGAGACCAATTCCGTAAGTTTTGGGCCAGTTAAAACAAAATTTTTTTCGGAGCGCGTGGTTCAAAATAGCCCTGTTTTAAACATTTATTTAATTTTTCAGCTTCTCCCTATTATAATGAGTTGTCATAGGTATATTAAATAAAATAATTGTGGTTTTCAAGAGATTTTAAAATGTTAGGGGGGGGGGGGGTAGTTTTAGCGAGTCGCTTTAAAATATACCTTCCTTGAAATGTAAACCAAAACTTTTTCCACAAAGATTTGTTATGGGAAATTGAAAAAAAAGAGGTCTCAGTGGTTTTAATATTTGCGCGTTCTGTTCTACCTATCTTTGCTTTCTTCCCAACCAAGACCGAACACGTTTTTTAAGCCTGATATCGTACTACCGCGTTCTTTCATTTCAAAATTTACCTGTTACGTTTCGTCTGTTCTTTCTCTTTCCTTCCAGTTTGCGTTCTGATTCCTACTTTGCGTGCGTTTAAAAGGGTCAGGGATCCACAGCAGGGACCTTGAATCATGTCCTTAGTTCTTGCTTTCAAACCTGTTGGTGAAGAGTTTTTTGTTTCAAAAACTTACTGTTAAAATTAGGGAAACAGCTTTGTCATTCTACCCCTCTTCCAATAACTCTAACCTGTTAGAGTGATCAGATGTTTTGTGAGATAAGTAAGTGGGTTTTCCTTGTGATTTTCTTGATTGACAGAACCGAGACCACCACAACCCCCACCCCCACGACCTGATTACATCATCCACATAGCTGCGTCCGATCAGTATCTTGACGAAACGAATTACTTCCTCTTTCAAGATTTGTGTTTAAAGAGTTTCACTGAAATGGAAAGCGACCTACGGGAGTATCAGTACTATAGACAAATTCATCAATCAGTAGTAGGTAAGTAACCATTATAATGGAAGTTTCTCACAAAGTTAAGCAATGATGTTATTCATCCCATTAAGTCAACAATTATGTCCATTTTGAACAGATCTTCTGGAGGAACGTAACAGTCCAATATACCGATTGACGGTTCACGATGGTTTTAAAGTCGTTGGCAAGCTCATTGCTATAATGGGTGAGCCTCAGCAAGCATCGGGGAGGTGGATTTACGATATGTTCTTGAAGACAGAATTGGCTTGCAGTGATGAAGCAATTAAAAAAGGGGAACGTCATATTAAAGAAGCAAAATGGCTGAAGAAACGTTACAAAGTAATTTTGAAGACTAGTTATTGTTCATTAGGAATATTAAGTAACAGAGATTTAATTTGCGGTAGGAGCATGTCTAGGATTACTGGGTTGCTAATGGTAAGCGAATAAGGAATTACGAAAATGGCTAACACCATCACACCAACTGATTGACTGAAGGTTTTTATCATTCTGACTCAGCTGGTGAGTTAGACTCAGTTGATCAGAGAGCTTATTCATAAAATCTCTGTTACTACATTTTATGGGTCCCAGTGTATACCCTAGTTTATTAGTTGCTTAAAAATACTGACATACACCACAAACTTTGGAACCGTTGAGGAACAGGGAGAGTAAGCTTTCGCGGTGGGAACTCGAACACTGATTGCATCGATGAATCAATATTTTTCCAAACGAATGGAGACCAGAAAATGAGGCCGCACCATCGTCAAACCACAACGCTCCTCTTAAACGCTCGTAACATCATCATTACCAGATTATAGCACTCGGATAGATGAACCAAAAAGTTCATATCCAGTTGAGAGTTGAGTCCAACGTTATCATTTGTCACCACGAAAGAGAGGCCAGTCGTGAAATCATGACTTTTCATAAACAATTCCTTTTCTGTTTGTGTTCAAAAGAGAAATCGAGAAGCTGACTTCTTCTGCCACAATTGTTAGTCACAAGCTTACTTACGAAAAAGGAATTGTTTATGTAGATTCTGAAAATTCCCCGGTGCAGTAACGATAGCTTACGATACTTGGGCGCCTATTATATTTTAATCTCACTAATTTTTACCTCCCCACTTGGCTAATATAAAGTTCTTACACACCCAACAATTTTTCCGCAGAACACAATTTCGACTGATTTGAAAAATATGGTCAATGTTCGCCTTATTAAGGGATATACATTCTGAATTTTAATACTGCTATCACTCTTATGAATCCTATTTTCACCTCTAAAATTTGATATATGTACCCAACTTTTTTGCAAATGGCAAACATCCAACCAAAACTATTCAAAATGCCCTAAGACCGAAAAATTAAGTAGAGTTAGTAATTTCTTTAAAATCCGTTAGATCGAGATGAGTTACGATACAGACTAGGCGAGGTTGAGAGTAATCGTAACTCTTAATTTGCACGATGTTCAGTCATACTCGTTCCAAGGAGGTAACTAATTCCATCCAGTTGCAGTTGGTTACAGAGACCGAGATCTGACTCCGGACGTTAGGGGTGAGGACAGGTTTGAATTAACCTGCTTCGGAGTTGACGGATGAAGGATAGGGTCACTCCTGGACAGGTCTTCGGACCGGGCGGGCCATTAGGGATCGGCGTTTTGGATTCAGTTCTGACGGCTGACAGCGAAGCTTCACACAGTTAGCGGTGTGCCACAGGCCGAGAGGCTCCGAAAACTGTCCAAATAGACCCCGGCGTTCATCACGAAAAATCTTTGCGAATCTCTTATTTGGAGCGTTATATTTGTTTATTCAGGTCAGAAACGTTTCGTCCCGCAGCGGGGACTTCTTCAGTCTATACCGAACTATGTCATAACTACTGTCAGACTTTAGGCATTGACATAGTGGTGCCAC
Source organism: Creontiades dilutus (assembly GCA_031894815.1). Taxonomy (NCBI): domain Eukaryota; kingdom Metazoa; phylum Arthropoda; class Insecta; order Hemiptera; family Miridae; genus Creontiades; species Creontiades dilutus. The sequence goes on from JAVIWC010000391.1 coordinate 1,161,890, forward strand.
CACAACATTCAATAATTTTAATTTATGCTTGCGGTTCCTCTTTCCTTTTTGTTATTTATAACAAAACAAAATTGTTTTAATTAACTAACGCAGTTGAGATCCAACAACTAAGTAATATAAAAAATATGACCAGCTTGAGTATTTGGACAGGGATGAGTGAACAGTTTAACTACAACTACAAAACTAAAAGTTTCAGTAACAAACGAACTGAAGAGATGTGTGGTGGCACCACTATGTCAATGCCTAAATCCTGCCAGTAGTTATGACATAGTTAGGTATAGACTGAAGAAGTCCCCGCTGCGGGGCGAAACGTTTCTGACCTGAATAAACAATTATAACGCTCCAAATAAGAGATTCGGAATGAATGTGGTCACTCCACTACCCACACCTACTATGAAAAATCTTTAGTAAAGGCAACATACAAATCTATCTGAGTAGTCATCAGATGTAAACCGGGTTTGGGCTTTCTAGCAGTCCCATGCCTTACCCTCTAATGCTCACCTTCGGTCACACAATGTGCAAAACGTTTAAGAAATAGCAGGCGAAATGAAGATCAAATAACTAACAACAGTCTTGTAAGATTTCACTTTATCATTTCACTTCTTTTCAGCATTCTCTGCTCTTAAAAATTTTTAGTTGGTTTCCTAATTTTCCTAATTTAGTTTCCTAATTTTTAGTTGGTAAAAAAGTGTTATCTGCTAAATGCCTTTGTGCCCAAATGCAAATCGATCATTTCTATATCCATTTCCAACACTTCTCAGTACAAGTTCTTTGATGACATTTAAACAGTTGCAAATCCATTTTTCTAAGATATATCGCACAGTAATCAGTTCAAATCGTGTCTGAAACATTTTGTATTGATGACTAACTCATTTCATTTCCTAATATTTTGTTTCGATATTTTACATTTACTTTGTTATGGGTGAATTCACATCTTTTATTGCTTCCGAGTCTACCAAGGTAGCGGAAGCATTGTTTTCACTTTCGGAATGTGAACATATTTCTGTCTCCAAAATCGAAAATTCGACTCGCATTTTGCGTTTTAGACCTTTCTGAACAATTTTGGTTCCGTGTCTGTCTGTCTGTCTGTCATCAAATCCTTGTTACGGGCAAAACTACACGAAGTTATAGTCCGATTTTGATGAAATTTTCAGGGATTGTGCGGGTGTGTAGATGGTCCCCTGTAGGTTTCTTGACCATGCGCAAACGTAAAATCCTTGTTACGCGCATAACTCCGCGAGTTCTTGACCAATTTCGATGCAATCTTCAGGGATTGTTCGGTTTGATGTGTAGATGGTCCCCTATAAGTTCCATGACCCCCGGATCCATAGTAGCCTCTGCACATGCGCAAACGTGAAATCCTTGCCACAAGCATAACTCCGGGAGTTCTTGACAGATTTCGATGAAATTTTCAGGGATTTTTATAGTCTGTTCAATAGTTGAACATGCCCACCTTTATTATCTCAAGTTATGCTCCTGCATAACAATAAATGTACCCTAATTCAATATTTACTTCGCCTAATTGAACGAAGTTCTTAAGTCAATAATAATTTTCAATGATCTATACAGTCATGTTATGGATACGAGGAAGCCATGTGCCACACCCACTTGGCAGACGTTTTTTTTTCTTCGTACCTTTATTTCTAATACTCTCCAAGGCTCAAATTTGTTTTTATGTCATTTTTTTCAGAGCTTTTTCGTATAATAACCATTCTATACCCTTATTGGGCCTCGAATACTCATTCGTTTGGGTAAAAATATATCGGCCGCCAGAATGAGGCTGCTGCACGCCAGGCAGTTTGCAACTCCCAATCGACTCGTGGAACGACGAAACAATGTGAAGGTCACGCCTTACAGAGCACGCCAAAAAAATATTTACGAACTGTAGTAAACACAGAAAACAACGACACAGATAAGCCGAATCCAGTCAGAATAAATTATTGCACGACGGAGGTCCATCAGTCTTTTACCCGACCGCATCTCTTGTGTTTCTTAATGGATTTCACGTACGTTGACGAGTATAAAAGTGATTCGTCTGAAGATGAATTTCGACCTACAGCAAAGAGATCGAGAAGAAGAAATTGTGAATGAGAGCACACGCTCAGAGAACGTCTTCCGGTAGGCTAATTTCTCAACAAAGTACGAAAATTGCTTCTAAAATGGTCAACATTTCGAGATCCTTCATCCCCGAATTGCATTCGTTTTGCAAATGCGCGAACTGTTTCCCTGAGTGAATGGACGAAAGCCTACCAGGGGGCAGTTGGAAACAGAAAGGTCATAAAACAAACAAATGAACATGACTGCATGACGTTCTTTGCCAGTTCTTCATCATCGACTGGGCAGATCTCTCCTGCTACTGTCCGTAGATACGAGGACTCCCAAGGATCATGGGGTACATTCGAGCAGTTCACACAAGTATACTACGGGACCTGGAAGGTGATACTACACCCGACAGCACTTGAGACGTCTCTTTGCACGTGCCCTTATTTTTCAAAACACGTGGTTTGCAAACACGTTTTGGGAATCCAAATTCGCCTGAAGCTGGTGGAACCACCGCCTGAAGCCAAAACCGTCCGTAAGGGCCGGAAACGAGGAAGGCCGAGCAGGGCGAAGACAGCTCTTTTGATTTAAGTTTTCTAGATTTGTTACGGAATTTTTGTAGGCTGTTTCGTTGTTCCACTGACATATTTCGTCGTTGAGGCAGCGTCGTGATTTTTTTTTCTGACGTGCGACTTATTTTATTGTCGTTAAGTAATTAAACTGCCGTTCGAAATCTTATTAAGTTGTTCATATTATTTTCCTGTAGCTAAATTATTTTTTTCTGTCCTGAATGGATTGTTAAGGCGTGAAAGTTATTTTAGAGCCGTGGAAGCACGATTTCCAGGCGTGCCTTCGCCTTATTCTGGCGGGCGATTAAATCACACCCTATTCGTTCACAGATCAGACAATAAGAATCAATATGTTGCCTTTTTTGTCTCGTTAGATTTATGTAGGCCTGCATTTGTCGATGATGCGCTAAAGGTCCAAGTTTTGAAGGTAACTATATGGATATCGGCAATTTGCAGGATAGAGTTAAGGATTTATCCAGCGTGACGGCAAAAAGAATCACGCCAAATATAGGCATATGTTTCAGATGGGTTACAATAATCTTTATTGTATCTATGGATCGATACTATACGATGCCTCAACGATATTATTGTCGACGATATAAAGCAGAAAATTTGAAAAATGTGAATCAAATGCTTTCCTTATACCTTACTTCTAGTCTGTAAATTACCTATCAACTTGAAACTTGTTATTTGAAAAAAATTGCACTTCTAATTTGTCTATAAAATCAATTTGTGACCGATGTTTAAATGATTAGCTAATGACCTTTTTTATTCTTAGCAACATAGATACAATTACAATAAAAAGTGTAATCCTATTTATGTTGCAGCACGCCATCAACGAACTCCTTACCGTCCGACGTGAAAAGAACTTAGCTTGCGGGAACAGCTTCTTGGTAATCCCCTCGACATTTTCAAGGCCTCAGAAAGGTGAGTAAACCGTTTCAATTATTTTTAGTTTTTGATGAACTCTTGCAATCGGCCAAGAAGCCCTCAAAAACTTAATTGCTTACTTTTTAAGATGCCTACATTCAATAGTAGAAGGTACTTGTCAAAATTCAGGAATTAGAAATAAAAGAGTGAACGCCTGTAACATGACATATGTTCTTTCGAATTACAATAGGAAAGTGGAAAGAGAGAAATTTTCAGTTTCAGTTTTGTGAAGTAGGTCGTCAAAACAGTCATCGTGAATAATTGTGGCCAGTTTAAAACGATAACTTCACCTACTTTTTAGCTAATTACACTCCCATTAACCATCGTTCGACAGCTATTCCAAAGAATTTTCGTTGTACATTTGTGCATCTTTTGTAAAAACGCTGCAAATTCTTCCACTGGGGTTTATTATTCAATCATTCATGATTGAATTTGTACTAAAGCTTTGGAGTGTGCGTGTTTCACAGGAGATAGAGCGATTATTGAATTTCATGCAGATATGCATAGAGCATTACAATGTTACACACTCCAAAATCGGTTTCAAACCAAAATACCTATTTGGATTGATCAGTTGATCATAATTGTGTGCCTCCTATTTCTCAAGAGCGATTACAATGGAAAAATATTCTATTTGAAAATTTTGAATTTCGTAAGACGGAGCATGCATATCAGAATGCTTCGTGTATCGGCTATAAACCCTTTTAGGAGTTCCCTCCAGTATCATCATTCACTATATCACTATGTTACAGCGATCAAAACAAAATCAATAATAAACCAAAAAAAAAAAAAATTATTGAATAATAAACCAAAACGATCCAGTTTTTAAAACAAGCCAGCTGTTGAAAGAAAAAGTTTAAAAAAAAATCCAGTTCCCTACGTGTTTTTATCCAGGTATTAATTAATAGTTCATTATGCCACCCTACGTATCACTTTTCATGAGACACGATTGACAATCTGTTCAGCCATCCAAGCTAAAAGTTGTTTGAAAAATACGGGTACCGTTGAGGAACTACTTTCGGGGACAATCTATTCGAACGAACGATTGGAAAAAGGAACGGAGTTTTTCGTGACCTCCAGCCATTTATCTCTGTCAAAGTGTTTACGTAACATGATCATATGCATATAGAAACGCGAATTATTTACCTATTATAGGGAATTGCGGCAATCCATACGAATATCGTTGGATATCATACGTTCCTCAAAATTCTGAGTATCATGGCATTCTTAGGGGAAGGATACCAAAGTTGTTCAGAAAGGTCTTTCTCCCCAACTGAACATCAAGCGAATCCAATAAAATGTCCCGCCTTTGCTTCTCTGGACGGAGCATTTATCGGTTATACGATAAAACTTACATCTTCGCTCGACCTGGATTCCGGTGCATTATAAATAGAAAGTTGAACGACGCACATGTGCCGTTGTAGGAAGAACAAGCTAACGATTTCCGCTTCCGACGTCACTACTACCTATCATGTTTATATATAGGACACTGAAGCGTTTTTCTGACAAGTTCCGAGTAAATCGGACTGCGTGTGAGTTGGTGAATGGTTTAGGTAGGTGGCAGGTTGCCAGGAATTTCTCCGAAAAATTATCATCCAACGTTCCCCGCTCAGATGATCCTAGGATAAAAAGCAAAAGAAGTGAAATATGAATGAATTTATAAAAATATGCGTTAGGGCACCGTCACCTTCATGTTCACAGGATGTTGGCTATGAAATGTTGGTTTTGGAGTGCGTAAATAAAAGCTACAGGGTGGGATATCATTTAAATTCCAACAGCCTCCTTGGTTCTCGATTTTATTATGAAACTAATGCAAGTGTTACATACTACAAATTTGTTTTCTGTAAACTACCGTAAAGAGACTCAACCATGAAGAATAAACTCTGAAAAACGCTGCAAATTCTTTCACTGGGGTTTATTATTCAATTGGCTTGCGTTCATGATTTGAATTATATAACTTTGGAGTGTGCGTGTTTCACAGGTGATAGAGCGATTATTGAATTTCAGGAGGCACACAAATATGATCAACTGATCAATCCAAATAGGTATTTTGGTCGAGAACAGATTTACGTGTTCTATGCATATCTCCTGAAATTCAATAATCGCTCTATCACCTGTGAAACACGCATACTCCGAGGCTTAGTAGAAATTCAAATCATGAACGCAAGTCAATTGAATAATAAACCCCAGTGAAAGAATTTGCAGCGTTTTTTTAAAATGGTTATCAGAATGCGTCAACCCGTTTATCGGCTACAAAGCCTTTTAGGAGTTCACTCCAGTATCCACATCAACACAAAAACAATAATAAACCAAAATAACGCGAATGTTGGCATCATAAATCGGGCCATAGATCGAGAATGGTTTGACCTACCGACCTGGGGATGGGCTCATTCGATTCCTCGTGAAGTGTTCTTCAAAAAGAGTACAAATGTAGGCCGCCTTGACTATTTTTGACGTTTTTAGGGATTTTACAAAACTTTGACAACCCTTAAAGGGCACTTTAAATTAAGTGAGAGAGCTGGCTCAAGAATTGGGGCGTCGCCAGACCAACATGGATTTTTCCTGAAAATTTCAGCTTTTTTGCTTCAGCCGTTTGGGAGAAATCGTGCGTACGGCGTACGGAGGATGGACGGAAAAATTTGTATTGCAGATTCGGATTCTACACCCTTTGAAACGTAAACCATTTTCAGGGGGGGTTAGAATTTTTTTTTTTTTCAAGAGCGATTAAAATGGTTTATTATTGAATAATAAACCAAAATTAAAATTATAAGACGACAAAAAAGTTTTTTCTCAAGTTAGAACGAGTAGATGTATTTCGTAACTGAATTTGTCGCTTTTTCTTCACACGTATTATCCTAATCTTGTATGGTATTCAAGTATGATTTTACGACGCTTCAAATGATTAATGGTCCATACATTGTCTGCAGGATTCCATCGAATCTACGTGGCATCCTATACGATGACTATAAAGAGTGGAGAGAAATGACGGGGATGATGAAACTACGGAAAAAGTGGACGGAACCCTCCCGAGTGTGGCGGCACGTGGAGAACAGGAGATGGATCGCTTCTTTTGAGAAGACCAAAGAATATTGGATGAAGTGACCAGCCGGCCGGTGTGTAGAATGCAGAAATATTCTCGGCTTCATGAACTGTTTCCTAATCCACAGCAGCCGAGACGTTATTTGCCACCATAGTTATCAAATGTCTGCCTCAAAAATGTTCGTATTAATCCTTCAATTTATTATATCAATAAATTGTCACTGAACCTAAAATTTGGGTAGAAACCAAATCAATTTCCACCATTCACAGCCTCATGCTGATTAGTTTGATTGATATCGATACTACCTTCTTCCCGATTTTTGATACCCCAGCCCCAGATGTGAGACTGACACTTTTATCATTTAAATGATTAACAAGAGTACAATCCAGTTCTTAGCGACCGACCCGACAGTTCCCCCTCCCCCCGCTCTCACAACACTCCTTCAACTAACCTTCGGGTGGGCTCCTTCCGCCCTTTGTTATCCCGGCATCACCACTTTTCCGTCCGCCCGAGGGGGTCATTTGAGTATCTGGCACCTCCCTCCCCCCAGCCGTAGCTTTCATCTCTGTTTACTAGGTCCCCTCCTCTGAGCTAGAATCCCATATTTGTAGGTTGCACAGGCAATTTTTCATCTTCGGTACTTATTTTCTTCTTCTTTTATCTCCTTACCATCATACAAGTCGTCACAACCCTTGATATCACCTGTTTGTTATTGAAGTTATAATAAGAAGTTATAATAATAAAGATTGGTAGCTTTAATGTGTAGCGATCCAACCGTCCGTCGACTACAGTCGAATTGGACAAGATCAGCACGAAGATGTATGTCCACACTTTATATCGCAGAAACGAAAAACGGAACATAATGCTGCAAATTATAACAAAAACGATTATTATTCATGAATTATATTGCATATCTAGTCGACAGTTACTAACCGTAATGGTACACTGTTTTGAGAAGTAGTGGCAGTAGGGCCAATGCAGAAGTAATAGACCTTAACCTTTGCAATCAATTGCACTTACTACTTATTCACTTTTTTTAGTAGGTTTTTAGGAAGTCTCTTGGGACAATCAAAATACGAGAAAAAACTGCCTACAAGTCTGTTTCACATCGAATCCATTTAATCCATTTAATATTTTGCTGGGTTTGAATGTGTGAGTGACAAATGTTGTTGACGCTGCCCAGCTTGCATTTGTTAACCGATTTACGTTATTCTTATTTCGTTCGACCCCAATTGTAGCCTGATTGTGCAAAAAACTTGGAAATTTTACGAATCGTTCTGTAATGGATGCATTACTTAACAATATGTTTGTACCCGTGGTTGAAATCGTTAATGCTTTATTCCAAACTGTCTACTGGAGATTTAAATACGTTACAAATCATTTAGCAGTTTAACGATGATACAGATAAACAGAAGAACAAAGATGGGATATCCAATATGAAAAAATATCAGTGGGTTTCAGAAAATATACAAGAAATTGCCACTGTAAATCACTCACTTTAGTATACGCTAGTTGATAATTAACCGACGTTTTAATGAAAGATGTTGAATCATTGTTTTGAAATGATTCGAACCCGGTGTAGATGTTTCGTTACCAAAATAATTTTCCCATTAATTTTGCAAAACATTGACGTATTCTAATTGATATTCGTGATTCGGGTTTGGATATATTCCATTAGTACTAGCGGATTCGTTCGATATTAAACTGATAGCTTGGGTAGGAAGGTTATAACTTTTGCTGACAACCTTCGACAACCATTTGGCGAATCCATTGCTTCAATTTGCATGGACTGATTCAAAACGATGGTAGTAACATGAAGTTTGACGAGGAATGAGCAATAAATAGGTTCTGCAGGCTTTCATCCTCACGTAATACTATCTATTGATTAGCGTATTGATAATATGTGGAGGTATAATAATGTTATGAAATCAGATTGCACATTAGCATGTAGATTAACCCACTCAAGCTTCAAGACATATTACGGCCCATCGTCAGGTCAGCGCGCATGGAGTGGATCAAAGGATCATCAACGCCAGTGGTGCAAAAACATTTGTCTCACCATCCTTGGACTTTCTTGAAATTCTTATTGCACCAGGTTTCAGTATGTGCGATTTCTATGATCAAAAATACCTGCCAAGTTGGGTGGGATTCAATGTGTTCATTACATTATTGTATGGATCACTGAAATGTGATGAATGGGAGGATTTATTATAGATATATTTGGAATGTTTGCTACAGCAAGAGGATGCAGTTTTTTTTTATGCTGAACTTTTGTTCAACCATTCGTATTGTTGGTAAAATAATAAGACCGCGTGTTCTATGACTTGGCAATTAGTTGATGAGACTTGCATACCATTGAACTTCTAACTTAAGACGTGGCTAGGGACTAATAAGTTAGGGAGGGGTAGCTTCCATGTACCAATGGAGACGAACATGTGTTTCCAAGAAAAATTGCGACAGCTCCTTCCTTCTTTACATTTCAAATTATTTTTTCATATCTCTTTAGTATTTTACTAAAAAAGGGTATGTATCCCTCCTTGGAAACCATTCCATTAGTAACCTTAGGTAGGAAGTTATAAGCTATTACGAGTACGGCCAAAATCACGAGAAAAAACCAGTCCGCAACACATTAAGACATTTTCGTGAAGGGTGTATGATTATAAAACATAATATCCAAACACTCGCAAAACTTGAACACAGAGACGAGGAATAATGGTAATGGAAGCTCAAAGTTTAACCAAGAAAGAAATTCATTTTAAATATGCACAACAAATGAACATTAATTGACTCGATATCCATTGGCTCAATTTTTTCTTGTTCGTTGGGGGAAGTAATACTGAGCAATGGGCTATGGTGAGAATTGTAACGCACAGCTGAGACAATTTTCGTGAACAACTTTCTTGAACAATTTTCGTGACGTTTTTTTTTCCTTTTTGTGCTTTAGCAAAGACAAGAACACGTCAAAAAAATCATTTAAAAAAAAAAAGTCGTTTTTTGTACTCCTGGCGTACGTATAGACCCTGTGTTATGAATTAATAGTTGCTCTGGTGAGTTGATAGCCGATTCGCTCGGTGTCTTTCTGCAAACCTTGGGAAATTACCTCTTGGGAAACGTTAAATCTTAAAATTAACTCTTAGGAGTGAGGGGAACCGTCATCGCTGATGTGGAAGCCAAGCGAGCGGCGCTTCTCCCAGAACCGTTGCCATCAAAAACATATCCACACACTGATTTAAGACTCGCAGCCAATAAAAGAGTCCTCGAAAACTAGAAAGAGGCGTTTGAAGCCCACCCAGCAGCCAGTCGTTACAAATATCTATTTCCCATTACCAAAAAAATAACCTGGTTTGACTCTGTAACGGAAGTTAAGTCCCGATCATTCTACAGTCTAATTATAAGGTTGGAACGGGACACTGTAATACTAATTCCCTCTTACACAAAATAGACCCAGAGATTTCCCCACTTTGCCGAAAATGCAGGACTTCAGAAGAGAACATCTAGTGCTGGAATGTCCAATGCACGAAACATCTCGAAATCGCCTTCTGACGTCCATCCATAGTATGTTGAGACACCCGTTCAACCTTGACTCGTTGATAGAGACCACTGACATTATTGTCTATGATTATATCTATAAGTTCATGTGCGAAGAAGATTTCATAGTTTGAGTAACCAAGTTTGTACACGGAACATTGATTACCTGTATAATTCCTTAAGTTTGTATTTTCATAATTTGTAAAATTTGAAGAATTTCGCGGCTGTGTGAATAATTTTCGAAGCCAATAAAGTTGAAAAAAAAACTCTTAGGAATCATTTAGTAAAAGTTTTAAAGCAGTCAAATAGTAAATACGCGAGAACGACAGGAGTTGATAAGACTAGTACTGATATACTCATCGTGCTAAATGATGTCTGATGTGTCACAAGTGCCCACCTCTGCACTCTTCGAATCGACGAGCTTAGATGGATTGATGAATTCCGCCTTAGAGGCCTCCTTTTAGAGGAATCCTAGGGATGAGGCGGAATACATGGAACCAGCAGATATTTCGGCATCATCGCTGGAAGGTGGAGTAAATTTTACAGAAAAACACTCACGACGCCATAGCAGCTATGGATATGAAATAATTATTCATGTTCACTGTGGAACCTCGCTGTTAACGAATCGTTTGAGCATTTTGTGGCGGAATAGAAAACCCAATACTGCCTGTTTACACTGCTCTGTTCAACGCAAGGCCCTGTGGAAAATCTTTGGTACCTGAATTTAATTGCATCAGGAAATTAGAGTACTATATACAACACAAGAAAAAGGAAACTTACTAATATTAATCGGCATTAAACCAGGATATAATAATATTTTAAAACTAAACTGGTTGACTTGTTTACCTTCATTTTTCTTCCTCATGCCCCTATTTTCTGCTTACAGTAACTTTCTATACAACGATTAGTTTCTGTGTCTAAACCAACAAAACCCCAAAGCATATCATGAATTTGTAATTTTTGTAATAGATTTTTCGGGTGAAACTTTAAGTCACGTAACGGGTATGGATCGTTATCAATGAACATGTCATTAATCCATTCATTCGATTTAAAGTTAAGAACAATCGAATAAAATCAGGAAACAATACAAAATTTCAATAACTCATTTTTAAAGAGGGTTTGAAAAGAAAGTTAAAGGCGCGAATTAATTCTAGAATCGATTTTTTTTTCTCAAATGACACCCAAATGATGGGGTTACAAATGGGTATTTATATTGATTAACTACATCTTATTTGAAAGCTATTAAGAATCAGTTCTCAGTAAGGAACGTCTACCTTCACGTTTTCGAAATATTCAATTTGATTTCTCAATATTTATAATTGTGGAGCTTCCTTTCAAAAGGTACTTGAGACCATTTTTTCCAAAATCGAGTCACTACATTCCCAGGGGTTTTGAGACCGAGTTCTTCATAAAAATGCAATAAGATTGGAGCAAAAACCGTATTTTTTTAGTTTGTTCATATCAGTTTCAATAGAAAGAATGTTGTCCACTCTGATGAGGTAGCTTCCAAAACATCGTCATTATCAAAAACTGACATTCACTGATCTATAAAGCTTTAGTATTTGAGCCGCGTTTTTCAGGTATTTCTTTAAGGTAATTTTGTCGGATGCATAAACCCGTTCGTTTGTTAATAAGATAATCGAAAAGCCGAGAGACGGCTATTGTTTGTGTTCATAAACGATGGATTTCGATGAGCAAAAAACCGCTAAGAGACATTTCGGAAATGAGTGGTAGAACACGTAGGAGTCGGATTGTGCATAACTCCTGGGACACCCTGTATAACTAAAGAATACCTAACGTTTGAAAATAGGGAGAGCTACGGAATGGGCTTTGTCTTGGTCAGGGGCGAGGATATGCAATGACCCGCACGACCGCTCGGTCTTGATGGAGGGGTTGGTTTGTGCGCCGTGTATTATCAACCCCAATCTGATGTGGGGGAAGTTACGTACATCTCGCCTCGAACCTTTTTTCGTCGAGACTTTTGGAATAACCTCAATTTTAACAGAAAATACGTTTTTCTGCAGTTAAACACCATTTCCTTAACTAAAAATATTTTTTTAAACCAAAACGACTACACCGTTGGAAAGTTAACATTTTGGCGAACGTTTTACCAGGCCTGCAAAGTTCTGCGTCAAGCACAGATGCGGTTTTAGGAGAGATGAAAAACAGGTGATTTCAAGATTTTGACAAAACTGCCATTTCGCGCTGCAATCGCACATCTTCAATGTAATCAAAAAAATGTTTACTGACATCAAATAGTTGGAAAATTTAACGCTTTTTCCAACGGTGGCATCAAATTTGAGCTATCTCTAAAATTGAGGGAGTTATGATAGTTTTAATGACATAAGATCGAAAACACGAAAAAAATCTTGAATCGCAAATAACTCGGAAACGAGGCTTCTGGCAAAAATTGCTACGAGGCGTTTTTGTTTGGAAATGAATTGTTAAACACGTAGGAGTCGGATTGTGCATAACTCCAGGTACACCCTGTATATCCTCTTTGTTTGGTTTTAAAAATTACTAAACGACAGGTTTGTCTCTAAAAAAGTACTATATCCAAAATCTCGAAATTTCAAAGCTCCACCTAAATTAATTGACGTCTTCTTATTGCAAAATTGTTTATATTGAATGTAAAATAGGTTTTGAAAAAAGTTTTTTGAGATGCGGCAAGTTTTCCATGAATATCTCGCTTATTACTATAACGGATACAGTACCTTTTGGAAACAGGCTCCTAATTGTATTCCACAAATCACTGTATTCCCTAATTCTTCAAGGTGAGGAATGAATGAGAAAAAAAGAACGCTACTTTTCGACGGGGATTTTATTATACCATTCAACGCTTGCCGGAATTCTGACAAAACTGTTTTCGTTATTTTAATGTTGTATTGATAGATCGTTGGGGTGTGGTGTGTACACATTTTTTGTTAAATGATCAGGGTTCGGTGTTCTCAAATCCCCGAGGAGGTGGCCCACCCCGAAAAAAGCGATCCGCGGTGGACCCAAAAATTCCTTAACCCCTCGCCGAGGCGCCTGCGCCGGTCGCCCACTCGCCCTCCCGCGCTCCTCAGTATCAACTGGAGTTCCGCCGAATTCTCTTCGAAACGCACACGAACGATTGCCCGGCGAGCGTAGCGATCTGTTTACCCGCTTTTTTTCTTATTATTTCAATCGCCCGAACTCTGACCTTTAAAATATAAATTATCGGAACTTTAATTTACTCGCGGCACTGTTCCTTTCCCCCCTTTAAGGTACATTATCCGTCGAGGAAGTCCAGTCGGTTACCCCGGAGTGCATAAATTGTTGACGAAATTTTGTGATCTGTGGTGAATGGCATCCACATCTCTCCTCGGAAGAAAAGGATAACTGCCTACCTTCGACAAAGGTAAATTATTTTATGCAGTTCATTATTATTGATATTGAGCATCAACAATCATTGATATTAAGTTGACAGCAAAGATTGTAAAATAATTACCTAACCCACATTAATACTGTTGCAAAACTTGATAGAGTTATCAAAGTATGATTCAGAAAATGACGGCTTGATAATCAACAATCAACAGATTCTAGGGATCGCTATGTCTGTTTGGTAAGATACGGCTTCATACTTTCATACAGACGGTAACATCAAATTTTTTTTTCAGAGTGAAAAAAGGGAAGCACACATAAAATAGTTTCGCTTGTTCAGACCTCGACTTGGAAATATTTTGATGTACTTAATGTCCCATTTACACAATTTACATGAAACTTTTTCTTTCTTTCCTTATGGAAAACAAAAATCCCATTTCCCGTTTGATATAAAACAGATGCCTTCTAAAAAACCGATAAACAAATCAGGTAATGAGGAAATGTGCAATTACTAGGGATTAATACACGTAAAGGCTGTAACACTCATTTTGATACTCTTTGAAAATTGAGAAAAATTATTTGATTTGTTGATCATATCTTCATGTTTAAACGGACCCTAAATCGTCCTGAGTAGGAGACATGTTTAATTTTGCTTCAGCGAGTTCCGCTATTGACCTTCGGGGTGGACTAAAACATCGGAGTTGTCTATGAATGTAATTGGAAAATAAATTTGAACAATAATAGCATTGACGACTGGCAATCTAGGCCTCCAGTGGCGTAGTTAATTGGCATTCAAGCCAATATATAAAGCCGATATAAATAGGAAAACCACTGAAGTTTCGGACAGAAATGGGAGAAACGGTTTTTCATCAAATTATGTACAATTTTCGTACAGTGATCTAAACTTTGTATTGGATGCGTAGGAGTCATCCTTTGTATGAGGCTCATTCATTGTTTTCGTTCATTAATAGGAAAGAATTAGGACCAATATTTTTTAGCTGATCCACTTATTATTGTGCGCGTTGGTTCCTAACCGATAAAGTTTCAACGAAGGTGAAGATGGGTAATTAGTTAGTGTTGCTATTGAAACCGACCAAGAAAAAATATTAACCCTCCACCGAAAATTTTCTAGTTTAGATACCCAATACACGTACAGGTGATAAGTACCTATACGTGATTGATACAAAAGATAGAGGAAAAGTTTTGAATATTTAAAAAATTAACTGTCCCCACCCTATTTTCCCTTTTAAACTGTTGGACCAATGTTATTCAATGTAACCACCGCCGTTTCGATAAACTCTAAGAGATGAGTTACCCCATAAAATATTTAAAAATTAAAATCTCAAACGTGTTTGAACTAAAATACACATTTTATTGTGTGTGTTAGTTTGTTAATGATAGTCCGAATCCTAAACAATCGAATGAGGTCACCGAGATTAGGAGCTTTTCATCATTTCGCTGAATCTAGGGATCTAGGCCTTTGCTTCGGAAATACTACACATTTAAATAATTTAATTATTGAATTAATGAATGGTTCATTAGGGATGAATGTCTTTAAAGGCATTTAAAGGCTTTGTGATCGAACCTGCTGATGCTATTACAATAAAATTTGATTTGCTGGAAATCTAGTTGTTTTTTATAACTCTCGTTATGATATCGCGTTGCTGTATGAGTGAGGCGTAAGTAGGTGGTTTTGTCTTTTTCCGCTAAATTATGATCTTTTTTTGGAGATATTTATGAGTTTAGTGGTGGAATATATATAGGTACATTCAAGGTGAATTTGAACGTACTCAATCTTGAAATCCTTTCCATCTGCACGTATCCCTCAATAACCATACGCACATTACGACCAATCTTTAAACCTTCATGACACCATGTTCTCATGGAAATGAAAATATAATGATAATAAATCTAATCGTTCCATTGTGTGAGATGTTGTTGCAATTGTTACAATATTCCGTTTTTTCTCTTGATCGTTAAGTTTTTAAACGCACCGCAGATGACTCTATCTTGCACAGATAAAAGCAAAAATAAAATAGCTGTAAATTATTAGCTGCACGCTAGTTTCTTCTTTGAATATTGAATATGCATTTTTTATCTCAAATGTTGATGGCTCACCTCCTTCCATCTAAGAATAGAATGTTATTTTAGTATGGCAAACTTAGAAGAAAATTACCCAGTAATTATCGGGTTGTCGGTGATATTGAGTTAGTTTACCCTAAGTAACACATCGTGTTCCTATTGAGTGTCCTACAGCCGTACATTCCATCTAGGGTATTTCCCAGCATTGTTAGTGTTTTCTGTAGTAGAATTTTTCGTTCAACGTTTTCATAAGGTTTGTTCCGGCAGATATGGAAAAGGACAAAACGGGGGATAACCGTCGGCAAACAAACCGTTGTTTTCTGTTTTTGGTTCATTATTTGGATCAATTAACCTTTGTTTTCGATGTACTCGTACGCAGACATTTTAAAAACATAATCGAATGTATTTTAATAGAAACAAGGGGTTAAAATTGTATATTATTTAGCCCAATGATGTCTCTAAACCTATTACTGAATCGAATCTGTCGTCATTCGTTTCATCTGTTAATTTTTCATTTGCTAATAATTTTGTTGAGCTAGATAAATATACGTTGGAGTTTTTAGTTTAGATTATGTGAAGGCAGCCAAAGTGTGATTTGATCGTAAAAGTTAGGAATCGATCCTAATCGTTTCCCGGGGAAAACGTTGAACACTGAAAACTCTATTGGATAATAAAGTTTATTTTCTGACTTTTGGAACCGGACGAGAAAAAACTATAAAATAGAGAAACAATTTATTGGCCTTCTGGAATGATTTTAATATTTTTCTCTGCCTTTCCAGTAGTTATTTATTTTACCATGATAGATAGACCCAAAATCGAATACCAATTTATCCGTCCGACGTACTTAGTCCCTCAGTGTTCTTTCGAACAACTGAATCAAAGTTGATAGAGCTGGTTCGAGAGCATATACAAACCAGGATATACAGGGTGTCCCGCACTTAGTGTAAAAAAAAAATTGGGTGAAACTACATGGAAAATGGAGTAAATCGCCGCCAACCGCGATTTTTTTTTCTCAACCGGTTGCTGAGATATGCTATTTTTAAGAGTTTTTTTTTAAAAAATCGCGTTTTTCGCCATTAAAACGCTTTTTTTCGGCAATTTCCCAACATTTTTGCACATTTGACCACATTTTCGGAATCTGCGTTAAATTTCCTATAAGATGAAGTTACTTTGATTTCCAAAACGCATCTTCCAAACACCGAAATTTTCAATCAAAAGAACATTTTTCGCAAAATGAAATTTTTCAAAAACTTGGAACGCTTGGCGTGACCACAAAAATGATTTTTTTCGTTGTCAAATTTGATAAAAACTTTTCCCACTTCTAAGCTTTCCAACGGCGTCTCAACCATTTAATTCTGATTGGAATTGACGGAGAAATAAAAGTTCGAATGCCAGAAAACGTGTAGTTCGTTTTAACGTAAGTTGGTAGGTGACGTACGATATGGGCCACAGAAACTGATTTTTCTCAATTTCAATTAATGTTTTCCGGCATTCAACCACAGGTTCGAATTGGGCGTTAAATTTCCTGTAAGAAGAGGTTCATTTTGTTTCCAAAATGTTTTTTCCAGGTACTGTAAAAAATAAAAATTGAGAATTGTGATAAATGTGTAAAAAAAATTTGGAAACAACATGTAGTTTCACCCAATTTTTTTTTTTTTTTTACACTAAGTGCGGGACACCCTGTATATAATTGAACGAGGTTATGCTTGAGATTTTACATAGGTAGTGGTAAAGGTGACATTTGTGGATTCAAAATTGATCATGAACTTTGAATAATATAGGTTTTTATTCATTCATCGTCATATTGTAAATAGTGGATAAATATCAGACCACACTGGTTGATATGCGGCAAACCGTTCACTTCTTGAGGGTTGAAATATCAAGGAAAGGAGCATCCAGGTTCATTACAATTCTTGCAAGGTTCATACAGTGGCTAGCAATTATTTTCACTATTATTTTTCACAGTATTAATTTTCTGTTGAACAAACAGACGTATCCTGATTCACGTAGGTTCAAGAATTGACAATAAGATGCAATAAAAGTCGTCAACACACCCTCACCAGAGTTTCTATTTGGCGTTTTTTTATAGATGAGAGTTTAATTTTGTGAGTTTGCGAAGACGTAATTTCAATGAATTGAGTGAATGACGGTTGCTTCGGGAACCGTTTGCCCTATGACGGTTTAAGGGATGAAATGTAAATTTCAAAAACAAAATTATAGGTATAATAAATTGTGAAATAAAGAACATGTAAGAAGGTCTTTCATTCATTTCCTGTTCTTTATTATCGTATCTCCTCTGTTTACTGACTTTTTCCGGCGTTTTAATTGCCGAAAATGCGATTTTCTTGTCGGCCGAGAGGCCCGAGTACTTCGATGATTGTTCAAATTGGTTTCACCCTCTCCTTCTGTAGGCCGCGCTCCTCCCTCGTTCATTTCTCCATTGTTCCGAAGATTTCGCAACCGGTGGGCACAATGCCTTCCCCGAAAAACGAGGGTGGGCTTGTCAGAGGCTCCGGCGCCTTCGCAGCGCCGCCTGGTAATGGAGGTATTCCCCTCGTTACAGGGCCTCCTTTATTAGAACTGGTATCGGCCGATACAATGGCTACCTAACTACAACATCAATTCCTAAGTGGTATTGTTAACAGGGCTCGAGAAAATAAGGGAATCCTCTCCAATTAGGTTAAAAACTATGTATTGCCTCGAGGTGTCGAAAACTTCCCAGTTATAAGATAGATAATTAGGTTTGTAAAAGATTACAATTTGAATACTCTGGGTGGTGACATTAAGTAATTTGACGTTCGTTTTTCAAAAACCTGATTCTGAACATCAGAGAAAGAAAATTAAAATAGTTGTTTTAACCTCTGAAACATGTTTTGTGCCCTAATTATGTGTTCAAGACGTATAATAGTGAACCGTTCTTGAATTTTTTCCATTATCGGAGTTAAATATTGCAAATTGATGAATACGAATACCGGCATTGATTTTCTGTGGGGGCACAGTTTTGGTTTATTATTCAATAAAAAGCCATTGTATTCGTGTTTAACCTCCTGAAAATTTCATGGTTTACGTTTCAAAGGGTCTAGAATCCAAATCTGCAATAAAAATGTTTCCGTCCGTACGCCGTACGCACGATTTCTCCCAAACGGCTGGAGCAAAAAATCTGAAATTTTCAGGAAAAATCAATATTGGTCCGACAACGCCCCAATTCTTCAGCCAGCACTCTCACTTAATTTAAAGTGCCCTTTACGGGTTGTCAAAGTTTTGTAAAATCCCTAAAAACCTCAAAAAAAGTCAAGGCGGCCTAAATTTGGATTTTATTTGAAGAGCTTTCCATGAGGAATCAAATGAGCCCCTTCCCAGGTCAGTAGCTCAAACCATTCCCGATGTATGGTCCGATTTATGGTGCCAACATTTGCGTTTTTTTGGTTTATCATCGTTTTTGTTTTGATCGCAGTAACATAGTAATGTAGTGAACTCCTAAAAGGGTCGAGTTGTAGTGAATGTGGAAACTGGAGTGATAGCCGATGTGGATACTTGTAGGGTTTATAGCCGATACACGGGTTGAAGCATTCTGATATGCATGCTCCGTCTTACGAAATTTAAAATTTTTAGATAGAATATTTTTCCATTGAAATCGCTCTTGAAAAAAAAACGCTGCAAATTCTTTCACTGGGGTTTATTATTCAACGATTCATGATTTGAATTTCTACTAAGCTTTGGAGTGTGCGTGTTTCACAGGCGATAGAGCGATTATTGAATTTCAGGAGGCACACAAATATGATGAACTGATCAATCCGAATAGGTATTTTGGTTGAGAACCGATTTAAGTGCTCTATGCATATCTCCTGAAATTCAATAATCGCTCTATCACCTGTTGAACACACACGCTCCAAAGCTTAGTAGAAATTAAAATCATGAATCATTGAATAATAAACCCCAGTGAAAGAATTTGCAGCGTTTTTTACTTTGGTTATAACCACACTTTACTTTAATGGAATTAGCCTACAAGGATTGTTCACCCGTTGGCTCTGTGTAAGGGGCAGATATAGAACCACGACAAACAAAACAAAAATGTGTTTGTAGCACGTGTGAAATTAGCATAAACGAACTGCTACGAACGAACCAGCTTATATAATTACAACGCGTATTGCGCCGTTAAATCCATTTCTTTGGGGACAGAATCTAAGGTTCCACGAACCCTATTGTAATTTCAGCTAAAATGTGTTTCATTTGAATATTGACAAGTTGATAGGGACTTTGATTTGAACGCGTCCCGCGAACAGACGTTGAGGTCGTCAAATCAGGCGATTCATGAATGAATTCCCAACCCTTCGACCCTTTCTGCCGGTCTCTGACGTGCCTCCCGCGCCGTTAGCTTTCAATTGATCGAACTATCCCTTTCCTCGCTCGAATTTCAGTTGAATAGCGAAGAGGCAGTCGAACGGGCAATAGAAAGACTTGTTAACGTTTTCCGAACCAAACACTATTATCACTTTGAGTCGTTTCTGTTTGAAACAACTATTTACTTAATTTCAGTCGGCGAGCGGTCTTTGTACCGTTTTGCCTCAAGAATCTACATTGTTCGTAGACAGTTAATTTTAGTCCAACGTGTGATCAATTCCATGTAGCTGCATTTGTATTATTACGCATTGTATTGGATGAATTTTAGTCCTTTTCCATAGGCAGAAACAGTTCTACAGCTTATTTCTAACTTAAAACGTGAGTGATTTGGATACCTAATACAGTTAATCAAATGTTCAATTTGAAGAAAGAGATGCTGACGTCGGAACCCGATACCACTATTTGTAGATTATCTTACAATCATTTTTTGGCTTTCATGTGATACCTAAGGTTTAAGATTTACTTACCACAGTAGATCTTACTTTTCGTATAAATGGTTTGTATTACATCATAATCCTTCAAGACTTGATTTCTCTGTGACGTTTCCAAGAGAATTTTAGATATTTTATGTAAGGGATGAATGAATGAATAAAAACGCTGCAAATTCTTTCACTGGGGTTTATTATTCAGTCGGCTTGCGTTCATGATTTGAATTTCTACTAAGCTTTGGAGTCTGCGTGTTTCACAGGATAGGGCGATTATTGAATTTCAGGAGATATACATGGAGCACGTGGATCTGTTCTCGACCAAAATACCTATTTGGATTGATCAGTTGATCATATTTGTGTGCCTCCTGAAATTCAATAATCGCCCTATCCTGTGAAACACGCACACTCCAAAGCTTAGTAGAAATTCAAATCATGAACGCAAGCCAATTGAATAATAAACCCCAGTGAAAGAATACTTATTTACCCCAGTAATCATATTGAATAAACTTATTTACCCCAGTAATATATATAAACCCCAGTAATAATATTGAATAATATTTACCTATATATTATCAGAATGCTTCAACCCGTGTATCGGCTACT
Organism: Creontiades dilutus; assembly: GCA_031894815.1. Lineage (NCBI taxonomy): Eukaryota > Metazoa > Arthropoda > Insecta > Hemiptera > Miridae > Creontiades > Creontiades dilutus. Next base: position 1,182,853 of record JAVIWC010000391.1, read on the forward strand.
AACTACACTACAAGTATTCACATCGGCTATCACTCCAGTATCCACATTCACTACAATCGACGCTATCGGCCGGACATCACTTGTTACAAACAAACAATAATAAACGAAAAAACGCAAATGTTGGCACCATAAATCGGGCCATACATCGGGAATGGTTTGACCTACGGACGTGGGGAAGGGCGCATTCGATTCCTAATGGTATGTTCTTCAAATAGGAAAATATTTAGGCCGATTCGACTAGTTTTGAGGTTTTCAGGGATTTTACAAAACTTTTACAGCCCTTAAAGGGCACTTTAAATTGAGTGAGGGAGCTGGCTCGAGAATTGGGGCGTCGTCGGACCAAGATGGATTTTTCCTGAAAATTTCAGATTTTTTGCTCCAGCCGTTTCGGAGATATCGTGCGTACGGCGGACGGCCGGAAAATTTTTTATTGCAGATTTGGATTCTACACCCTTTGAAACGTGAACCATGAAATTTTCAGGGGGGTTAGAATTTTTTTTTCCTGAGCGATTACAATGGTTTATTATTGAATAATAAACCGAAATTACGGTCATTTGTTACGGAGGAATTTTCATTTTTCTTATCCCAGTAAGATTCTGATCACACAATTACTAGGAAAATGAAATCTCACTTGCTTATGTCACCCTCAACCTTTAAGAGCTACTCTCTTGGGCAGTTGTTGGCCCATAACCAAATCTAAGCTTATGAGGATATCGGGCTAGTTGAAAATTGGGATCATCTCAGATTGTTTACATCAACTCCGTATGGCATACGGACATTACATATTTCTAATCTACACACCAATGTGAGTTTTATGAAACGTAAAATTTCAAAATTAGAGAGGAGGATAGTTGCAATAAATTATCGCCTTTCAAAGGCAAATTACAGGAAAATGATTTACAGATTTTTTTTTTTTTTTTTTTAGTTTTCTCAATGTTCTTCCAATGTTGACAAGTGAACCTATTTACTCATAAACGTATACCGCAAATGATTATACCGAATACATCCCATTTAAAGAAAATCCCAATTGTAAACAACAGAACGAGAGTATACATAACTTGACTTGCTTACATAACTTGATTTTACTGTTTTTGCATTAAATATTGGTTGAAATATGATGTTCCCGATTGAAAAAACTCGAGGTTAGTTAGAAAAAAAGCCAGTTTCAAAAATATATGAAACGTTAGTAAATACGAGCTCAGACAGTGTGGCTTGTTTGAATGCAATGAAACTCATGGTCCAGGTAAATATTTAATTAAAACCAAATTACTCTATTCAGATTATGTATTTCCAATATTGTTTCGTAATACAGTTTCGAATTTACTTCGTCGCTGCGTAGATTTCCTTCGAACCAAAGTTAAATCGGATGGAATGAGGTTTTATCCCATTTAAACGCGTTGCCGGAAAGTATTAGCATACTCACCTAGTTATCCATAAAAACCTGAAAAAAGGAGGATGCATGGAGATGTATATCTAAACACACGATTTGTTTTTGCGATAAATTTCCCTTTCCTTTACATTTAAGCCATCCACTTAAGGGTTTGGGATCTTTCCGAATTCCTTATCTTTACCACCTAAATTGTGTGGTATGGACTTTTTCTAGGTAATGCCGTCTGTTTGAGCTTAATGCATAGCTTTTGAATTTTTTAAGCGTACATAACGACATTTTAATTTTACTGATGGAAGTCGCTGTCCATCAATCAATCGAAAATAAGAATTGCATGACGTTATTTCGTTAAGGTTTTGTATGATGATCCTTAGTAAATAAATGCATTGGTAACTGATAATAATGAAGTTCACATTTAAAACAATGGATTGTCAGTGGCTCTAGTTAAGAAAGTGCAATCTGAAATAATTATCGGCCATTAATCCCCAAGGAGTGGATCAACCGACACGGAAACTTCGCTCAACTCACAATACTTGAAAAGGTGTTGTTTTTCACTAGAACTTTGTGTGATAATTTGTTCTCTATAGTGACTTTGAGCTATAGCTTACCATTTTTGGTGACTTATAATGAATACTCTCAGAAGAAGGTTGAAGAAATTGGGCAACTGGGAGATTGTATAATAGGGCTGAATCAACTAGATATCTAATTGAACAAGAGGCGGGAGAACCTAATTGACCAAGACTGTATAGGAAAACTATGTTTACCTATAACATGACATGGGTTAATAAGGGTCACTCCAGGAGACAGTTTGTGCCGTGTTCTTCGCAAATGTTCAGTGGAATGAATGAACGACATCCAACACGTCATCCAACCACGCTCTGCTACCTTATGATGAACTTCTTGTAGACCTATATTTTATTAAAAGGATAGATTTACAAGACCTGATTATCATTGAGGTAAAATCAACCACATCCATAGAACAATCTAACCTGTATCTGTAATTACAGTTATGTTCTATCAACATCCAGCTATAGTTATGGAGTAACTACGTGGAGGGACGCAGAAGCTCCGAAACGTCAAGTTCCCTTTCAAAAGTACTGAAGCAATTTGAACCGCGTTCGGTATAGGTAGAGACCAGCCATAATGGAATTAGTTAACTGCGCAACGGGATAACGCGATGGCGGTTCGAGAAGCAGCTTCAAGTATTGAGCCACGTTCATCAACTATACAAGAGCTTACAGTTTATCCGGACGGCTCACTCATCGGAGGGTATTGTGATAGCTTTTTAGCCGCCACCATCAACCAACGACCCCTCTTGTCGCTCCCAGCTCCAAGCCACCGAAATAGGGGTGGCCTATCCGGGGTGAACAATGGCTAAATCCCGATCTCTAATCGTCGTCATGAGTTTCCTATTTGAATACGAGAGGACTGCTAAGGAGATTATTCTCTATAATGGTGATTCGGATTGCTCGTACATTGGTTCGGAATCGTTTAAACCAGTGATCTCTCTGTTTAGCGTACAAGTCTCCTTATTTATCTAACGGCTATACAGTTCTGTAAACAACGCTTGGCAGAATTCAGTTTCATTATACTTTTTCTTTTTTTTTTGCCCCAACAAAGCTGCTCGCACTGTGTCCAAACAGGAGTGTCTGACCGTCACCGAAAGGTGACAAGAATTCTCCAACATTTAATTTTCTCATAACTTTTTCATAGTGAGTCATTGAACACAGGGAAAGAATGGTTAAGGGCGTCACCTCTAAGGTCAGAACCAACCCCTATCCATCCATACCGATGTCCAAAAACGTTGTCCACCCCGAACTGTATTCCTGACTTCATTCTCCTGATTCAATAAATCTACGTCAATAATTGTATCTACTTAGAAACACATTGGCTAACCACTCAAAACAAGGAAATTGATGTGAACTGTTAGGCAGCACTAGAAGAATCAACAGTAACAATTTTTTGGAGTTTAAATTTTTAGCAGCCTTGGTAGGTGTCGAGGTTATTGTCTGTGGAAATTTATATTGATAACAATGCGTGACTGAGGTTTGATTTTAAATTAACTTAGAAAGGGCGATAAGTTGGATAAAAAGGAGTGGACTGAGCTTTCTCTAACAAGTTTCTCTCCCAGGAAAATGTTCTCTGTTTCACCAATATTACTGAGTTCAGGACCTAACAGAAAGACTGTGTCATATTTTAGGGAGACTTTAATCAAAATTGAGATCAAAAGAGCGGAATGTTGCTGTTCAGTGGGAACCTACAAGCCACTTCAAGAGGCTGCACGTAGAGGCTTACATTCTTAGTACTCTAACCTCACAGAGACAGAATCCCATACAGATGGAAGCCGAGAAATGAGGAGAAGTTATGAACTGATTGCCAAGACAGATTCACATATGGTGTAGTGAGACATGATTGAGAGAATTTCTAACTAACCTAACGCTTTAGCAGTTGCGTTAGTTTGCAGCACTGCTTGCGGTTGGAATAAATTCATTTTTGAAAAGTAGAAGTTTTGAGAAGTTTTTTAGACTGAAAGAGAAACAATACTTCCAAAGAAATGAAGAACATTGTTAACTACACCGTTCTTTAGAACTAAATAATGTTTTGGAGGATCTGTAGGAATCGCTTAGTAGTGACACTCGATAAGACGTCGGATGTTAAATTGCAGTTGTAAGGGAACTTACACGGCAGACACATGTGATGGATATGGTTAGTTGGCTCCTTCCCGATTTTAGAATCCGACGCCTTAGAGGATGAATCAAGCGTCTGGGAATCTTCTGAGCGTGGCGGAGCATAATAATGCATCCACCTGCTCGGAAGGGGCAACTATACCATTCCATCACCCTCACACACATAATCATGACAATAAACGGGAGGAGCGGAGAGACCAAGGCGCAAGGGCTGGGCCCTTCTTCCTCGGGAAGAAGAATGGATACGACCAGGTATAGAAACCCAGACACCAACTCTGGACTTTACTTGGTCAGTGAGCTCTCTCATAAGCTACAACCCTTGCCTAATTATTGCTAAAACCCCCAAATTACCCTTCGTGCGAGTAGGTTATAGAATGTCCACCTTTTAGAATTTTCCTCCAGTAGGGGCTCTGATTCCATCAGTGAAGTTCCATCTGGAAATATCGATTCACCTGCTCAAACTCCTCTCTTCACCTCAGAGATACATCCGATGCTGGAGACGTAGGTCTGCAATCATCGACTTTCTACGCTCAATATTTATCCTATTCCAAGTTAGAGTGACTGGTGTACGTGGACCATATGTCACGGAAACACCGTCATCCGTAACTTATCTTCCATCCTGTTTGCCTTCTGGAATCATCGGTTTACAGTACAGAAATTTCCTAAACACCCCTAGCCAACTCCAGCTGATCCGCTAACCAAAAACTTTACAATAATCACCATCTTCCTTCAGACGAGAAAATACACTGCCAAGGAGATGGCACAGCAGCTTCCTCGTTACATCCTTTATCATATGAGCTAAATTGAATCAAAAATGTAAAAGTTACGCCTGCTTCGAGAATTTCACGGTAGCGCATGCGCAGAGCGTACCGCTGATTATATTGAGATGAAATTCGAATGGGACCTCAAGAGGCCCTTATCCGCATAGTCTCTCAAAATATGAGCTCTATTCATTCAAAATTGTGGAAGTAATGGCTGTAACAAGGAAAAGACGGACGGACAGACAGACCGACAGTCAGGAACCAAAGTTGTTCAGTAGGCTATGAAACGCAAAATCCGAGTGGAAATTTTGAATTCGAACAAAACCAATTTTTTGGCTACTGAAAGTGAACACAAGGCTTCCGCTGCTTCGCAGACTCGGAAACAATAAAATAGTAGACGACAAAAGATACCAGGTTCCCTACAGGTGTGTTTATCGTATGTTGTAGTTACCGCGCCACGAATAAAAAACTCAAAAAAATCACTGTTGACAGAACTTTTGTTTGTGAATGTGCCGTTACCTTATTGTAATACAATTTGCCAATGCTCTTCATCTTCTTTACTTACCAGTTTCCACTGTGATCTATTACCGAAGGGTTCATTGAGATCATCGAGGAAATTGATCAAATTAATTCGACGAAGTGTAACAACTGCAACAAAAACAGTAGGCCATATTAATGTACTACTGATTTTAAATGCTTCAGAACAGAGAAGATGGAGCCAAGAACCTATCGGAATGACCTTCCGAATTTTTTCTTTTGTAATTTATGTTATTTCATTCATTTATTTTTTTGGATTTAGCACACATTCTGAAAATTAACACGACTAATTTTCAGGTGTGATTACAAGTTTGGGCTCATCCTACTACGAATTTAGTAGAGAATCCAAATTGCCTGACAAAAATCGTAGCTGACGGAGCTGATTGGATTTCGTTATTTGAATAGGAGCTTAATTACTTAGGGTGGACAGCTCATTAACTCTCTCTCAACCGGCGGCCGTCCGCTGAACTCCAGTAGTTGCCGTTCATGACGAGAGGTAGGGAGGCTCGTATACTCGACCTGTGATAAAATGACCACCAATAATGCTAACTCATTTTTCAAAATTGATACGCCTTGTATAATTTGGTTATTACTAAATGTTCTTTTTATCTGTCAGGTGAAAGGTTACAGTACTACAGTTACAGAGGTAGAAGTACTTAGTCGGCATGAATTACTGGATTTCTAGTTGAATACTTGACATACTTAATAATCACACGAGAACGTTGATGATATTTGAAGTTTCAAAGGGAGATATACATTTATAAGTTTAAAACCGTATAAATGGTTTAAAGCGGCAGAGGACTGATCCAATCGTCACGTAGCAGTCTCCAGTTAATCTCAGTTGATAATATTCGCAGGATCTCCCACTGTTGTGACAATGGATTATACGGGGGAACCTCCCTTTTCTCGTCGGCCAACTGGGTGAATTGACAAGGATTAAGCGATGCGGTCGGTAGGGGAGCTTGAAATGTGAGTCCTTCATACCGTCGGACAAGGACAACTGCGTAAAATCGCGGAACGTTGTTGCCACGTCAGCGATCGCTGGTGAATGTATCGTTTTAAATAACTAAATCACAATTACAACTCATCCATCCTATCATTCAATGTAAGTTGGAAGATGTCGTACATCTTTTCTTTTTCTCGGATGAAGAATAAGAGAAACGTTGACTTTTCATTATATCGAACAGGCATGGCACAGGAATTTGAACTCAATAATGAGCGTCTGCAAGTGAATGAAATATTTCAATAACTGTTATTTATCGTAGTGAAAGTTGAATGAAACGGGGAAGCTTACAAAAGACGGACGCAATTTCGAAATCTGCAAATCTTGAGTACAACTTGAAAATCAAAGAAGTCCGACCCCTGTTCCCAGAGTTGGTGCGACATATACTGTACTTTGTAGGGAGGAGTCTTGGAATGCTGGACAGTTGCGGCTCCTTCCCTGCTAGCCCGAGGGTACATCTCATGAGAAGGGTTGTCGAAGTTTTGTAAAATCCCAAAAAACCTCAAAAAACTCAAGGCGGCCTAAATTTGAACTCTTTTTGAAGAACACTCTACGAGGAATCGAATGAGCCCCTCCCCAACGGTCCGTACGTCAAACCATTCCCGATGTATGGCCCGATTTATGGTGCCAACATTTGCGTTATTTTGGTTTATTATTGTTTTTGTTTTGATAGCGGTAACCTAGTGACGTAGTGATGTAGTGATGTAGTAATGTGGATACTGGAGTAAACTCCTAAAAGTCTTTGTAGCCGATACACAGGTTGAAGTATTCTGATAACCATAAAAAAAAAAAAAAAAAAAAAAAAAAAAAGCTGCTAGTTCTTTCACTGGGGTTTATTATTCAATTGGCTTGCGTTCATGATTTGAATTTCTACTAAGCTTTGGAGTGTGCGTGTTTCACTAGTGATAGAGTGATTATTGAATTTCAGGAGACACACAAATATGATCAACTGATCAATCCAAATAGGTATTTTGTTTGAGAACAGATTGACGTGCTCTATGCATATCTCCTGAAATTCAATAATCGCTCTATCACCTGTGAAACACGCACACTCCAAAGATAATATAAATTCAAATCATGAACGCAAGCCAATTGAATAATAAACCCCAGTGAAAGAATTTGCAGCGTTTTTTTATTGAACCTCACAGTAAAAACATCTATAATTTATCAAGTCCTTTAGCACTCGCATTGCGTTAAAATTCCAAATTTCGATGTAGTCAAGGCAGACTGACGAAGAAACACAAATATCATCAACTGATCAATCCGAATATGTGTTTTCGTTGACAAACGATTTACGTGGTCTATGCATATCTCCTGAAATTCAATAATCGCTCTATCACCTGTAAAATACGCATATCTCCAAAGCTTAGTAGAAATCAAATCATGAATAACTCAAATGAATAAAATTGATTAATAAACCCCACTCTTATTTGCACACAAGTGATAGAGCGATTATTGAATTTCAATGCAAATATGATCAACTGATCAATCCAAATAGGTATTTTGTTTGAGAACAGATTTACGTGCTCCATGCATATCTCCTGAAATTCAATAATCGCTCTATCACCTGTGAAACATGCACACTCCAATTGAATAATAAACCCCAGTGAATGAATTTGCAGCGTTTTTGGACTGGAACAGTAAATTTTCGTAAAAATCGACTTTAGATTGAGTAATTTCAATAGTCGAGAAAAAACTTTCTTGGTGGAAGGAGGAGAGGAGACTGCCAAGGTTGAGTAAATAATCTGACGGTGAACAAATTTATTTAAAAGAAAAAAAAAACGAATTGGACCAACCGCTCCTGAAATAACTGAATTTGTATAGTGAACAAATTATTGAACCATGAAGAATTTCAAAATTTCGATATTTGATCTTTACGTCGCCGATTTAAATTTTTCCACCAATCAAAGTTCATTAACTTCTTCAAGCACGGTAAACATTTCAAAATTTTAGGATGAACTCAGTCTGACCTGTAAATGCTTGCTTGTGATGAGGTAAAGCGGAGCTGAAATACGGTGTAACAATAATGCCAGTTGCATAGTTTATCGAAAAGAAATAGCGGGGATCGGAACTGACGTGTTTGGATTAAAGCTAATGAAACACGAGAATCGATTGTCGACTCCAGACGATACAAATCAATGATTTCATGAGCAGAATCTATGGGGTATAACCAGTGTAACTGGACCCCACATCAACGATAATGTGGAACAAGCGCTTATTGAATCTACTCGAGTAATAAATGGGGTTCTACCCCACAATCTAACGCTTTTAATATAAATAGCCGCGAGGTAGGTACACTGTACCCGGGAAGGAGTTTTGTAGCTGAGATTTACGATCACAAATTATAGCCAACTGATTTCACGGGAAGGTAGACTGTAATTATTGCCCGGGGGGTAGAGGACGGGAGTTGAGATGTTCCAACTGTCTAACCCAACCCCGTTTTCACTCTGGCGGATGAAAACGGGCGCCTCAAGCACGAACTTTAATTTTCTCCCTCTTTAAAACGAGGTTTTCCTTCCCTCCGCTTCCTTTTTACTCGATAACGACCTACCCGGATTTCACGCCGCGCTGTGAAACGAACCTCCGGCTTGTCTTCACGTCAGTCTGATATAAAAATCACGTTTCTTACGAAATAAAAAAAGCTGAAAGTAGCGCGCCTCTTGAATGTTATTTGAGCCTTTTCTCTTCCTACACTCAATATTTGAGTCTTGTACACTTTTCGAAATTCTCAATGATTAATTTTCACCGCTTTCCTATATTGTCACACAACAGCAAAGAAAAGAAGATCAACCGCTTTTTACGCTAAAGAAACTTATTCATACTACTTTTCACTTACCGAAGCGTTTCCCGAGAGAACTTCCTCATTTTGGTTTATTATTCAATAATAAACCATTGTAATCGCTCTTGAAAGAAAAATTCTAACCCCCTCTGAAAATTTCATGGTTTACGTTTCAAACGGTGTAGAATCCGAATCTGCAATAAGTTTTTCCGTCCGTCCGCCGTACGCACGATTTCTCCCAAACGGCTGAAGCAAAAAAGCTGAAATTTTCAGGAAAAATCCATGTTGGTCCGGCGACGCCCCAATTCTTGAGCCAGCTCTCTCACTTAATTTAAAGTGCCCTTTAAGGGTTGTCAAAAATTTGTAAAAACCCTAAAAACCTCAAAAAAGTTAAGGCGGCCTAAATTTGTACTCTTTTTGAAGAACACTCCTCGAGGAATCGAATGAGCCCCTCCCCAGGTCCGTAGGTCAAACCATTCCCGATCTGTGGACCGATTTATGGTGGCAACATTCGCGTTATTTTGGTTTATTATTGTTTTTGTGTTGATATCAGTAACCTAGTGACGTAGTGATGTAGTAATGTGGATACTGGAGTGAACTCCTAAAAGGCTTTGTAGCCGATACACGGGTTGAAGCATTCTGATAATTTTCAGGAAAAATCAGAAAATCTGAAATTTTCAGGAAAACGATGCAAATTCTTTCACTGGGGTTTTTATTCAATTGGCTTGCGTTCATGATTTGAATTTCTACTAAGCTTTGGAGTGTGCGTGTTTCACAGGTGATATAGTGATTATTGAATTTCAGGCGATATGCATAGAGCAAGTAAATATGTTCTCAACCAAAATACCTATTTGGATAGATCAGTTGATCATATTTGTGTGCCTCCTGAAATTCAATAATCGCTCTATCACCTTTGAAACACGCACACTCCAAAGCTTAGTATGAATTCAAATCATGAACGCACGCCAATTGAATAATAGTGAAAGAATTTGCAGCGTTTTTACATAGATTGCTATCTGAACACTAGGTCAGATGCAAATTTGCTTTACTGGTTTATTGGACCAACCGACGGATAAATAAAATCGGAGGAAAACTTGAATGAAGATTAGTAAGGATTTCCAGTTCAGTAGATAAATTATTACTTGGAATTATAGTTGTTGTTTGAGATTCAGCTTAGAAAATTGTGGAGTGAATGGATCGTGAAAACTGTATTCAATTTGTCCTTATCGGTAAATTTGTATTTTGTGCTTCGTTTTATCAGTGCGTGTTGTAGCGTTGGGTTGATCTTCTACTCTGCTCCCCATTTGCCAAACGAGATTATTCTGCTTCAAATTGTCCTTTTTGAACTATAGAAATGCGACATTAACCGTCTCTAGTCCCTTTGTACGGAACAGAAGCTAACATCCAAGTTTCCAGGTCAAGAAGTTCTGCCACGGAGACCATGGTATTCCGTAGCCTTAACATGTTACATTGCAGAACTTTCGATTTACCTGAAATCGTCATGCTACCTTTGAAAATTTCAACTTAATGGCTTGATTAGGGCAGAAAAAAAGTGCTTGGCCTGACTCAACTGATAAAGGAGCGCCTCCGACATATTTCAGATGTCTACAAAGTTGCACAGCAACTAGTTCAGCTGATTTCATCTTCATAAGATGGCAATTTTTAATTTGCCCATACTCGTTTACATTCGCACTCGTGCTTCTTTTCGGCATTCTCTTCAAGTTCTAGCCCTTAGGGCGAGCGAATGGATGAACGTGAGGCGATCCGGCTGGGCTCATTCGAAACAACGGAGGCACGTCTTCGTATAACGAACATGAAAACAATAGTCTAGTCCGCTGAAAATTGATAGGGAGCTTTTCCAAGACAAGAAACGAATGAAATGACTTGGTGCATCCTAATGGACATAGGTGTATTGACAGACAATACACTACGGGCTCCGAGCGAGGCTTGCCATCTACTTCTCTTCGCGAGTGTCACTAGTTTTACCATGAGCTGAAAAACTAAAAACTTGGTAATGAGTTTTAAAAGATTTAAAAATAATAATATCGCATTCTTCTGGCAGTGTCATGTCAAGATATACCTCTGGCCTCTTCCCAAAAACTGCTGTTTTTACTGTTTGCAATTTTTGATCATCAGTACTGTGTCACGTCAACACTCATTAGTTATATAAACTTATGCAGTAAATATTAACAAAAATGTGAAATGCTATACTGTGTGCTGCTCACTGAGAAATGTAACTGTCTCCATCGGAGTTAGAACCGATTTGATTGATTAGAAAATTTCACCGGGTTAATCCAAGAAAATTCAGCATCCCGACAGGATCCACAGGATTTGCTAATCACAAACCAATCGGACCATTACGTACTTCCATTGTGGAACAGAGGTACATTGTATGAAGATGAGAAACTGTCTCGCAGTGTACACCTAATCATTCAATCAATCAGAGCAATCGGAGTTACGTTTACCAAGCTGTCCAAACATCAAACGCTACTCCATCGTCTGTTGTTTGACAAAGTCTAAATACACAAATATTATTAGACATCGTCATTAAGGACCAATATCATGTCTCTACGAGTCATGGAACAACAATTCCCCAACTCCTCTCGTGCAACGGAGGGGCTCTTATTAGTTCGTAGGCATTAACATTTCTGCCATCGCTGTGAACTTAGCCTACCTGTATTTGGTTTTGCATTGCTTTGAGTGCTTTCGATATTCGCTTTCTCGCCGTTTATTATCCCTCCAATACTTCTTCGAGTAAGTTATTTTCTATTGAAAGTTATTGAAAATGTCTGCATCCAAAAACAAGCCTTTGTTAGTTCGTCGAAATGAGTAATTGAGTGGTGTTGCACGTTCCTGCTGCAGAAAGCTCCTCTGTAGTTAGGTCTGCATGTTAGTTGAAATATTCTAATTTCGTTGGTACGAGTTTATGTTTATAACTATCCGAACTACTGTTGAGTGGCAAAAGGTTGGCAGTAAAACCAAGCGAATTAAACTTTGATGATAAAGCCATATCATAATTTGCAGGGATAATCACGTGTCTGCTCCATTTTTTAATATCCCACAAGGGTGGAAAGCGATTGTGGAATTCGGGAAATTTTGCAATGATTTCCACTGACCGAAGTCGTTACTACGAAACTTTACTTTCGCCATTTGTGAGCGTTCAAAAGTAATTCATCTTCCCTTGGAAAGCCCTCAACTTATGCATAAATTGTGTACTACCAAAACCTCTGTGAATAAGTTATAGAAGCTGAGGTAAAATAATCGCAAACAACATTCGCGGTAAGAACCATCATCGATTTAGCAAAGTTTTATTCGTTTAGCAGGTTGGCATCGTTTCTACGAAATGGATTCCAAGGAATCTGGTTAAATGAACAGAATAAAACTTCCACAGTCAAAAGAAAATAGTTCCTTATACAGTGGTAGTGAGCGCTGGTAAAGCTTATTCCATGTTTCCTGAATTGTTGCCTTAAGCTGTAAGCAGAAGCATACGAGGGTGAATTTCCCAGCTTAACTTTTTATTTTCGTTGATAAATATTTAGAATAGAAGCGAAACACCTGTTATCGTCGAGTTTTAAAAGTTTTTCTTTCAAACTATCGAACCATGGTTCTTGGAACTAAATAATCTTTAATAATTTTTCTAACTCTTCGACATAATTTTCGATCATTCGTGAATTATATAGTTGAAATGTGAAAGAAATCTACATTTAGAAAGCTATGTAGATAGGATAGGAAGAGGGATTTTCATTTTATTTTATTTATATTTTAATTTTGTATCTACTTGACATATGATATGCCGATGAATTGATTCCTCCTGCCATACCTTGCTATAATCCTCCAACAAACAACGACTACTGATTCGTTAAATTGTGATAGATATTGTGGTAAACACAATCACAATTGAATCCCTTATTTTAGAAACCCGATAAACGCCAGGAAACGCGAAATCGGCTCTATTGCATTTTTGGGTATTTTAGAGGTAGGCGCATCGTTTAAAACAGGAACCCCGCAACAACGAGCCCTCCTTGCCGGGTTTTCTTGGTCTTGAAATAAGCATTTTTTATAGAACCCATTAAGGGACAACATATAGGGGCCTGATGTACCTGCTGTTCAACCATTTTTCATCAATGATAGATACTTCAAAGTCATTTCAGTTGTTTTTCGTTCAAATTTCCAAATGACAAAACGAACCCCTCTACCCTCCCCTTAAAACTTGGATCTAAAATGGAATTGTAGGGTTTTTGAAATAAGCGATTCAATTAACCATGTGTTGAGTTGGTTGCGTTTGATCTTTGAAAATTAGGTTGTCGTTTTTGTCTTGGACTTGAGAAAAATACACTGTTTTAGCACAGTATTATTAAAATTAACTTGTCAGAAAATTGCGTTTATTAGCGCTTTTGTTATTCATGTACAGATTAACGAAGTGATGGTATATGGTTCATTTTATTGTGTTTATTCTCATATTTTAATCCCCCCCCACATCGCAGGCATCACATGCTGACCAGGATTTTTTCTTTGCCCCTTTCACACTTCAAGAATTTGATTGTGCGAACAGTCGAACTTCATCAACTGCTCCTGGCAAAGACGGAATAACCTATCAAATCCTCGCCAACTTACCTCGTGACTACAAAAATAAATTGTTAGAGTAATTCAACCTTTTTTGGCAAACTGGCAAATTTCCGGATTCATGGAAGGATTTCGTCATTGTACCTATCCCCAAAGCTGGTAAACCGGCAGGAGAAGCATCATCTTACCGTGCCATTTCCTCGGCTTCTTGCATCATGAAATGCTTCGAGCGAATCGTCGAATATAGATGCAATGGTGGCTTAGTTTGCTGGTATTAGTTTGAACAACTGATACCAATAAAAACATGAACTTTGAAAAGTATTCTGTAATTTTCCGGAACATTAGATTAAATCTGGCTATACGATGATGTTGTAGAGCCCAACAACAAAGCGTTCAACAATAAACCAAATATTTTTGAAATGAGGACCAAAACCTCCACCACCCCACTTTACAGAGTGGCTACAACCCAGACATAAACACCACCAACGTATTCTATAAATTTCAATTACTGCATTAATTCATGTTAGTTATCAATAAGGTAGATGAGATTCGTGTTCGTAAGCAACGATTGATATGAAATACGCTAAATCTAAAGTACGTTGAAGGTTGAAGAAATCTAGTTATTAATAACATTTATTAGGGAACGGTTGGTGAATTTTAATGATAAAACACCCAATGGCACGTACGGTTCGTGGTTGAATTAACAAGGTTTCGCGATGAAATCGAAAGGTGAAATATTACAGGGCGGATTCGTCGTCCGAATTGAATGCATGTATTTTGATTTGTTTCCCCCTACGCATAACCGCTCTTCCCACCCCAAAAGTGAAAGATTTATCGGATTTTAATAGGGGAAGCAGGTTTACGTGAGAGGAAACTGTTTAGGAGCGAGTGCGAGAAGAGGTCCGGCCGTTGTGCTACACACCACGCAAAGCTGATAGCAACCGACATAAATTCCACCTCCACCGCTCCGCTGGCGTCAACACGTTGCAACTGAGACTAAGAGCTGAAGAGAAGGGTTCGAGGAAGATAACGCACAGCGTTGGCCCTTCCCCATCAGCGGGTGATTATGAGCTAATTGATTGGTTTATCTCGAGCTTGTTACGCTCGGTGCGTGTTTGGATTCGAGGCTACGGCCCAACGACCAGCCGTGGCTTGGGCCCGCGGAATTTTTGAAGTGGAAATTGGTGGAGAGTAAATTCTGTTCCAATGATCTAATTAGGTTTATTAAAATAATACCATCAAGTTTGTCGAGTTTTCAGCTAATGATAATGTTGGTTTCAACAATGCTTCACCTCCTTCCAAACCCGTTTTATGAATTATGATCCTCATTACTCCTCGAGTTTTAGTTATGTTAAATCATTATTAATCTCAGTAATTTGTGATTGCTTAGTTTGTGCTCCGTTAATAGATTTACTCTTTTAATCGTGTGCCATTACGTTCATCGTTATAAGTTCCATAAAATTCAGACTATGTAAATTCAATTTGCCATAAGTAGGGAGTTTTTCCGTTCGATGAACACGCTTCTCACAGTTGAAAGTAGAATATGGCGTAAGAGAGGGACACTTGGTGTCGTAGATGTCTGATATCCAAACTGAAGCACCACCTGCCTTTTGGGGTGACCCCATTCGCACGTCAACTAGCCACACTAATCACGGAGGGAGAAACACTATTTAACCTGTGATTGGGAATTATCTTCAACGTATCTAATTTTCCTCAGTTAAGATGTGCAATAGGTACATATGTGTTTTCAAAAAGAAGCTCAAAAACTCGTTTACTCCCACATCAACGGCAGGAGGTCTTGCGTTGAACAGATATCGTGTACATATACAACTATGATTAACAATATATGCAACTATGCGATACATGCAACTAAGCAATATGCAACCATGAACAACATATGCATAGAACCATATATGCAACTATGAACAAAAATGCAACTCATCAACTCGACAGTGATGGGGCACTTATTGATACGCGATTCAATCATGAACCTGAGTGAAAAATGCCTTAAAGCTTATTATTTCCGCATTAGCACTGCTACCACCCCTCGTACGTACTACGGACCATTATTTGAAACACTCCTCCGTGCATTGTAATTGAATTCTATATGTTCAAAAGGAGGTCCAATTAGTATGATTAGTACTTGACCGTAACCATTTTCAGAACCCTATTTCGATACTATTGCAGTGGTTATCATGTACGATGACATCGTTATTGATTTTACCCCTTAAGGGTTAGTCGAATGCCTATGATTCTTGGGCCCATAGGTGATTTTGAAAACAAAAAAACATGACATCACTTTTTTTTCCTGAAAAATAATAGTGGACGGACGGGTTTTTTAAAATTCGATATTTGATTCTACGCTGCTAGAAGTATGATTTCGAAGGGGGGTTTAAAGTTTTTTTTTTTTGTTAGCCACAAGGTTTTCACAACTTGTTAAATATTGAAAATAATAAATCAGCGCCTGTAATATGTATCTAGGACTCGTTTATTTGAAGTTTCTTTAAACGGTGACATTCTAGATGTGTACTGGATGCAATGAAATAGTTTTAGCTGAGAGTTTACTTGATGAGGTCACAATCCTTGTAATTTACTCTTGCGGTTATTATCGTGCCAGCTTCACTAAATATAATTAAAAGTAGTTTCTCACAGAATGGTGGCTAATCTTTCACAATTTTTAATTTTATTGCACTATTTATTATGTGGAGGGTGAGCCATTTATTGTACTTACCAACGGGCATACCACCTGTAACCATTCCATGACATCTTGAATAATTTTTAAGTATTTTTTTATTAGTACAAAACAAACTTAAACTTAAAAATGCATATTAATCAATCAGTTTACATGTAATAAAACACCGATTACCTAATACGTTCGAATTACTAAATTACCAGAAATTCTGTCCTTGGCGAAACACAAATGTCCATTGATGACTTAAACATTTATTCTATGGTTACGTCCGAATCTGATTCCGTTAATATTCAGCATGCCCTCAATTTATTAAATGTATGGTGCAATTATAATAACCTGTTCCTGAACATTGACAAATGTGCTGTAATCACATTCAGTAGATCTTCCACTCCATCGCTAAACGACTACCATATAAATCAGATTAATTTGAATCGTGTTACTACCATGAAAGATCTAGGTATAATATTTGATTCGCATTTATCGTTTATACCTCACATTGATAATATGTGTTCGAGGGCGATGAAGTCTCTGGGGTTTTTGAAGCGGCACACTAGAGATTTTACGATTAGTGAAGCTTTGTTAGCGCTGTACTACGCATTCGTGAGGTCGGTACTTGAGTACGGCTCTATCGTGTGGTCTCCTTTTTATGCAAACGCCATTGATCGGATTGAAAAAATCCAGCGTAATTTTGCTCGCAAGGAGTGGCCTGGGATGATAGGATGATTTTCGTTATGAAAAT